>CM065429.1:40587142-41268571 GCA_033030585.1 Hippophae rhamnoides | reverse complement strand
CATTAGTTATTATATAGTTTATTTTATGTTTTTATTTTTATTAATCAATTACTAAATTATTAATATTTACTATATAAACATTATCTTTTAAAGTTATATAAAATATCAGTGGCTTAAATATATGCTTTATTTTCATTATAATAGTAACAATATTATAATTTTAATTAAAATAATTTATTACTAAATTATTTTCACATTTTAATAAATCACTGCAAAGCAATGCTCAATTTTCAAAATAATAGTAATAATGTTAAAATTTTAATTAGAATAAAATTTAGCATTAAATTATTATTTTAATAAATTATTTACACATCGCAATATTGATAATTAGTTTAGTAATATTAATATTCAATTTTATTTACATTGAATATTCTGTTAATATTAACTTATCCCCGAAGAAGATGACGTGTTTAATATTAAATTATATTTTTTTCAAGAAAAAATTATTTAAATGAAAATTTTGTTTAAATTAAATGTATTGTTTATTCTTTTATTTATAATTTTTTTTAAATTTATTTGTCTTTCAAAAATAGTTTATTAAAATCTATTTTTTTGTGAAAAAGATGACTAATCATCTAATTTTTTGTTAAATATAATAAAATAACACATATGTTATATGTATATTTTTTATATAGTTATATCCGTAAAGATTTAACTTAAATAAAATTTTTACTATCTAATATCTAAATTTACACATTAGATATTGAAATTTTACTTTAAATTTAATCTAAAGATTTATTAAAAAAATTGACTATTTTTTAATTAAAAATTACTTCATTAAATATATGTCCATTGAAAAATACAAATATGTATATATCATATATATTATTTCATCATATTTAATGAAAAATTAAATGTAAAATTAATTTTATCTTTATTTAACGCCTTTTTTTACAAATAAATAGACTAAAAAATCTTCTCAATTTCTCAATTTATCATGCTATTATCTATTTTTTGAAATTGTGATATTTTATTCTATGTTATAAACTTTTACTTGTATCGCTGATTGTTTTTCGTTAATCTCAGTTATAATACAGTTATAAAAATTGCAAATTATATTTATTTTTCAAAATAATTGATGCTCAAAATACGCTATCATTATGTGTATAATATATTTTGGTTATATCTTAAATAAAAAATCAATTAAAGTATGTTGTTATTGTTTTTTTTTAATTTTCTAGTGCTGTACAAAAATTACTTAATTTAGCTACAACTTTCTCCATTTTCATAATTATTCACCAATATAAATGGCACCTTACAAATTTCCTAAAAATGAAGTACTGATATTTTGATAGATATTATATTTGGTTCATTCTGTCTTAGTAAGTTACATTTAATCCCAGAAAAACTCTAAAAATTTCTTAAATTAATTTCAACTTTAAAATTATATTAAAAAAATAAAAAAATTATTTTATTGAAAACACAATAATATGATATTGATTATATAAGGAAAAAAGGTAAAAAATGTCTCTAAATTTTAACAAATGAGTATATTAATTCTATATTTATTGCCTTAGGAAATTAAGTTTCATAATTTTATAAAATAAATACTTTAATCTTATAATTTATAGATTATGTATTACTAATTTTTTATCATTAAAAACATATACTCTTAATCATATAATTACTAAAATGATCATACTTATAATCCATTAAAAATATTAAAATTCATCACTTCAAATCATATCATTTTTACACTATAATGTTTAATTTTTATAAATAATAAAATTATACGTAATCAATTCAAAAATAATAATAATAAAGTAATTATTTATATATAATAATATAAAATTTTGATATTTAATATAATAATTATGGGTACTTATGATCTGATTTTTAGTAAAAATATTTAATTAAATCAAATCATTTATATTGTTTTAATCAAATTGGTCAGGATCGTTTGATCCGGTTATTAATTTTGAAAACATTTTTGTGCATGAATGATAACATTTTTTCAATTTCTAAAATTGATTTGGTTATTTTTCTTAGTTTTAGAAAAAATTAATAAATTCTAAGGTAACAAATACATGCAAAAATTTACTTATACTTGATATGCCAATCCTCTCTTTAAAAGCTGAAGAAAGATCTATTAAGTCCACTTATAATATTCTTGTTCTGTTGTAGAAATTTCGCGATCCCAATAATATGAGAAGTCAATGTTATCCATGAAAAACTCATTCGATAATTAAGTAACTTTTGGGAAAATCGGGTATATTTTCCTTATTCTAAGTAGTTACTATTCACTTATGATTTAAATGAATAGAACTCAAACTAACCCGACAAAATAATGCTATTGGAAATATAATGCTAAAATAAACTAAAACAGATATCGAAACGAAATATTAAAGTTATAAAAAATAATAACACCGTAAATTTAACGAGGTTCAGATAAACGTTACACTGTGTCTCAAGGCGTCATTTACCACTTCCACTATCTTCAAATGAATGAACTTCAAAATTACAACTAATCGGGCAAAATTGAGCTAATCAATTACCCTTACAAGAGAGAAAGATTTACAAATTTTGGGATGTTTACAAATGGTGAAGGGTGCTTTTATTTATAAATTTCAAATCCAACACCCATCTTCATTCCTAACCAATGGGACTTTTTCTAATTTTCTCACTACAGCGAGCAATATATAACAAATCTCCACCTTAGCGACTTGAGTGGTTTTAAATGATTTCTTCAATCGCTAGATCAACGACGCCAACACAATTCAGATGTGAGGATGTTAATCAAGTCCAGACAATAATGTTTGAACTTGATTGTCGTTACCACCTTAGTCATCATATCTCATGGGATTCTCCGTCGTACTAATCTTCCGAACTAGTACTCCACCTTCTTCAATAATCTCTCGCACGAAATGATAACGAACATCAACGTCTTTGTAATGCGTGGTAGACTTGGTTCTTTGCTAAATGAATAAGACTCGACTATCACAAAACACCTTAATATGTTTTGACCAACTCCCAAGTCTTCAAGCAAACCTCGTAACCAAATAGCTTCCTTCACCTCTCGTAGAATCGCCATATACTCGCCTATGTAGTAGACAAAGCAACCGTGGACTGCAAGGTGACTTCCAACTGACCGGTGCTCTAGCAAGAGTAAACACATAACCTAGAAGGACCTGCCATTGCTTATCTAAATCTCCCGCATAGTCGAATCACAATATCCGACCGCACATCGACCAATGGTATTATCCCGCCGAAATACTAAACCAACATTTACGTAGATTTATAATATACCGTAGAATCCATTTCACAACCAATGTCCTTTACTGTGATCATGCATGTACTGCCACAACACCAACCGTACGTGAAATGTCAGTCTCAGACACACCATTGCATACATCAAGCTACCAACCGCATTTGCATATGGTACTTTTGCCATATTCTCGTTCGCATCAATCGAGGAGATAATCGAGCACTAAGCTTAAATCGAGGAACTAATGAGTACTTACAGTTTTGTCGTTCACTCATACCAAAACGTTGTAGTATTTGCTTCCAAATATTGACTGGGTCAAACTAAGCTTCCCTTCTTCCCGTCTCGTTTATCTCCATACCGAGAATCTTCGCTTCTCCCAAATCTTTCATCTCGAACTCCCGACTTAGTCCGAGCCTTCAACTTTTCAATTTCTATTTGACTCTTCGACGCAATCAACATATCATCGACGTACAAGTGAGATGACGAAAGACTCATTTTCAGAAGCCATAAAAATACACACAATGATCGTGCTTTCCGGTATACTTTTGTTGCAAACATAACCGATCAAATCGTTTGTACCACTACCTCGAGATTGCTTCAATCCATACAATGATTTGTTCAGCCTTTACAAACCCAATTCTCTTTACCAAAGAAGAACAATAAACCCTTAATGGCCGGTACATATAGATTTCCTCTTCTAAGTCACCGTGTAGAAACGCTTGCCACATCAAGTCGTACTAGTTCCAAATCGAACCTGCTTACCAAGGCCAACAAAATTCTAATGGAAGAATGTTTTACAACCTGGAGAAAATACCTCATTATAATCGATTCTCCTTCTCCACAGACTCTTACCACCAACCTTGCCTTGTACAGAATACCATCTTGTTAGTGAAATCCATCTTTCTTTGCATACACCCATTTGCATCCAATTGCCTTCATTTTTGTAGTCATGTGTCAACTTCCATGTTTTATTCTTCCGCGACAAAAGTTCTTCATCCACGGGCTTCCTTCCATCTTTCAACTTCAAGGCTTCGATCGCTTTCTTTATATATGAACATCATCACGCACAACTTCATCCGTAAATTTAACGGAGGCTCGGTATAAATGTTACCTAAGCTTCCCAAGGCCGTTAACCACTTCCACTATCTTCAAATGAATGAACTTCAAAATTACAACTAATTGGACAAAATTAAGCTAATCAATTACCCTTACAAAAGAGAGGAAGATTTACAAATTTTGGGATGTTTACAAATGGTGAAGGAGGGCTTTATTTATAGCCCCAAATCCAACACCCATCTTCATTCCTAACCAATGTGTGACTTTTCTAATTTTCTCACTAAGGAGCAATATATAATTTTAATAATCAATTATAAAGTCATTAAAGAAAAGTGCAGGAGCAAAAAAGATCAATGTTTTTCTGAGTGATAATCTTTGGATGAGCTAATAATTCAACACAGTTAGCACCACAAATCATATTATTGGAAGTCACGTGATAAGATTACAAAATTATCCTCTATGGCATATTGCTTTGTAGGTAATCCAAATGCATCCCTTTCCATTGACTGCAAGACATTGTAACCTTGCATGCGTTTGAATCTAGCAAGAATATCTGTGGCAATATATCCTAATTGATGTCCAACGTGTAACTCAGCTCCACTGAAGCAAGTAACAAAAATGTCAACAAAATCAATACTACAATAACACCAAATGATGAAAACATAAAAACCAAGAACTGTCATATACAGATCAAATTATCTGAGATTACCAAGTTGTCATAGTTGTTAAAACTTAAAACCAACATTTATATTTGACAACCAAGAGCAATGAAAATTTAACTATTGAAATATCAAAAGTCAGTCTTACAATAGCTGAATGGTCATTTCATTTCTTTTTTGTTATATTTTTCTATCTAGAAGTAGCAAGTAAAATAAATATCTAAGTTCTCATCATTTCTATTATTAATCAAGAGGAAAAAAACAATGTTCAAAGGGGGGAGAAAGAGAGAGAGAAGCCTGGGATAAAGGAATATGTCAAGGACATAAAACTTAGTCTTAAAGGTATCGATCTCATCCGGGGTTCAAAAAGTGGAATTATTATCACAATAACACTGCCATTTGGGCTTAAGGATAAACTTTCCTCACACTCACTTGTTGATTTTGCTTCTATTCACCCAATTGGTTCTCTTCTGTAATCATTGAGCCTCTAATTGAACCTCCATTATACTTATTAATACTGAAATCCAAGCAACCACAAGATAAATCGAGAAAATTAGTTTTTTTTTCATATTTTGATGGTGATGGGCTTGGAGAATTTCCAAGACTGAAGTGATCTTGAGGGTAATAAAAGTGAACCAACGCGAATAGGAGGTAGTGAAATCGCTTGAATATGACTGGGAGGTGAGGCTAGTTGAAGAAGAAGTGAGGTTGGCTAGTACCGGATGCAAAGCGAGGATGGCTGGCAGAGAAATGCAGATAGGGTTTCGAAATTTTTGTACCCGCACATTTACATTATATAATATATTTTTTAAAATAACTTTTTAATATATTATTAATAATATTAAGATTTGATTTAATTAATTTAAAAATTAATATAACAAGATAAAATCATTTTAAAAATAATTTTAATTAATACAAACATAAACAAACTAAATGTTTTACAAAAATGTTCAACTCAATCTAATTTTTTTAGTTTAATTTGATTTAATATGATACATGAAGAAATCTAATAATAATTATGAAATTAAATTACTTTAAATAAATAATTATAAAATATATAAATTAGAACATCACGTTGCATTTTCGGCCATGACCTTACTATACAGTAGATAAAGAAAATACACGTCACTATCTATGTTTCTTCTTGGATAAATTTTTTTTTATGAATCAATTTTGTAATAAAATGATTAAATTTTTATAAAAATTAATAAATAGATTAAAAAATATTAAGTGATAATTTTTTTTATAATAAAAAAATATGAATTAGAGATTATATTTTACGGATATAAATTTTAAGAATTATATTTTTTAATTTTTTTTCTTAGTAAATTATATTTTTTTAATTGATTTTTTGTTTTGTTTTGTTTTGTTTTATTTATTTATTTATTTATTTATTTTATTCCTACTCCTTCCTTACCTTTATTTAAAGAAACGTGAATTCTTTCTTTTTTTTCACCGTACTTTTCATCTTAAAGTCACTATCGCACCGTCTTCTACTCCACCCCTCTCTCTCTCACACAATTTGTTCAGCCCTGCATTTTACGAAACAGAAACAAGACAATTACCCTAAAACCCCTCCAAAGAATGCAGAGATTGGTAGGTAAATGGGTAATATCGGGATCAAAAGAATCCCTGAAATGCCAACGTCGTAGTTACTCTCAGGTGGCAGCCCAAAAGCAGCAAGCCAACAATGGAGCCGTCGTAGATGTTCCAAAATTGCCCCCCTTCGACTACTCTCCATTGCCATACACGGGTCCCAAGGCCGACGAGATATTGGCCAAGCGTAAGGAGTTTCTCAGCCCTTCCATGTTCTATTTCTACAACAAACCCGTGAGTCTTCAATTGTCCGATCACTACCACTTCCTCATATATTACATAATCAATTACCCAGCTATATATCAATTAATTAATTAGTATCTTAATTAATTGTGGGATGCAGCTGAACATTGTAGAAGGGAAGAAGCAGTATCTGTTCGATGAGAGCGGGCGTAGATACCTAGACGCCTTCGGAGGAATCGCGACGGTGTGTTGCGGACACTGTCACCCAGATGTGATTGACGCCATAGTAAACCAAACCAATCGCTTACAACACTCAACCATCCTCTACCTTAACCGTACCATCGCTGATTTTGCTGAGGCCTTGGCCTCAAAATTACCCGGCGATCTCAAGGTCCGTCCGTATATTTGGCTTCGCTATATGCTTAGATAACCTCGTTTTAAATGTAAATCAGACTTGAGCCCTTCACTCTCAGATTACAAATATTAGAGTAAAATTTTAACTCGAACTATTTCCCCTATTTAATTTATCAACATCATTGTTTTGATATCTCAAGATTCGGTACAGATTCGCTATATGTGTGTGTCTATGAATTTTATTTGTAGGAATATAATTGAAATCAATTTTAAAATATGTCATTGCTGAACTTTTTAAGATTAATTTTAGGGTTCTTTGAGAGTTTCCGAGACAATATGTCATTTGAAAAATTTAATAAATAAATTAGGTGGCCTTCTTCACGAATTCTGGAACGGAAGCAAACGAGTTAGCGATGATGATAGCGAGGTTGTATACGGGTTGCCATGACATAATTTCACTCAGGAACGCTTATCATGGTAACGCAGCTGTTACTATGGGGGCCACCGCTCAGTCCAACTGGAAATTTAATATTATCCAGGTATTTTTCTAACCATCTCACTATTTTTACGTAATAAAATTTAAAAATAAGGATTTTTTTTTTGGGAAAATGAATATCATAGTACGAATGACATGTCAGATATAATTATTTTATAATTACTTCCACTTCTTATATTTTTAACTTCACTTTAATACTTTATACAACTTCTTTCACATACATTTATACAGATTTTGATGTGGGGCAATTTACTGTACATGTTTTTTTAATTAGACATTATTTCCTGTGTATCAAAACTTGAAGAAAAATATACCTCAAGTGTACCAATTTTTTTTTGAAGAAAATAGATGTACCAAAGTTGGAAGGAAATGTATATCAAGGGTACGTACCGCAATTATTTAGGAGTGGACATACAAACAAATAAATTTATAAAATTGAACCAAGCATGACCAAAATTTCGGGCATATCCATGGATAGGTTTTTAGGTTTAGTTTGGTTACATAAATTCAATTACCGATTACTGTTATTCGGTTTCAGTTTTCCATTAAAAAAAGAAGAGAGAGAACAGACCATCCAATATATTATTCGTATGTTTTTAATTTTTTTTTACAAAGTTTCATACATCAATTCTTAAATTATATTTCTTGTGCAAAACATGTTTTGCAACTTTGTATATTTTTGTTGAATTTTGAGTTAGATACATTACTTTCTCCATTTATTTAATTATTTGTTTCCCTGTTTTTCTTAATTAATTTAGAGCTAATTTATAGATTATGATATTTTTTTTATAATGATATTTTGAAACTTAGTAATAAATATGATTTATTTACAGTTATAATTCTCTTAGAATGAACAACTCAATACTAGATATCAACAGACTAACTGATCGAACCGATAATATAGTTTGGCAGTTCGGTTTTTATAAATTACTAATGTTAGCATCGCTTAGACTTGGAAATATAGGCAACCCGTTTATGTCGTCTTGGTTAGATAATTAGGGGGACAAAAAAAGGCGGACGCCCCTACAATTATTTGTATCCCATTTGAAGAACACCTATTTTGAATTGTAACACCTAAAATTATTATCTTAAACTGTTCCACAAGTAAAACAAATAAGTGTGATTCTTAAAAAAAGAAATTCCAAATATAAATTTTCCCAAAAGGGAAGAGTCAGGAACCAGAATTTTCAGAGAGGGACTAAATTACTTTTAAACTATCATATTTTACTTAAAATAAATGATAAATTTGGCATCTTGTTTTCAAGACATTAGTTGTTTTATTCTCTTACATTTCAATCAAGTTTACTTGATACAAAATTTTAAATTTATCTACTAATTTGATTCAAAATTGTTGGGAAAATCGGGTATATTTTCCCTATTCTAAGTAGTTACTATTCACTTATGATTTAAATGAATAGAACTCAAACTAACCCGACAAAATAATGCTATTGGAAATATAATGCTAAAATAAACTAAAAGCAGGATATTGAAACGAAATATTAAAGCGAGAAAAATAATAACACGAAATTTAACGAGGTTCGGTATAAATGTTACCTAGGTCTCGGGCGTCGTTGACCAGCTTCCATTATCTTGAATGAATGAACTTCAAAATTACAACTAATTTGGCAAAATTGAGCTAATCAATTACCCTTACAAAATAGAGGAAGATTTACAAATTTTGGGATGTTTACAAATGGTGAAGGAGGGCTTTATTTATAGCCTCAAATCCAACACCCATCTTCATTCCTAACCAATGTGGGATTTTCTAATTTTCTCACTAAGGAGCAATATATAACAAATCTCCACCTTAGCGACTTAGTGGTTTTAAATGATTTCTTCAATTGCTAGATCAACGGGTCACGCCTAATTCGGATGTGTAGGATGTTAATCGAGTCCGGACAATGTTTGAACTTGATTCTTTACCACGCTTAGTCATCATATCCGCGGATTCTCTGTCGTACTAATCTTCCGAACTAGTACTCCACCTTCCCCGATAATCTCGCACGAAATGATATGACATCAACGTGTGCTTTGTACGTGCGTGGTAGACTTTGGTTCTTTGCTAAATGAATAGCACTCGACTATCACAAAACACGCTTAATATGTTTTTGACCAACTCCCAAGTCTTCAAGCAAACCTCGTAACCAAATAGCTTCCTTCACGGCCTCTGTAAGCCATATACTCGCCTTCCTGTAGTAGACAAAGCAACCGTGGACCGCAAGGTGACTTCAACCGACTGGTGCTCTAGCGAAAGAGTAAACACATAACCTTAGGTAGTTGACCGCGCTATCTAAATCTCTGCGTAGTCGAATCCTGATATCCTACCGCGTTGACTGACCAATGGTATTATCCTGCTAAAATACTAAACCAACATTTGTACGGTATTTATAATATACCGTAGAATCCATTTTCACTGACCAACCAATGTCCTTTACCAGGATCGTACGTGTACAACACCAACGGCCATGTGAAATGTGAGGTCTTGTGACACACCATTGCATACATCGAACACCAACCGCATTTGCATATGGTACTTTTGCCATATATTCTCGTTTCTGCGTCATTACGAGGAGATAATTGAGCAACTAAGCTTAAATTGAGGAACCCAGCGAGTACTTACAAGTTTTGTACGTTCAAATTCATACCAAAGCGTTGTAGTATCCGCTTTCAAATATTGACTTCCGGGTCAAACTAAGCTTCCCTTCTTCTCGTCTCTGCCTTATCTCCATACCGAGAATCTTCGCTTCTCCCAAATCTTTCATCTCGAACTCCCGACTTAGTTGAGCCTTCAACTTTTCAATTTACGGGCTCTTCGATGCAATCAGCGTATCATCGACGTCTGATAGGAGATAGACGAAGACTCGTTTTGTAGCTTGCGAAAATACACCTGATGATCGTGTGTGTGCCTGTATACTTTGTTGCAGAACATAAATTGATCAAATCGTTTGTAAGCCGGAAGATTGCTTCAATCCATACAATGATTTGTTCGGCTTTTACAAACCCAAATTCTCTTTACCGAACAATAAACCCTTCTCGGTGAGACATATAGATTTCCTCTTCTAAGTCACCGCAGGTGTAAAACGCGGTTTTCACGTCAAGTTGAACTAGTTCCCGAAATCAAATTGTGCAAGGCCAACAAAATTCTAATGGAAGAATGTTTTACAATGGAGAAAATACCTCGTTATAATCGATTCCCTCGCCCAAGCGTAGTACATTTATTCCAAACCTTGTCTTGTAGCGAATACCATCTTTGTTAGGAAATACATCTTTCTTTGATACACCCGTTTGCGTCAATTGCATACTTGCCTTTAGGTAGTTGTGTCAAGCTTTCGTGTTTTATTCTTACGAAGGGACAAAAGTTCTTCATCCAGCCGCTTCCTTCCATCTTTCAACTTAGGGGCTTCGATTGCTTCTTTATATATGGAAGGAACATCATCATCTACCGAATGTTAAAGTGCACCGTATTCTTAAGCGAGCGGTAGGTCTTGAAAATCCTTGTATCGGCGGTATTGACATTTTGTCGTCATAGGCCTATCAAGCTGCAGTTTCTTCTTGCATTCTTTGTGGAGGTTCTTGGGGTTAAAACCTTTTCATCGATTCATCTTACTCAAGATAGTAGGATCAACTTACGTCTTATCTTCACTAGCGGATTAACAATTTTGCTTTCAAACTCCAGCTTGTTTCGGAGTTTGCTCCACTTCTTCAAAGTGCCATCAATCTTCTTAGTTACCTTTCTCAACAATGCAGATTCATCAAAGGTAACATCTCTGCTAAAGATTATCTTTTTCGTTTCAAGGCACCATAGTCGATATCGCTTAGAGCAGGAAGGGATCCCCAAAAAAATGGCTTTCTTGGCTCTTGGGTCCAACTTTGATTACATTACGTGGTAGTATGCAATTGAACCAAACATATGTAAGAAATCGTAATCTCTAGCAGGTTTTCCGGACCATTACCTCATGGCGTTTTGCCTTCGAAGCGAGACGATGGTAGACGGTTGACGAGATGCGTACGTATGTCACTCGGCCAATACCGTGCTTGCCAAAGATTTGACAACATACATCGAACCTTTTCCGCAAAGTCCAGGTTCATACGTTCTGCAACTCCGTTTTGTTGTGGTGTTTTTCGAATAGTGAAGTGTCGCCTTATCCGCTTCTTTCTTCACAAACTTTCATAAATGGATCATTTGTGTACTCGATTCGCCATTATCGGACACAGACGTATTGATCTTTTTACCGGTCGAGTCTCGATCATCTTCTTCCAACTTGAGAAAAATACCTCGCTTCATCCTTTTTCTTCATGAGATACACCCAACTCTTATGGAGAAGTCATCAACGAAAGTGACATAATAATTTTGACCCTTTGCATGGATGGAGTTCTTGTTGGCCCCATACATCGATATGGATGTAATCCAAAATGCCGCTGTATTATGAAGAAGCGGTGCAAAGCTTACTCTTTGCTTCCCCACGATACACAATACTCACGAGAATTCCAATTTGGTTCGCACCTTTTAACGGGCCTTGCTTTACTAGAATTTGTAAAGCTTTTTTCACCAGCGTGTCCCAAACGCATATGCCTGACTTGGTAGTTTCTAAATCTCTTCTCTTCATATGAAGGGTTGTTGATCTTGTCCCGATAACCGTACTACCAAGGTAGTAGTACGGTTATTCTTCCGAACACCTTTCATCGCTGAAGTGCTCAGGAAGTAACCTTGATGCCCCATTTTGTATGGTCACGTGAAGCCTTTGATTCTAAGACTCATGACAATGAGATCTACCCGTATACGGAACATAATGTACATCTCAAGACCTTGGTTGAACCATCTTGATTCTTCAAAACGAATTGTACCGATTCCCAAAACTTTGCGTGGATAATCATTACCCATGAAAACAACTTCACCGTCTAGTTCTTCAAAGTTAAAGAACCACTCCTTGGGAGACATATGGAAAGTACATGCCGAATCAAAATCCAATCACCGAAGATGAGATGATGTTGGCAACCAATGCAAAATCTGAATCTAAATTGCTTTGTTACCACGTACGTCAGATTGCATGCTTTTCAACTTTCTTTGGCAGGACAATTTTTCTTCCAATGGCCTTTCTCATGACAAAAGGCACATTCATCTTTACCAAGTCTTCCTTTTGATAGAGATCTACCTCTCCTTCGCTTTATGTTGTGTTTGCGGACGTCCTGCTGCAATACTGCCTCTGTTCATTCCCGCTTTCTCTTTTATCTTTCTTTCTAATTTCATAACTATACAAAGCGGTACAAACTTCCTCAAAGACACTTTATCCTTCCCGATACGAGCAAGCTCGTAATAAGATGATCAAACTCATCGGGAAGGGAGGCTAAATTAACATCAAGGCTAAATCTTCATCTTTAAAGTTTCATCCATATTTAACAAATCTGCTACTAATTGATTAAAAACGAATGTGGTCGTTTATTGTAGTACTTGGAAGGTATTCAATAGGAACAACTTCTTTTCAAATAGAGTGATTTTGTCCACTCTTCTTCGTGAACTTGTTCTCCAACGCCTTCCACAACTTACTTGCGGATGTCTCTCCTTCACGAGCGATGTACTTTTGTTCTCTTGAGAGACACGGATTTACCGGATTGTACCACATGCCAATCGGTTGATATTTTTCCAACTCTACTTCATCTGTTCCATCGATTTCTCTTGATAAGCGATGTCTGAACCTTGTTGAAACAGGCATCTAGAACTTCGCCCTTGCCACATGCCGAAATAATAGGCTCACAAACTTCTCCACCTCGAACCTTGCATTCATCACCATAGTTACGCTTGGCGTGGATAGTAGCCTTTGTTTGAAAGAAATTTTTCTTCCGCCATTTCTTCAAATTACAACAACTAGCAACCATATTCCAATAGCAAACAAGCGGAATACAAACAAATGCCTAGGTAGAAAACCTTCTGCCGGTTACGTGCAATTGTTGGGAAAATGGGGTATATTTTCCCATATTCTAAGTAATTACTATTCACTTATGATTTAAATGAATAGAACTTCAACTAAAACAAAATAATCTATTGGAAATATAATGCTAAAATAAACTAAAACGAGATATTGAAACGAAATATTAAAGCGAGAAAAATAATAACACTTTAGAAATTTAACGAGGTTTGGTATAAATGTTACCTAGGTCATGTCACGAATCACTTCCACTATCTTCAAATGAATGAACTTCAAAATTACAACTAATTGGGCAAAATTAAGCTAATCAATTACCCTTACAAAAGAGAGGAAGATTTACAAATTTTGGGATGTTTACAAATGGTGAAGGAGGGCTTTATTTATAGCCCCAAATCCAACACCCATCTTCATTCCTAACCAATGTGGGACTTTTCTAATTTTCTCAGTAAGGAGCAATATATAGCAAAAATCATTAAATTTATAATAATGTTCACATAAATAATTTAACAGTAAAATTGCCCATCAATATCAATTTGTTTTTTTGTATCAATTTACTAAATTTTGTATTTTAAGTTTTTTTTAAATTAAAATAAATAACATCTTAAGAAAATAAGGAAATAAATAACCCTATACTCTTTTATTTATTTATAATACTTCTTATTGATAGCTTAAATGCATCCCTATATTATTCATGCATAATCCTAATATAAATTTTGATAATTCTTATTTTAGTTTAAATATGTAAGAGTTTTCAAATTGAGATGTACTAATTAATATCTTGAGGATATTTTTGTTATGATTATATAATTTTTATATATTTACGTGATTAGTTGTAAAATGAGATCATATTATATAAAATGAAAATGGTACAGTTATGTAGAAATTTAATAGTAACAATGAGTGTGGAATTAAACCTTACGGTTCGTATCAAACACTTTATTAAATCTATCTAAAATTTTAATTCAAAATATTATCATTTTGTGATACTTTTATCAAAATATGGGTATAACAAAGGTATCTTCGAGCCCTATGAATGCTTTTACAATTTTGTGTGATGAATTTTTGGATTTGTAATTATGAATTTTTTTATCTTAAATTAAAAATATTATTTTATTTATTTTTAAAATATAAGAAAAATATAAAAATAAATTAAATTTTGAATTTTAAATAAATTTTGATAATGAAATTATTTTGATGGATAGAAAAATACATAAAATAAATTAAATATTATTTTATTAAAATAATTATTGTCAATTTTATACGACTATATTATACATGTGTCACTAAACACTGTACAAAATAATTATAATATAATTTAATACTATTCAGGCCAATACCAATTTGATACCCAATTTTCGTAATCCAACCTAATTAGTCTTTAAAAATTATTTTGAATAATTTAGTATCATAACTTATTTATTTAGACTAATTTAATACTCAAACTTTTGTCAAATACGACGTTTGTACCGCACCTAGTTCAGCGGAGGGTAGAAAGCATCTCGGGATATCCACCTGGGACCCAAGGAATTTCGATGTTGATGCTCAAACTAGTTCCTGACTAGTAGGGTGGCCATACCCTAACATGTGTTTCTTTCGCTCTTCTCAGCTCTCGAACCTAGGACCTAGCTCTTAAGTAACTCAGATGGTACCAGTTTGCTTCCTTAGGTTTAGTTAAGGGCTAAGTCTTGGGTTCGAGAGTTAGGGAGAGCAAAAAAAACACGTATTAAGGTATGGCTGCCATACTAGTCAGGAATTAGTTTGAGCATCAACGTCGGAACTCCTTGGATCCCACGTGGATATCTCGAGATGCCTTGTGCCCTCTATTGAGTTAGGCACGGTACAAACATACGGTATTTGAACTTATTTAATTTGAACATTTCAAATTTTTTGGTTGCAAAATTTGACAAATTGATCCAATTTAAGAAAATGGGTACCAAATTAATATTTAAAAACTAACTCAGTCGAGTCATGAGAATTGGTTTATTAAATTGATCATTTAGTATAACTAATAAATATTATTTTATAAAAATATCTAGATTAAAATTTATTTAATTTTTCACATTTTTTAACAGGTTACAATTACTTCTAACCCCCAACTCCTACGAGTGGTTCGCCCGTGTGAAGAACTAGAAAGGGAAAAAATTAAAAGTTGCTTAAATTGTATCTTATTTGTGTTTTGTAACTAAAATATAATAAAAATAAGTATAGATAAATATCATTTTTATAAGAATTGAAATCTCAACAATTTTTAGCAAAAATAATAATCACTAGTTTATAAGACATGGCGATATTGTATAAGTGTATCAAGTATGTGTAAATAGTATGTATTCGTTTTCCATTTGTAACTAATGTGTAAGAAATGGTTTTATTCAATGAATAAATGAATGTTTACAAACTAATTTATACAAAACAAAAGGAAAATTGTAATGATTAAAATAGACATAATTATGTAGAATCATGTTCTTGGACAGCTTGTTGCTCCCCACCATTTTGTTGTTGGTTGTTTACAGCTGGTGTGTTGGTTACCACTAGTTGTATCTCGAGTTCTTTAACATTCTCCCTCAAGCTGGAATATATGTTAATTATTCTTAACTTGTTAAGTAAGTTCGAGAACTGTGAAAAACTTAAGGATTAGATAAAAATATCTGTTTGTTGCTCCGATGTAGAGATATGATAAGTCTTGATCATTCCATTTTGAATATTTTCTCTCATTAGATGACAATCGATCTCTATGTGTTTGGTTCATTCATGAAACACTAGATTTGATACAATGTGAAGGGCAGCTTGATTATCGCAATATAACTTGGCTAGTTGGAAGTATTTGATACCCAAATCATCCAAAATGTATTGTAATCAGGTTACTTCACAGCGGAATGCTGCTATAGAATAGTATTCTACTTCTGCATTCGATCATAAGCCTGTATTTTGCTTCTTAATCTTCTAAGAAATTAGTGAGTTTCCAAGAAACATATAATATCCCGTGGTTAATCGTCGTTTGTCTGTGCATCTAATATAATCTACGTCACAAAAAACATTTAACTGTAGTGGACTAGTTGTTGAGAAAAAGAGACATTGCCCTGGTATGTTCTTGACATATCGTAGCACTTGTTGAGCTGCTTCCAAATGTGGTTGTTGTGGTTTGTCCATATATTGATTTAGAATGTGCACAATGGGCCATGTGATGGTCAAGTATATTAATCTCCCAACAAGTCTTTGATAGGATGTGGGGTCAGTGATGAATTCTCTTTCAAAAATTATGTTCCATAAGTGAACTGGCAGGTTTGGCACCAAGATAACCCATGTCCTCCAATATTTCAAGTGCATACTTGCGTTGTCACAAAGCAATTCCCTTCTTGGATCACAAAACTTATATGCCCAAAAAATACTTTAATTTGCCAAGATCCTTTAGCTTGAATTGTTGCATGAGATGATTCTTAGTTTCTTCAATGTCTTGTAGATTGTCTCCTATTATGATTATATCGTCTACATAGATAAGAAGAGTAGAGAAGGAATTACCACATGTTCGGACAAATAATGAGTGATCATACTTGGATTGGCTAAAACCGGCAAGCTAAGTGTTGTTGATAGCTTGATAAACCATTGTCGTGAGGCTTGTTTAAGTCCATACAAAGATTTTTGTAGTTTACATACTCGTGTTTCCCCCTTTCATCCGAATCCAGGTGGAAGAGGCATGTAGACATCTTCGTGAAGATCACTATAGAGAAAGCTTCAGCAAAGGTGGTTGGTTCTCTGAGAATGAAAATAGAAGTAGCAAAGGCACAATGTATAGGTGATAATCGATCATAAGCAACTACATGAGATAGAGAATGAGAAGTACCTTTGTTATCGGACGATGCTGAGTTAGACGAAAGGAAGGACCGAGAAGGCAAGAAAGCTTCTACATGGTACTTGTGAAGGTAGCTAGGAACATGAGTGGATCAACGGAGTCTATATGTAACTGGTGTTGAAGGAGTCACGTGCGGCGCAGAAGTTGATGATGGTGTTTCAGGAGATGTATCTTGAAGATTAGGGATGTATGATTCGATTGTTGGGAGGACAGATGATGCATGATTAAGTGATGTATTTGGAGTGGTTGATTGACGAATGCCAGGCATGTCATCATAAATAGTATTTTCTAATGGAGTGAATAGAGTTGGAGTGTTGACAATGGAAGTGGAATAAGGAAACACATGTTCATGGAAGATAACATCGCGAGATACGAAAGTTTTGCATGTTTCCAGATTGTAGACTTGGTAACCTTTTATCCCAGATGGATACCTAATGAATATGCATCGATGTGATCTAGCATTAAACTTGGTGGGTTGATCATGATGTGTAGATGCAAAGCAAAGAAAACCAAAGACACGAAGATGTTCATACCTAGGAACTTTGTGAAAAAGGATTTTAAATGGTGTTTTACCCTTGAGAACAAGTGTTGGAGTGCGATTTATGAGGTATGTGGCTATAAGAATGACATCTCCTTAGAATTATTTAGGGAGGTTGGCTTGGAAGAGCAATGCACGAGCTACATTGAGAAGGTGGCGGTGTTTGCATTCAGCAACACCATTTTGTTGAGGGGTAGAGACACAACTGATGTGATGTAGAATTCCTTTGGTAGAAAACAATTGATTTATAGAGAATTCTGGTTCATTATCGCTACAAATGATTTTAACTCTGGATGCAAATTGTGTTTCAACAAGATTAATGAAAATGGTGAGAAATGTGCATGTATTAGATTTGGTGTTTAAGAGATAGACCCATGTGTATCTTGAGTAGTCATCAACAATAGTGAGGAAATAACATGTTCCATTAAGTGTTGGAATGTGATAGCCACCCCAAATATCAACATGAATTAGTTCAAAAGGTGCTTTTGTATTGATAGAACTTAAAAGGAATGGATTACGAGTTTGCTTAGCTAGTGGAAAAATAGAACAGAAGGGTATATAGATGAAAAGAGAAAGTACACACAAACTGCTATGAGATAAATGACCAAGTTGTTGATGCCAGTTATGAGGGTTGGTTGGAGCGATATTTGAAACAGAGAAACATCCAGCCTTGTTTGAAATAGTCAAGTAATAGAGTCCTGCTTTCTTAGTTCTCATCCCAATCGTCTTCCCCGAGCATTTGTCTTGAACAAAGCACATATTATTAGTGAAGGTGACATGAAAAATGTAGTTTGAGTGACTTTTGCTACAAAAACCAAGTTTAATTTGAAGGAAATAACACATAAGACATTATGGAGTATGAAATTATTAAAGAAATATATGGTGCCGATATGTGTGACATGAGCATGTGAATGATCAGGTAAATGCATATGCCAATTAGTGACTAGAGTGCTAGAGCTCATAAGGCATAATGTGTTACCTGAAAGTGTAGTCACTTGACTTGCCATGCTACCTGATTTGGCTTGATTAAGAAGTGTAAGGAGCTCATGATATTGGGCGGATGTAAGGTTGTAGGATGGTGTCCTTGTGTCGGAGCTGCTTGCCTGAAAGTCAGTATGATAAGCTTTAGAGGGAAAGCCATAACTTGCATTTATCTTGTCTTGAATTGCCTTTTTCTTCCAACACATGTTGATGTCATGTCCATTCAAACCACAGAAATCACATTTGAGGCAATTTTGACAGTTTTCAGAGTTGTATCCATTTAGACCATATAAATCACATTTGAGGCGATTTCGACAGTTTTTAGGATTGTGGCCTATATTGTTGCATCGATTTCACTTGAGATGTGAGTTCCGTGGTGGGTAATTCTTGCCAGGATATTGTGGACGACTATCCTCGGCGAAAAGTGCAACAGCTTCTGGCATCCTTCCTATGGTTTGTATGGAGACAGTTCTCTGCTTTTCATCTTGAACAATGAGTGAATATACCTAATTTACTTTAGGTAAAGGTTCCATGAGCAAGATTTGTCCTCGTGCTGCTGTGTAAACTGTCTTAAGCCCTATGAGGAACTTTATGGTTGGCTATTTTTGTTGGTATTCCTGTAGTTTCCTTCCGGCGTTTCCTCCATAATGTGGAAGGGGACATAATGCATCTTAAGTATCCCATAGGCTTTTCAACTTGGTGTAGTATTCTCCAATGCTCATACCTTCTTGTATGCAGTCATGGATCTCTTGCTCGATTTGAAATATGTGTACGTTGTTAGTGTGTGAAAAACGTTCCTTCAATTCTTCTCATAACTCATATGTGGTATCATTATACATGATATTTTTTGCAATTTTAGGCGATATGGTATTGAGAATCCATCATTTGACAAGAACGTTGCAGCGAGTCCATTGTTTGGTTTTTGTCTCAGAGTTTGCTGGTGGCCTCGTGATTGTGCCATCAATAAATCCATCTTTTTTTTGGTGGTGAGAGTCATGAGCATCGCATGACTCCAAATATGATAGTTTTCTTGATTTAAGGATTGAGCCACTAGAATCATATTCGGTTGGTCTAAGTGGCACAGGTATAATGAATGGCTAGGATCATCATATCATTTTAGTAAAATAGGGATGGTATTGGTAGTTTCAAACATGATTGTTGAGTGAAAAATTCAAAAACGAGATAAGGTTTAGTGTGTTTTAAACACTAATGACTGTTTATGAAAAAATAATGAATTGAAATGTACTGTATTTTAAAGAAAATGTATCAAGGATTCCAGAACCAGAAATTTCAGTTCTATAACCGGTCGAAAAATGGGTGAATTGGCGTCTAGAATGACTGATCCGGCAGTTGGACGACTGAGCTGACTGACGATTGAATCGGATAACGAGTGAACCAGCTGGAAGATTGAACCGATAAAACGACGCTTCATTTTCTTCAGAGGGTGGTTTAAACGACGTGTCGTTTGAGTCGTCTTCTCCAACGAGAGCGTGTTTAGGCTCATGATACTCCGATGAGGCGCGTGGAACTCCAGCGTAACTCAGGCAAGGCGCGTGGATGATCGTATTGGGTTGATAAAAATTGCAGATTGCTTGGAAATTTTTGGAGATTATAATAAGATGAATTTGAAATTGTTTTTGTGATTCGAAATTGATTTTGAAAAGAAACAAAATTCGGAAGGAAGAAAAGAATTTCTGTGTGAGCTGGTTTTGAGAGAACTACTTCCTGATTTCTGATATCATGTAAGAAATGGTTTTATTCAATAAATAAATGAATGTTTACAGACTAATTTATACAAAACAAAAGAAAAATTGTAATAATTAAAATAGACATAATTATGTTGAATCACGTTCTTGAACAGTCTATTTTTTCCCACCATTTTGTTGTTGGTTGTTTTTAACTGGTGTATTAGTTGACATCAATTGGATCTCGAGTTCTTTAACAAAATGACATCACAATAATTTTACGTGTTGTAAATAGCCCGAGTTATTCCACTTCCGTACCTAAAATTTTGCTGGGTTCTCGTGGATAAATGTTATAGCATATTTTCTTAAAGAATCTTACATCGTGTTATTATTGAAAAACTTTTGTACGAGCAAGTATGTAAATATGTGGTGTATAATTTCAATATTTTACTAGTGCTTATATTAAAATGGGATCTTGCTTTTAAAATAATGAATGGCAACTCATTCATGAAACTCATGTGAAAATTGCTCATTTTATTAGTATTGTTTTTGTCTACAAGTGTAGATAGAGAGCTTTTTTCCCTTCGAGGGAAAGATGCATATCTGATCAGGACTTGTTTGTTGATGTGGTCTTTTTTACATTGATTTCGGGGTCCTTTGTACATGAATGTAGAGTGGGGTTCATCATGCCTTGAATCCAGACCCGTACAGAGGCGTTTTCGGTTCAGATGGAGAGAAGTACGCAAGAGATGTTCAAGATATAATTGACTTCGGAACTTCTGGCCATGTTGCCGGTTTTATATCTGAAGCTATACAGGTATGTCATCGATTTATATTTTCAACTTTTGATCAAAAGGCTCTTGTTCTATCTTTCTATTCATTGAGACAACTGAGGAAATTTCATTTTTTTTATAAACGATCTAACAAACAGGGAGTTGGGGGCATTGTAGAGTTGGCCCCTGGTTATTTGCCTGCTGTTCACCGTATCGTGAAAAAAACAGGAGGATTATTTATTGCTGATGAGGTTCAGTCTGGGTTTGCTCGCACTGGAAGCCACTTCTGGGGTTTTGAGACCCAAGGTGTCGTGCCTGACATAGTGACAATGGCAAAGGTCAATTGACCTTCTTTTCTCTTTCTTTTTGCCCTTGATTTTTTCTTACTCCCTTTAGAGATATGTCTCTGCTGTTTTAAGTTGTCTTTTCACTTCAGTCTTTTAGCATATGCAGGGAATTGGAAATGGTGTACCACTAGGTGCTGTGGTAACCACTCCTGAGATTTCAGAGGTCTTGACTCGTAAAAGTTACTTCAACACCTTTGGTGGTAACCCTGTATGCACAGCCGCAGGACTGGCCGTTCTTAATGTGATTGAGAAAGAAAAGCTTCAGGATAATGCTTTTATAGTAGGCTCCTATTTGAAACAGAGGTTCACTGCCCTCAAGGATAAATATGAAGGTCATCTTTTGGCACTTGTTCTTCTTTCATATGTTATTCACTTTATAATGCACCATGCCTTTCAGTGATAAGATTTCCATATTTTAAGAGCGAAAATTTAACAATATTAAACAACTTTAAATTACAAACCTAACACATACGAAAGGAAAAAAAGAAATAGTCAAATTCAAAATTCACTTTCCATTGTTTTTTTAGTAATTGGGGATGTTAGAGGAAGAGGGTTCATGCTTGGAATTGAACTTGTCACTGATCGTCACAATAAAACTCCAGCTAAGGATGAAACTGTACATGTAATGAATCAAATGAAAGGTGCGTATTTGTATCTTGCTCGTGGTGTTATACTACATATACAAATAAGTAAATACCCTGCTACAATAAACTATTGTTACCAGTAACCACATCTGACTTTTCTTCTTCTGTGATGTTTTAATCGTCAGAAATTGGCGTGTTGATAGGTAAAGGTGGTTCTTATGGAAATGTTTTCAGAATAACGCCTCCCCTCTGTTTCACAAAGGAAGATGCAGGTGACTTTATTATTATTATTACATGTTCTAGGGCCTTGTGGAAATTGCTATTCCTAATTTGTTGTGGGTTCTAAACTCGTGGGCTCTCTTATGATTGCAGATTTTCTGGTGGACGCGATGGACCATATATTGTCCAAGATGTGAAGCATAAAAAACGTATGAATGTTAATTATATCTACTTGATCATTCACCAGCAGATCTAGAATCTTCTGTATCGTGATAGGGTTGTTGTGAGTTACTATAAACATAAATATTTGCTATCTTTACTAGATTTTCTCGCTTACTTCTAAATTCCAATAAAGATGAGCCAACAGCTCGTTGTCTCTCTTTCATGCTATTTATCTTATTTCTCGTGTTACGCATGGATCAGGATTTCTAACAAAAATGAGGCCACATCTTGTCTCTCTTTCATCCTCACTTTAATTTTAAGTCTGTTTGGTTTTCCGTTCAAAAATAATGTTTCAAACTTAATGATATAATGTGATAATTATTTTAATATTTGTGTTGTATTTGAAAATTTGAGTAAGTGTTTATTATTAAGTATTAAAACTATTTCTTGATATTAGTTAGTATGTATTTGAAGATTTGAACATAGTTTTAAAAAACATATAAAATAACATTTTCATTTTCTAGTCATTTTAAAAAAACACAAGTATTTTTAAGATTATCCAAAACTTTCATCCATAATAATACATTTATCAAACACATATTTATGTTTTATACTTCTTTATTTTCAAAAATAAAAACAAATATTCTAAAATTTCCTTAAAAAAAATCCTAAAACTTGTAACAAAAATAACATTATAATAACATTAAACAGATATGGTTGAGAATATAAATTATCATAGTTAAATTTAAATAGTATCTAATTGGATGGTGTTTGACATAGTCGAGAACACGCAAATATGCATAATCATGTGAAAGTAATAAATAATTTAAGAATATTGGTTGTCGTACTCAAAAGTGTTGATAATAACATCTATTCTTAATTAACTAATTTAAAACAATAAAAGTGAATTACATTAGAGTTATGAGAAAATGATCATTGGACTATCTTCACTAGTATCATACAATTTAATTAATCATTTCATGAATAAAAATTAGTTTTTTATGTTTTAAATAACTTACATAATTTAAAATCATTGTTTAATTCATAACTTTAGCTCTAAAAGCCTAGATATGCTTAAAAAAATCATAGTTTTTTGCTATATAATTTTTTAAAGGTTTATTTATTAACCAACTTAAATCCTAAATAACCCATATGTATGATTACTAGATTTAATTTATTTGTTGCATTAAAATCTAAAAATATGATAATTAAACTAATCAGGATTAGAATAATTATTTTACTTTTAGCAAAAACATTCAATCTTATTTGTGACACCAATAATAAAATATTACTATAAATAAGAATATTAATGATTATGTATTAACATCTTCGATTAGATATAAATATATTCATGCAATAAACTAGTTAGTAATTTTAATTCATCCATGCATAGTTTTAACATTCAAACATAGAATTAAACACATCAAAAATCAAGAATTAAAATTAAAATTATCATGAAATTAAATTAATTAAACCATAGTGTAGAATTTAAAATTTTTCACGATTACCTTATTAAATTAGCTAGATTTCATAATAAAAAAACAACATTATAATCATGAAAAACTAAAGGATTAAAAAAAATGTATAAATATTTTCAAAATCTCCTCCAAAAGTTATCATAGATATGTTATTTGATCTCTCTTATTCCTTGTAATAATTATTATATTAATTTTGTTAATTCTATTAATTTCCTTATTTTATAGGGTATTGCCTTGTGTTTATATGAAATAAAAATGAAATCAATATGTAAAAATTCTAAAAACAACTAATTTTTTTTTAATAAATATTTAGCTCATTATATTAATAAAATATATAAATATAAATGGATTGATATATTAAAATGTGTATAAAATAACACTTATTAATATTCAATGTGAAAATATGTACCACATTTTTTTAATAGTAAAAATGTATAAAATAGATATAAAAGGTTGTTTTTTTTATTATAAGTTTTAAGCGTGTTATTTTTTTTTATTTTTTTTATTTTTTTTTTCGAATTCTATATATTTTAAAAGTAGAGAAATGATGTCACATAAATCTCTTAGATTGTATTGTTTGTGTTATTTAGCCTTTTATATTATAAATGTTATCTTTTAATCTTTTAGTTATTAAAAAATTGGCTAATTATGAATAAATTTTATTAGTTTAATAATTTTTAGTAAAATAATTATTACTTTATTGTAAAGTGATTAAATACGAGTCGTTAACAATGGTAAAATGACTATTGATTCTAAATTATTTAAGAAAAAATTAACAATAATAATATTCAAATAAAAAGTTATTTAAATATATATTTTAATTTTTTTTTTAAATAAATATTAATAAAATATTAATTAAAATAAAACAATGATAATTAACAAAATATTAAATTATTCTATTATTGTATTCTTCTTCTTCTTTTTTCAAAGGTATAAAATCAAATATAAGTATATTAAAAGAAAAATAAGGAATTAACATATTTAAAAGTTGTTTTTATTGATTCCTTTTTAATTTATTTACAAATTCACAATATACAAGTACAAAAATATAACTATTTTGTCAATAAGTTATGATTTAATGGCTTAGTTATTTGAGTATGGGAAAGTTCTATACATAAGTAATATAGTTATTTAAAAAATATTAATTATTTTAATATTTTTTAATATTTTATTATTTTTAAAAATATATTTAAATAAATTAATAATTTTGTTATAATTTCTTACAATTTATTAATTAACATTAAAAAATGAATACATTTTATATTTTCTTTCTTTCTTTTTATTTTTCATTTTAATCGTGTTTATTTCCATTTTAATTACTTTTATTATCAATAAATAAACACAACTTAGTTCGTTACTCTACTACGTCGGACATGGGAAACTACAAATCAAACAAGCCTACCACTATGAACCCGAACCCAACCGATATTAAAAATCAAATTTTAAGTAGGATTGAGACCATGTAAATTTAAAACCTAATAATATTTGTTGGTTTCGGTTTACATGTTTCACAACAGAAGAAATGCTAAATTCTAAACCCATATTAATTTGTATATGCATTAATTATAGTGTGCAATATATCACGTGTCATGTTTCATGTGTCAAAAAAAAATTTGTTGTTAAAAGTAATAAATGAATAAAAATAATATTGATCATTTTTTTCAATATATCACGTGTTATGTTTCATGTGTCAAAAAAAATTTGTTGTTAAAAGTAATAAATGAACAAAAATAATATTGATCATTTTTTCACTAATTTAAGTTTAAAAAAAATTGATTTTCAACGACTTCTAACGTAATATTAAAGCTAAATTTTATATGTTTGAATCTCAATAATTTCAAAATTATTAAATTACAAGTATTTGACATAAATAATATATAAAATCAATATTAATCGAATAGCGATAAAATGAATAAAAATAATATTGATCATTCTTTCGTTAGATTAAGTTTTTAGGATAATTAATTTTTTAACAACTTATAACAAGAGTTATAATTTTCTTGAAAAATAAATAACTTCATCATTTTTAAAATTATTTTACCACGTAATACATCATAATTAATGTAAATGTAAATTTGAGTTTAAATTTGTGTCTTAGTATTCCTTTTTAGAATAGAATAATATCGAAACAAACAACCTTTTAGTTATGTTAGTTAAAGTTACATATGTTACACATAAATTGTTATATTTTTTAGTTTTTTTTTTAATTTCAACAACACTTATGACACTTGATACAATAACAATAGATAAATAACAAAAATGTTGAGTCAATTAGACATATGTTCTTATAAAAACTCAATAAATAAAATCATATATATAAATTGAAAATGAATATGATAAATATTATTAATTAAATTCGTTAAATTTTGAAATTATTTTTAATATTCATGTATTATTTTTTCGAATAAAACTATATAAAAGTCTAAATTATCCATAAAATAAATTGAACAAACCAACCCTTATATTTTAAGATGATGACATATATTATCGTTTAAATTTTGTATAAAATTAAGCTAAGAAACTTCTAATTTTCATAATCTTTCTTTCTTTTTTTAACTTCTATAATATTTCACCTTTTCTTTCTTTTTTTTAACTTATTAGGTCATTTTTCTTCAAAAAATCAAGTAGTTTAATTAGTAATATTTATCATATCAATTTTTGACATGTATGTTTTAATTAACTTAAAAATTTATTATTAATTTATTTATTTATCATGTATCACTTAAGAATGAGATAACTATTATTAAAGTAAACTCCTAATACATATTATTTGAGAGAGTCTTAGTAAGAGGGTTAGAGCATACTAGGTCCAAAAGATCACAAGTGACTTCTATTAGCCTTCTATTCATGGAGCATTTAAGGTACAAAAATTATAGTTCATATGAAGCCCTTAAAGCATAGATGGTGCATGATTGATTAATTTTAGGCCAAGGGCTAAATTGTTTTGATTCTCAACTTGTTACACTGTTTGTCAACAAGCTCACATATATCTCAAATATATGCTTGATGTGGGCTTTACTTGGTTTGCAATTATGCATCACTTGGCTATCATAGGTGTTTAGATGAAAAGTAGATTTAAACTTTACTTTAAATTATTTAAGATGTCATAAATTAATATATAGTAAGTAAGGGTTATTCATTAAGAGGATTTTGGAATCTAACTCATATTTATTAAAAAGGAGATCTTGATTTTATAAAATAAAAATTAAATCTAATAACTAAAGATTAATAAAGATCAAAATAAAATATAAAGACATGATAATAATTCAAATAAAAGAATGACTACATGATGCTTTTTTATCAATAGTATGCATTGAAAATCAATAAAAATATATCATATTCTCATATTCTTTAACTATAACAACTTAAAGAAATTTACAAAAGAAAAAATATCTACATCTTTTTACAGATTTGGTTTAATTATCTTAAGTATTAATTATCATTGCAAATAATTTATCACTAATTATTTGATTATTTAATTGTATACTTAAATAATAAAATAAATTTATACAACAATTAAAACTCACATTTAATATATAATTAAAAATAATAGCTGAATAGAATATTACAGATATTATTAAATATTAGATTCTATGTCTGAAGTTTTGAAATCACACACAATTAATTATAAAATTAATTATTCATGGCAAATAATAAATTAAGAAAATTATTCACGAAAACAATAAAAGAAAGGAGGAGAAATCTTATAGTTTTTATTTTTATATCTAATATTCAACTTCTTTAATTAATTCTTGAATCATCTTCTTCTCAATTGTTACCCTTAACTTAATTGTATAAATTATGTGTCTTCATCCCTCTAAATGTGTATTCTAATATTATTCCCATTATTTTGTATGGTTTTTTTTTGTATATATATGAGATAAAAATAAATCTATATGTAACTAAGATTCTTGACATTCTAGTGGATATAGGATCATTATATACTACATGTCAAAAGGATAGGATAAATTGCAATGGTTAAAAAGATAGGATAAGATGTGAAATATACCTACTTCCTTTCAAAGTTAATTCATCTATCAAATAAAAACAAAAAAAAATCTTAAAAAATATAGAAAATTAATAATTTAACAATAAGTACAAAATAAATAATTTTAGCTTATTATAATATATATATATATATATATATAAATAAAAAAATATAAAGCATTTGATATCTAAAATTGTGTATAAAATCTACTTGTCAAACTCTCCCACACTACTTTTTGCTAGTTCTCGAGCAAAGTCAACACCCATAATTATAAAATAAGTTTTATGACATTTTATCTAAGGAGTTTAATAATATAATGGTTTCAAATTCTAATAAATGTTGGATATTATCTCTAGTCATCTCTTTGCTACAACTATTGTTAAATAATGATGCTTAAAGTGTGTGTGTGATTAGTATCAATTAGCAATAGTCAAATCATCTAACATTAATAGCTAGAAACATTGTTTCTCCCTATAAAATATCACTATTATTTTTTGGGTTGAATTGAATGT
Source organism: Hippophae rhamnoides (assembly GCA_033030585.1). Classification (NCBI taxonomy): domain Eukaryota; kingdom Viridiplantae; phylum Streptophyta; class Magnoliopsida; order Rosales; family Elaeagnaceae; genus Hippophae; species Hippophae rhamnoides. Next base: position 41,239,984 of record CM065429.1, on the reverse strand, counting down.
CATAGGTTTCTTCTTAAAATTATATTCCTGCTCACTAAAAGCATTCCTTAAAATCAAAAGGTATTTCATTTGATTGTAATATTTGACTATGTTTGTTTGTTCAATCAAATGAAAGGAAAAATGAGAAACAAAAGTTCATGACTCTATGTAGTAAGAATGTAATAAACAAATACTAAAAACGAAAAACTTCTATTACTTAGAGCATACTAATCCTAAAATATGTTAAACTAATAAAGCATAAAAATTGAAGATAGTGATGTGTTAACACTCCCTATACTTAATTCTTACATTGTCCTCAATGTAAGCATATATATACATCTGTGTAATGTAAAATTAAAGTAAAAAAAGGGAGTAAAAAAAATCTAGTAAGTTGCCTTCTACAAAGTACTTGATTTAATATCCTTAACCTGACACTATCACTTTTTACTCTTCTTTGAAGAATACTATACACATTCTCTTCCACACTTATCTCTTTGTTATTCTTAAACTTGTCCTTAGTAAGAAAAATTTATGTAAGGTACTTTTCATACCAAAGTTCTTCCTTAATATATTTCATAAAAGGTATATGAATTTGCACTTTGGGGAATGTCTCCAAATTTTTCTTTTCATGATTTTACTTTGTTGAATTGTCAATATTGTTGAGGAGTCCCACATCGACCAAGGACCAGCATAAGAGCTGGTTTATAAGCCTGGGCAGTCCTTACCCTTGTAAGCGCGTTTTCAAGGGTAGAGTTAGGCACATGTAAATCAACATGGTATCAGAGCATGATCCTTGGCGATGGAGGAGAGCTACCCTAAACTTACACCCGTGGAAACCATAAGACCACCACCGTCCGTCGACACAGTCGATGTGAGCGGGAGTATTGAGGAGTCCCACATCGACCAAGGACCAGCATAAGAGCTGGTTTATAAGCCTGGACAGTCCTCACCCTTGTAAGCGCGTTTTCAATGGTAGAGTTAGGCCCAGGTAAATCAACATGGTATCAGAGCAGGACCCTTGGCGATGGAGGAGAGCTACCCTACACTTACACCCGTGGCAACCATAAGACCACCACCGTCCGTCGACACAGTCGATGTGAGAGGGAGTGTTGAGATGTCCCACATCGACCAAGGATCAGCATAAGAGTTGGTTTATAAGCCTGGGCAGTCCTCACCCTTGTAAGCGCGTTTTTAGGGGTAGAGTTAGACCCAGGTAAATCAATATGGTATCATAGTAGGACCCTTGGCGGTGGATGAGAGCTACCCTACACTTACACCCGTGGCAACCATAAGACCACCACCGTCCGTCGACACAGTCGATGTGAGGGGGAGTGTTGAGGAGTCCCACATCGACCAAGGACCAGCATAAGAGCTGGTTTATGTTGATTTACTTGGGCCTAACTCTACCCTTGAAAATGCGCTTACAAGGGTGAGGACTACCCAGGCTTATAAACCAGCTCCTATGTTGGTCCTTGGTCGATGTGGGACTCCTCAACACTCCCCCTCACATCGACTGTGTCGACGGACGGTGGTGGTCTTATGGTTACCACGGGTGTAAATGTAGGGTAGTTCTCCTCCACCGCCAAGGGTCCTGCTCTGATACCATATTGATTTACCTGGGCCTAACTCTACCCTTGAAAACGCGCTTACAAGGGTGAGGACTGCCCAGGCTTATAAACCAGCTCTTATGCTGGTCCTTGGTCGATGTGAGACTCCTCAACAAATATGTTGAAAAAATATAAAGTAGGATAAAAAAAAGGAAGGTTTGAATACTACCTTTGCTATCATGTTGGATTCTTTTAGGGTGATGTTCTTTTTCTCCTCACTAATATTTTCTTTGGATATATCATTCTTAGAGATTCTTTGAGGCTCCTCTAATTGCTTACCACTCTTCATACCAATAGTATTGTTGGTTTCTGTAGGTTTAACACTTATTTGGAAGGAGAGCTCAAACATTGCTTATGCTTTTAGTCTTTCAACTACTATGACCAGTTGGCCAATTTAAGTCTCAGTTTTTGGTATTAGTATCGGTTTCCTATATCTCAAGATTTCTTCTTAAAATTTTCTATTCTTTGATAACTTAATATGCTTGGTAGTCTTGCTATATTTCAAAGCACCAGCAGCGATAATATTTACTAAATCCTCAAGAAACTTACTTTGAATGGTTGGAGTTAGTTATGACATTGATAATGGGAAGCTAGGTGTGACTTTGAACTCTTCTATGAGATTCCTCATTGAATTTTGGTTTACCTGTATCTTAAGATTCCTCCTTAACATTTTCTATTTTTTGATAACTTGATACGCTTGGTAGTATTACTAAAATTTTAAAGTTTTAGCAGCAAAGGTATTCACTAAATCCTTAAGAAACTTACCTTGAGTAGTTGGATTTGGTTGTGGCATTGAGAATAAAAAATTAGGTGTTATATTAAAATTATTTGTTGGATTTCAATATGAATAGCTTGAGTATTGATGATCCTCTCATCCTGTATTATGCATTTTAGAATATGGATCATACTTAGGCTTCTAGCTTTCAAATCCACTCATAACATTAGCATAATCTCAATTGCCTTATTGATGCTTAAAGTGTGATGCAAGAAATTTATTGTATGTAAGGTATGTTGTATGCATATATGTATTCATGTTTCCTTAATACTGAACGCTTCAAAAAAAGAAAAAATTAGTAGTCATAGATAAATAGATAAATAAACTAAAAATAAAAATAAACAAATCTAAACTAAAAATAAATGAATTTAAATAAAATAAAAACTAACAATTCGCTAAGACCTTGAAAAGTAAATAAAGTCTAAAAAAATTAAATAAAAATAAAACAAAAATAAAGATCAGAGATTGATGCGTGCTCAGATAAATAGTCAGTTTAAACCTTACTTTAAATTACTTAATATTGTAAATTAGTATATAGTAAGTAAGGTATTTTTCATATAGAATTTTGGAAACTAACTTCTATTTATTGAAATAGGGGTTTTGATTTTGTAAACTAAAAATTAAATCTAACAACGGAAGATTAATAAAGATAAAAATAAAATATAAAAACTATGATAAATATTCAAATAAAAGAACGATCGCAGGATTATTCTCCACCACTAGCATGTATTGTAAATAAATAAAAATATCATATTCTCATATTCTTTGATTATACCAATTTAGAGAAATTCACAAAAGCAAAAATCTCCACATCTTCTTAGATATTTGATGAGTGCTCAAAAAGCACTAAAATAACCATGATTTTATGCACATTAATTGATTAAAAATATATATATTTATATGTTTTATCATATATTTATATAAATTTGTCTTTTTCGGAATCACGGGTATTTTTATTGTTTTTCAGGAATTTTGGCCTAAAAACGCAATGTAAAGACTCAAAGAAGAATACTTGAAGCAATACATCACAAATAAATTAATAAATAAGTGGAAAAAGGTCAACAAACATGGAAAAATTGGACAAAATGGGTCGAAAAAGGTCAAAAATGTCAAAGAGCGGAAAATCGCGCCGCGGCCTTGACCCGGCCACTACACATGTGATGCATCTTCGCTTCGCGCACCGCTACACATTCACAGCGGCTGCGCGGCCCACAGCCTTGTATGGCGGCAAGAATGCGGTCAAGGCGCCAACGCGTTTTGACCCATTTTTCACGTGTAGCGGCCCCTATGGCGTCATGATGACGTCATTGATGACCTCAAAGATGTCCACTTACGTTTTTTATTTTTTTTTTTAACATTTTTTTACTCATTTTTTCCCTCCATCCTCACCTATAAATACCCCTCTTCCATTCACTTCAAAACACACCTCAAAACCTCACTTCTCTCTTCTTTCTTTCTCTCATTTCTTAGTTTTTAAGTTTTTCTTAGTTTCTTTCTTAGTTTCTAAGCTTTTCTTAGTTTTTCTCTTAGTTTTTAGTTCAATTGTCTTAGGTTTAGAGTTCTTCTCTTTTTGAGAGGAACTTGTAATGTTTTTGTAATAATTTAGATTTTTTGATTCAATAAATGGAAGTGCAAATTCCGCTTGGAGGTTTTCTAGCAACGGGAATAGCGTCGAAGTTACGTAAGGATTTTATTTTCTTCTGATTATTTTTATGCTTTATTCTTACATGTTATATTTAATTTATGCGTGATTAAATTTAAGCGTATGTTATTTGTTTATAATCCCGATATAATAATAACGTTATTATGCTTGTGAAATATTAAATAGGTGAAAATTTCTAAAATGAATTGATTTTATTTTTATTCAAGATTTTATATTAAGGATGTTAGAGAGAAATATATTATTTTTCATTACAAACTTAAATCAAGATTAGACTTTAAGGTTTAGTTATCCTGTCTAATTTAGAGTAGTCTTTCTTTTATTTGTTCAAATCAATAGGTAGTTAGAGTGAAGCTCTATTTCAAAAGTTTTTATAAGAATTATTATGTGAAAATGTATTGACAACACGTGTTTTCGGTAGTGGTTTAAAACTTGAAAGTTAGTACTCGGATAACTAAATTCTTGGGTTTAATTTGACACCTTGAATAAAGTTTCTAACCTCACCAAAGGTGGCGTTTAAATGGTTCATTTTCAATCTCTTAGAAAAAGGAATTAATTTAATTAACCAAATTAGTTATCAACCCCACCCATAGGTGTTAATTGATTTGTTTAGTTAACAAAGAATATCTAACTCACCAAAGGTGGTATTCATACAAAAAGAGAGAATCAATAAAATATCAATTTATATCTTTAATAACCTAGATAATATGAGCAAAGATAATTACTTTAGTTATTATATCCATAAATACTCCACTAATATAAATGATAAAATTTGCATGAATCTTTATTGAATCTGTATTTATATTTATTTATTGAATTTGTATCTATGTTTATTTTTTTATTATATTTAATTAATCTGTATATATGTTTATTTTATGTTATTAGATTAGAACACAAAACCAAACTATCGTGACGGATGTTTAGGATTTAATTTCGCTTTTAAAGTTTGAATAATAAATTAAAAGCACATACATTCCTTGCTTAGATCGGCGGCAGGAGTATCTTATCATTTTCTACGAAATGATTAGTGTACTTTCTTGAGAGTTTTACAAATATTAAAACCAAAGTATTTGCGAGAATTGGCGATGGTTTTTTATTCATCAAGTTTTAGGCGGATTCTTGGAAGGTGTAGCGTTTTTAATTTATTTATCAAAATTTTAAAAATATTTTTTGTGTTGTAAATAATTGTGATTTTTTTAAAAATAAAAAATAAAATAAAAAATAAAATAAAATAAAAATAAAAATAAAAATAAAAAAATAAAATAAAATAAAATAAAATAAAAATAAAATTTTTTAATCAAATTTCAAATTTCATAAAAAAAATAAATAAAAAAAAATAAAAAAAAATAAAAAAAAATTTTATAAATAGTAAAAAAATAATTTAGAAATTCGAAATTTGAAGTAAAAAGTTTTTACCGTTCATGAATAGTAAAAAAAAAAAAAAATTACCGTTCGTAAAAAAAAAAAAATATTTTAAAATTTTAAGTTAATAAGAAATAAGATAGCGTGAATAGTAAAATAAAATTACCGTTCGTAAAAAAAAAAAATTAAAAAAAAAAAAAACTAAAAGGCATGAAAAGTAAAAATCTAAGGGAGTTAAATGCAGGAAATTTAGTTCTTTGGCGCTGTCATTAATCTTTCGCAGGAGCGTTGTTACATTGGGAGAGTGGTTTTTAAGGAATAATGTGCAATTCTTTCGCAGGAGCAATTTCTTGGTTAATACTGATTATGTTATTTAAAAATAAAAAAAAATTTAAAAAAAAAAAAAAAAAAATTTTGTCCAGTGTTTTGTATTAAATGCCATGGAAAATTTCTCTAATTTTCTTTTATTTTTGTTGACAGGAGTTTTAAATTTACGTTTAAAAATAGTCTATGCGTGGTAGGAGATCCTTAGGAAACCCCCTTACACCATATGTAAATAATATTCATAAATTTAAACAGTGTCAACAACACCTGGATTCTACCCATCAACCTCGATTTTGAGCCAAACATAGAATCAAGTCTTAATCCTTTACTTGAACCAAAAGAAATGGAAGAAAACCAACATGTCGGGAAACCACGATGAAGGAGTTTGCAAGGCAGGTGATTGGCAAGAATCGCCGCTATCCGATTGGGAGAAATTTGCTCGGAATTATGACCTTAAAAATATTCATTTTTCTATGCTTCCTTCCTTACATGGGCTACCTAATGAAGATTCTCTTTCCTTTATGAGAGATTTCTATGCTACGGTCCAAACATTCCCTCGGTATTCTAAACGAGGATCACTTAGAATGAGATGTTTTCCTACACCTTAAAGGATAAGGCCAAAGCTTGGTTGATGTCACTTCCCAGGTTCTACGATGACATGGGGTCAAATTTACAATAAATTCATGGGAAAATTCTATTCCCATCAAAAACATCGGTGAGAGGAAAGATTGCTACTTTCTCTCGGATGGAAGGAGAACCATTCCATGAAGCTTGGGATAGGTTCAAAATGTTTCTCACTCAATGTCCCCATCATAGCTTTCCCTACGGTTGCAGAACCAATTCTTTTACGATGGACTTACACAACAATGTCGGTTCATTGTCGACAACGCTGCGGGAGGAGCAATAGGAGAAAAACTGCATCGAAACGTATAATCTCTTTGAGATGTTGGGTGCTAATTCAGTAGAAAAGCTCCAGAGTGAGAAAAGGCGGGTGTTCACGAGATTGACTCCAAGAATGAAGTTCAACAACAACTTGTTCAACTGACTAAGCAAGTTGCCGCTTCTCGCTACACAAACCAACACAAATAATGAACAATATGGTTTGTGCAGACAACGTGGGACAAGATGCGAAGCCTGTCCATATCAAGGAGATACAAGCTGGACACGAGCAGGTTAATGTGTTGGGAGCGTATCAACGAGACCAAGGTTTGATCCCAATTCAAATACCTATAATCCTGGGTGGAGAAGTCATCCAAATTTCTCTTGGAGGCAAAACAACCCTCCTTTCCTTCAAAGCTCAAACCAGGCAGGCTAGCACTTCCACCCACCTATTCCACGAAGCATTCCAAATAAACCAACCCTGGAGGACAACTTGAATTCTTTTATTCAAGTTTGTAGGGACAATCAATCAAAAACCAATCAACGGTTGGACTCTGTGGAAGCTTCTATCAAAAAGGTGGAAGTTCAAGTTGAACAGTTAGTTGAACATTTGCAGAAAGGAAAAATTGAAACTTAAATGAATTCAATGAAGAGGAGACATTGAGTTTTTCATTCTGCAATCTCCAAGCAACGTCTTACTAGAAGACGATAAATTTTAGTCCTACATGGGAGGTCACCCATTATTGTATTTTCCTTTGTTTTAGTTTGCGTGTAATAAAAAAAAATATTTCAAATAAAATAAATTCGTTTGTTTCAAAAATTGTGTCCCTTCGTTTAAATTAAAAAAAAAATAATAATAATTTAGGTTCCTTGCATTTTTTTTTAGAGATATCTACCATTGTTTTTAAAAGCAAAATGCTGATTCACAATAGGAGGAGGATCATTTTCAACTACAAACAACCATGGGAGATGCTGAAGATAGGCGGAAAAAGATGAAAGACTATAGAATGCCAATCATTAGCAATGTAACTTCCGGCATCCAATTGCAAGAGGCTGCAAGGAATTATGAATTGAAAAAGATTCATTATTCTTTGTTGCCTTCCTTTCACGGTATCCCTAATGAAGATCCTTTGCATTTCATTCGAGAATTCTATGCTATTGTCCAAACCTTTCCACTACATGCAATTAGTGAAGATCAACTTAGGATGAGGTGTTTTCCTTACACTCTCAAAGATAAAGCTTGGTCATGGTTCATTACTCTACGATCGAGGTTCTCTTAAAACTTGGAAGGCGATCTATGAAATTTTTATGGGTAGGTTCTATTCCCATCAAAAGACCGTTGATCTAAGAACAAAGATAGCAACATTTTCTCAAATGAATGAAGAGCCACTTTCATGAAGCTTGGGAACGATTCAAACTCCTTTTCATTCAATGTCAAAATCATAGCTTTCCACTACGCCTACAAAACCAATTCTTTTACGATGGATTGACAACTGCAGAGTCAATACATGGTTGATAATCTTCTTTGGAGGTCTTTGTAGGAGAAAAGGCAGAGGAAGCCTATAATCTCTATGAGCTATTGGGTTCTAATTCCCAACAAAGAGGTGGTAGAAGGAAAGCAAAGGTCAATGAAGTCGGCTTTGATGATGAGATAACCTTGCAAATTGAATTGACTAAACAAGTGAAATTCTCACGTCTCACCAAATTTCAAATCAAGAGGTATGTGGAGTGTGTTGTTCAATTGGGCATGGTACTCATAATTATTCTAATACTTGTGATTCTAGTGTCGATGCCATAGAGGAAGTCCAATATTTTCAAAAGTATCATCCAAACACCTATAATCACCCAACCTACAACCACCCTTACCCACCAAGCCAATCTTTTAAACCAACCTTAGAAGATAGCTTGAATGCTTTTATTCAAGTTAGTGGTGACAACCAACTGATGACTAATCAAAGGTTGAGCACCATGGGGGCTTCGGTTAAAAGAATTGAATCTAAAGTTGGGCATTTGAACAAATGCAAAAGAAAGAACCGGAAAGTTGCCCGGTCAACGAGAAACAAGCAAAAGATGTTAGAACCCTTCGAAGTGGTAAGGTAGTCAATACCGGTGTACCGAGAAATCTCTAACAAAGAAGGCGACATTCTAATATCACAAAAAGGAGAAACAAGTGTTAAACTTCACAAGCTTTACGAAAAACTCATTGGGGGTCATCCGACACTCCCAAAATTCAAAAGACAACAGAACCACACCAGGATGCAAGTACCTTTTCCCACCTATTGAAAGAGTCCAAACAAGATAAGAAATTCAATGATCTTTTTAATATGCTCTCTAAAGTAAATATCAATTTACCATTATTAGAAGTGATCATGAATGTGTCTCTCATATGCCAAGTTTTTCAAAGAGTTGAACACTAAGAAAAGGAGGTATGAATCGAATGAGCAGTAGTAGTGTCGAAATTTCTAGCGTACTTGACACAAACTACCCCCTAAGTTGAAAGACCCTGGAAGATTTATTATAAAAATAACTATGGGGGATAGGAAGATTGCTAAGGCAATGCTTGATTTAGGTGCTAGTATAAATTTGATGCCCTACTCTATATTCTCACAAATTTCAATCTAGGGGATTTAAAACCCACAACTATGTCCTACTGACTTGCGAGATAGATCTCTTAAATATCCGGAGGGAATAGTTGAGGATGTTTTGGTACTGGTAGACAAACCGATAATACTGTTGACTTTGTGGTTACGGATATGCAAGAAAATCCGGCATTGGATGAGAGAGCATACAATATTGCTTGGTAGACCATTTATGGCAACTACTAAAACTATTATTGATGTGCAAGATTGAAATTTGACAATGACAGTCTTAGGAGAGACTGTTCATTTCAAAGTTTTTGATTCTTCACCTTTCCCTTCTATTTACGCCATCGATGAAATATTCGAAGTTGATCCTTTGGATAATCTTGTCCAAAACACCTTTTTCCAAACCAGAATAGAAGACAAGCTTGAAACCGTTTCTTACACTTGAAAAGGTTGAAGAAGATTTAGATGAAGAAATTAAGGGTACCTTGAACAACTAGACAATAATGAAGTGATGACAAAATCTAGTACACTTTTAAATCTACCCAGTCCTTCATCCGTTAAAGAGGCCAATCCACCCGAACTTGAACTCAAAGACTTACCCGAGCACTTAAAATATGTGTTTTTGGGAGAAGGAGAAACATATCCAGTGATAATTTCTTCAACCTCGACCAAATCACAAGAAACAGAACTCATCAAAGTGCTTAAACAGTTTAAGAAATCTATAGGTTGGAGTATAGGGGGATATAAGAGGCATTAGTCCAACAATGTGTATGCACAAGGTCAACTTGGAGGATGGTGCTAAACCACATGCGAGAGGCCCAAAGAAGACTAAACCCAAACACGCAAGAGGTAGTTAAAAAGGAAATCCTTAAATTATTAGAAGAAGGGATTATCTATCCTATCATGGATAGTAAGTGGGTTAGTCCAAAGGTATGTGGTACCAAAGAAATGCGGGATAACGGTTGTTAAAAATGATAAAAGTGAATTAGTGCCCACTAGAATAATCCTGGATGGAGAATGTGTATAGATTTTAGGAAACTAAATTTATATACGAAAAAGGATCACTTTCCTCTTCCATTCATTGATCAAATGTTGGAAAGATTAGTCAAGTACACAATTTTCTTGTTTTTTGGATGGACTGTCTGGATATTATCAAGTACCCATAGCACCGTAGGAAGATCGGAAAAGACCACATTTACATGTCCTTTTGGGACATTTGCTTTTCATGAGAATGCCATTTGGGTTATGCTGATACCCTTGCCACTTTCCAGAGATGCATGATATCTATTTTCTCGGACATGGTGGAGAAATTCATTGAAATTTTCATGGACGATTTCTCTGTCTTTGGGAACTCATTTGATGATTGCTTACATAAATTGACTTTGGTTTTAGAAAGATGCATTGAATGCAATCTAACCCTTAGTTGGGAGAAAAGTCATTTTATGGTTCAACAAGGGATAGTTTTTGGGACATATAATTTCAAACAAGGGTATTGAAGTTGATAAGGCAAAAGTTGAATTGATATCCAAACTACCTCCCCTACATCCGTGAAGGGGATAAGAAGCTTCTTGGGACATGCGGGATTTTACAGACGATTTATTAAAGATTTCTCTAAAATAAGTCGCCCTTTATGTAACTTATTATCCAAAGATGCCGAATTTGACTTCAACAATGACCTTATTTCCTTTAATACCTTGAAAGAGAAACTAACATCTACCCCCGTTATAATGGCACCAATGGTCTTTACCTTTTGAGATAATGTGTGATGCTTCGATTATGCAATAGGAGCAGTCCTGGGACAAAGAGTGGATAAGCGTTTACTTGTCCTCCACTATGTTAGCAAAACACCCAATCATGCCCAAATGAATTACACCACCACCGAAAAGGAATTCTTGGCTCTAGCACTCTCTTTAGACAAATTCCCGTCTCATTTAGTAGGATCTAAAGTGATTGTACATTACGATCACTGCTTTAAGATACTTTTTGAGTAAACCAAATGCCAAGCCAATATTAATTATGTAGGTCTTACGCTTACAAGAATTTGACCTAGAAATCAAGGATAAGAAAGGCAGTGAAAACTTAGTAGCTGACCATTTGTCTAGGTTGATTTCTGACTTCAATTCTCTTAAAGAGGAGAGTAATGACGATATAGTTGAAACCTTTCCTGATGAGCAGTTATTTTTCATAGGTCCGAACCCATGGTATGCTGATATTGTAAACTATCTTGCCACTGGTGTTTTGCGACCTAACACTTCATATCAGGACAAGAAAAGGTTTTTTAAAACTATTAAGGACTATTTCTGGGATGACCCTTATTTATACAAGATTGGTCAAGATCAAGTCATCAGGAGATGTGTACGAGAAGAAGAACATAAGAGCATTCGACTTTTTGTCATGAACTTCATTGTGGGGTCATTTTGGAGGTGAAAAGACGGCCAGAAAGATATTACGATCTGGATTCTTTTGGCCCACTCTTTTTAAAGATGCTCATATGTTTTGTGCACAATATGATAGATGTCAAAGAACGGAAACATAAGCAAAAGAGATGAAATGCCTTTGACATCTAATTTAGTTGTTGAACTCTTTGATGTATGGGGATTGACTTCATGGGTCCTTTTCCCCCATCTAATGGTTTTCAATACATTTTGGTTCTTTGTGGATTATGTGTCCAAGTGGGTAGAAGCTATCCCCACCAAAACCAATGATGCTAATGTTGTTGTGAAATTCTTGAAAGATTTCATATTCGGTAGGTTCGAACGCCTAGAGCTATAATAAGTGATGGAGGTAGCCATTTTTGTAACAAACTCTTTGATGGAATACTAAACAAGTACAACATCACACGTAAAGTAGCTACTCCATATCATCCTCAAACTTAGGTTTAGTGGAAGTGAGCGATAGGCAAATTAAGGGGAATCTTGAACGCGCGTGCGTCCGTCAAGGAAGGATTGGGCATTTAAGCTAAATGATGCCTTATGGGCATACCGCACCGCTTACAAAACACCTATTGGGATGAGCCACTTACCGGTTAATCTTTGGGAAAGCATGCCACCTTCCAGGTTGAACTTGAACACAAAGCTTATTGGGCAATTAAAGAGTTAAACATGGATTTAGATAAAGCAGGTGAAAAACGATTACTCGACTTCATGAGTTGGAAGAAATTAGGAATGAAGCCTATGAGAATGCCAAATTATACAAGGAGCGTACTAAGCGCTATCATGACAAGAGGCTAGTTCCTAAGACTCTTCACCCTGGAATGAAAGTTCTTTTATTTAACTCTCGTTTGAGATTGTTTCCAGGAAAGCTGAGATCAAGATGGGATGGACCATTCAAAATAGTTCAAGTATTTGAACATGGAGTAGTGGAACTATTGGACTCCAAGAAACAAAAAACGTTCAAAGTCAATGGCCATCGTGTCAAGCCTTATTTAGAAGAACCAAACAACATTGCTGAAATGGATTGCATTTGGCTGAGTAACCCTTAGCACCAAAAAGATACGTCTTGCTAAGACGTTAAACTAAGCGCTGGATGGGAGGCAACCCATCATTTTAGGTAAAAAAAAAAACAATAAATAAAAAAATAAATAAAAAAAATAAATAAAAAAAAACAAAAAAATAAAATAAATAAAAAAATAAATTTTTTTTTTTTTTGTTATTTGTTTTATTTACTTAATTTTATTGTTTATTTCATTTTAATTACATGTGAATAATTTTTAAATTGTTAAAACTAAAAATATTTGTTGAGATGTTAGAAGTTTACAATGATAAATACGTATACACTTTAATGATGAATATGATGGATGCACTGCATTTTCCATTACTACTTGCACATTCTCGGGAAATAGGTAATCTTTCTTCTTCTCTCTCTTTATCTTTGATTTACATTTGTTACATTGAGGACAATGTAAGTTCTAGGTTGGGGGTGGTGAAAAGTTACCATACTTAATTAAAAAAAATAATAAAAAAAAAAAAAAAACTTTTCTCACAAAAATTTATCATTTCTTTAAATCAAATTTAAGTAAATAGTTAAGTCTTTTGTATTGTTAGATTAATTTTTGAAAACATATCATGAAATATTTTGTAATTATTTTTGATAATTAGTTAGTTTTTGTCATAATTAGTATTTCTTGATAAGATGTAGAAATTATATCAAACCCAAAATCGGTGTTTATGAGTTTTTTTTAGTGGAGACTACCTTTGTGAGATATAATTTGAGCCTAATTTCCTTTATTCAGAGTGAAATATATATTTTTTCTACTCCAAACACATTTCTTATTTCTTCAAATTTTTAGATGATCTCTATAGGTATTAGCATTGAATGTATGAATTTTTTTTCATCTTAATAGAGTATCATATATTTTTGATTATTATTTTTGCTTAGATTAAATGATTTGAGTAGAAATTGATAGTATATGCTTATATCTCATTTATGCATGACTACTACAAAAACAAAAAGACATATCTGGGGTTACCTAAACCAAGATCAAACAGAAAAGCCACAAAATTAACCACTCACCAAAATCCAAAGAAATGTACAATCTGTACATGGGTTGACTCTCTAAAAAATACACATATTGAAAAATATCTAGAGAAAAAAAAAGGAGAGATAAAAATAGTATCATCTACATACTATAACCCGCATTGCCTACAAAGTTGTGAGTAAAGGCTAATTACAAAAGAAAGATATGAGAAGTAATTCCCCAAAAAGTCATTGCAATTTCTTCATTTGTAAAAGGCATATATCTTGAAATTCTTTCTTAATGAGTTTGATTTATGCATGAAAATAATTTTTATATATGATATCTTTATAATTTATACATTTGATTCCTTTCATGAGATCAATGTTAAAATAACACTTTGAGCCTTTATTCTTTATACATATGCGAACATATTAGTTCATTTCTATACATCAACTCTTTCGCATATAAATTAGTATGAGTGTTTGAACCCATAGGATTCAGTGTTTTGAGAGTATTGACTTGTGAGGAATAGAGTCGGCAATTCGATTCATGACACGAAATTGGGTGAAATTAAATTGATACATTTTTGATATGAAATATGAAAATGATTTTCGACTAATTATTATAATAAATCATGATTGTTTAAAGAGATTAAAATAACTTATGCTTGAGATTTTAATTATGATCTTAAAGGAGATTAAAAAGTATGAGAAATTTTTGTGAGATGTTGATAATTTGTGATTTTGTTGTAAATTTAATTTTTAAGTTGTTTGTTTTTATTGTTTCTTTTGTTTTTACATTTAGTTCAATGTTTGTGGGTATCATTCCTGAAAACCCTCACGAGACTCAAACTCGTCCACTAGGGCAACCTAGGGGTTTAAAGGCTTGTTGCATAGGCTAAATGCAACCGTGTCAATCCACGGAAGTGATTTAGGATAGTTTAATTTTTAGTTTTTATCGCTTCTCTTGCTAAGGGACTAGCGAAGTGGTTGGGGGTTGTGATGAGTGCTCAAAAAGCACTAAAATAACCATGATTTTATGCACATTAATTGATTAAAAATATATATATTTATATGTTTTATCATATATTTATATAAATTTGTCTTTTTCGGAATCACGGGTATTTTTATTGTTTTTTAGGAATTTTGGCCTAAAAACGCAATGTAAAGACTCAAAGAAGAATACTTGAAGCAATACATCACAAATAAATTAATAAATAAGTGGAAAAAGGTCAACAAACATGGAAAAATTGGACAAAATGGGTCGAAAAGGTCAAAAATGTCAAAAGACGGAAAATCATACAGCGCCGCCGGCCAAATACGCGCGCCGCCAACGCCAGGGCGCGACGCGATGCTTCACGCGCGCGCGGCATCGTGCACGCCAGCGGCTGCGCTAGCAAGGCCGACAGCGCGCCCAACGCGTTTTTGACCCATTTTTCACGTGTAGCAGCCCCTATGACGTCATGCTGACGTCATTGATGACCTCAGCATGTCCACTACACGTTTTTTATTTTTTTTATATTTTTTTAACATTTTTTTACTCATTTTTTCTCTCCATCCTCACCTATAAATACCCCCCTTCCATTCACTTCAAAACACACCTCAAAACCTCACTTCTCTCTTCTTTCTTTCTCTCATTTCTTAGTTTTTAAGTTTTTCTTAGTTTCTTTCTTAGTTTCTAAGCTTTTCTTAGTTTTTCTCTTAGTTTTTAGTTCAATTGTCTTAGGTTTAGAGTTCTTCTCTTTTTGAGAGGAACTTGTAATGTTTTTGTAATAATTTAGATTTTTGATTCAATAAATGGAAGTGCAAATTCCGCTTGGAGGTTTTCTAGCAACGGGAATAGCGTCAAGTTACGTAAGGATTTTATTTTCTTTACGTTATTTTTATGCTTTATTCTTACATGTTATATTTAATTTGTGCGTGATTAAATTTAACTGTGCTAGTTTATAATCCCGATATAATAATAACGTTATTATGCTTGTGAAATATTAAATAGGTGAAAATTTCTAAAATGAATTGATTTTATTTTTATTCAAGATTTTATATTAAGGATGTTAGAGAGAAATATATTATTTTTCATTACAAACTTAAATCAAGATTAGACTTTAAGGTTTAGTTATCGGTCTAATTTAGAGTAGTGCTCTTTTATTTGTTGGTACAATCGCCTAGGTAGTTAGAGTGAAGCTCTATTTCAAAAGTTTTTATAAGAATTATTATCTGAAAATGTATTGACAACATGTTTTCGGTAGTGGTTTTAAAACTTGAAAGTTAGTACTCGGATAACTAAATTCTTGGGTTTAATTTGGACACCTTGAATAAAGTTTAAATCTAACCTCACCAAAGGTGGCATTTAAATGGTTCATTTTCAATCTCTTAGAAAAAGGAATTAATTTAATTAACCAAATTAGTTATCAACCCCACCCATAGGTGTTAATTGATTTGTTTAGTTAACAAAGAATATCTAACCCCACCAAAGGTGGTATTCATACAAAAAAGAGAGAATCAATAAAATATCAATTTATATCTTTAATAACCTAGATAATATGAGCAAGCATAATTAATTTAGTTATTATATCCATAAATACTCCACTAATATAAATGATAAAATTTGCATGAATATTTATTGAATCTGTATTTATATTTATTTATTGAATTTGTATCTATGTTTATTTTTTTTATTATATTTAATTAATCTGTATATATGTTTATTTTATGTTATTAGATTAGGAACACAAAAACCAAACTATCGTGACAGGATGTTTAGGATTTAATTTCGTTTTTAAAAGTTTGAATAATAAATTAAAAACCACATACATTCCTTCCTTAGATCGACCTTGGGAGTATACTTATCATTTTCTACGAAATGATTCGTGCACTTGCGAGAGTTTTACAAATATTAAAACCAAAGTATTTGCGAGAATTGGCGATGCCGGTTTTCGCTCATCAATATTCATTAAATTAAATAAGCTCTTAATTAAGTTATTTTTAATAGACAACCTAAAATAAGTTCTCTAAATTTAATATATCAAAAACATTAATTTTTAAAGAAAAAAATTGGATCAAAGTTAAACACACAAGTTTGGTTTAATTATCTTGAGTACTAATTCTCATTACAAATAGTTTATCATTAATTATTTAAATTGATTAAGTGATTATGTACCCAATCAACTAAATTGATTAACGATAAATTAATTTGATTATTTAATTATATACTTAAATAATCAAACAAATTTATATGGAAATTAAAAATGATAAGTAATACATAATTAAAAATAATAGTTGAATTGAATATTAAAATCCATGTATGAGAATTTGAAACCACTCACAGTTAATTATAAATTTATCTATTCATAGCAAACAATAAATTAAGAAATTTATTCATAAAAACAATGAAAGAAAGAGGAAGAAATCTTAAGAGAGATTGGTACTACAATTTAGTAAATTGATTTTTCTTTATTAATTTTCATGTCTTTCTTATTGAAAAATACAATATTTATGAACAAAATTATGTCTAGTTAATTTATTTATCTAGGAGTCTTATGAATCCCATTTTTTTACATGTAATGATCTAATAGTTTTACTCCAATTATGGTTTCAGTTCAATTATATTATTTAATATAATTTTTATGTTATTAATTGTTTAGCCAATAATTAATCTACAGAAACAATTAAATAAATTTTATGAAATTATTTAATTATTTGTCTTGATTCAATAACATGCATGGTTTCTAGCTAGAGATGTATGATTCATATATATGTGATCCATAATTGATGAACTTAACGAGTAGTGTGCAATTTAATTGATATAAGAGTATGATTAAGTTAATTACTATGTAGTGTGTAGTTTACTTGAGAGATGAATACATGCTAGCTTAGATTTAATTCATTGTATAATTTATTGGTAATTATATTGGAGGAATTTTAGTGATTCACATGTTTAAAAAATTGGGGAATTAAGTGTTCCTAGATATCTTCTTATATATTTTCTTAGTTGCCAATTTTGAGTTAATTAATTATTGCTATTTATTTTTAGTTGTTTTAATTTTGTTTTCTCAAAATATATAAAAATTGATCTTTACATTTTAGTTTTAAAATTAGTTTATAATAATATAATCTTCGTAAGAATGATATTTTCTTATTATTATATTACTTGTTTGCAACACGTATACTTGCGAACTTATTACACTCAATTTGTATTGATCACTGGTACAGCCTGGAAACTTTATTTTTGAAATTTACATTTATGCATCTTATTTTGCTTTACTTGTTTTCCTAAAGTGTCACGAGTTTATCAAGCCATCGATCCAAGATGATTATCATCATAAAATTGGCATTTCGAACTTGCATTCCAAATTGAGAGACATTTTTTATATGTTTTGGGTTGTTTATTCTGTTTGATAATGGGCTGAATGCACCATATGTTTTTGGATTTTGGCCTACCATGGGCTCCTTTGATACCTCATTTGGCTAGCTAAATCCATTTCAACACTTGGATGTTTCTTTAGAAAATTTTGTATGTTCAGACCGTTTATTGTCTAATAACGGGCAAGATGCACCATAATTTTTTGGATTTTGGCTTGCCATAGGATCGTTTGATACCCTTTTTGTAGACTAAATCCATTTCAAAACTTGGATATTTCTCTTTAAAATATTTTGGATGTGTTCAGGTTGTTTATTCTATCTAATAACAGACTAGACATGCCACAATTTTTATGTTTTATCTAGCTACAGGTTTGTTTGATACCCCCATTTAGCGTGCTAAATCCATTTCAAAATATGGATGTTTCTTTTTGAAATATTTGTATGTTTGGGCCATTTATTTTGATAATGGGCTAGATGCACCATAATTTTTTGGATTTTGGCATGATATGGGCTCATTTGATACTCCATTTTTGCAGGCTAAATCCACCTCAAAACTTAGATGTTTCTTTTTGAAACATTTGTGTTTCAGGCCATTTATTATGTCTAATAACTGGAAAGACATACCATAATTGTTTGGATTTTGGCTTATCATTGTCTTTTTTATGCCCCATTTTTGTGTGCAAAATCAACTCAAAGAGGTCAAACCATCATATTCCTATTTGGGGATGTTAGGTTATTTTATTCGCAAATAGGTGTCACTAGATCGGTATAAAATTGTCATCAAATTTTTCTTTTTACCTATTATGCTTGCATTTCAAATGGGTAGAGCTTAAACCTTGTTACTCCTATTTGGGGATGTTGTGTTATTTTATTCTCAAATGGGTGTCACTAGAATAGTTAAAACCTGTCGTTAGGACATTTGTTCCCCATAAAGGATGAATTTATAATTAGATTCTTCTCTTTTCTTGAACTAGGTAAATTTTTATTTTTACCTCTAATGCTTGCATCTCAAATGGTTAGATGTTAAACCTCCTTACTCCTATTTAGGGATGTTACCTTATTTTATTCGTGAATAGGTTTCACTAGACATGTTTAAACCTATCGTCAGGACATTTATTCCTATAAAGGATGAATCTATATCTAGATTCTTATCTTTTATGCTCGCATCTCAAATGGGTATGGAATTTTCTTTACTCTAATTTGGTGACGTTGCGTTATTTTATTCGCAAATGGTTGTCATTAGATAGGTTTACACTTGTCACGAGGACATTTGCTCCTATGAAGGATGAATCTATATTTAGATTCTTCCTATCTCTACAAAAGTAGAGGCATTAGTGTATTTTTTTTACTTAATATTTACTTGTTTTATTCAATAAATAGTATTTTTTTTTGTAAAAAAATATTAAAATATAATTTTTATAGTGAAAAGGGGTGAAAATATAATTTTTGAAATTTATGGAATTTTCTAGATTTTTAACATAGGACCAATTCGGAGCTGCCACGTGGCCTTCCATTCAAGTAGGGCAGTTGATTGGGCAAGCCACGCAAGCATAGACAACGAATCATGTTACATCACGTGTGAAGAGGACGAAATGTGTTCCACGTGTCAATATGACGTTCAATTAGAGTTTGGAATGGGTCAAACTTCTCTACCACGTGTCGTTAGTTGATTGCTTATCGCTTCCCACCCGTGCGCCATGTCATCCATTTTCGCAAATCACGTTGTGCCGCGTGGTGCTGACTTAGCAAGCGTTGACTCTGATAGGTCTCCCCTACCACGTGTCACGCTATGATTGGTTGGGGTTGTCATTTTTGCTTGATTTGATCGTAAACCTTGATCTAAAACTGATTTAACGGTCCAGATTGCATTTGAGCAATATTTAAGCCCCTAATCACTCCATAAACCCTAAGTGTCCATCATTAGCATAATTTTGGTTAATTTTTGGAGCTAAAAAGAGAAGAAAATACAGAAATATTCAAGATATGACACAATTTTGGTGGAGATTCAAGAAAAAATTAAAACTATAATTTAAGAGATTGATTGTATTTCTTCTTCTACTATTTTCTTTATCAATTTCTATTTCTACCTTTATTAAAAATACGAGCTTTATGAACACAATTATATGTAGTTAATTTATTAATTTGGGAATCTTATAAACACAATTTTTACCATGTGATGATTTAATATTTTACCCCAATTATAATTATAATTTAATTATATTATTTAATTGATTTGTATTCTATTAATTGTTTCGCCAATAATTTATCTATAGAGACAATTAAATAGATTTGAGAGAATTATTTAATTTTCTTTCTTGATTAAATAACATGTATAGTTTCTAGGTAGAGATGTATGATTCTTATGTATGTGATCCATAATTGATGAACTTAATGAGTAGTATACAATTTAATTGACATGATAGTGTGATTATATTAATTACTATATGGTATGTAGTTTACTTGAGAGATAAATATATGCTAAGTTAGATTGAATTGATCATATAATTAATTGATAATTATATTGGGGGATTTTAGCGATTCACATGTTTAGAAAATTAGGGGATTAAGTATTATTAGATATTTTCTAATATATCTTTTTAGTTACCAAATCTAATTTAATTAAGTATTGCTATTTACTTTTAGTTATTTTAATTTTTCTTATTTAAAATATAAAAAAACAAAAAAAATTGATTTTTTTTAGTTTTAAAAATTAGTTTCTAATAAAATAATCTCATTGGGAACAATATTTTTTTTTTATTATATTACTTGTTGTGATATGTATATTTGCATATTCATTGTACACACAATTTGTGTGGTGATCAATTCTTTTCCTTTCTTGAGTTGGGTAAATTTTCCTTTTTAACTCTTATGTTCAAATGGATAAGGATTAAACCTCCTTATTCCTATTTAGGGATATTGCCTTATTTTATTCGCAAATGAATGTAGAAAGGAACTTCATATTAATTGAAAAATTTGGACTTCATTCTTGTAAGTAACATAAACATAGTGTCCGTATTTGGACATAAGTAAGTTAACTAATGGTAATATTTTTTAAGGTGGTATGTGTTCCAACTTAGGTCTTCTTCCTCTCCATCTAAGCTTTCTAATTTCTAAGCTCTCTCCATTGTTACCTTTGAAACTTTATGTGGTCTTTTCAAGGTGATTGCCACATTTCCTGCTTTTTGGTTTAACTTATTTCTTAAAGCTTTTCTTTGCACTAGATCACTTGTTATAAAACTTCTATGTCTTATTATTTTGTTGAAATTATTTTTAGGACACTCATCTTTTGTACTTTCATCTTTATCCTTGCTCTTTCTCTCTTTTCCTTTAGTAGCATTAGGTACGTGGAACAGTTTTTTTCTTGCTCTACTTTTAAGTATTGGTTGTAGTATTTCTACTAGTATGACTTCTTTAGAACCATAGACAAGTGAGAATAAGGTTACATATGGTAGATTTGAGTGTAGTTCTCATTACCCATAATACTTCCAAAAATTATTCCGTCCAATTTCCCTTAGGGTTTTCCAATCATTTCTTCAAGTTGTTAATTAAGATATTGTTTGAAGATTCAACTTGTCCATTGGCTTGAGGTTTGTACAAAGTGGAATGACATAGCTTAATTCCTAATTATGTTGGTAAATTTTTTTCTAATAAATTGTTTTCCATACTTATCAACTCTTTTAAAAGTCAAAGTCGAAAAATTATGTTCTTCCATACAATTTTTTTTACATCTACCTCTTGTATTCTTACTAGTGATTTTCTTCCACCCATTTGGAGAAATAGTTTGTAGTGACTGTTAAGAACTTTCTTTGACCTGTTGCTATTAGGGGTGGCATATGTAGTGCAATCGTTTAGCATGGTTGTCCAATAATATATTTTCTTGATAATTTTTCAACACATGCTTATACTTCTTGTATGTGTACCATATTCTCTACCATGGACTTATTTCATAACGAAATATGATTCTTCTTCCTTGGTACATTGTAACCATAGACCATTTGTATTTTTCTTCTATAACTGATATTGTATGATGATATAATTCCTTGACTTAATTTTGAGTTTAGAAGTTTTCAGTGGTCGTTTCATTAATCTTTTTGGACTTCAAATAACATCACAGGGGAAACCATCCATGATCTTTTTGGACTTGGGCTACAATGATTGTTTCATATGGCTCTTTTTATGTAATACTTGGCTTTATAATAGTTGAAATGGGTACTATTCTTATCATATTTTCTAAACCAATAGAAGATAAAATAGTTAAAGCATCTATGTGGGCATTGTAGTTGCGTGATATCTGGATGATTTTAAATGCTTTTAACTCTTTTGCCCATTTTTTATTTCTACTAGGTATTTCTTCATTTCTTCTTTTACTTCAAATGTTCTACTTATTTGGTTCACTACCAACCGTGAATCATTATGAATTCTCAAACATTTTTCCTCTAATCATTTCCATTCTTTCATAGCTAGTAATAGTACTTCATATTCAGCTACATTGTTACTGGCTGAGAAAGTTATCCTTATGCTTTATTCAATCATACCCCTATCTATTGTGAATATCAACATTACCATTCTTGCCCCTTGGCATTGTTAGCTCCATCAACAAATACTTCCCAAAACTTCACCTCGTGTTTTTCTTACATCGTTGCTACTTGAATTGATTCCTTTCTTTCAATTCCATCAACTATGAAGTCAGCCACCACCTGACCTTTAATTACTAGACAAGGTTTAAAATGAGTATCAAATTCACTTAGTTTAATGGTTATATGAGCTAACCTCCCTGATATATAAAGCTTTTGTAACACATTTTTGAGAGGGTGTGAAGTAAGAACGACATCCTTAAAGTGAATGTAAGATTATCCATTATTGGGTAATTTTGTTGGGATTATGTCAATGCTTGACTAACATAATAAACTTGTTGTTTTCCACCTTTCTTTTTTGCTGTGAGTATAACACTTATTGATTTCTTAGTAGTAGTAGATAGGTATAAAACCTCACTTGGTATAAGACTTACCAATAAAAGGAATTTTCCCAAGTTTTCTTTAATGGAATAGAAAGTAGTTTCACATTCTTCGTTCCATACATACTTTTTTTCTTAACAATTGAAAGAAAAGCGAGCATTTATCCATGCATTTTGATATAAACCACCCTAATGCCGTTATTCTTCCATGCAACTATTCTATTTCTTTCAAATTTCTTAGGGATTTCATATCTATCAAGGCTTTTATTTTATCCAGATTTTCTTCGATTCTTCTAATTGACACGAAATATCCCAATAATTTTCCTAAAGTAATACAAAAAATACACTTCTTGTGATTTAACTTTATGTTATATTGCCTTAATACCCCAAAAGTTTCTTCTAAGTCACTTACATGTTCCTCCTATTTTTGTAATTTGGTAATCATGTCATCTATGTATACTACCCAATTAATTTTTAAACATCCTATTAACCCAACACTGGTAAATAACCTCTGCATTTTTTAGCCCAAATAGCATTCTAGTGTAACAGAATGTCATTTCTTCTATAATAAAAGATATCTTCTCTTCGTCATCAGTATGCATCTTGATTTTTTGATAACCTAATTATGCATCTATAAAGGTCATTAAACTAAATCCTACAATGTCATTGACCAATTGGTCTATACTTGGTACATGGAAGAAATTTTGTGTGGATTTATTTACATCAATGGCATCTACACATATACGGGGATCTCCTCCAACATTGGAGCTAAAATGACATTAGATAATTAAGTAGGATAGTCAACCTCCTTAACCCATCACACCTCTTTTAGCGAACATACTTGTTTTTTGATTATATAATCCTTTTTCCTAGAAAATTTCCTTTTTTTTTGTTTTTGGGTTGCATTTAGGAGTTCACGTTAATCTTGTGAGTAATTACTTTCTAGGTAATGCCTATCGTTTCTACATGACTCCAGGAAAAAAAACATCTTTGTTTTCTCTTAGCTAAGCTATAAAATCTACCTTCAATTCTTCTTTTAACATAGCACTAATTCAAACTAAATGATCCTTTTTTTCTTCAACTTACATTGATTCGACTTTGGAACTCACTGTGTCGATTAGGCATTATTTTATTTATGCTTCATATTTGTTGATCTTCCCTGCTATCTTTAATTTCTATTTGGCCTAAGCTCTTTTAAAATTATAAATGTAACAACTCTGGTCTCTCTTAGTCACCTTTAACCATTTCTATGCCCAATGATGTAGGATATTTTATTACTTGATGTAATATAAAAGGTACAACTTATAGTCTATATGCCCGTGGTCTTCCCAAAATGACATTTTATGGTTAAGGGATATCTAGGATAGTAAAATTTGTTAAAATAATAGCCCTCAGTAGTGACACTGGCAATCTAATAGTGTCTACTGACATCGTTATGCTTCCATTAAAGCCAACCAGAGGTAACTCTTTTTTGGTAATCTCTATGAACTACTCTCATTTCTTCTAATGTAGTTAGGTGGATAAGGTCAAATGAGATTCCATTGTTGATTAGTAATCTCCTTATTTCACAACTTTTTACGTGCATCGTGATAACTAACGGGTCATCATTCATTGGAAATAATTCTTCTTTAGCAAAAATAATTGGATGGCTAAGTCCCTACTTTACATTATACATCCCATGTTGTGCATTTCTTCCTTCATGTACATGTCTTTTTCTAGGGTTTGACATGAGTACGAATAGGTTTGATCCTCCATGTATTGTATGCACTATCCTCACGTTCCTCTCTACTTCTTCGGGTTGGGCTTCTCTAGATGGAAGAAGTCTTGGCATATTAGCTCTATCTTTGGGTGGGCTCATCCTCCTATATCTTATAGGGTCTTCATTTATTAGGTCTCTCAAATGACCTCTAGACAAGAACAACTATATTTCTTATTTAAGATGTCTACGATCACTTATCCAATATTCGATATCTTTGTGAAAAGAGCAGTATTTGTTATAAACCCTATTGGGAGCTCTCATTCAAGGTGGCCATTGATGAGTGCTCAAAAAGCACTAAAATTACCATGATTTTGTGCACATTAATTGATTAAAAATATATATATTTATATGTTTTATCATATATTTATATAAATTTGTTTTTTCGGAATCACGGGTATTTTTATTGTTTTTCAGGTATTTTCGCTTAAAAACGTCACTTAAAGACTCAAAAAATGAATATTGGAAGCAATACATCACAAATATATTAATAAATAAATGAGTAGAGGTCAACAAATATGGAAAAATTGGACAAAATGGGTCGAAAATGTCAAAAATGTCAAAAATGAGAAAATCGCGCCCGGAGCAGCCCACCCCGCGCTATAAATACCCCCCCTTCTCTTCACTTCATACCACACCTCAAAACACACTTCTCTCTTCTTTCTTTATCTCCATTTCTTAGTTTTTAGTTTTTTTTTAGTTTTTCTTATGTTTTAGCTAGTTTCTCTTAGTTTTAGAGTTCTTCCCTTTTTGGGAAGAACTAGTTATGTTTTTGTAATTTATTAGCTTTTTGATTCAATAAATGGGAGTGCAAATTCCGTTTGCAGGTTTCCTAGCAACGGGAATGGCATCGAAGTACTGTAAGGATTTTATTTTCTTTGCAATTATTTTTTATGCTTTATTCTTACATGTTATATTTAATTTGTCTGTGATTAAATTTAACTGTGCTGGCTGTTTGTAAACATCATATAATAATAACGTTGTTATGCTTGCGAAATATTAAATAGGTAAAAATCTATAAAATGAATTGATTTTATTTTTATTCAAGATTTTATATTAAGAATGTTAGAGAGAAATATATTATTTTTCATTACAAACTTAAATCTGAAAATTAGATTTTAAGGTTTAGTTATCCGGTCTGATTTAGAGTAGTGCTCTTTTATTTGTTGGTACAATCGCCCGGTAGTTAGAGTGAAGCTCTATTTCAAAAGTTTTTATAAGAATTATTATCTGAAAATGTATTGACAGCATGTTTTCAGTAGTAGTTTTAAAACTTGAAAGTTAGTACTCGGATAATTAAATTCTAAGGTTTAATTTGGACACCTTGAATAAAGTTTAAACTGTCTAACCCCACCAAAGGTGGCATTTAAATGGTTCATTTTTAATCTCTTAGAAAAAGGAATGAATTTAATTAACCAAATTAGTTATCAACCCCACCCATAGGTGTTAATTGATTTGTTTAGTTAACAAAGAATATCTAACTCCACCAAAGGTGGTATTCATACAAAAAAGGGAGAATTAATAAATATCAATTCATATCTTTAATAACCTAGATAATATGAGCAAGCATAATTAACTTAGTTATTATATCCATAAATACTCCACTATTTATAAAAGATAAAATTTGCATGAATGTTTATTGAATCTATGTTTAATTTTCTGTAATTAGATTAAAAACACAAAACCCCAAAATATCGTGACAGGATGTTTAGGATTTAATTTCGTTTTTAAAAGTTTGAATAATAAAGTAAAAACTACATACATTCCTTCCTTAGATCGACCTTGGGAGTATACTTATCATTTTCTATGAAATGATTCGTGCACTTGCGAGAGTTTTATAAATATAAAACCAAAGTATTGGCAGGATCAGCGATGCCGGTTTTCGCTCATCAAAGTTTTTGGCAATCTCGATTCTGCTCATCAGCCATCTCACTTCTTCATTCCCTTTTGTACTTCATACTTCCTCTACTAGGGATACTCTAAAGCGAAGACCCTGGAATAGAAATAGCAACCTTTCCTAAAGCCTTATTTTTCTCACCTCTGGTCTCCTTTGCATAAGAGATTTCTTCCACGATTCTAGATAAATGGCTTCCTTTCTTTGCTATCCTTTCTTTCTTCATAATCTTTTTCTATGCTTGGTTTCTCCTCCATTTCCCTTTCTAAATTCACAAATTTTATGCCTCTACGTACATAGCTTTAATAAATATTGGTGTCATCTTTGTGAGTTATGCAAAAAGTCTAGAATTTTTCACAACTCCCTTTCGAAATGCTTCTATGTTATTGAGCTAGAACAACCTGAAATATCCAACTTCTAAACTTTAAACCTTTTCATTTAGCTTATGAAAATTTATTTTTGGCCTTAAATTATGAAGAATAGATTATATGACTCTTTCCTTACAGGTTTTTTGCTTGTATAATGAACAATGAACACTTTCACTAACTCAGCAAAACTGGAAATACTCTATAAGGGTAGATCATTGATGAGCGAAAATTGGCATCGTCGATTCTGCCAATACTTTGGTTTTATATTTATAAAACTCTCGCAAGTCCACGAATTATTTCGTAGAAAATGATAAGTATACTCCCAAGGTCGATATAAGGAATGAATGTATGTGGTTCTTAATTTATTATTCAAAGTTTTAAAAACGAAATTAAATCCTAAACATCCTATCACGATATTTGGGTTTTTTGTGTTTTTTAATCTACTCACATAAAAATAAACATAGATTCAATAAATATTTATGCAAATTTTATCATTTATAATAGTGGAGTATTTATGGATATAATAACTAAGTTAATTATGCTTGCTTATATTATTTAGGTTATTAAAGATATGAATTGATATTTATTGATTCTCCCTTTTTTGTATGAATACCACCTTTGGTGGGGTTTGATGAGTGCTCAAAAAGCACTAAAATAACCATGATTTTATGCAAATTAATTGATTAAAAATATATATATATATGTTTTATCATATATTTATATAAATTTGTCTTTTTCGGAATCACGGGTATTTTTATTATTTTTCAGGTATTTTGGCTTAAAAATGCAACTTAAAGACTCAAAGAGGAATACTGGAAGCAATACATCACAAATATATTAATAAATAAATGCGTAAAGGTCGACAAATATGGAAAAATTGGACAAAATGGGTCAAAAAGGTCAAAAATGAGAAAAGCGCAGGCTCAAGACCTCTCGCCCCAAGCCGCGGGTTCTTGTTCATGCGCGCATCATCTGCGAGGCATCGTTTCACGCAGCACGCCGAGCTGCGCGCAATGACAGTTCGCAGCCAACATAGCCCCTCGCGCCCCAACGCGTTTTCACCCCATTTTTCACCTGCAGAAGTCCCTGTGACGTCATGCTGACGTCATTGATGACCTCAGCATTTCCATTACACATTTTTTAATTTTTTAATATTTTTTTTAACATTTTTTTACTCATTTTTTCTCTCCATCCTCACCTATAAATACCCCCCTTCCCTTCACTTCAATACACACCTAAAAACACCTCCAAATACATTCTTTTCTCTCTTTTCTTAGATTTTTAGGATTCTTTAGTTTTTCTTAGTTTTTAGCTTTTCTTAGTTAATTTCTCTTAGTTTTAGAGTTCTTCCCTTTTTAGGGAAGAACTAGTTATGTTTTTGTAATATTTTAGCTTTTTGATTCAATAAATAGGAGTGCAAATTCCGCTTGGAGTTTTTCCAAAGAAGCGGAATAGCGTCGAAGTTACTGTAAGGATTTTATTTTCTTTACGCTTATTTTTATGCTTTATTCTTACATGTTATATTTAATTTGTCCGTGGTTAAATTTAACTGTGGCTACTGTTTAGTAAACATGATGTAATAATGACGTTGTTATGCTTGCGAAATATTAAATAGGTAAAAATCTCTAAAATGAATTGACTTTATTTTTATTCATGATTTTATATTAAGAAAGTTAGAGAGAAATATATTATTTTTCATTACAAACTTAAACCTGAAAATTAGATTTTAAGGTTTAGTTATCCGGTCTGATTTAGAGTAGTGCTTTTTTATTTGATGGTACAATCGCCCGGTAGTTAGAGTGAAGCTCTATTTCAAAAGTTTTTATAAGAATTATTATCTGAAAATGTATTGACGACATGTTTTCGGTAGTGCTTTTAAAACTTGAAAGTTAGTACTCGGAGAACTAAATTCTTAGGTTTAATTTGGACACCTTGAATAAAGTTTAAACTGTCTAACCCCACCAAAGGTGGCATTTAAATAGTTCATTTTCAATCTCTTAGAAAAAGGAATTAATTTAATTAACCAAATTAGTTATCAACCACACCCATAGGTGTTAATTGATTTGTTTAGTTAACAAAGAATATCTAACCCCACCAAAGGTGGTATTCATACAAAAAAGGGAGAATCAATAAATATCAATTCATATCTTTAATAACCTAAATAATATGAGCAAGCATAATTAACTTAGTTATTATATCCATAAATACTCCACTATTATAAATGATATAATTTGCATCAATATTTATTGAATCTATGTTTATTTTTATGTTAGTAGATTAAAAACACAAAACCCAAAATATCGTGACAGGATGTTTAGGATTTAATTTCGTTTTTAAAAGTTTGAATAATAAATTAAAAACCACATACATTCCTTCCTTAGATCGACCTTGGGAGTATATTTATCATTTTATTCGAAATGATTCGTGCACTTGCGAGAGTTTTATAAATATTAAAACCAAAGTATTGGCAAGAATCGGCGATGCCGGTTTTCGTTCATCAAAGTATTTGGCGATCACGATTCTGCTCATCAAGTTTTTGGCGCCGTTGCCGGGGATGACTCCGTTGCGGGGATGGCATCAAGTTTTTGGCGCCGTTGCCGGGGAAGGAATAGCGTTTTTAATTTATTTATCAAAATTTTAAAAATATTTTTGTGCTGTAAATAATTGTGATTCTTTTTTGTTTTTGTATAAAAAAAATAAAACATTTAATCAAATTTCAAATTTCATAAGAAATAATAAAAAAAATTAAAAAAAATTAAAAAAATTAAAAAAAACTAAAAAAAATTAAAAAAAATTAAAAATTAAAAACCAAATTTAAAAATTTGTAGCGTGAATAGTACAATAATTTAGAAATTTGAAATTTGAAGTAAAAAATTTTTACCGTTCATTAATAGTAAAAAAAATAACACTTTTAAATAAAAATTTTACCGTGAATAATAAAATAATTTAGAAATTTAAAATTTGAAAAAGAAATTACCGTTCATGAATAATAAAAAAAATCAAAAATTTTAGGTTAAAAAAAATTGTAAAAAGTAAAATAAAGTTACCATTCATAAATAGTAAAAATAAACAAAATAAAAATAAAAATAAAAAATTATAATTTTAAATTGTTTAATAAATATAGTGTTAATAGTAAAATAATTTTGGAATTTGAAATTTCGAAAAAAAAAAATAAAATAGAAATAAAAAAAACCAAAATTTTATTTTTTTTTTAGTTTAGTTTTTACTATTTTTTTTTATTTATTTTAAATCATAATTTTATTTTTTTTTATTTTCTTTTACCTTTTTCAATTTTATTTTATTTTATTATTTTTTTTATTTTTCTTTCTTTAGCTATTTTTTTTCTTCTTGATTTTTATTTAACTTACTTAACTTAGTTTTTTTTTACTAACTTAATTAACTTAGATTTTTTTTTACTTAACTTAATTAATTTTTTTTACCAACTTAATTATCTTAGATTTTTTTAACTTAACTTAATTAACTTAGATTTTTTTAATTCACTTAACTTAATTAACCTTTTCTTTAAACTTAATTAACTTAGATTTTCATTAACTTAAATTTTTATTTAATTTAACTTAATAACATGAAAACTAAAGATCTAAGGAGTTAAATGCAGGAGACTAGTTCTTGGAAGCTTTGTCTTGCGCTTTCCTGGGAACGTTGTTCTGTCTAGGAGGATGGTTTTTAAGGAGCCTTTGCATCACCATTCTTTCCTGGGAGCACTCTTGGTTAATACTGATTATGTTATTTTATCTTAAAAAAACAAAAAAAATAACAAAAACAAAAAACAAAAAAAAACATAAATTCTGAAACTATCTCCAAAATTTTAAAGTTTTAAATATAATCTAAGGAGTTAGTTGTTTTGTTTAATCTAGGTACAATTGTGTTTTTATGCCTTAATTATTTGATTTGCACCTAGATGTAGGTTATCTAAAACTCAAAGTATGCCCCTAGTTTTAAGTACAGAAAGAAATTTGAAAATCAATAGGGCATGACTGAAAAAGTATAGGTAGACAACCTTGTCTTACCTGTAGGTTTGATTGACTCAATGATGAGGGGACATTGAGTTTACTTAAAATGCAATCCCCAAGTTACGTCTTGCTAAGACGTTAAACTAAGCGCTGGATGGGAGGCAACCCATCATTTTAGGTAATTTTCTTTTATTTGTTTTATTTACTTAATTTTATTGTTTATTTCATTTTAATTACATGTGAATAATTTTTAAATTGTTAAAACTAAAAATATTTGTTGAGATGTTAGAAGTTCACACCGATCTGTCTGTATACACTTTAATGATGAATATGATGGATGCACCTGCATTTTCCATTACTACTTGCACTTTCTCAAGAAATAGGTAGTCTTTCTTCTCTTTTCTCTTTATCTTTAATTTACAGTTGTTACATTGAGGAAAATGTAAGTTCTAGGTTGGGGGTAGTGAAAAGTTACCATGCTTAATTTAAATTTTTTTTTGACAATTTAAAAATAAAAAAAATAAAAAATAAAAAAATATATATATAATAATTTTTTTTATTTTTATGTTCACATTTTCATTTTTTTTGTGTGTTTGGTTTTATTTCTATTTTGTGTGATTTAGTAATTTTTGGAATTAAAAAAAAATTTCTCACAAAATTTTATCATTTCTTTAAATCAAATTTAAGTAAATAGTTAATTCTTTTGTACTATTAGATTAATTTTTGAAAACATATCATGAAATATTTTGTAATTATTTTTTGATAATTAGTTAGTTTTTGTCATAACTAGTATTTCTTGATAAGATGTAGAAATTATATTAAACCCAAAATCGGTGTTTATGAATTTTTTTTAGTGGAGACTACCTTTGTGAGATATAATTTGAGCCTAATTTCCTTTATTCAAAGTGAAATATATATTTTTTCTACTCCAAACACATTTCTTATTTCTTCAAATTTTTAGATGATCTCTATAGGTATTAGCATTGAATGTATGAATTTTTTTCTCATCTTAATAGAGTATCATATATTTTTGATTATTATTTTTGCTTAGATTAAATGATTTGAGTAGAAATTGATAGTATATGCTTATATCTCATTTATGCATGACTACTACAAAAACAAAAAGACATATCTGGGGTTACCTAAACCAAGATCAAACAGAAAAGCCACAAAATTAACTACTCACCAAAATCCAAAAAAAATGTACAATCTGCATAATGGGTTGACTCTCTACAAAAATACACATATTGAAAAATATCTACGAAAAAAAATAGAGATAAAAAATAGTATCATCTATATACTTATGACCCACGTTGCCTACAAAGTTGTGAGTACATGCTATTTACAAAAGAAAGATATAGGAAGTAATTCCCTAAAAAGTCATTGCAATTTCTTCATTTGTAAAAAGCATATATCTTGAAATTCTTTCTTAATGAGTTTGATTTATGCATGAAAATAATTTTTATATATGATATCTTTATAATTTATACATTTGATTCCTTTCATGAGATCAATGTTAAAATAACACTTTGAGCCTTTATTCTTTATACATATGCGAACATATTAGTTCATTTCTATACATCAACTCTTTCGCATATACAATAGTATGAGTGTTTGAACCCATAGGATTCAGTGTTTCGAGAGTATTGACTTGTGAGGAATAGAGTCGAAGCGAATTCTGATTCATGACACTGAAATTGGGTGAAATTAAATTGATACATTTTTGACATGAAATATGAAAATGATTTTCAACTAATTATTATAATAAATCATGATTGTTTGAAGATATTAAAATAACTTATGCTTGAGATTTTAATTATGATCTTAAAGGAGATTAAAAAGTATGAGACATTTTTGTGATATGTTGTTTTCTCTTATTCAAAAAAAAATTAATTTTTGATTTTGTTGTAATTTTAGTTTTTGATTTCATTGTTTTTATTGTTTTTTTTTTATTTTTTACATTTAGTTCAATGTTTGCGTGTATCATTACTGAAAACCCTCACGAGACTCAAACTCGTCCACTAGGGCAACCTAGGGGTTTAAAGGCTTGTTGCATAGGCTAAATGCAACCGTTTCAATCCACGAAAGTGATTTAGGATAGTTTAATTTTTAGTTTTTATCGCTTCTCTTGCTAAGGGACTAGCAAGTTGGTTGGGGTTGTGATGAGTGCTCAAAAAGCACTAAAATAACCATGATTTTATGCAAATTAATTGATTAAAAATATATATATTTATATGTTTTATCATATATTTATATAAATTTGTCTTTTTCGGAATCACGGGTATTTTTATTGTTTTTTCAGGTATTTTGGCTTAAAAATGCAACTTAAAGACTCAAAGAGGAATACTGGAAGCAATACATCACAAATATATTAATAAATAAATGCGTAAAGGTCGACAAATATGGAAAAATTGGACAAAATGGGTCAAAAAGGTCAAAAAGGAGAAAAACGTGCGTAGTGCCTTCGGCCTGCCGGCCACTCCGCCCCAGCGCGCGGGGATTACGTTCATGCGCGCTGCCGCACGCGGTTCTTGTTCATGCGCGTCATCGCGCGAGGCATTCACGCAGCTGCTTGTATGATAGCGGGCAGCAAGCCTTGGCGTAGCAACGCCCCTCCGCGCGCATGAACGCGTTTCACCCCATTTTTCACGTGCGGTAACCCTGTGACGTCATGCTGACGTCATTGATGACCTCAACATTTCCATTACACGTTTTTTAATTTTTTAATATTTGTTTTAACATTTTTTTACTCATTTTTTCTCTCCATCCTCACCTATAAATACCCCCCTTCCCTTCACTTCAATACACACCTAAAAACACCTACAAATACATTATTTTCTCTCTTTTCTTAGATTTTTAGGATTCTTTAGTTTTTCTTAGTTTTTCTTATGTTTTATTAGTTTTTAGCTTTTCTTAGTTAATTTCTCTTAGTTTTAGAGTTCTTCCCTTTTTAGGGAAGAACTAGTTATGTTTTTGTAATATTTTAGCTTTTTGATTCAATAAATGGGAGTGCAAATTCCGCTTGGAGTTTTTCCAGCAACGGGAATAGCGTCGAAGTTCTGTAAGGATTTTATTTTCTTTACAGTTATTTTTATGCTTTATTCTTACATGTTATATTTAATTTGTCTGTGGTTAAATTTAAGCGTATTTGTCATTTAGTAAACATGATGTAATAATGACGTTGTTATGCTTGCGAAATATTAAATAGGTAAAAATCTCTAAAATGAATTGATTTTATTTTTATTCATGATTTTATATTAAGAATGTTAGAGAGAAATATATTATTTTTCATTACAAACTTAAACCTGAAAATTAGATTTTAAGGTTTAGTTATCCGGTCTGATTTAGAGTAGTGCTCTTTTATTTGATGGTACAATCACCCGGTAGTTTTTATAAGATTTAGTTTGTATACATGTTGTAAATACATTTTCAGATAATAATTCTTATAAAAACTTTTGAAATAGAGCTTCACTCTAACTACTGGGCGATTGTACCAACAAATAAAAGAGCACTACTCTAAATCAGACCGGATAACTAAATCTTAAAATCTAATTTTTAGATTTAAGTTTGTAATGAAAAATAATGTATTTCTCTCTAACATTCTTAATATAAAATCTTGAATAAAAATAAAATCAATTCATTTTAGAGATTTTTACCTATTTAATATTTCGCAAGCATAACAACGTTATTATTACATCATGTTTACAAACAGCCACTAAAGTTAAATTTAATCATAGACAAATTAAATATAATATGTAAGAATAAAGCATAAAAAAATAACTGTAAAAAAAATAAAATCCTTACAGTACTTCGATGTTATTCCCATTGCTGAAAAACCTCCAAACGGAATTTGCACTCCCATTTATTGAATCAAAAAGAAAATAAATTACAAAAACATAACTAGTTCTTCTCAAAAAGAGAAGAACTCTAAAACTAAGAGAAACTAAGAAAAGCTAAAAACTAAGAAAAACTAAGAAAAGAGAGAAGAGAATGTGTTTTGAGGTGTATTATGAAGTGAAGAGAAGGGGGTATTTATAGGTGAGGATGGGGAGAAAAAATGGGTGAAAAAATGTTAAAAAATGGTGGAAACACGGAGTAGTGCAATTGATGACGTCAGCATGACGTGGGGGCGGCTGCGCGCGAAAATGGGGTGAGATGGCAGCGGCGTGCGCAGAAGGCACCAGTGGTGCGCATAGGTGCGCGCGGAAGGAAGAGCTGGCACACGCGGGATGGAACAAGGACGCGCGCGGTACTGGGCAGCGCGGCGACGCGATTTCCTCATTTTTGACCATTTTTGTCCAATTTTTCCATATTTGTTTACCTTTCCTCATTTATTTATTAATATATTTGTGATGTATTGCCTCTAGTATTCCTTTTTGAGTCTTTAAGTTACGTTTTAAGCGAAAATACTTGAAAAATAATAAAAACACCAATGATTCCGAAAAAGACAATTTATATAAATATATGATAAAATCATATAAATATATATATTTTTAATCAATTAATGTGCATAAAATCATGGTAATTTTAGTGCTTTTTGAGCACTCGTCACAACCCCCAACCAGCTTCTTGCTAGTCCCTTAGCAAGAGAAGCGATAAAAACTAAAAATTAAACTATCCTAAATCACTTCCGTGGATTGACACGGTTGCATTTAGCCTATGTAACAAGCCTTTAAACCCATAGGTTACCCTAGTGGACGAGTTTGAGTCTCGTGAGGGTTTTCAGTAATGATACCCACAAACATTGAACTAAATGTAAAAATTAAAAGAAATGATAAAAACAATCAACTCAAAAACTAAAATTACAACAAAATCAAAAATTAACTTTTAAGAATAAAAGAAAACAACATATCACAAAAATGTCTCATACTTTTTAATCTCCTTTAAGATCATAATTAAAATCCCAAGCATACATTATTTTAATCTCTTTAAACAATCATGATTTATTATAATAATTTGTCGAAAAATCATTTTCATATTTCATATAAAAAATGTATCAATTTAATTTCACTCAATTTCAGTGTCTAGAATCCATATTCGCTTCGACTCTATTCCTCACTTGTCAATACTCTCAAAACACTGAATCCTATGGGTTCAAACACTCATACTAATTTATATGCGAAAGAGTTTATGTATAGAAATGAACTAATGTGTTCGTATATGTATAAAGAATAAAGGCTCAAAGTGTTATTTTGATGTTGATCTAATGAAAGGAATCAAATGTATAAATTATAAAGATATCATATATAAAAATTATTTTCATGCATAAATCAAAATTATTAAGAAAGAATTTCAAGATATATGCTTTTTACAAATGAAGAAAATGCAATGACTTTTTGGGGAATTACTTCATATATCTTTCTTTTGTAATTAGCCTTTACTCACAACTTTGTAGGCAATGTGGGTCACAATATGTAGATTATACTATATATTCTTTATCTCTCTATTTTTTTTCTTTTCTGAAGATATTTCTCAATATATATTTAAGAGAGTCAACCCATGTACATATTGTACATTTTTTTGGATTTTGGTGAGTAGTTAATTTTGTGGCTTTTCTGTTTGATCTTGGTTTAGGTAACCCCATATATCTCTCTCTCTTTTTTTGTATAGCAGTCATACATGAATGAGATAAAAGCATATACTATCAATTTCTACTCAAATCATTTAATCTAAGCAAAAATAATAAAAAAAATATACGACACTCTATTAAGATGAGAAAAAATTCATACATTCAATGCTAATACCTATAGAGATTATCTAAAAATTTGAACAAATAAGAAATATGTTTGGAGTAGAAAAAATATATATATTTCACTCCGAATAAAGGAAATTAGGCTCAAATTATATCTCACAAAGGTAGTCTCCACTTAAAAAAATTCATAAACACTGATTTTGAGTTTAATATAATTTCTACATTTTATCAAGAAATAATAATTATGACGAAAACTAACTAATTACCAAAAATAATTACAAAATATTTCATAATATGTTTTCAAAAATTAATCTAACAGTACAAAAGACTTAACTATTTACTTAAATTTGATTTAAAGAAATGATGAATTTTTATGAGAATTTTTTTTTAAATTCCAAAAATTACTAAATCACACCAAACAAAAATAAAACCAAACATAAAAAATGAAAATGTGAACATAAATAAAAAAATTATTATTTTTTTATATTTTTATATTTTAAATTTTTTATTTTTTTTTTCTAATTAAGCATGGTAACTTTTCACCACCCCAAACCTATAACTTACATTGTCCTCAATGTAACAACTATAAATTAAAGATAAAGGGAAAAGAGAAAAAAAATTACCTATTTCCTGAGAATGTGCAAGTAGTAATGGAGAAATGCAGGTGCATTCATCACATTTATCATTAAAGTATATACAGACAGATCGATGTGAACTTCTAACATTTCAACAAATATTTTTAGTTTTAACAATTTAAAAATTATTCACATGTAATTAAACTAAAATAAACAATAAAATTAAGTAAATAAAACAAATAAAAGAAAATTACCTAAAATGATAGGTTGCCTCCCATCCAACGCTTAATTTAACGTCCTAGCAAGACGTAACTTGGGGATTGCATTTTAAGTAAACTCAATGTCCCTTCATCATTGAGTCAATCAAACCTATAGGTAAGTTATGTTTTTAAGTAAACTTGGTGATGTATTGCCTCCAGTATTCCTTTTTGAGTCTTTAAGTTATGTTTTTAAGCGAAAATACCTGAAAAACAATAAAAATACCCGTGATTCCGAAAAAAAAACAAATTTATATAAATATATGATAAAATTATATAAATATATATATTTTTAATCAATTAATGTGCATAAAATCATGGTAATTTTAGTGTTTTTTGAGCACTCATGAATCATTGAATCATTTCATTGTGTTATCTTGTAATGTTGATACAAATATTTTATAAATCATCGCATCTTTTGAATCCTCATGCAATCGAATCGATGCTATTGAATGTTTGAAGGAGAAAAAATATGCTATAAAGTTCTTAGTTCCCCGATATGATGTGTATCACGGTGTAACAAACTTTTGCAAGGCCACTATTGTTTCAATTTTGTCAGTGAAATGAGAAGTAACTAATTGGCTAGAATCTTCATCGATATCTTATGATGACTTTCCAGCCTTTTGTTCTTTTAATAGTTCACACTCTGCTTGGTTAATTCAGGCCTTTCACTCAGGTTTTGTTCAATAGGTTCTCAAATTAAGGTTTCTAGCTTATTAACATTCTAGGATAAAGTGGCCTCTAAAATATTGTTATGGACTAGCTTGGGATAGTTTTATGAGCCGTTATATGTATTCTCATCTTGCCCGTGAGTATGTCCATTCATATTTTGACCAGTGTTTCTGTCCATAGGACATCAGGGCATTGGGCTCTGTCTTTGGAGAACTTGTTGTGCCAACAACTGCCTTAACTCTTGGTTATCCTATTAGATTTAGAACAAGGTCTATTACAAGAATTCTAATTGTATTTGGATGATCTTAGGTATTATAGGATCAGCAGACATCGTTTATGATAGAGATTCTCTATTATAATGACCGTTATATTTAGCTTGATGTTCAAAGTGGTCAATTTTGGGCTTTGAGTCATTTTCACAATCAGATTCTCACGTAGAGTGGAATGTCAATTAGATTAAACTAAAAATTTAACAATTGGTGTGAAATTCTCTTATTTCAAACTAACTCTCAGTGTTATCAAAAATTACGAAGTTTAAACATGATTGTTCAGTAAAAAAACGTCAAGGTCCCACGGTAAACACCAAAAAATTGGAAAGAGTCTTAATAAAATGATTACTGAATATTAGGGTCCAAAAGGTCTAAGTGATGTCCATTAACTTTGTATTTATAGAGCATCTAAGGTACATATAGTGACATTATATTGGTGGAGTACAAAAATCAGAGTGTATAAAGTTATTGAAACTTAGATGTTGCATGATTGATCAATTTTAAGTTAAGGGTTAAATTGTTCTGACTCTTGGCTTGCTACACGGTTAATCATATTGTCTCATGTATATCTCAAATATATTGTGGGCTTTACTTACATGACCAAATAGGGGTTTCAATTGGGTTGTACTCAGATTGACATGATTGAATATATGCTTATCAATTTATCTATTAAATCAATCACATATACTAGTAACAAACTTTTTTTATTTAAAAGTATTAGTATAAATTTTTCAAAATTTAAAGTGAAATATAAAAGATAATATATCATTATTTTAAAAAAATAATGATTCTTTTTTTAAAATTGTTTTGGTTGTGATGCTACTTTTATATATAATAATAATTGTAGATTAATAATTTTTTTAAAGTTTATTAATATTATATATTTTTTGATTATTTTAATTTTAAATTTATATAAATCCCTAACATATACTTTGCCTAATGTGTTTCCTACTATAATTAGTGGCTCCAAAAGCCAAAAATCTTTAACATTTGGGTGGTGAGATCATTAAATCATATTAATTAGTACAAGTCTTTTGATTAACTTTTGGGTGAGAATTTGATAAGCTGGCTATTGAAATACTTGAGAAGCATGACTTCTGTTATCCAAACGATTAAAAATATTATGGGCATTTTTAAGGTTTTTTTAAATTAAAAATATATAATTAATCCGTATGGATTATCAATGTAATAATAGACAACCCTAATTCCATGTATTATATATGTGAAATGGTTGAAATAAATTTATCTAACTGATATTTTTTATAATTAAATATTTTTTTAATAAAAAATAATACAAACTACAAATGTACATAAAATTTAAAATTATAATATGTTATATTTGTTTAATAAAATATCAATTATCTTTAAAAAAATAACTTTAACAAAGAACAAATAAAAATTGAAAAAAGAAAATAATTCATTCAATAATTTTAAAAAATAATAATTAAAAGTAATAGTCTTATTTAATTATTTGAATTGTACTAAAAAACTTATAAAATTTATAAAAAAATATTATATTTTAATTTACATAAATATAATCGGATTTATGCGAATTTAAAAATATTAATATATTATCGGATTCACACATTGTAAATTTAAAAAAAAATCGTCCAATTCAATTTTAGCATCATAGAAGTCATCGATAACTTTTCTAATGCAAACAGATTTTACATAGGATGTCAACAAGACAGGATAAGACGGGTCATGAAGGGATTGAAAGGTTGTCCTCATCACCCATTTAAATAATTGCGGGGAGAGGCAGAGACTCTCAATTAGAGTTTCATATTAGTTTTTACGCTAATGAGATTCCCCAATGACAAAATAACTAATATTAATGGTATATTAAATAACTTAAATCAACACAATATTTTAATTATATATATATTTATTATGTAAATAAGTATTCTTAGAAACTCAGACCTAATTCTTAACCCAAAAATCAACTTGTGAGTTAGATGATTGTCCAGACTTATAAGGAGTATTGCTGCCTTACTCTTAGCCAATGTGGGACTTAACATCCCCCTCCACATCGGTTAGAATCCAAATTTACTGACACAGACGAGAAATACTAAATACGATGAAGATAAGAAATTTCACCGATATCATCTTAGAAATCAGCGCCTAATTCTCAAACTTTTGAACCAAAAACCACTTGTGAGTTAGAGGATTTAATTTATGCTTAACACCTGCATCTTTACTCTTACCAACGCTACGACTTAACAAATATAATAAACTTAAAATTTTAAATACAAATAATAGTTATACTCAAATTTATTTTTTTTATTGTAATAATTATTACTTTATATATTATTATATCATATTTTTATAATTAATATATTAATTCAATGATATAAATAATATTTTTCAATAAAATTTATTAAATTTAATTATAAACTTATAAAAACATATAACATTTTTTTAAAGATAATAAAAAAACAGAATGAGTGAGATGTGAGGGTGATCGCTATCTCTACCTCACTTCCTTCCTATTTTTCACACATATCGTTACTTCTATAAAATAAATTGACATACATATTTAATTAAAATGTATTCAAATCATATTAATCAATATATTATATTTATTGTATGCATAATTTGTATTTTATTTATATATTATTTAATATATTTAATTTTAAAATTATTACGAGATTTTATATTTATTTTTTACTTTATCCACGTGTATAATAAAAAAATCATTGAATAAATATATAAATAATTATAAATAAATAATTATTTTATAAAAATAAATTATATAGCTTCTATTAATATATAATAAATAAATAGATGAAAAATAATTATTATATATATTATTAAAATATAATAAATATGTAAATATAAATAAAAGTAATTATTATTTCAATTATTATAATTTTTATTTTAATTAATAATTATTTATTATATAAATTAAGATTTATATGTCAAATTTATTTACGAAAAATAGTAAATAAATTTGATTTTTTTAATCAAACATTACAATAAATTAAACTGTAATACATTCTATCTAGATAAATATCTATCATTTAAATCTCTTTTTGATAATTATGATATTTTATTTTCTTGTTAGTTGAGAATTGATAGTTACATTTATTATTAATGTTATTAATAATTATTTGTTATTAATTTATTAGTTATTTATATTTATATATTTATTATATTTTAATAATATATATATAATAATTATTTTTTAACTAATTATTTTTATTCATACGTGTATTTATCATATTAATTATTTTTATCAACTTTTAGTAACCTTTATAATTCTATATTTTAGGTTTGTGCATGTAACAAAGAAATTATATCGACGGAACATTAGTGATATAAGATTATCTTATATCTACTGAACATTAGTGATATAATTTTATCCTTCTTGTTATCTTCACTCATATAAGTAACCTCACATAGTCACATGGGTACTTTTACGCTTCTAATCTGTTGGTACAAAATGAAATGCAAAAGTAATATACAATCAGAATATAAAAATCTAATTCATGGAGAGAGAAAAATATTATGCATATGCAAAACCAAAAAATTATTGAAATGATAAAATATTATAGGTTAATAAAATTTAATATTAATATAATTTTTTTATAAAATTTAATATTAATATAAAATATAAAATATAAAAAAATGATTTAATTTATGAGAAATATATTTAATAATAATAAATAATATTTATTTAATATTGGAGAAATTATAAGATATTTTGAAGTATTAATGATGTAGTGTTATCAATGAAAAAATAATTGTAATATTTTTTTTAAAATTATAACATTTTAATATTTTTTAAATTAATAATTGATAATAATATATAATTTCTCGTATAAGAAATATAAATTGATGTTTCGCCATTATTCTCGGCCATTGATAGATTGACCTAGTCGGAAGGGGGAGGAACTCGGATCCTCATCTGAGCTTTTTTTGAGTCGTCGTCACCGTTGAAGAACATGGATATTAATCTCGATAACTGTTTGAAAGACCTAGGTATTTTCTTCTCTCCCTCCCCCTTTTTCTCACTGTTATTGGGTTTTCGAATGGTCGTCGGAGAACTCATAACTCTTTGCTCTTTAAATCTAATGGCACCTGACCATGAGTTCTGATAGGCGAACAACAGCGAGGGAAATTAATCCTGCTTATAATGATTGGCGTACCAGGAAGCGGAAAATCCACTTTCTGCGATCAAGTCAGCCAATCTTCTCACCGCCCTTGGGTTCGTGTTTGTCAGGTATGCCTGTAACATGTTTTTTTATATACCGTTTCTAACGGTTCGTTACTCCAATGATCCATTTTTAATTTCTTTGAGATTTTCATCATCTGGCTATTTTCTTGTGTTGTTTTAGGGATTTTGATGCTGAAGCACATGGAAGGGAGTGCTTTAGTCACAAGATTGATGATTTTGTTTATTTTACATCATTTTGAATCTTGTTTCATTTCGAGTAAGATCATCATTTGTTTTGACTTGCAGGACACAATTGCACGTGGTAAACCTGGAAAAAAGGAACACTGTATGCTTAGTGCGGCCAGTTATTTGACGGATGATAAAAGTGTGTTTATCGATAGATGCAATATGGACAAAGAACAAAGGCAAGATTTTGTAAAGCTTGGGGGTTCCATAGCAGAGGTACATGCTGTTGTACTTGATCTCCCTGCAAAGCTTTGCATTTATCGATCTGTTTTACGAACTGGGCATGAAGGTAATTTGGAAGGTAAAAATGCAGCTTTAGTAGTCAATAGAATGCTGCAAAACAAAGACTGGCCTAAACTGAGTGAAGGATTTACTAGAATCACATTCTGCCAAAACGAAAGTGATGTTCAAGCTGCAATTAATCTATACAGTAAACTAAGTCCTTCAGATGCTCTGCCTGGTGGCATTTTTGGCCAGAAGATCACAGATGGTAAAACTCAGCTGGGTATAATGAAGTTCTTTAA
Organism: Hippophae rhamnoides; assembly: GCA_033030585.1. Classification (NCBI taxonomy): domain Eukaryota; kingdom Viridiplantae; phylum Streptophyta; class Magnoliopsida; order Rosales; family Elaeagnaceae; genus Hippophae; species Hippophae rhamnoides. The sequence goes on along the minus strand of CM065429.1, from coordinate 41,196,662 downwards.
GAAAATAGAGGTTCCTGTTCCAGGTAAGCCTCAAAAAAATGGGGAAAAGGAGCTCCGGTTGCAAGTACCAGTTTTACCCTTGAGCAATGCTGGCAAGGATCTGGATGGAGACTCAGTAATGTGTTCCTTTGGAAATGATACTTCTTTGGATGATGCTCCTACCTTGGCTTTTCCATCTATTTCAACGTCAGATTTCCAATTCAACCTTGAGAAAGCATCTGGCATCATTGTTGGGAAAGTTGAGGAATTTCTGAACAAAATTGAAAATGCCAGGCTTGTTTTAGTTGATTTGAGTCATAAATCAAAGATTTTGTCGTTGGTTCAAGAGAAAGCTTCACATAAGAACATTGATTCCAAGAGGTTCTATACTTTTGTGGGTGATATTACTCAACTTTATTCACAGGGAGGCTTGCGCTGCAATGTAATAGCCAATGCAGCTAATTGGTAAGCTTTCATGATTTCATATAGTAATTAAATGGGCTGAGAATCTATTGTTTATTCTACAGATATTTCAAAATAATTAAGTAAAAATAACTTGTGGGAAGCTTTGTCTCATATTTTAAGAGCATGCGGGGCTTTTTAAGCTTATATAATAGAGGTTCTTTCCTTTCATCAAGGACTTGATAGATTGCTTTCTGTTGTACTTATTGCATTAGACGTCATCTTTCAGCTCAGCTTGATGCATTCTCCATTTTGATTTATTTTCTTCGAAAGACCCCAAAAAAAAAAGTTAAGTTGCAGCAAGCTATGTTATACTGTTATGTGCATGTCAGAAAGGTCATATGAAAGAAATTTTGGTGCAGGCGATTGAAACCTGGAGGTGGAGGTGTGAATGCTGCAATCTTCAGTGCTGCGGGTTCAGACCTCCTCGTGATTGCAACCAAAGAACAAGCCAGATCTATTCTCCCAGGTAATGCTGTGGTAGTTCCTCTCCCTACAACTTCTCCTTTATGTTCCAGGGAAGGGGTTACTCATGTCATACATGTTCTTGGACCAAATATGAACCCTGAAAGACCAAATTCTCTCAACAATGACTACACCAAGGGCTGTCAGGTTCTTCTCCAGGCATACACGTCACTCTTTGAAGGTTTTGCCTCAATAGTGAGGACACAATCTAAGTTATCCAAGGAAAGCCATCAAAACCTTGGGTTAAAGATGTCAGGGTCACCAAATCAGGGCATTAAAAGAGTGTATATTGACGAACCTGAACTGAGCAAAAAGAGTAAGGGTTCTCAGGCTGAAAGTAGGGCAAATATCTTTGATTCTCGATCTAGAAATATGGACTCAAGAAATGAAAAATCCATTGAAAGCTCAACTAAATATTGGAAATTATGGGCCCAGTCTCTTTACCATATTGCCATGCAACCAGTTAAGCACAAAAATGGTGTGCTAGATATATCAGATAATATTGTTGTACTAAATGATCTTTATCCAAAGGTAAATCTGACATGCAAAATATTTGTCCCCCTAGCTTCTGGTGTTTGAGCTAACTTTAAATAATTTTGCAGGCTCGGAAGCATATTTTGGTGTTGGCATGTCATAATGGTCTAGATTGCCTGGCAGATGCAAGTAAAGAGCACCTTGAGTTATTAAGGACAATGCATGCTACTGGTATGAAGTGGGCTGAAAGATTCTTGCATGAAGATGCATCATTGGTCTTTCGTCTTGGATATCACTCGGTATGTGCTAGTACATTGTAATTGTATGTTGATGAATTTTAGTGCATAATTAATGATGTATTGTTTCAGACTGAAACTAGAAAGCTACTGAGAGTTCCTAATAAGCATCAACTTTGTTTATTTTAATATCAGAATCCATCAATGCGACAACTGCACCTGCATGTTATCAGCCAAGATTTTGATTCAAGTCACTTTAAGCATAAGAAACACTGGAACTCATTTAACACCCCATTCTTCCGTGATTCGCTGGATGTGATTGAGGAAGTTGACAAGGATGAAAAGGCAAGACTAAATGATGATGAAAGCATGCTATCAATGGAATTGCGATGCCACCGGTGTAAAAGTACTTACCCCAATATCCCCCACTTAAAAGCTCACATCAGCAGTTGTCGAGCTCCTTTTCCAACCAGCCTACTCCAGAGTGGTCATATAGTTGATTCTGCTACTAGCCAAAGGCACTGAGGCGTCTAAGCTAGAGTTCTGCTCCTAAAGATACCAACTGTTTTGTATCATCCACAAGAAAACAAAAACCAAAAACTGTTTTGTATAGTCTTTGGGATCAACCTTTTGACTATTAAAAGGTTATGTAGTGCCGAAAATCTTAAAGCCAAAACATTCTGGCCTGAACTACCCAATGTTTATATTTTGTAAGTTATTGAAGCCGTTTCGATATAAAAAATTGGGCAAGCTTGATGATAAGGTGAATATAAGTGTTTCGGAGGTAAAACTCCAAACACTATCGTTACTATATTTATCTGCATAATAAACATGTATAATTGATAATTGATAATTGAAGTTTTACGTTGGTTTTGATCATTTAGTATATAATTGATATTAAGTTTTTTCGTTAGTGGGGAATCCGATCCTCGTAAAAAAAATTCAAAACTCCTATGGAGATTCTTTGTCCCGTCCCCACAATTATTTAAACAGATAATAGGGATAGCCTCCTCGTCTCTTTCCTGCCCGTTTACATCCCTAAGTGGGATATCAGAATTACTCGTATTGCTCAACATTCAAAAATTGAGTAAATATTGAAATATAATAATTATTATAAAAGTATCATTCAATTCTAAACTGTTATAAAATTACTATTGAACTTTAATCGTTGTTATATAATTATTATATCTGTTAAATTTTTGTCAAAAATTAATAAAAAAGTCACATAAGTATCTGTTAAAAAATTTCATTAGTTTTTCGAAAAATTTAGTGATAATAATATTTTTATAACAACTAAAATTTAGTGTTAATTTTATAGCAATTTAAAGTTTAGTGGAACTTTCGCGACAATCATAATAATTCATGGTAAAAAATTATATTCTTTCTATTCAGAATGTATGGGACGATACAATTTCTATTTCAATAATATTCTAATCTAAACAAGGGATTATAGTTGGTCGGTTAGGATTATGAGCAACCCAGCTTGGGCAGTAGGCGAAACTTGTGACTATGCCCTTAACATATAAATTATAATGTTAAAAAAATAGAAAGAATCTCAATAGTTCCAAAAAATTATATTTTTCTAATAAATAAAAATAAATAATTTTTAGCTCTTATAATAATAAGATGTGTATAAATATAAAGAAATTAATATCTAAAAATGTGTATAAAAAACACTCATCCTATAATTAAGACTAAGAACTTGAATAAGATGTTGAGATTGAGGTTGAACTTAGACATTGCAAGAGAGGGTGGAAATATTATATGGTTTATATTTTTTAACCTAATTGTGAGAAATTGTATCTCAAACCTACGAAGAGACCGTAAATTTTTTTGAAGCTCTTTAGTGGAAAGAGGGTAACGGTGAAATTGTGTTCATTCTAGAAAATCATATTTGAAAAGTAATTTAGTTATATGCATACAGTAAAACAAATAAGATTGAAGCAAATTTTTAAGAGAAAACAGAGACCACGTGGATCTATTGTAAAGTATAAGGTTAGGCTCGTAATTAAAGATTACAAATAATGACATAAACTTGATTACTTTGATACTTAACAAGAAAATGTCTATAAGTTGATGAAGTCATTATATGGATTAAAATAACACAAAAATAATGGCATGAAAAATTTGATAATGTCATAAAGTTAAATGGTTTCAAGATCAACGAATGTGATAAATGTACTTATGTTAATGACATTTAAGATAATTATGTCATTTTGTATATTTATGTTGATGATGAGTTAATTATTAGTGTGTAGTAATTATCAAATGATTAAATCTACTAAGAGTATATTAAATTCAATGTTTGACAAGTGATGAGTGCTCAAAAAGCACTAAAATTACCATGATTTTATGCACATTAATTGATTAAAAATATATATATTTATATGTTTTATCATATATTTATATAAATTTGTCTTTTTCGGAATCACGGGTATTTTTATTGTTTTTCAGGTATTTTCGCTTAAAAACATCACTTAAAGACTCAAAAAGGAATACTGGAAGCAATACATCACAAATATATTAATAAATAAATGCGGAAAGGTCAACAAATATGGAAAAATTGGACAAAATGGGTTAAAATGGTCAAAAATGTCAAAAATGTAAAAATCGCGCCGAGACCAGCGTCTTGGCCCAGCTAGCCATTGTATGACAACGACCCTAGCGCCAACGCTTTCGCCCCATTTTTCACGTCTGGTAGCCTTGACGTACGTCAAGGCGTCATTAATGACCTCAAGATTTCCATTACAGCGTTTTTACATTTTTTAACATTTTTTTTAACATTTTTTTACTCATTTTTTCTCTCCATCCTCACCTATAAATACCCCCTTCCTTTCACTTCAAAAGACACCTCAAAACACACTTTTCTCTTCCTTCTTTCTCTCCATTTCTTAGTTTTTAGTTTTTTTTAGTTTTTCTTATGTTTTAGCTAGTTTCTCTTAGTTTTAGAGTTCTTCCCTTTTTGGGAAGAACTAGTTATGTTTTTGTAATTTATTAGCTTTTTTCAATAAATGGGAGTGCAAATTCCGTTTGGAGGTTTTCTAGCAACGGGAATGGCATCAATCTTGTAAGGATTTTACTTTCTTTAGGTTATTTTTTATGCTTTATTCTTACATGTTATATTTAATTTGTCTGCGTGATTAAATTTAAGCGTGCTATTGTTGTAAAAATGATATAATAATAACGTTGTTATGCTTGCGAAATATTAAATAGGTAAAAATCTCTAAAATGAATTGATTTTATTTTTATTCAAGATTTTATATTAAGAATGTTAGAGAGAAATATATTATTTTTCATTACAAACTTAAATTTGGAAATTAGATTTTAAGTTTTAGTTATGGTCGATTTAGAGTAGTCTTTCTTTTATTTGTTGGTACAATCGTCCGGTAGTTAGAGTGAAGTTCTATTTCAAAAGTTTTTATAAGAATTATTATCTGAAAATGTATTGACAACATGTTTTCAGTAGTAGTTTTAAAACTTGAAAGTTAGTACTCGGATAACTAAATTCTTAGGTTTAATTTGGACACCTTGAATAAAGTTTAAACTGTCTAATCCCACCAAAGGTGTCATTTAAATGGTTCATTTTCAATATCTTAGAAAAATGAATTAATTTAATTAACCAAATTAGTTATCAACCCCACCCATAGGTGTTAATTGATTTTTTTAGTTAACAAAGAATATCTAACCCCACTAAAGGTGGTATTCATACAAAAAAGGAAGAATCAATAAATATCAATTCATATCTTTAATAACCTAAATAATATGAGCAAGCATATTATTGGTCTATGAAATGATTCGTGCACTTGCGAGAGTTTTATAAATATAAAACCAAAGTATTGGCAGAATCGGCGATGCCGGTTTTCGTTCATCAAGTTTTTGGCGCCGTTGCCAGGGATGACTCCGTTGCGGGGATGGCATCAAAGTTTTTGGCGATCCCGATTCTGCTCATCAACATGAAAGGAGATTAGTTAATGTAATTCTAGGGATTAAGGTATCAATAACATCAAACGATCTCATTCTAAGTTAGTATCATTATGTATACAAGGTACTTGAAAAATTCAATAAAGATGATTCTGAAATTGTCAAAACAAAGACAAATGTAAATCTATATCTATTCAAGAATAGAGGTGATTGTGTGTCTCAATTGAAATATTATAGAGTGTGAGGAGTCTAATGTACTTAATGAGTTGTATAAAACCATATATAGACTACGATGTAAGTAATTTGAGTAAGTATATAAAAAACTCAAAATAAAATAATTAAAATTGTATTACAAGACTACTTAGATACCTAAGATATACATGTAATATTGGGTTACCCTACACAAGATATCTAGTTATATTAGAAGGATATAATGATACAAACTGGATTTCTAATATAAAAAACTCGAAGTCTACTAATAGATATGTTTTCACACTAGGCGATGAAGTTACATCACGAAAATCCTCTAAACATACATGTATTGCTAGATACATGATGAAATTTGAATTCATTGTTTTAGATAAATGAGATGAAAAGGTTAAATGGTTACATAATTTCTTAGAAGATATTCCAAAATAGTCAAAGCTTCTACCTACAATTTTCATCCATTGTGACAATCAATTTATAATTGTTAGGGTACAGGGTAATATGTATAATAATAATTCTTGACATACATATCATAGATATAATACCATTAAACAATTGCTATCAAATGTGGTTATATCTGTTGACTATGTAAAGTCCAAAGATATATAATGTTGTAGATCCGATATCCAAAAGGTTAAATCAAGAGTTAGTCGATAAGTCATTGAGAGAAACGTGATTGAAGCTCATGACAAAAATAATGATTTATAAATAAAACCCAGTCTAGTTAACTCGAGATCCTAAGATTTAGGTTCAAATGATAGCCTAATTATAAAAACTTAGTGAAATCAATGTTGGTTTACCTTTAAATGCATTCTTATGATGAAAACATTGATATCCATAGAAAACATGTTGAGTTAAGGCTTTTAATGATTCTTAAGTAGATAATATCGAATAAAATATTGAAGGTATTCTTTGATGATTACTCTAATAAATAGGAGATTACATACAAAAAAAATTAGACCGTTTTGAAATAGTATTGTGTAGAGTTTAAATATATATATATATATATATATATATATATATATATATATATTGATTGAAAAATAAGTAGTATTAAGTTTTTCAACTTTTAAAATGACATTTTTAAATTCTCATTTTAAATTCATGATATTAAGATTATTAAGTGAATGCATATATATTAATTTTATAATAAAACGTTCACTTGCTAAGGCGGCGATGATATGCATTGTGGGACAATAAAAAAAGTAAAAATGCTACGAGAAAAATTGAAAATTATCATGGTGTTCTTTTCATTCAATATTTTGTAATTATTCAATTTTTTTAAAAATATTTATTATTATTTTTGTTTATAAAAATATGTGTATTAATCACTTTATTTATAAAAAAAATCATAAAAAAAATTTATTAATAAATTTTTTTAAATATATGTTAATGAAGATATTTTTATCTTTTATTCATATTTTATGGAATAAAAAAATTATTAATACAATTGCTGAAATATATTTAATAATTTTTATTTATTTTTGAATAAATTTAAAATTATTAAAAAAAATTTAATATAATTTTTATAAATAAATAAATTAAATATCATATTTTTAAAATTAAAAGAATAAACCATATTTTTTTATAAATGAAGCTATCCATGGCCTTCCATCCAATAAAGAATTGATATTTGTTTAAAAAAAAAAAAAGCAGAAGAAGCTGAAAGGGATAGGAAGGATGGCATTCTGTGATAGTGCTACTCAGCTTTTCCCTTCCTAAAAAATATAATATGTAAAAATGAAACCACTCTTGTCCTGGATTAAACAGAGCATTTTCTGTTTATTTCTAACGCTCTCTTTGAGCTGTACTGTTCAGTAGGTTTATATTTTCTTTGAAACATATCGAAGCTAACCATCGTCGTTCGAGAATTTAGGGATATATTTTTGTGTGCGTGTGATAGTGTTTGAGAGTAAAATAAGAGATTCATGGATGCGTATGCGTTACATTTGGCCATGGCGACTCTCGTCGGAGCTTCGTTCGTGGCCGTATCTGCTTACTATATGCATCGGAAAACCCTATCGCAGCTGCTAGAGTTCGTAAAGACGGTGGAGCGAGAGAGGGAGGACAACTCCGATGTTGTCGGCTCTCTGCAGAATTTGAATAAGCGTCCGAGTAACTCGCACCACAGAGGATACGGATATTACTGCCGGGGATCGGCCTCTTTGCCGGACGTCACTGCGATTTCTGGCGGGATTGATGTAGAAGATAGGTGGAATGGTCCCATTCAAGTAGATGGTATTCCGCCTGGTTTGCCGAGGCTGCACACACTTCCTGAAGGTATGGCTATGTCGAACTTCTCACTGCAGTGATTAGTTTGGCCTTTTCATTTCTGCGTTATCATATTGATTAGGCTGGAAGTGTATGATGATTGGTCGTAGACTTAGCTTTGTACTTAACCTTGTGATTTTTTGGATTACTGATGCCTCATTTGCGTCTGTAGTCCCTTTATCTGATGGTATGCCAGAGTTAAATCAGAATATTAATGTTGAATGTATTGGTTTTGTAGTGGGAAGATACTTCGTATTGATGTGCATGATCTGGAATGCATATGTAATACTCAGGCATTGCTTGGTTTGAAAGTTGCTTCTGTGTAATAGTGGTGATAAATGTGCAACATGGAGCTAACGAAAAATTCCTGGTTGTTTTGTCATTATTATACCTTGCAATTGACCTTGTCTACTTTAACTTCATTAAGGTTCAGTTTATTTCGATTTGGCAGGTGAATTTGTGCATATGCAAATTACCCCTTGTATTAGATTGGTTATTGCTTCTAACAGCTGAGACATTGAATTATATCTATTGGTAAAGTATTGAGAAATAATAGGCATTGTACTTTCCCTACATACCGAAATCCTAGTGTTCAACTCCCTTCCAAGAAAAACAGAAATACTTGCTGAATCCCACACAAGTTCGTTTATTGTTGCTTTCCTTGCAAAGAAAATTGTGGGAAGTTGGACCTGAAAATTAAAGATACATGCATTTAACCATCTGATATTATATATTTTTGAATTTATCAGGGACCCAGAGTCGACAGGTGCATGCACATGCCCACATGTTGATACTTACACATACTTGTATAAATCACTAGTAGGCCAATATTTTTTTCCGAATTTAAATTTTATGAGAAATTCTTAATGATATTTTCATCATTGATAGAGAAGGAGAACTATCATTGAGGTTGGATTTTATACTATTTTCATCTTATTATTCTAATATTCTAAGAGCCCTCTCAAGATCGCATTCCTTAGATACATGTTTCCTAGAACTAATTTTATTTCTCTGCATGGGGATTCTCTCTCTTCTTCTTCTTTTATTAACTAGATTCCAGGCATGTACTTGCTCTGTGCAAGTTTCGACTTTTGATGGTTGAATAATTGAATTTTTACCTGTAACTCTCCCTTTATATTTGTCATGGCTTATGTAATCAGTGACTTAAATCAAGTTGAAGTTATGGCCAGTATCTTCTCCTTTGATTTTTATATTTATTTTTTTTCTTGTTAATTTTCCTTTCCATGAAAATTAAATACGTGGTATCATCGCATGTGAGTTTATATGTGTGGTGGACTTCGCTTTTCTGACAAAAGAATTTTACTAGTTTCTTAAGTATCTACTGAGTTCCTATTTTTCAGGAAAATCTGCTGGGCATGTGACTTCTACTAAGAGAACAAGTAGTCTTATTAGACCTACTTCTCCCAAGTCTCCTGTTGCAAGTGCCTTCGAAAGTGTGGAGGGTTCCGATGATGAGGATAATATGACTGACAACTCCAAACTAGACACCACTTATATGCATACTAATGGGAATACTGTGAGTTAACTTGCTACTACAAATAACATATCCTATTGTAAATGAAATGTACAATTCTACAACCTTTCTGACTTTCTGAAGTAACATGGTGTTCTTGCAAGTTTTAGTGATTACAAAACACACACAAAGAGATGATTTATGTCTTAATTTGTCCAAGGCAGTTTGATCACGAATTTTTTGGTATGCAAAGAAAATCTTTGGGATCTATATTCTGTAGCACCTGGACCTCTATAATGTGCAGGAACCAGAATCCAAAAGCTTATTTGGAAATCTACCTGACAATGCAAATGGGGGGCAAATACCTGTAGCTCCTTCAAGTATGATACGGTCTCATAGTGTATCTGGTGACCTGCATGGTGTTCAGCCTGACCCTATTGCAGCTGATATTCTTAGGAAAGAGCCAGAGCAAGAGACTTTTGCTCGACTTAAAATTACCCCAACTGGTATGCATTCCCTTGCCCTAGACAGCATAATTTGGCTTTTAAACTTGCTGGAGTCTTAATTATTCATTGATGCATATAAAAGATTTTGTTTTGGACTTCTATGTTTATCTCTAATATGTGAAATATGTGAAAATGTGAATTTAACCAGAGGTACCATCACCTGATGAAGTGGAAGTCTACATGGCCCTCCAAGAATGCCTAGAAATGAGAAAAAGATATGTCTTCAAGGAAGCAGTTGCTCCGTGGCGAAAGGAAGTTATATCTGACCCCAGCACCCCGAAGCCTAACCCGAATCCATTTTTTTATGCTCCTGAGGGAAAGTCTGACGTGAGTCTCAGTTATGAATCTGGTATTGCAATTTAGAATTAAGGTTTATTCTGTTTTTGTTGACTGACAAACGCTACTATATTCTGTAGCATTATTTTGTGATGCAAGATGGTGTTATTCATGTTTATGCAAGTAAAGATAGTAAGATCCAGAACCTTTTCCTCCCTCTTTGTATGTAATGGTGGAAGAACTCTTCTAGTTCATATGAAGTGATCCTCTATATGCTCTTTTATGTATAAACATACATACATACATACATACATATATTTATATATTTTGCAGAAAAAGAAGAGCTTTTTCCCGTTGCTGATGCAACTACATTCTTCACTGACCTGCATCACATACTTCGAGTTATAGCAGCAGGAAATACCAGAACTTTATGCCACCATAGACTTAATCTTCTGGAACAGGTAAACTGTTAATAATTTCACACTGAACGCATGCTAGTCTTGTGCATTTTTTAGTTTTGACGATATGCTATCTGGATTTTCTTTCAGAAATTCAATCTTCACTTGATGCTTAACGCGGATAGGGAATTTCTGGCTCAGAAAAGCGCTCCACATCGTGATTTTTATAATGTACGGAAAGTTGATACTCATGTGCATCACTCAGCATGCATGAATCAGAAACATCTTTTGAGGTTTATAAAATCAAAGTTGAGGAAGGAGCCTGATGAGGTAACAGTCATGAATATTTTTTTTTTGGTTGCACTTTATTATTCCTCAATGATTTTCCTAGTGGACAATGGAAGTATCAACTTGATGATTGGCCTTATTGAGGTTTCTCCATTTTTGCCCTTGAAAAATGCATTTTACATGATTACTGAAGCCCTCATTTTTATATGTTTCTATTTCTATTTAGGTTGTAATATTTCGAGATGGGACATACTTGACCTTGAAAGAAGTTTTTGAGAGCTTGGATTTGACTGGGTAATTGAACTTTCCTACTTCTCTTCTTCTACATGTTTTTGTTTTTTGTCTTTTGTTCATGTTTAGAATATAATTTTTCTCAAATTTGTTTGGACAGGTATGACCTGAATGTTGACCTTTTGGATGTTCATGCAGACAAGAGCACATTCCATCGTTTTGACAAGTTTAATCTCAAGTACAATCCCTGTGGTCAAAGTAGGCTAAGGGAGATTTTCCTTAAGCAGGATAATCTTATTCAAGGTATCAAATATTCGTTCCTCACTTATGATAGTTTAGTGAGGGCTTTGATTGTGAAGCCATGGTTCTAACTTCTAAGAATTTATCCGTATCTGTCTGGAGGACTTTCTTTCTTCATGTGGTTTTTCTGCATCATATCATCTTTCTTACATGATTGCATTGCATAAAGTGGCAAGCATGATTATTTTACTTTTTTGTATCCCTGTGAAACTATCAGTGATAAATAAAAAAGTACTAAGGAGCTTTATGTTCATTTCCTTTTTGTATTAGCTACTATAGGCTTGCAAAATTTATATACACATACTTGCTTTAATAGAATTAACCAAAACATAATATATAAAAACTACGGTACTTTCTTTAACATCAACCTACATATGCTGCTGAACTTATCTAATATATTTTCATACCAAGGATCATTTCTTCCTACAGAACAATTACATGTACAATTTGGTGCACTTCCCTTGAACACACTGGTTATATGACTTGTGGTTAAGTGTTCTTTCTTAATAGGTCGCTTTCTTGGTGAACTGACTAAACAAGTATTTTCTGATCTTGGTGCAAGCAAATATCAGGTAGTTCTACATGGATGACCCATCACACATTCTTTTTGTTAATATTTCATATTTTGATACATGATGTATTGATCTACACATGGTTCATCATTTGCTGATTGAGAGCTGATGAATACTAAAATGGAATCTATTTAAGTTCCTTTGTACCTTTTCTTTTTCTACTGCATTTTCCCCTCTTTATTTTTCTTACTAGCATGGATCATTTAATAACAAAGAATGTAAATGCTATATTTTACCAATATATGTTTTGGTGCTTTGTTTACTATTGTGAAAGATAATTATGGTAGCTTGTTACTGCAATGTCCTTTTGGATGTTAAAGTTATCCAAGCTTTTTTTTGGGTGCTTGAGTTCATTTGGACAAAATTTAAATTTGAACCATATCTTCTACTAGAAGATTGTTCATTTTGTATTCTTGTACCAAGTATACTAGAGTCTCATACTTTTTGATGAATGGATATATTATTTTGTCGATATTGGACTCTGCAGTATTTTATGACTTGTGCAGTAAAAAAATATATTTCATGACATGAAACTAAATTGACGGTGAGAGGAGTTTCATGAACGATTAGAATTTTCTTTTTTTGATGTTCAATGCTTTCTGCTATAGATCCTAATGGTTAATTCCATCTTTCTCTTTTTGTCCCTTGTTTGTAATGTCAAGCTTGTTTTGATAATACACTTATGTCATATGTCCTGCTTTGTTGATGCAGATGGCTGAATATAGAATATCCATATATGGTAGGAAGCAAAGTGAGTGGGACCAATTGGCTAGCTGGATCGTCAACAATGAATTGTACAGTGAGAATGTTGTTTGGTTGATTCAGGTATTCTCCAAGATTTCTAAAACCCTAGTAGACAATTTCTGTTGAATGATTATGTCAATTCATTGCATTGGTACTTGCAAGTCTTTTTGTGCTTTTTTGACGTGGTTACATCAAGCAATGCTCCTTTTATCTTTTCCTCTTTTCAAATGCATTGCGTGTGGTATTGTTGTTATGGTCTTGGTCTTCTGAAGGGTGCTACTTAGAACTATTGTTGCTCGGTTTCTCCCATGCTGAAGAATCATTTTTGGTATTTGGAGTTATTGTTCCCCCCTCCTCCCCAATTCCCTGGCTCTGCAAATAGATTTAGATTTGAGATTCCTTGGCTTATTCTGAAAGGCTACTATTTTTGGTGTATTTTATGTGACGCATTCCACATTCTGATGTTTTGGATGTTATTATTCAATAGTATATTGCGCTTTGGCATTTCATTTACAAGTATTGATGATTAATATGATTGTCTTCTTTCTTTAGCTTCCACGACTTTACAATATCTATAAAGAAATGGGAATAGTGACATCTTTCCAGAACATTCTTGACAACATCTTTATTCCACTTTTTGAGGTTACTGTGGATCCAGATTCACATCCTCAATTGCATATTTTCCTCAAACAGGTTTGTTATATGCTGTTTGCATAATATATATTTACATTTTACACGCACTTCTTTCCCCTGCATAAACTATAGTCGGTTTACTTTCTTTAATAGCTGAATAAGACTAGCTGGAAGTTAAAATCCGGACTTCTCTTATTACAAAAGCTTCTTCAATTTGCATTTTGATTTTTGGTCCTTCTGTCCTCTTTCTCTCACATACCAAAAACTGCACAAATATTGTATTTAGAGAAAAGTATCATGGAGGTCCTTAGATTAAATCATTTGGTCCCTTAAATTATAGGTGGTGTCATTTAGTCTTATAGCTTGGGAAAAGGGGATCAATTAATAACAAACTATATTATTTTAATGTTTTTTTATATTAAAATATTACTTTAAAAAATCATTAAAATAACGCGTTTTTTTCTTAATTGACTATTTTTTTAAAGTAAAGGGACTAAGTGACGTTACTTTTAATCTAAGGGATCAAACATTACCGATAGCCTATTATAAGGGACCTCTACGGCCCTACTCTACTATAATTTATACTAAAATAGAATAGTAGTTGCTCAGGTTTTTACTGTGTCGTGGTGGCCTTGGCCCTTGATTTGTGTTTGTCCTGTCTTTTCAACTTTCCCTGCATCCCTCAAATATGGCTGCTAGTATAATCTGCCATGTAATTCTTGTGGGATTTCAGGTTGTTGGGTTGGACTTGGTGGATGATGAAAGCAAGCCTGAAAGAAGGCCAACAAAACACATGCCCACTCCGGTGCAGTGGACAAATGTATTCAATCCTGCTTATTCATACTATGTCTACTACTGTTATGCTAACCTCTATACGCTAAACAAGGTGTGTATTTCTCCTGTACAAATTTATGTTTCATATATACATCCTGAGTAGGTGATCAATTAACTCTTGATTTCTTTGTTGAAATTGATCATGGCGTTGTACACCTAACCTTTATTTACTTCAACTGTGGCTCCCTCGTAAACATTTGATCCCTTGTAGCCCTTAATAATTTTTAGACTCGCTAATAGTTGAGTTGAGTGGCCCATCTAATAACTCTGAAGGATGTTTTGTTGTCAGATGGCTCAAGTAGTTCATTTTCCAATGGGTTATAATAAATTTCTTAGTAGATTGTTTCCTAAAATAGTCCAATACTTACGTAACTTCTGTTAGATGTTTCTCAGCGTTGGCTTTCTTGGCCTTTTTTATGGCCATGATATGATTTCCTTTGTTGCTTTGAATGGTAACCTGCTAGATATTGTTTTGCAGTTTCGTGAATCAAAGGGGATGACTACCATCAAATTTCGTCCACATTCTGGAGAGGTACTGACTGGAAATTTTGGTTATATTCTTATAAAGGTGTCAGATTATAGTTCTTAACCTAACATATACTCAGGCTGGCGACATCGACCACCTTGCAGCAACCTTTCTTACAGCTCACAATATAGCACATGGAATCAATTTGAGAAAATCACCTGTTCTTCAATATTTGTATTATCTAGCACAGGTTAGTTTCAATGTTCCTTATTTCACACTTGTCTTATGGACTACATATTTTCAATTTTTCACTGGCTGCTATAATTTATTGGTGTGTCAGATTGGTCTAGCCATGTCACCATTGAGCAACAACTCTCTATTTTTGGACTACCATCGGAACCCTCTCCCCACGTTTTTCTTACGTGGTTTGAATGTCTCACTTTCAACTGATGATCCTCTTCAAATCCACTTGACAAAAGAACCTTTGGTCGAAGAATACAGCATAGCTGCTTCTGTGAGCTCTCTTTTCTTTCTACATGTCAATAGAAGCTAGAGGAATTAAATTATTATGTTATGAAAGTTATTTTCTGCAGGTGTGGAAGTTGAGTTCATGTGACTTGTGTGAGATTGCTCGCAATTCAGTCTACCAGTCTGGTTTCTCACATGTTCTTAAGGTAACACTATTATTTGGCCATATAGGCCCTAGAAAGCGAATTTTTCAAAATTTCACTATTATTGTTTCAGGCATAATTATGAAGTGAGAGCTTGCTTACTAGTGGGACTGGTGTATCTTCACCAATGAATATAATCGTTTTTTTACTAGATGAGCATATGATGTAATTATATCTATTAGAAGTTTAGTCATACGAGCAATTGCCTTTTTAGTTTGACTTAAGCTGAACCACCATTTTTTTTCAGTCGCACTGGATTGGGAGAAATTACTATAAGAGAGGACCGGATGGAAACAATATCCACAAGACAAATGTCCCTCATATCAGATTGGAGTTCCGTGATACAGTATGGATATTGTTTTCTTTCTTTATTCCCCATCCTCCCTTTATTTGGGCATATGATTCCAGTATGGATATATTTTGTGGTTTCGTTGTTATTGTTTTATCATGCTTTGATCTCTTTCCACATGTTTTTGCTCATGCTCTCTCTAACTCACTTTATGTGTTACTCGTGTATAAAACTATTACAAAATCCAATTTAGCCATCCATATGGTCCCAATAAGTATAGGATGCCGAGATGCAAGAGAAGGATAAGTTGCTATTAAATTCTGATTGTACCTGGTGCTGACTATTGTTGGTTACACTGCTTGCAGATTTGGAGAGAGGAAATGCAACAAGTTTATCTTGGCAAGGCCAATATCCCTGCTGAAATTGATAAGTAATGCAGGAACTTCAAATATTTACTCCATGTTTCAATGGTCATATAAGCTAAAGGCTAGGTGATTATACTCTTATTCATTTCGTACTCACAAACAGGTTTTTTAGTTGGGATGATTTTCGGTTGTACTGAACTGGAGAAATGTGGCTTTACTGTTTTGCTGCAGCAATTGAAGATCCTGCAACAAGTCCTGTTCATCTCCCTTGCAATATATAGAAACACTGATACTCGAGCTGAGTGAATTGGCTTGGTGGAAAGCTTCAAAGTAAGCGTAAGAACGAGGTGGATGAAAGTTTAAGAATAAGAATGCCATCTCTCAGATGAGGTCATTATTAGTATAATGCAGCTGGTAGATAGGATGGAGAAGAGAATAATGTGACCTTATACTTCCATCAATCCTTTGTTTTAAATCTGGTCGGCTCGAACCACCACCACTTTGGTGTGGGCACTCCCATTACCAAATCCACCGACAGGTGGGGGTGATTACATGATAATTTTCTTTTTTAAGAACATAAAGCGTATAATATCTATATTATACGGTTACATGTTTACTTTTGATCACAAACTTAACAGGAGTTGAACATGATTCACTAGACCGCCTACACTACAAGTGACAATCGAATCCCCAATTGATCTAAAGAATATATAAAGATGACTTGTACAATTTGAACGTCAAATGGCATAAGCAAGCTAAAAATTAAAAACAAGGGATTAAGCCAACATGATCCAATCGGTATACTGTAGCATTTTATCAATATAACCCAGATTTGAGCGCTACCATGAATCCCCCATAAACAAATGGGCCAAAGAAAAGCCAACAAAAGTCGCTTTATCAAATAATCGAAAGAAATGGGAACGAACAAAACTTAGCTTTCCTAAATCTTGTAGGTCTCCCTCTCTTTGATTATGCCATCGGCAAGTGAATCAACATCATTGTTCTTGCCAAAAATACTTAACGATGCCCATGTCAGGATCCACCAAATATCTGCAAAAGATTTTCCCCATAAATGTTTCATTTGTATTTTGAAATGGTTTTCCAATTTAGAACATCTTGAAATGAAAACACCAAAGCAAAGAGAACCTAATTGTGAATTTTTTATCACACAACAAACCACCGTAACTTTTGAATAAAAATAAATTCAAAATATAGTGACGTCCAAGTGGTAATATGTTCATGGATTATAATTGATCGGTTCATGTCACCACTTGTATCCCAAAATATGATACCCTGTGAACGGGAAATTTAAGCATGCAACCATGCAAATAGTTAATATATGCAGATAACATGTTAGAGGAAGAAACATATATGGTTAATACATACATGACAATGGACTGATCATCAAGATATTCAGAATCTTCTTCATCTGTTTTTATATAGTACATCCTATATGCACGAGCAAAATTATATATCTCCTCTGCACTACCAACTAACCCAATTAACTTGGGATGGAACTCTGGGACGAAAACCACAAAATCAAACACTGTATTTAGATGAGGGGAGTGAATCTCCAACTAATGATGACGTTTACTAATTTATCACGCATCAAGATTTAGAAAGTGCAATGCAATCCAACAGTATAAACTACCTTTTACATATTTGCGGACTTGCTCAACAGTATCTCTATGAGGATCAACAGAGATGAACACGGGTAAGATTTCAATCCCGACCTTTTGTTCTGCACAGACAATTCAAATAAATGATAATTGTTAGGATATACTCGTAGACTCATAGCTTTTATACAGTAAGGGGTCCTTAGACTCCTCTTCCAAACTGAGCTACGTCGAGTTCTTTTCGCCTTCCCCAAGTCTCGAACCTGGGACCTAGCCCTTAAGTACCTCAGGTTATTAGAGGTTGGTACCAACTGAGATGTGGGATACGTTGTATGCCTCATGATTGGAGGTTGGTACCAATGTATAGGTTGGTACCAACTGAGATGTGGGATACGTTGGTACCAACCTCCAATCATGAGGCATACAACGTATCCCACATCTCAGTTGGTACCAACCTCTAAGAACCTGAGGTACTTAAGGGCTAGGTCCCAAGTTCGAGGCTTGGGGAAGGCGAAAGGAACTCGGCGTAGCTCAATTTGGAAGAGAAGTCTAAGGACCTCCCCACTGTATAAAAGCTACGGATCCACGAGTATATCTTAACATTAAAATGACGTCTTTTTATAAGGGCTATCTGTGTGGGCCCATAGCTTTTATACAGTAAGGGGTCCTTAGACTCCTCCTCCAAACTGAGCTACGACGCATTTCTTTTGCCATTCTCCAGTTTCGAACCTATGACCTGGTCCTTTAGTCAACAGATTCATAGAAACTGGTACCAATTTCTAAAAACCTGAGGTACTTCGCGTCTCAGTTGGTACCAACCTTTAAGAACCTGAGGTACTTAAGGGCTAAGTCTCAAGTTCGAGGTTTGGGGAAGGCGAAACTAACTCGGTGTAACTTAGTTTGGAGGAGGAGTCTAAGAACCCCTACTGTGTAAAAGTTACGGGTCCACGAATATATCCTAACAATAATAACAGATGCCATCAAAATATAACCTTTGCAATCCCAAATTACCATCATGCTAAATGTAACACCAAGACATGTACTTTCATTTTGTTACATAAAGCTGAGCGCACACATTTTCAGTTAAACAGCAATACGAATAGTCTTTTAGATATTGATCATCATAAAACTACAGAGTACATACTATAGTAACAGAAAGTACTTTGTACTTTTGTCAGTTGAGAGTATTACTGAATAACATGACCTGAATGACCCAGAAGCCTCGTTTAGCCCCGACTTTTGTAATTTGAAAACTGGAGCATGCTATGTATGCAATGTAAAAGGCTAACAGCAACATCATGATAAAAGCATGTTTACTGGAACAAGATTGAAAGTACTATATGACTTGGGCAAAGTGCAATAAACGAGCAATACCACTAGACATTAGAGAGGAGTCTAACACCGACAAGTCTCTGAAAAAAAAAGATATAGCAGAAGAGCAGGCCAAGTTGTTGCTTTATAAAATGCTTTTGATGCCAAATGAGAAAAGCAACTCACTTATTTTATCAACTGCATCAGCTAACTTTATCAGCCCATCTGAGCAAATATCAGGGCAGTGAGTGAAACCAAAATATATCAATGTCCAATCCCCCAAAAAGTACTTTTTGGTTACACTCTTTCCATCATGGTTGATAAGATTAAATGCCCCCCAATAGCTTCTTTTTCCAGCAAACCTTCCTTGTTTTACTTCATTTGATGCATGATAGGATTGAATTTAGGGAGGTAGAAGAAGAAGAGAAAACAGAGAGGAGAGTTGATTGTATAATATTCTGATATGCTTTTATTGGATTCATAGAGGCACGGACAGAGAAATAGCAAATAAAACAGAGAAATGACAAGGAAAATAGCTAACTAACTTTGACAATCCTAACCGTCTACTGGACCCTCACGTCGCGCACATGGCCTGCGTTGCTGCACTGTGCTTAACCAATTCTACACCCACGTGCGCCTCCTCAGCCCAACTCTGCGCAGAAGCTGCTCGTGCTGTTCATATCATTTCTCCCTCCTTTGAGAATCATTGTCCGCAAGGATGAACTCAGGGAAGGATATAGTAAAACGCCATTCATTTTCTCATGTGGCTTCCTCTACTAGAGTTCTTATCCATTTGACCAAAATTTCTAATTTGGGTCGATATTTGTCAACTTGACATTTCATGCGATTTTGAGCCTGTAAAGGTTATGTCTTAGCTCACGTAGAATGGTGTACCTGGCACGTAGCTGCTCATCCACATCTTAGGCATGGGCGGTTCCTGGAACACAGGTCAATAAATATGGAGGTGGAAGGCCATAGACTGCTTCAAAAGGGGTCATTTTTGTGGAGCAGTGGATAAAAGTGTTATAACTGTACTCAGCCCATGGAATCCATTCAAGACACTTTCGTGGATGATCCCTAGAAAAGCAATACAGATATTGCTTGAGGGTCCAGCTGACCACCTCAATCTGTCCATATGATTAAGGATGATACTTGGAGCTCATGCATAATTGAGTTCCTTACAGTTGAAACGAGTCTTGTTAGAAGGAACTGATAAAAACTTTATCACGATCATTGACTATGGTAGTTGGCATACCATGCAGACATATCACATTGGTCGCAAAGGTCTTGGACACATTCATAACAGTGAATGAGTGCTTCTTAGGAACAAAATGGGCATATTTGTCAAACGATCCACAATTACCATGATAACTATGAAACCATTGGAAGATGGCTTTTCAAACAATCCATAATTACCATGATAACTGTGTAACCATTGGAAGATGGCAACATTTCAATGAAGTCCATTGAGATGTCAGTTCATATCTTAGTAGGGATATGGAGTGGCCGGAGTAAGCTGCTGGTTTCATGCTATCAATCTTAAACCGTTGGCAATTACCATACTGCCTTAGGAATTTCTTCAACATTTGGCCTAGTTTTGGCCAATATAAACTTTGTTTGATGGTTTTGTGGAACCCAAAATGACCCCAATAGGACTGGAATGGCAATCAGCCATTATTTGAGGCATTAGAGATGAGTTGGGACTCAAATATACCTTATTATCTTTGAACCACACTCTATATTGTTGGAGCAGTTTGTGGGTAGCTGTAGAGAACGATTTGGTTAATAGGCTTGCATAAAAGGAGTCTTGTTTCATTTCTTTCTAGAGTCAGGGCCACCAGTTTGCGTGTGGTTTGGAAATAAATAAGAAGTGAAATTCAATTACACGTGAGAGAGAGTCTACACCCTGGTTTTCCTGCCCATGTTTATATTCAATTTCATAGTCGTAGCGAAGGAGTTTTGGAAGCCATCGTGTCTATGCTGGGGTTGTGATATGTTGTTCCAATAGGTATTTAAGTCTTTTTTTATCTGTGCGAATGGTGAAGGGTTTCCCCAGCAAGTATGGGTGTCGTACCTTGATGGATTGATGATGGCCAACATTTCCTTTTCATAGGTGGATAAGGACAAGCTGATCCCTTTAGGGCTTCACTAAAGTATGCCACTGGTTTGTTTTCTTGGACAAGGATGGCACCAAGTCCAATTCCACTTGCATCACACTCAATCACAAACCGTTGAGTAAAATCTAGTAGGCGCAAGATTAGTAGGGTTGTCAAGGAATTTCTTGTAATAACTAGCTAACCCGAGGAACCCTTCTTTTCTCAACAAACGAGTTAATGGAGCTACAATGCTACCAAAGTGACGTATGAATTTCTTGTAATAACTAGCTAACTCATGAAACTCTCAAACTCCTTTGGTTGTGGTTGGGGTTGGCCAGTCAATAATAACCTAAATTTTGGAAGGATCTACTGATACACCCTACTTTGAAACAACATGCCCCAAGTACTCCATCTGTGACACTCCAAACCTATATTTGGACTCCTTGGCATACAAGCTGTTATCAACCAGGATTTGGAGAACAACTCGTAGATGCACTAGGTGATCCTTTTCCAATTGTGAGTATATCAGAATGTCATCAAAGAAAACCAAAATAAATTTTCGAAGGTAGGGTCGAAAGAGGTCATTCATGAGGTTTTATAAAGTAGTTAGGGTGTTAGTGATACCAAATGGCATCACTAGGAATTCATAATGGGCTTCATAGGTTCGAAAGATTGTCTTAGGAATGTCTTTTTCTTGTACCTGTATTTGATGATATCTTGATCATAAATCCAGTTTGGAAATTTTTTTAGCCCTATGGAGTTCATCTAATAGTTCATCTATGATAGGGATAGGTTACTTATCTTTTACTATACTATTGTTCAAAGTCCTATAGTCCACACAAAATCTCCAACTACAATCATTTTTTTACTAACAGAACTGGTGAGGAAAAAGAGTTGTTACTAGGTCTCACCAACCCAAATTGAAGAAGCTTCTTAACCATCTTTTCAATTTCTATTTTTTGGTAGTATGGATAATGATATGGTCATACATTGACTGGCCCTACACTAGGCTGCAAGGGAACGCGATGATCTTGTAATCGCCTAGGTGGAAAACAAGTAGGAGGTTCAAATATGTGTGAGAATTCTATGAGCAAATGTCTTATCTCTAGGAAGTTTGAATTGGTTTCAAGGCTATCATGGTTGTTTGAGGCAAAATTTGGAAAAAATAGCCTGATGTTTTGTAGTGCATTGCATTCCTTGTTAGTTAGAGTTGTAATGATGATTTGTTGTAATCCTTGAAACATATGGCTGGTTCCTTCTACCTTGAAACTTAGGGTAAGCTTTCTATAATCCATCTCAATTAGGCCAAGGGTTTCAAGCCATTGGACCTCTAGAACCACTTGGCATGCTACCACTGGTAGCACATAGTAATCTGCAGCAATAAGATACCCTTGAATGGAAATGGTGAGGTTAATGCACTATCTAGCACACTCTATCTTTTCATGATTAGCTACCATGACTTCAAATTTCTTGTTTTTTACTATAGTTAAACCAAACTGGGAAACTAGAGTTTGGTCAACGAAGTTATGGGTACTACCTCCATCTATCAACACTAGCACCTTTTTATTCTTTAGCTTACCCATAACTCTAAGGGTTTGGGGATTTGTGGTGCCTGCTATAGCGTGGAAGGAAATCTTTGGTACCAACTTCTGAAGCTCTTATTCAGGGAGGATTTCTTCAATGTCATATGGGGTATCCTGAGGTAAATCCTTAATCATGAATAGTTGAGGCTGCGTGCAATGGTGGCCAATCAAAAATTTCTCATCATAGTAATTACAAATCTTTTTGTCTCATCGTTCACATGCTTCTTGATTGGTAATTCATCGGAAGGCCATTGTTGAGATGGAATTGAACGCTGTTGGAGTGAAGGTCTTAACATACCAAATGTGGTGTTGGTTGGTTGCTTTGGTGGTATTGAAGGAAGCTAATAACGAGGGTTTTGAGTAGATTTCTTTTGTAATAGATTCCTTTCCTCAATCAACCTAGCTACTCCAATAGCATCATCCAATGTTCTAGGCTGCTTGATCTTAACATCAATACGAATCTCATCTCTCAATCCAACGATGAAGCAACCAATCAGAAATTTTTCTGGTAAGCCATCAACCCTGTGAGAAATCCTTTCAAAGGATTCCTAATATGCTACGACGCTTGTAGTATATTTAAGGAAGGACAAGGCCTCTGAAGAGTCCTCGTAGTCAGTTGGTCCAAATCTTAGTTGTGTAGCCTTGGTGAACTCTTTCTAAGTAAGTGGTCCATGAAATTTGGTAAGCCACAGGTGCCATTACAATGCAATGCCTTCTAGATGGAAGGAAGCTAACTGCACTTGTTGGTCGGGAAAAATGTTAGTGAATTCAAAATATTGCTCAGTCTTGTAAATCTAGCCTATGGGATCCTCACTAGTAAATTTAGGGAACAATAGCTTCAGGTGTAGGTGAGGATTATCTGGGTTTGATTGGAAAGTGTGAGGGTGAGGGCGAGGGCGTACAGTTTAATCTCTTGCAAAGGGATAAATCTCAGGTGTGTTACAAGTTGAGCGCAGAGTTTGCAACTCGCTGAGCACGGCTTGAAATGTAGAGCTAACTTGGTCGAAGCTCGTCTCATGCCACGAGAGAGTTTCCATGACATCATTATGAAACTCAGCGTTAGACTTGCTTCAAGTATCCATGACTTTGATACTACCGAAAGGATTGAATTTAAGGAGGTAGAAGAAAAAGAGAAAAAAAGAGAAAGAGAGTTAATTATATAATATTATGATATACTTTTATTGGATTCATAGAATCTTTATATAGCCTTACACGACATAAAAATGGAAAAGAAAATAGCTAACTAACTCTAACAATCCTATTTATGGTCCCTCATGTCACACGCATCGCCTATGTTGCTGTGCCGTGCTTAACCAATTCTGCATTCATGTTTGCCTCCTCAGCCCAACACTATGGAGAAGTTGCTCGTGCTGCTCATATCAATGCACTATATATTACTGCAGCCAAACGATGTCTATTAATAACAGGTAAATGTATTTGAGATTGTCAATATTTGAAAGAGAATTCCCACTCCAGTTGCCACAAGCAGAAGGAAACTTGACCATGAAACCGACTATAAAAACCAACACAATTAGCTCTTTTAAGTACCCAATCCAACATTCTCAAAATTTTAAAGTATGAAGTTACACATTCATCGCAGATCTGATCATTCAATACATACCCCTCCACGAACTAGTTCCCAGTATTGGTGCTCTGATTTAATTCCCGTGAATTCCCCCTTTATTGGAATTAGCTTCGCCAGCCGTTTTTGAGACTTGCTTTTCTGAATTCACAATTTCTTCTCTTGAATAAGTCGATAATGGATATATCTAATACATGGTCAGAGAATCAATTTCAAGTCCTTGAGTTAAAACCTAAATCAAACATCAAAATTTGAATCTTTTGCTATAATTTCAGCTGAAAACAGCCGCCGTTCAGCTATACATTTATACTGTTTCCATGAAAAAATATAACAAAAATAATTCTTTTACATTATGAAAGCCGATGTCCAAATAGAATTTCAACCCATATCAAATTGCCCAAAGTTCGATAGCCTGCAGTGTCATCATCACCCTCACTTGGTTTACTAGGGCTTCCATTGCCTCCCCTATGTTGTTTCGAACCATACAACCCACTCCAAATAGGCCCAACTCAGCATTCATTGTTATGTTGACATACCATTCCTCAGGTGGCGGCCGCCATTGAACATGACGAGCATCAATATGTGGCTGATGGGGCACATAGTTATGCTCTCAAAAACATTCCATTTGTTAATACACGTTCTGATTCCACCTCTCCCCTTCCATAACTGCTGAACAACAAGCCCGCCAATACGAGTAAGCTATCGAGTAAAACAATTCCACTTTGTTCATAGGCCACTCTGGTAACGCCAATCACATTACTTCCATAACATCCATCGTTTTATAGATTTGATGATTATCAGTCAATGTAGAATGTTTCCATACCTCTGTTGCAATTGAGGACTATTGGATATTAGCTCTTAATTCAAGGAATAAAACAAGGACTTTAATTCAAGGAGCAAAACAAGGAGCTTAATTCAAAGAGTAAAACAAGGAATCCTTAATTCAAGGAGTAAAACAAGGAATCCTTAATTCAAGGAGTAAATCAAGGGATGCTTAATTCAAAGAGTAATTGAAGGAGTAAAATTTCCTTATAAATAGCTATACAATTGTAATGAAAACATGAAGAAAATAATAAGAGCTTTTTTGTGTAGAGTTATTTCTTGTTTTTTCAACATGGTATCAGAGCAGGAAAATTAACTTGCTTCTGCTTTATTATTATCTTAGCATCTTCAATCTTTGAAATGACGGAAGACAAGCTGCTAGGATCAGAAGCTGAAAGTTCATCGGTGCTTTCCTTCATGAATATGCATGAGGTGGATGTCAACCCAAATCAAAGATTAAGCCCAGTCTTGTTGAATGAGTTTAATTACTTGCCTTGGTCAAGAGCAGTGTCTCTGGCTCTAGGTGGAAGGTCCAAGTTGGGGTTCATAAATGGAAGCATCGAAGTACCTGATGTTTCCTCACCAACCTATGAATCCTGGCTTAGTAAGGATCAGCTGGTTATGTCATGGCTCCTAAATTCCATGGAACGTAAATTAGCTGAAATATTCAGTTACTCTGAATTTGCATACCAACTATGGGAGACGGTCAAGGAAATGTATGGCAGTCAAAACAATGATGCACGAGTTTTTCAATTAAAGAAGGACATCTCAAATCTGCAACAAGATGGTAAGCCTTTTGTACAACTCTTAGGAAGCATGAAAAGCATGTGGAATGAGTTAGAAATATATCGTCCTCATACAACCGATGTAGCTCTGCTACGAAAAAGAGCGGAAGAAGATAAGATATTTCAACTTCTGTCCAGTCTCGATTCAACATATGAAGATATACGATGCCACATACTCATGAATACTGAACTTCCTTCCTTCACCAATGTATGTGCAACAATTCAACGTGAAGAAGTAAGGAGGAAAGTCATGAACAAGGATACAATGGCTAGTGCACTTGAGGCAAGAGCATATCTAACCAACGAGAGAAAGTACAAAGGGAAGCATCCAAACTTGAAGTGTCAACACTGCAACTATACGGGCCATATTAAGGACACATGTTGGATTCTACATCCAGAATTAAAACCTGATTTTATAAAGGATAAGGGTTTACAGAAAGTGAATCGTACTGCACACCGTGCAAATCATGCTTTTGCCTCTACCTCTAATGGGTCTGATCCATTCAAAAACTTCACAGCGAATCCAGCTGAACTTATGAATGAGTTTATGTTGTATCTTAAAAGCAAGATATGAGGAGCTAGAATTGACTGTGTGGATAGCATAGAAGAAGGAAACTCGACAGCATTGCTAGGCAAGTTTGTAGGTTTCTTGGCAGATACAAAACTCATACCACAAGAGGACATGCAAGGTATCATAAAAGCCTTTAAAACTGCTCTTAAAATAAATATGTTGCATGATTTTTGGGTTGTAGATTCAGGTGCCACAGATCATATGACAAACCATGTGTCAAAGTCTCATAAGTTTAAAAAATTAGCAAATCCTTCTCAAGTTTCAATTGCAAATGGTGAGAATGTAAAGGTTTTAGGAAAGGAAAAAATAAAATTAATGTCAGATGAAATCGAGTCGGCGGTTTTATATGTACCTTCCTTTCCCTTCCAACTTCTGTCTGTAGGAAAAATCACAAATACCTTGAATTGCTTAACCATTTTTTCTCCTCACAATGTTATTTTTCAGGATTGTGCCACCAAAAAGACGATTGGTGAAGGGTTTTACTTAGATGGTCTTTATTACATATCCAAGAGCAATCCCAGAGGGTTTCAAGCCAAGTTTAACCCTATCCAAGATAATCAATTGTGGCATCAACGTTTAGCTCACCCTTCTCCACCAATTTTGTCAACTTTATTTCCAAACTTAGGAAATGATGCAATTGCGTGTGAAACTTGCCACTTGTCTAAAGCCACTAGATTGCCTTTTAATTCTTCCTTGTCTAGGGCTAGTAAATGTTTTGAACTAGTTCATTCAGATGTATGGGGACCAACTAATGAATCTTTTGATGGTTATAAGTATTTTGTGATTTTTGTTGATGATTTTTCTCGAGTCACATGGTTATATATTTTAAAGTCTAAGAATGAAGTTATGGAAGTATTTAAGGACTTTCATAACCTTGTTAAAAATCATTTCTCCTCAAAAATTCAAACTTTAAGGTCTGACAATGGCACCGAATACATGTCCCATATCATGAAACAATATTTGAGCATTTATGGCATTATGCATCAAACAAGTTGTGTTGGCACACCTCAACAAAATGGTGTAGCTGAACGCAAAAACCGGGACTTACTTGAAAAAACTAGAGCATTAATGCTACAAATGAATGTGCCAAAGAGATTCTGGTCCCAAGGGGTTATGACAGTTGCTTACATCATCAATAGATTACCCAGCCGAGTCTTGGATTTCAAGTCTCCCCTAGAGGTCATGAAAGGAAGGAAAATTAATCTCTCACACCTTAGAGTCTTTGGCTATATTTGTTTTGTACATATTCAATCTCATCATCGAGATAAATTGGATCCTAGAGCTGTTAAATGTATTTTTCTTGGTTATTCATCTACACAAAAGGGATATAAGTGTTATGATCCCCAACTTAGGAGATTAATTGTGTCTAAAGATGTTCAATTTTATGAAACTAACCCTTTTTTCAGCAAGTCACATGAAATCACAAGTCAAAGGGATGACATCTTGGATGTGTTTCCATTACCAAGAATCGAACTTGAGGCTCTACAACAACAAGATCCCAGCCATGTCAACATTGATACATCTCTCACTGAAAGTAACAATGAATGGTCTCTTCTTAATGGTACACTGCATGAAGATGGTGATAATTAAGATGATCCTCACAATATGGTACAAGATGTGAACGAGTGTGAGATAACTCCTCCTGCTCCACGACGTAATCCAATGCGTGTTAGGCAACCTCCCACAAGACTTCAAGACTTTGTCACCTACAAACCCATACATCCCATCTCAAATTATGTGTCATATAAGAGAGTGACACCAACCCATGCCGCATTCCTCAGCACTATATCGAGTTACAGTGAGCCTCAAAACTTTCATGAGGCCAATAGCCAAGAGGTATGGAAGGAAGCCATGCAAGAAGAACTTAAAGCCCTAGATCAACACAACACATGGAGCATCACCAAACTTCCAAAAGGCAAGAAAGTCGTGGGTTGCAAATGGATTTATAAGCTAAAATTCAAGTCAGATGGATCAATTGAGAGGTATAAAGCAAGATTGGTGGCTCGGGGATTCACTCAAACATTCGAGGTGGATTACAAAGAAACATTTGCACTTGTTGCAAAAATGAACACAGTAAGAGTGCTACGTCTGCATGGTACGTAAACAAGGGGTGGTCCATGTACCAAATGGATGTGAAGAATGCATTCTTGCATGGTGATCTCAAAGAAGAAGTCTATATGAAATTGCCACCAGGGCATCCTCAAAGCAATGAACTGTATTTAGTATGCAAATTGCACAAATCCATTTATGGTTTGAAACAGTCCCCACGAGCTTGGTATGCCAAGCTAAGCTCAGTTCTCACTAGTGTTGGTTTCAAAAGCAGCAATGCTGATTCTTCACTATTTGTTCGCACAGGAACTATGGGAAAATTGGTTGTGCTGATTTATGTAGATGATCTGATAATTACAGGTGATAATGCTGACGAGATTTTCAACCTCAAACAGTCCCTTAGACAAAGGTTTGCAATTAAAGACCTTGGGATATTGAAGTACTTTCTTGGTATAGAAATGGAAACCTCGCACAAGGGACTCTTTCTTAACCAAAGGAAATATGTCCTAGATTTGCTCAAGGAAGCTAACATGAGTGATGCTAAACCAGCCATTACCCCTCTTGACAGTAAGCTCAAACCTAGCTTGAAGGGCACGCCACTCACGGATATAAGTTATTACCAGCGACTGGTTGGTAAGTTGATCTACCTAACAATCACCAGACCTGACATCACATATTCTGTAAGTATTGTGAGCCAATTCATGCACTCCCCGACACTTGAGCATTTGACCCTTGTTAAAAGGATCTTACGCTATTTAAAAGGATCAGTGGGTCGTGGTATCATCATGAAGAAGAATGACAACACACAAATCATAGGGTATTGTGATGCTGATTGGGCAGGGAATGCAATCGATCGCAAGTCCACCACTGGCTACTGTACATTTGTCGGTGGAAACTTGGTCACATGGAAGAGTAAGAAGCAAACTGTCATCGCTAGATCAAGTGCCGAAGCTGAGTATCGTGCAATGGCTTCAACTGCGTGTGAGTTGATATGGCTTAAAGGTCTTTTATGTGATTTAGGTGTTCCTACAACTCTTCATATGTCCTTATTTTGTGACAATCAGGCAGCCATGCATATAGCATCAAACCCAGTGTTTCACGAGAGGACGAAACACATTGAAGTTGATTGTCATTACATTCGTGAACAAGTTCAATCACAAGTGATTCAGACACATTATACAAGAAGCTTCGACCAACTGGCTGACATCTTCACCAAGCCCTTGGCTTCTCATCAGTTTCAATGACTTTTGTCCAAGCTTGGATCCATAAACCTTTTGGATCCAGCTTGAGGGGGAGTATTGGATATTAGCTCTTAATTCAAGGAATAAAACAAGGACCTTAATTCAAGGAGCAAAACAAGGAGCTTAATTCAAGGAGTAAAACAAGGAATCCTTAATTCAAGGAGTAAAACAAGGAATCCTTAATTCAAGGAGTAAAACAAGGAATCCTTAATTCAAGGAGTAAAATAAGGAATCCTTAATCCAAGGAGTAAATCAAGGGATGCTTAATTCAAAGAGTAATTGAAGGAGTAAAATTTCCTTATAAATAACTATACAATTGTAATGAAAACATGAAAAAAATAATAAGAGCTCTTTTGTGTAGAGTTATTTCTTGTTTTTTCAACAAGGACAAACACAAAGTATGGTTAATCGTCTCAAAACCCACTCCACATAAAGGACAACTCGAACTTGTTGAAATATGCTGACGAAAAAGCATAGAGTTACAACAGATTGCACTTTTTAGCACCCGCCAAACAAAATCTTGATTTTTCCCATTAGCTTTAAATTCCGTAAGTCCTCCATAACCCACACATTAATCTTCATCGATGACCTCAACATTCCCCCGTCCAATCTCCCTTGTCTCAATAGCCATCCTATAGCCACTTTTAGCAGAGTAACTCCCATGTGGTGTATACTGCCATACTATTGCATTAGGCTGCTTGTTTGGCATAAGCGGTATTTGCAAGACTGCACTCGCTTCCTTGTCCTTAAAAACGTGATGTACAAGTTATGCATTCCATGTCACATCATAACAAATTACTTCGAAAATCATGGCATTAGGCTAAGATCGAGCTACCATTTCCTACTCGCCATCTTTTGCCTTTTATTAGTTAATCACGTTCCAATAAAATACTCATCCACACGTAACTAGCTCTACCATCACAAATTAATGATCAAATAGAATTTTGAGTGAGATATTTAGCCCAAAGGACTCCACTGGAAAGTGAATTGTATCGTTTAATTATTCCTCATACCTGTTTTGCTAACCAAGATGGGTTCAAATCTATAAAGTTTCAAAAAACCATGGGATTTTGTACATATCTTATTCCATATTTTAAAAAAAGGTTATATTTTATTTTAATTTAAAAATAGATAAAATTTAACTTTAAACTTGAAAGTCCATTTTTTAATCAATTTTATTTAAAAAAAATAAAAAAAATATTTCACCCTCATTTTACAAAACATAATAAAATATTAATATTTTATAAATTTATAATTAATTTTAAATATACAAATCTATTTTATCATATAATATATTAAAAATGTATTTTAAAAAATAAAAAATAAATTATTTTATAACAAAATAAATATAAATTTATACATATATTGAAAATAATATACTAAATATTTTTATAATTCATAAATAATTATAATTATGATATAAAAAATAATATTTATAAAAATAATTAAATTATTAAAAAAAATTGTGAAACCACTATATCTAATTTTTTACGAGATACAATACAAACAAAACATTATATCACAAATTTTATGAGAAAATATTATATAATATAATATTATTATAATTACTTTTATTATTAATATAATATAATATATAAATTATATCTAATTAATTATATTTAAATATTTAAATATAATTATTGTTAATAAATATTTATTATCTTAGTAATAATTAAAATTATAATAATATTAGAGATATTTGTTACAATGTAATCTATTTTTTAATTTTTTTAATCTTAAATAATTTATTTTTTAAAATGTCAATAATTTTTCATAAAAAATATTGTAACTATTTAGTAAAGTTTTTAATAATTTAATAATTTAAAATTTTATATTTATTATTATTACTTTAAATTATTTTATAATAAAATTTTGATAAGTTATTTGTTATAAAAAAATATTTTTTATTATATAAATATAAATATAAATTATTTTATTATTTTTTATTTATAATAAAAATAAATTATGAATGAGTATATTTTATTTTTAGTATTTTTTTAGAAAATAAGAAGAGAAAGAAAGAAAATTGGGTGTTGGGAATTAGGAAAAAAGAGAAGAAAAGGATAAAAAAATATTTTTTTTATAGAAAAATGGGGTTGATGATGGGCTACTGGAATTAAGAATTAGTAGGATAGGAGTTAGAAAAGGACAAAAAAATATGATCGAAAACTTGTTGAATGAGTTATGATTTTTTCATTTTTAAACTTAAATAAAATTGAGCCTTTTTTTAAATTATTGAATAGGATATGTCCATTATAGACAAAACTCTAAAAACCATACCACCTAGTTCCAACGGTTTGCATAATTTATACAAAGAGACATAATGCATTCCTTGCCCATCTTTTTTATTTGGCCACCATAACCTTATAGCCATTCTCTACAGTTCTTCACAAAGAGTCATGATTACTCTGTGAAAGTAGAATCATCAGTGCATTTTTTTACTTAATATTTGTTCATTTTAATCAATAATTAATATTTTTAGGGTTAAAGATATAAAAATATATACTTTTTAGTGAAAATGGGTGAAAATATAATTTTTAGAATTTTTGGCATTTTTCTGGATTTTTTATGAATTTTTAACATAGAACTAATCAAAAGCTTCTACTTGGATGACACGTAAGCACGATAACTGACAGAGCAAGCCACACGGAAACTATGCCAGTAAAAAAGCCCCATCATAGATCGTTGCATGTGTAGTGTGATGTAGTGCCACACCATGTGTCAACACGATGTTCATTCCAACTTCGTCCCGCTTGGTCAACTCGTATGCCATTCATCTTCACCTTATCCGTCCACTCATTCCACATGTGTGCCACTTCATTCATAATAGAAAATCAAGTTGTGCCACATGTCGATGACTCAGCTTCCGTTCACTGAGACTATTCTTCTTTGCCACGCATCACTCCCTAGTTCACCTAGTAATACCATATGTCACATGTCATTCTCTTTTTGGCTGGTGTTGTAAAATTTCATCTTTTTCATCTCAACCCTTGATTTGAAGCTGATCTGATGATTGATGAGTGCTCAAAAAGCACTAAAATAACCATGATTTTATGCACATTAATTGATTAAAAATATATATATTTATATGTTTTATCATATATTTATATAAATTTGTCTTTTTCGGAATCACGGGTATTTTTATTGTTTTTCAGGTATTTTGGCTTAAAAACGCAATTTAAAGACTCAAAGAGGAATACTTGAAGCAATACATTACAAAAATATCAATAAATAAATGGGGAAAGGTCAACAAATATGGAAAAACTGGACAAAATAGGTCGAAACGGTCAAAAATGTCAAAAAGGAGAAAAACGCGCCGCCGCGCCCAGCACCCAGCTCCGCCCCAAACTGCGCGCGGGTACTGTTCATGCGCGCAGCACTGCGCGCGGGTTACTGTTCACGCGCGCAGAATAGGCCCAGCGCGCAGCGCCGGCAGCCGCCCTCCGCGCGCCCAACGCGTTTTCACCCCATTTTTCACGTGCAGCAGCCCTATGACGTCATCGACGTCATTGATGACCTCGACATGTCCACTACACGTTTTTAATTTTTTTATTTTTTTTAACATTTTTTTACTCATTTTTTCTCTCCATCCTCACCTATAAATACCTCTCTTCCATTCACTTCAAAGCACACCTCAAAACCACACTTCTCTCTTCTTTCTTTCTCTCATTTCTTAGTTTTTGAGTTTTTCTTAGTTTCTTTCTTAGTTTCTAAGCTTTTCTTAGTTTTTCTCTTAGTTTTTAGTTCAATTCTCTTAGGTTTAGAGTTCTTCTCTTTTTGAGAGGAACTTGTAATGTTTTTGTAATAATTTAGATTTTTGATTCAATAAATGGAAGTGCAAATTCCGCTTGGAGGTTTTCTAGCAACGGGAATAGCGTCGAAGTTCTGTAAGGATTTTATTTTCTTTACAGTTATTTTTATGCTTTATTCTTACATGTTATATTTAATTTGTCTGTGATTAAATTTAACTGTGCTAGCTATTTAGTAAACATGATGTAATAATAACGTTGTTATGCTTGCGAAATATTAAATAGGTGAAAATTTCTAAAATGAATTGATTTTATTTTTATTCAAGATTTTATATTAAGGATGTTAGAGAGAAATATATTATTTTTCATTACAAACTTAAATATGAAAATTAGATTTTAAGGTTTAGTTATCCGGTCTGATTTAGAGTAGTGCTCTTTTATTTGTTGGTACAATCGCCCGGTAGTTAGAGTGAAGCTCTATTTCAAAAGTTTTTATAAGAATTATTATCTGAAAATGTATTGACGGCATGTTTTCGGTAGTGGTTTTAAAACTTGAAAGTTAGTACTCGGATAACTAAATTCTTAGGTTTAATTTGGACACCTTGAATAAAGTTTAAACTGTCTAACCCCACCAAAGGTGGCATTTAAATGGTTCATTTTCAATCTCTTAGAAAAAGGAATTAATTTAATTAACCAAATTAGTTATCAACCCCACCCATAGGTGTTAATTGATTTGTTTAGTTAACAAAGAATATCTAACCCCACCAAAGGTGGTATTCATACAAAAAAGAGAGAATCAATAAAATATCAATTTATATCTTTAATAACCTAGATAATATGAGCAAGCATAATTAATTTAGTTATTATATCCATAAATACTCCACTAATATAAATGATAAAATTTGCATGAATATTTATAGAATCTGTATTTATATTTATTTATTGAATTTGTATCTATGTTTATTTTTTTATTATATTTAATTAATCTGTATATATGTTTATTTTATGTTATTAGATTAGGAACACAAAAACCAAACTATCGTGACAGGATGTTTAGGATTTAATTTCGTTTTTAAAAGTTTGAATAATAAATTAAGAACCACATACATTCCTTCCTTAGATCGACCTTGGGAGTATACTTATCATTTTCTACGAAATGATTCGTGCACTTGCGAGAGTTTTACAAATATTAAAACCAAAGTATTTGCGAGAATCGGCGATGCCGGTTTTCGCTCATCAATGATCCAGATTCCACCTGAGCTATATTTAACCCCTTAATCACTCCATAAAACCCTAATAAGTAGTAATTAACATAATTTTTATCAATTTTTGAAGCTAAAAAGAGAGAAAAATACAAAAAAATAAAAAAAATACAATTTTGGTAGAGATTGAAGAGGAGAATGATATTACAATTTAAGAGATTGATTATATTTCTTCTTCTACTATTTTCTTTATCAATTTGTATGCATTTCTTTATGAAAAATATGAGTTTTATGAATAAAATTATGTTTAGTTAATTTATTAAACTAGGTGTCTTATGAACCCAATTTTCACTATGTGATGATCTAATATTTAATCCCAATCATTATTTCAATTTAATTATATTATTTAATCTGATTTTTATGCCATTAATTGTTTGACAAATAATTTATCTATAGAAGCAATTAAATAGATTTAAGAGAATTATTTAATTAATTTGTCTTGATTAAATAACATGCATAGTTTCTAGGCAGAGATGTATGATTCTTATGTGTGTGATCTATAATTGATGAACTTAAGGAATAATATGTAATTTAATTGATATGAGAGTGATTCAATTAATTACTATATGGTGTATAGTTTACTTGAAAAAATAATATATGGTAGGTTAGATTCAAATGATCATATAATTAATTGATAATTATATTGAAAAAAATTTAATGATTCACATGTTTAGAACATTGGAGGATTAAGTATTCGTAAATATTTTTTCATATATTTTTTTAGTTATCAAATCTGATTTAATTAATTATTGTTATTTACTTTTACTTATTTTAATTTTGCTTCCTTAAAATATAAAAACACAAAAAATAGATTTTTATTTTTTTAGTTTTAAAAATTAGTTTTTAATAAAATAATCTTTGTGGAAACGATCTTTTCTTATCATTATATTACTTTTTGTGATACGCATTCTTACTTATTCATTGCACACACAATTTGTGTGACGATCACCGATCAAGTTTTTGGAGCTATTGTCGGGGATTATAAATATTAGAAATTAATTTTTTATTTTATTTCTTTTTATTTATTTTAATTTTAATTTTTTAGTTATTTATTTTTATTTACTTATTTATTTTAGTTATTTGTCCTTGTTTATTTTTCATAATTTTAATTAATTTATTTATTTTTTAATTTAAACATTTTCTTTAGTGGTATAAGAAATATAGTTGAGTCTATTACAAGAGCAAAGTCTATAATGAAGAAATTTGTATTTAGATCACAAAATCGAGCATACTTTGAGCTCAATAAAAAAACAACTTGTCAACTGAGTAGAAAAAATAGCTAACCATTAGAAATAAATAATAATAAGTTAGACTTGGTTTTACTTCAGGACAAACAAATAGTTAAGTTTAGGACTCTAATAAATCTATTAAAGAAGAGTTATTAATAAATTTTTTTAACTTAATAATTGTTTATTTTAATCAATAAGTAGTATTTTTAGGGTTAAACATATTAAAATATAAACTTTTAGTGAAAAAGGTGAAAATATATTTTTTGAGATTTTTCTGGATGAAAATATAGGTATCTAGTTGTTCAAATTTAACTTATTATTATTTATTTATAATGAATTAGCTATTTTTTCCACTTGGTTGACAACTTTTTATTTTCATATTAATCTAAAAGTACGTTCGTTTTTGGGATTTAAATGCAAAAAAATTTCCTTACTCTGCTAATGTAATATAGCCAACCATATTTCTAATAGCACTAAGGGGATGTAAAAAAATAAATAAAAATAAATAACTAAATAAATTTAAATTATGAGGAATAAATAAATAAAAATAACTAAAATAAAATAAAATAAAAATTATTTTTTATTGTTTATAATTTTCGACAATGGTGCCAAAAACTTAATTGACACGAATTGTGTACAATGATTAAACAAGTACACGTATCGCAAAATTTAATATAATGATAATAAAAAACCATTCCTAAGAAGATTATATTATTATAAATTAATTTTTAAAACTAAAAAAATAAAAATCAATTTTTTATTTTATTTTTTTTTATGCTTTTAGAAACAAAAATTAAAAAAACTAAAAATAAATAGTAATAATTAATTAACTTAGAATTAGTAGCTAAGAAGATAAATGAGAAAATTTCAAGGAATATTTAATCCACTAATTTTTTAAACACGTGAATAACTAAAATCCCACTAATATAATTATTAATTAATTACATGATCAATTGAATTTAACCTAACATATATTCATCTTTTATATAAACTACACACCATTTAGTAATTAACCAAATTACACTCTTATGTCAATTAAATTTATCAATTATGGATCACATATATAAAAATTATATATCTCTACCTAGAAATCATGCATGTTATTTAATCAAGACAAATAATTAAATAATTCTCTCAAATCTATTTAATTGCCTATATAGATCAAATGTTGGCCAAATAATCAATATCATAAAAATCATATTAAATAATATAATTAAATCAAAATAATAATTTGGAGTATAATATTAGATCATCATATGTATAAAATTAGGTTTATAAAACTCTTATATTAATAAATTAGTTATACATAATTGTGTTCATAAAACTCATATTTTTCATACAAAATTACATAAAAATTGATAATAAAAAAAGGAGAAAAAGAATAATTACAATCAATTTATTAAATTATAACACCAATCTTCTCTTAAATCTTTACTAAAATTATATCTTCTTTTGAATTTTCTGTACTTTTCTCTCTTCTTGGCACCAAAAATTGATAAAAATTGATATTTTTTGGCTTAATAGGATTTTTGGGATAATTAAGAGATTAAATTAGGTTTAGCTGGAATCTGAACCATAAGATCAGCTTCTATCAAGGACTGAGATTAAAAAATAAAAAATTAATAGCATTGGCCAATAAGAATGTGACACGTGACAAGGGAGATTCACTGGGCGAATCAGTGCGTAATGCATGGCAGGATGGAACTGGCGTGGTCAACATGCATTGAGTCATTTCTACATGGTGCATTGTGATTCACGATATGAGTTGCATGACACCCTAGAAGAAAGAATGGACTAATCACATGAAGACACGTGGCAAGCACGTTGACTGCATTGTGATACTCGAAACAAATGTCGTGCCAACAAATGACATGGCCCTGTGTCACCCAGTATACACAACATTCTTCGATGTGCCTAGTGTTTCAACCACTTCTAAATCTAGTGTACCTTTTCTTCATGAAATGTCACACTCACCTATTCAGCCCATTGTTGACCCATTTACCAATTCTTTTTCACCTTGTGCTTCTGGTCATAGAAATGTGTTTATGTTGTCTCTTTAGGAGAACATGAAAACATGTAAGTATACACAATCACAAGTAATAAAATTGATAAGTAAGATATCGTTCCCACGAAGATTTGTTACTAGTGTTCGTTAAGTACTAAAATAATCTTTCAATACTCAAAAGCATTAAACACAGATAAAATAAACAACTTAAAAGCATCCCATAAATCATTCAAAAATAATTAATTCAAGTTTCATAATTTCATCTACACTGCAACCCTAGAACAAATAAATTATTTCATATCAAAAATTAAAATTACAATACGAAAATAGTTAGACATTTTAGAGAAATAAAATTTAGAAGAAAAAGATTAGGAGAAATTCTTTCACGACTCCTCAATGAAAAATAAAATTCCTTCCCTTTTCTTCTTCTTTGTTGTCTTTTTTCTCTCTATTTCTTTTCCTAACAAAATAACAAAATAAAACGTTAAAGAAAAGTTTATACGTGTTTTAGAGAACACGCAGAGTAGAAGCTAAGGAAAACAATGAAGTGAATTGGAAAAAAATGAAAAACTAAAAAACTAATACACATCTTTCCTCGCGTCTAAATTATATCACCCCAAACAATTATTTTTTTTCAAAATGCATGTAGTGGGGGACAGAAATACATGGAAAATAATAAAAAGCAAACACGCGTGGAGACAACAAATAATTAGTTGGAAGCGTGTGCCGTTTCTTGCATTTTTAATTTCACAAAATGCATGCCACGTGTCGCCATATAATTGGCTGGAAGAATAAGGAGACATGTGGCTGCTTCGTATTTGGTGGAACGGGAGGGCGCACGACGTTTACTTGGAACGTGTCACACGAGAATTTTATTTTACAGCAGACATGGGTGATGCAGAACGAGCTAGAAAGTAGGCACCGTTTCTGCGTTTTCATTTTACAAACGCATGCCACATGGCCGCTTATTATTCAGTGTAATGGGAGGGTGCACGCAATTTACATGGACAACGTCGTACGAGACATGATCTTCGTAGTAGACACGTGGGTCCCATCTTGCACACCGAGCAGCATGCAATCTAGGAAATCGGGTCCAATCGCCCGTGTCGCGCCTGTTTCACACTCGCCTGATCCTCATCATTGATTGCCTGATCGGACGATTCGTGTTGCACTTTGATAATGGAGCGTGTGGTTGATGAGTGCTCAAA
The DNA here is from genome assembly GCA_033030585.1 of Hippophae rhamnoides. Taxonomy (NCBI): domain Eukaryota; kingdom Viridiplantae; phylum Streptophyta; class Magnoliopsida; order Rosales; family Elaeagnaceae; genus Hippophae; species Hippophae rhamnoides. The sequence goes on along the minus strand of CM065429.1, from coordinate 41,157,491 downwards.
AAGCACTAAAATTACCATGATTTTATGCACATTAATTGATTATATATATATATATATATATATTTATATGTTTTACCATATATTTATATAAATTTGTCTTTTTCGGAATCACGGGTATTTTTATTGTTTTTCAGGTATTTTCGCTTAAAAACGTCACTTAAAGACTCAAAAAGGAATACTGGAAGCAATACATCACAAATATATTAATAAATAAATGGGAAAAGGTAAACAAATATGGAAAAATTGGACAAAATGGATCGAAAAGGTCAAAAATGTCAAAAAGGAGAAAATCGCGCCCGAAGAGCCACCCCGCGCGCGGCTTCACCGCACGCCAAAGACGTGGCCCACCTCCGCCCGCATCTGCGGGCGCCTTCCTCCCGACCCACGTGCGCTCTCACTGTTCCCGCGCGCGATGCTGCTGCCTTCTGCGCGCACCTGTGCGCGCCCCAGCTGCCCTCCGCACGCGCCGACGCCATTTCGCCCCATTTTTCACGTGCAGCCGCCCCCATGACGTCATGCTGACGTCATCAATGACCTCACCATTTGCACTACGCGTTTTCACCATTTTTTCACCCACTTTTTCTCTCCATCCTCACCTATAAATACCCCCCTTCTCTTCACTTCATACCACACCTACACACTTCTCTCTTCTTTCTTTCTCTCCATTTCTTAGTTTTTAGGTTTTTTTAGTTTATCTTATGTTTTAGTTAGTTTTGCTTAGTTTTAGAGTTCTTCCCTCTTTTGGAAGAACTAGTTATGTTTTTGTAATTTATTAGCTTTTTGATTCAATAAATGGGAGTGCAAATTCCGTTTGGAGGTTTTCTAGCAACGGGAATGGCATCGAAGTACTGTAAGGATTTTATTTTCTTTGCAGTTATTTTTTATGCTTTATTCTTACATGTTATATTTAATTTGTATGTGATTAAATTTAACTGTGCTAGCTGTTTGTAAAAATGATATAATAATAACGTTGTTATGCTTGTGAAATATTAAATAGGTAAAAATCTCTAAAATGAATTGATTTTATTTTTATTCAAGATTTTATATTAAGAATGTTAGAGAGAAATATATTATTTTTCATTACAAACTTAAATTGGAAAATTAGATTTTAAGGTTTAGTTATCCGGTTTGATTTAGAGTAGTGCTCTTTTATTTATTGGTACAATCGCCCGGTAGTTAGAGTGAAGCTCTATTTCAAAAGTTTTTATAAGAATTATTATCTGAAAATGTATTGACAACATGTTTTCAGTAGTAGTTTTAAAACTTGAAAGTTAGTACTCGGATAATTAAATTCTTAGGTTTAATTTGGACACCTTGAATAAAGTTTAAACTGTCTAACCCCACCAAAGGTGGCATTTAAATGGTTTATTTTCAATCTCTTAGAAAAATGAATTAATTTAATTAACCAAATTAGTTATCAACCCCACCTATAGGTGTTAATTGATTTGTTTAGTTAACAAAGAATATCTAACCCCACCAAATGTGGTATTCGTACAAAAAAGGGAGAATCAATAAATATCAATTCATATCTTTAATAACCTAAATAATACGAGCAAGCATAATTAACTTAGTTATTATATCCATAAATACTCCACTATTTATAAAAGATAAAATTTGCATAAATGTTTATTGAATCTATGTTTATTTTTATGTAAGTATATTAAAACACAAAAAAACCCAAAATATCGTGATAGGATTTTTAGGATTTAATTTCGTTTTTAAAAGTTTGAATAATAAATTAAACACCACATACATTTCTTCCTTAGATCGACCTTGGGAGTATACTTATCATTTTCTACGAAATGATTCGTGCACTTGCGAGAGTTTTATAAATATAAAATCAAAGTATTGGCAGATCGACGATGCCGGTTTTCGTTCATCAAGTTTTTGGCGCCGTTGCCGGGGATGGCATCAAAGTTTTTGGCAATCCCGTTTTCGTTCATCAAGTTTTTGGCGCCGTTGTCGGGGATGGCATCGAAGTTTTTGGCAATCCCGATTCTACTCATCAAGTTTTTGGCGTCGTTGCCGAGGAAGGAATAGCGTTTTTAATTTATTTATCAAAATTTTAAAAATATTTTTGTGTTTCAAATTTCAAATTTCATAAGAAATAATAAAAAAATAAAAAAAATTAATTATAGCATAAATAGTAAAATAATTTAGAAATTTGAAATTTGAAGTAAAAAGTTTTTACCGTTCATGAATAGTAAAATTAAAAATTAACAAAAAAAGAACATTTTTAAATAAAAATTGTACCGTGAATGATAAAATAATTTAGAAATTTAAAATTTGAATTAAAAAAAATTTACCGTTTTTGAATAGTAAAAAAAATAAAAAAAATTTCAAAAATTTTAAGTTAAAAAAAAAACAAATTAAAAAAAAATTATATTGTAAATAGTAAAATAAAGTTACCAATCATAAATAGTTAAAAAAAAGTTTTAAAAATAAAAAAAATAAAAAAATAAAAAATTCTAATTTCAAATTGTTTAATAAATATAGTGTTAATAGTAAAATAATTTTCGAATTTGAAATTTTGAAAAAAAAAGAAAAATAAAATAAAAAAAATAAAAAATAAAATAAAACCAAAATTTTAATTTTTTGAGTTTAATTTTTACTATTTTTTTATTTATTTTAAATTATAATTTTATTTTCTTTTACCTTTTCAAATTTATTTTATTTTATTATTTTATTTTATTTTTTTTCTTTAGCTATTTTTTTTCTTCTTGATTTTTATTTAACTTACTTAACTTAGTTTTTTTACTAACTTAATTAACTTAGATTTTTTTTAACATTAACTTAGTTTTTTTTACTTCACTTAACTTAATTAACTTAGATTTTTTTTTACTTAACTTAACTTAATTAACTTTTTTTTTACTTAGCTTAATTAACTTTTTTTTACTAACTTAATTAACTTAGATATTTTTACTTAACTTAATTAACTTAGATTTTTTTAATTCACTTAACTTAATTAACCTTTTCTTTAAACTTAATTAACTTAGATTTTCATTAACTTAAATTTTTATTTAACTTAACTTAATAACATGAAAAGTAAAGATCTAAGGGAGTTATGTCTAGCAGACTAGTTCTTGGAAGCCTTTGTGCCACTTGTCTTTCCTGGAAACGTTGTTCTGTCTAGGAGGATGGTTTTTAAGGAGCCTTTGCACCACCATTCTTTCCTGGGAGCACTCTTGGTTAATACTGATTATGTTATTTTTTTTTCTTTAAAAAAAACAAAAATTTCTAAACTATCTCCAAAATTTTAAAGTTTTAATTACAATCTAAGGAGTTAGTTGCTTTGTTTGATCTAGGTACAATTGTGTTTTAATGACTTAATTATTTGATTTGCACCTAGATGTGGGTTATCTAAAACTCAAAGTATGCCTCTAGTTTTAAGTACAAAAAGAAATTTGAAAATCAATAGGGCATGATTGAAAAAGTATAGGTAGACAACATTGTCTTACTTGTAGGTTTAATTAACTCAATGATGAGGGGACATTGAGTTTACTTAAAATGCAATCCCCAAGTTACGTCTTGCTAAGACGTTAAACTAAGTGCTGGATGGGAGGCAACCCATCATTTTAGGTAATTTTCTTTTATTTCTTTTATTTACTTAATTTTATTGTTTATTTCATTTTAATTACATGTGAATAATTTTTAAATTGTTAAAACTAAAAATATTTGTTGAGATGTTAGAAGTTCACAGCGATCTGTCTGTATACACTTTAATGATGAATATGATGGATGCACCTGCATTTTCCATTACTACTTGCACATTCTCAGGAAATAGGTAATATTTCTTCTCTATTCTCTTTATCTTTAATTTACAGTTGTTACATTGAGGACAATGTAAGTTCTAGGTTGGGGGTGGTGAAAAGTTACCATGCTTAATTAAAATTTTTTTTTGACAATTTAAAAATAAAAAAATAAAAAATATATATATAATAATTTTTTTATTTTATTTTTATGTTCACATTTTCATTTTTTTGTGTGTTTGGTTTTATTTCTATTTTGTGTGATTTAGTAATTTTTGAAAAAAAAAATTTCTCACAAAAATTTATCATTTCTTTAAATCAAATTTAAGTAAATAGTTAAGTCTTTTGTACTGTTAGATTAATTTTTGAAAACATATCATGAAATATTTTGTAATTATTTTTTGATAATTAGTTAGTTTTTGTCATAACTAGTATTTCTTGATAAGATGTAGAAATTATATTAAACCCAAAATCGGTGCTTATGAATTTTTTTTAGTGGAGACTACCTTTGTGAGATATAATTTGAGCCTAATTTCCTTTATTCAGAGTGAAATATGATTTTTTCTACTCCAAACACATTTCTTATTTCTTCAAATTTTTAGATGATCTCTATAGGTATTAACATTGAATGTATGAATTTTTTTCTCATCTTAATAGAGTATCATATATTTTTTATTATTTTTGCTTAGATTAAATGATTTGAGTAGAAATTGATAGTATATGCTTATATCTCGTTCATGCATGACTGCTACAAAAAAAAGACATATCTGGGGTTACCTAAACCAAGATCAAATAGAAAAGCCACAAAATTAACCACTCACCAAAATCCAAAAAAAAAAATGTACAATCTGTACATGGGTTGACTCTCTAAAATACATATATTGAGAAATATCTTCAGAAAAAAATAGAGAGATAAAGAATATATAGTATAATCTACACACTATAACCCACATTGCCTACAAAGTTGTGAGTAAAAGTTAATTACAAAAGAAAGATATAGGAAATAATTCCATAAAAAGTCATTGCACTCTCTTCATTTATAAAAGGCATATATCTTGAAATTCTTTCTTAATGATTTTGATTTATGCATGAAAATAATTTTTATATATGATATCTTTATAATTTATACATTTGATTCCTTTCATGAGATCAATGTTAAAATAACACTTTGAGCCTTTATTCTTTATACATATGCGAACATATTAGTTCATTTCTATACATCAACTCTTTCGCATATAAAATAGTATGAGTGTTTGAACCCATAGGATTCAGTGTTTCGAGAGTATTGACTTGTGAGGAATAGAGTCGAAGCGAATTCTGATTAATGACACTGAACTTGGGTAAAATTAAATTGATACATTTTTGATAGGAAATATGAAAATGATTTTCGACTAATTATTATAATAAAATCATGATTGTTTAAAGAGATTAAAATAACTTATGCTTGAGATTTTAATTATGATCTTAAAAGAGATTAAAAAAGTATGAGACATTTTTGTGATATGTTGTTTTCTTTTATTCTTAAATTAATTTTTGATTTTGTTGTAATTTTAGTTTTTGATTTGATTGTTTTTATTTTTACATTTAGTACAATGTTTGTGGGTATCATTGCTGAAAACCCTCACGAGACTCAAACTCGTCCACTAGGGCAACCTAGGGGTTTAAAGGCTTGTTGCATAGACTAAATGCAATCGTGTCAATCCACGGAAGTGATTTAGGATAATTTAATTTTTAGTTTTTATCGCTTCTTTTGCTAAGGGACTAGTAAGAAGCTGGTTGGGGGTTGTGATGAGTGCTCAAAAAGCACTAAAATTACCATGATTTTATGTATATTAATTGATTAAAAATATATATATTTATATGTTTTATCATATATTTATATAAATTTGTCTTTTTCGGAATCACGGGTATTTTTATTGTTTTTCAGGTATTTTGCCTTAAAAACGCAATTTAAAGACTCAAAGAGCAATTAAAAGCAATACATCACAAATATATTACTAAATAAGTGGGAAAAGGTCAACAAACATGGAAAAATTGGACAAAATGGGTCGAAAAGGTCAAAAATGTCAAAAAGACGAAAATCGCACCCCGCTGCCCAGCCCGCGCGCCCCAGCGCGGCCCAACACCCCATGCCGCGCGCGCCCCAGTGCACTGTCACCGTTCATGCGCGCCGAGCTGTGCGCAGCGATAGCCCCGCGCGCACGCGCGCAGTGCCCAACAGCCCCCCTCCGCGCGCCCAACGCCTTTTCGCCCCATTTTTCACGTGCAGCCGCCCCTATGACGTCATGCTGATGCCATTAATGACCTCAGCATTTCCATTACGCGTTTTTACATTTTTTAACATTTTTTTACTCATTGTTTCTCTCCATCCTCACCTATAAATACCCCCATTCCCTTCACTTCAAAACACACCTCAAAATACACTTCAATACCCCCCTTCCCTGTCATTAACTAGTTATGTTTTTTGTAATTTATTAGCTTTTTGATTCAATAAATGGGAGTGCAAATTCCGTTTGGAGGTTTTCTAGCAACGGGAATGGCATTGAAGTACTGTAAGGATTTTATTTTCTTTGCAGTTATTTTTTATGCTTCATTCTTACATGCTATATTTAATTTTTCTGTGATTAAATTTAACTGTGCTAGCTGTTTGTAAAAATGATATAATAATAACGTTGTTATGCTTGCGAAATATTAAATAGGTAAAAATCTCTAAAATGAATTGATTTTATTTTTATTCAAGATTTTATATTAAGAATGTTAGAGAGAAATATATTATTTTTCATTACAAACATAAATCTGAAAATTAGATTTTAAAGTTTAGTTATCCGGTCTGATTTAGAGTAGTGCTCTTTTATTTGTTGGTACAATCGCCCGGTAGTTAGAGTGAAGCTCTATTTCAAAAGTTTTTATAAGAATTATTATGTGAAAATTTATTGACAACATGTTTTCAGTAGTGGTTTTAAAACTTGAAAGTTAGTACTCGGATAACTAAATTCTTAGGTTTAATTTGGACACCTTGAATAAAGTTTAAACTGTCTAACCCCACCAAAGGTGGCATTTAAATGGTTCATTTTCAATCTCTTAGAAAAAGGAATTAATTTAATTAACCAAATTAGTTATCAACCCCACCTATAGGTGTTAATTGATTTGTTTATTTAACAAAGAATATCTAACCCCACCAAAGGTGGTAGTCATACAAAAAAGGGAGAATCAATAAATATCAATTCATATCTTTAATAACCTAGATAATAGGAGCAAGCATAATTAACTTAGTTATTATATCCATAAATACTCCACTATTTATAAAAGATAAAATTTTCATAAATGTTTATTGAATCTATGTTTATTTTTATGTAAGTAGATTAAAACACAAAAAAAAACCCAAAACATCGTGACAGGATGTTTAGGATTTAATTTCGTTTTTAAAAGTTTGAATAATAAATTAAACATCACATACATTCCTTCCTTAGATCGACCTTGGGAGTATACTTATCATTTTCTACAAAATAATTCGTGCACTTGCGAGAGTTTTATAAATATAAAACCAAAGTATTGGCAGGATCGGCGATGCCGGTTTTCGTTCATCAAGTTTTTGGCGCCGTTGCCGGGGATGGCATCAAAGTTTTTGGCAATCCCGATTCTGCTCATCACATATGCGCGCGGACGTACGCCATACATGCGGCATACTGGGCGGCTAGCGGGTCAAGCCCGGACGCGATTTTCCTTTTTTGACATTTTTGAGCTTTTCGATCCATTTTGTCCAATTTTTCCATATTTGTTGACCTTTCCCCATTTATTTATTAATATATTTGTGATGTATTGCTTCCAGTATTCCTTTTTGAGTCTTTAAGTGATGTTTTTAAGCGAAAATACCTGAAAAACAATAAAAATACCCGTGATTTCGAAAAAGACAAATTTATATAAATATATGATAAAACATATAAATATATATATATATATATAATCAATTAATGTGCATAAAAGCATGGTAAGTTTAGTGCTTTTTGAGCACTCATCAGTAGTCCTTTTCCTGCACAGGAAAAAAATTTCTTTAATTGCATTTTAGCCCTCCAATTTAATTCAAATTAACTTTTAAACTTTTTTTAATTGCAATCAAGCCCTTTTCTAATTCAAATTATATTTTACACTTTTTATATTTACGATTAAGCCCTCTTTTAATTCAAATTATATTTTAGACTTTTGTTAATTACAATTAAGCCCTCTTTTAATTTAAATTATATTTTCAGACTTTTATTATTTGCAATTAAGTCATTTTTCAATACAAATTCTTTTATTTTCTTAAAAAATATATCCTTTAAAACTAACTGTAAATATTAATTTAATAAATTAAAATTAAATAAAAACATTAAAAAAATAGCAATTATAATTAATAAAATGGACAAAATAACTCTAAAATATAGAGTTATCAGTCTACCTCACATACTCTCATTTCTTCAAAGTCTTGTAATACTAATGTATTTGGTAATACTCATTTAGAGTCTCATTCTTGATCTTCTTCTATTGATACATCCATTATACCAAAGATATGTTTAGAGGTTGTTCTTCCTATTACTCATACAAATAATGATCATATGCAAACTAGATCTAAAACTAGTCATTCAAAACCTAAGGTTTTCCATAATACCTCCCAATTGGTTGTTGCACCTAAGTTTTTTAGATATGTTGTTCGTGTTCTTGAATGGATGGCTACCACTAAATGAGTATATAGCTTTGGTTAAAAATCAAACATGGATTCTAGTTGATCCTCTCTTTCAGTTAAAGTTAATGGCAACTTGTGGGTGTATTGAACTAAAGAGAAGTTTGATACCACTCTTGATAAGTACAAATCTCACCTTGTTGCTCAGAGGCATTTGCAAACTCGAGGCTTGGATTATACTGAAACCTTTAGTCATGTTGTAAAGCTCACTTCAATGAGAGTTGTTTTGTCCAATACCTTATTTTTTGGTTGGAAAATTAGATAATTGGATATTAATAAGAATTTTTTTGAATAGTAATATTAAAGAACTAGTTTATATGAAGCAACCTCAAGGGTTTGTTAATACTTTGCATCCTCCTAAGGTCTATCTTCTTAAAAAATATTTATATGGACTAAAACAAGCTCCCAGAGCTTAGTTTCATAGGCTTCAAATATGGTTATTTCAGTGTGGCTTCACTGGTACTCACAGTTATACTAAAGGTTTGGTAGACATGTTATGATGGTGTTGGTGTATGTTGATAATGTAGTTTTCACAGCTTCTAACTTTGCTCATCTCAAGGAATTTGTTTCTGAAATGCATAAACAATTTGCTTTAAAAGACATGGGTTGCCTTAGTTATTTTAGAAAGTACAGAAATTACTTTGTTTCACTCCTATGGTTTCAAGAGGATTATTAAGCAAATAAGATATCACTATTTTACAGGATCTTTCCACTTATGGGAACTTACTTGGGACTCTACAATACTGCATTGTAGCACGACTAGAACTTGTTTTTATTGTAAGTAATATTTGCTGATTCTTAAGTGCACCTATTGATGTGCACATGATAGCTACAAAAAGTATTGAGGTATCTAAAAGGCATTGTACATGGTGACTTAATGTTGGTGAAATCAAATGACTTGAGTTTAATAAGATACAATCATGTAAATTAGACAAGTTGCTATGATGAATGAATAAGTGTTAGTAGGTATTGCATGTTTTTTAGTAACTTGGTGAGTTGGTCCTCTTCTAAACAAAAAGGTAGTTTCACGTTCATCTCTAAAGTCAAAATAAAGGGTGCTTTCAGATGGTGCTATGTATTCTCCATATTAAAAGGAATTGGCTTTGAGCACTATCCAAGCTTCTATGTAACAACCTTAATACATATTATATATCACGTAATATGGTTTATCATGCAAGAACCAAACATATTAAAATTCATATTCATTTTGTTAGGGATTTGGTGCTAAAGAAGCAATTAGATATTTTGTATTGTGTATCCGAAAAACAATTAGTAGATGTACTAACAAAACCCTTAACTACTCTATCATTTCTAAAGTTTAGAGGCCAACCAATGGTTCTAAACAATCCAATAGTTTGAGGGTGAGTATTGGCTATGATAATGTAAAGCATAATCATTAGGTGACTGCATAATAACTTATCAGTCTGTGAATGATTGAGGTAGTTATAACAGAATTGTAAAAGGCTAGCTAATGTGTGTGTGAATACAACAAGAATTCATTTTCAGATTTTATCTTCTTCTATTCATTACACTTTGTAAGAGTATTTTACTTTTCGCTATGCTCCTTAACTTTTGTCAATTTTACATTTTGATCCCTAATTCTATTTTTATTATATTTAGCCTTTGTAACTTTTTAAATTTCATAATTTTGATCCAAATTTGCATCATCATGAGTATAATGTTTACAATTTTTTACATAAAAAGCTTTGCTGAGAATGCATGATGCCCCAACAATGCACCCAATGTTTTTATAATTGAAGGATATTTAAATAAAATGAACTAATTTTAATTTATTAACTCATTAGAGATATTAAATCTACTCCTAAGCATCAAAGTGGGATCGAGTGGGGTCCGTTCAATTGCCCCAATTGAGCAACTTAGATCGAGTGAAGGAAGGCTGGATCGATCAAACAATGCTGGAAATGGCTTCAAAGTGTGCGTTTTGATCCCAAGCGCTTTAAAAACAATATAATGTCTCGTTTGTGTTTCAAGAACAATTTATGACGAAAAAAACCACGTAAGTCCTCTAGAGGTTCTTTTGCTAGTGCTGTTAAAAAATGAATTTTGGTTTGCTATACTAGTTTGAAACGTACAGAAATTGATTCCTGCCATCATAAAATTTGCTGTACAATTCAATTTGGCAGATATAGATTTGGAAGGAAGGAAAAAGACAAAAAAAAGATTCAGAAGAAAGAACAAATTTGGAAATTAATTGCAAATACATTAGTAACTAGTACAGTGGGATAATTGATGTTTTGGCTCTGGCATGATAAGAGCAAATAAGGACATGTTGATTCGTAGTTACAAATTAGCCAAAAAGATTTGATTCCATGTGTCTGGAACACCTGGTAAACACCAATGTATACAGTCTGCATTTTGTGGATTGGCCTTCTGTTCTTGAGTTAACAATTTCCCACCAGTCTCAGTGTAAACTGATGTGTGGGCGTCAACTCTGTATTCTGAGAGTTGTGTGACATTTAATACTGTAACCGGAGTTTTCATTCTTCCCAATACATCCACTACCGCTTTCATTAACCTTTTATCTGAACCTGTACCCCACTGTCCCCTTTTCATCACTGGTCTCGTGTCATTGTAACATTTTATACCCTTGCTGTTCCAGTCTGCACTTCTGAAATATGAAAACAAAACAAAACAAAAGTATAAATATGCTGTGGCTATTGCTCATGTTTTAAATTAATTGGTGAGTGGAGCATGTGTATTAAAAAAAAAAAAAAGTACCTCTGGTGGGTAGGAGACATGGTGGTAAAGAAGACACGGGTCTTGTTAGGATCAATTGTTGAATCTACCCAGTTGGCCCATGTCTTGAGTGCTATTCTATAAGCAACTGATGCATCCAGTTGTTCGTAGCCTTCTTCCCCATTTGCAAATGAACCCCATCTGTATTGTTTTCATTCTATAAGATTAATTAAGGTTTTGTTCGTTTTCATATCCAATTAAAATGGGAAAAAGAAAAAAAAACTTACAATGACTTGATCCTCGGACCACTCATCCACCATACATAAGAGTTAAAAGCAATAATGTCCACTCCTGTCCAGTGTTTAGCATGCTTGGCAATTGAATCCACTCTTAGTATCCTTTTATTTGGATCTATTATTATAGGTCCATCTGAATTGGACTGAACCAGATAAGGAGCCCAATAGAATTCAATAGTTGCATTATACTCCTGAAATTTAATTAAATGGAATAATCAGCTGGAAGAATTTAATTAAAAATAATTGGAATAGAAGAGAGTTGAATTATGTTAACCTTAGCTCTGAAGACTGATAGAGATTTCCCACGTTTCATAGACTTTTGATCTTCAGGTATTATGGATTCAACTAGACAAACAAGTGACTGCCATTGACCTCTTTGTAATGAATCCCCAACAAACATGAGCCTCTTTCCTCTTAGTTTTTTTAGGGCAACTTTCTGATCAAACCTGTACGTACGTTGTAATTCATTATTAATTAATTTTTTCAGAACAGAGAAGAAAAGTCCATGCCAAAAACACATGTGATCGACTCGAGTGAACCTGGGTAATATGCAATCATCTGGTTGCCATTCCCAGCGACGGTAGTCAGAATCTGGTCGACCATTCTTAACACAAGAAACTTGTCTGTCAAGATATGGACAGCTTCTGTCTGAGTACAAAGGCTTAATAGATCTGTTGAACACCCACTTTCCTTCAACAATATTGCATTCTTCTGGATCAAACTCAAACCTATCATCCATGAAGGGATCATCTGACTTATCCACCTCTCTACTTGTTTCATCTGTACAGAGACAGAGTTATTTTATATATACAACATGTTATATATATATATATATATATATATATATATATATATATATATATATCAATTAATAATAGAAATATCCCTTACTTGCTTGCATAATATCCATAGCATCCCTTTTGGAACAAGATTTAACCTTATAAAAAACCGAGTTTGAAGAAACAAAGCTTATCCTCTCAGTATAAAAAAGAGCAATGAAGGCAAAAACACACACAAGTGTGGTGATTAGAGGTAGCCTCACTCTAGAAGGCTTCATTGTGCCTGAAGCTGCTGCCAGGGCTGGTGCTAAGCTCATGATTCAAAGGCTTTTAATTGATCCAACAGTTTGATATTGTTGAGGATAATATAATTGTGATGTGAGAAGGTGCTATTTTTATTGGTGCTTGAGTAGGAGTCAAGCTAAAGCCATGTATATATATATATAATATGGTTGGGTAATTTACCTTTATTAAAGCATCGTATAATTGAGGAAGTTAGATTTGAAGTAAGTTGGAAAGCTAACATCTTTGTGTTCCTCATATCATGATTCAACAATATGATCAATGATTCAACAATTGTGCTATTGCTTTCATAGTTTCATATATGTATGTAGAAATAATAGAAATCTTCATTTGGTGGTAAGTTTACTTGTTTTTTTTAAATCTCTCTCTATATATAGTTGCTCTTCTTTTTTATCATGACGTTGACCCAATTGTATAAGTTTTTACCCTTTTTCTTTTTTGTTAATTGACTTGTTGCTAAAACCAGGTAATTAACCATTTCCGTTCATTTCCTTAACTGTGTGTTTTAATGAGGGCATTATTCTGGGTAATGTTAACGAGGGAGGGACCAACCCTTTGAAAATATTCCCTCAGTTTGTTGGAAACTTGGAAAATACATATATACATTTCCATCAGTTGACTTCAATAAGCACAAAGTTGAGGACGATATATAGTATTGTGGCAAATTAAGATTAAATCTCAAATTAAATGTATTTATGTAATTAGTTTAGCAATTTTACATTACTTTTTTTATTTTTTAGTGAGTACATATTTCTTAAACATTTCTTTATTTATTTTATAAAAGAAGAACCAAAGCATTTCTTGTTAATTATTTATATGGAATAATGCTAATAACACATAAATTTATATTCACAATTTATATTTTATCATATGTTAATATTATCTATAAAATTAAATAATTTCTCCTATTTTTAAAATAATTATAACACATTGTAAGATATAAAAGCTATGAGTTATAAAAATGTATAAAATTAAATGATATTAACATTTTATACGTAATATTTCATTTAAAAATATAATAGTAATGTTAATATTACATAATTTTACTGTTGTAATCTTTATATTTTGTTATCTCTCACAATTATTTTAAAAATTAAATAAATCATCTAATTTTTTAGTTAATATTTATAGTGATAAAATATAAATAATATGGATAAAAATAGATACAAATTTATATTACTATGAGGCTACTAACGTTTAGGGTAAGTATTAAAGATTCTAGTTATTTACTTTTCTTGTTTACGATAACAATTAAAAAAAATCTTGGATATATGTCTCCTTAAACCAGCCTTAAAAAAAATCAAATGGATGGTTCTTAAATGGTTTTGAATAACTATAAAAAAATGGTTTTAAATAACTATCAGAAAAATTAAATGGTTTTAAAGAGCTAGCCTAGCCTTCAACACCTACCCCTATTGGCTATTAGTCAGTGATAGACAAAGTTAATGGGACTATTGCTTGGAAAATGGACTTGACCTAATTTCACTATAACTTTCGAAGCCAATAGATAATATTTTTCGAAGCCAATAGATAATATTTTTACCTTAGCTAGCTGCTCTTTTACTCCAAACGTGTTGTATGGATGAGAATTATTGCAAATCATTGGTATCATAAACGAATATCATTCATGACTAATCATTTCCTTGAAAACTAAAATAGACATTTAACATTAGAAGGAAGAAAAAGAACGGCTTCTTTTAAAAAATGATGCTACTATTTAAATAGTTTCAAAATGTTTTCATTGACTAAAGGCATTATTTTGTATTGTAAAAGAAGGTATTATTTTGTAGGATACAATTGGACATGGATACTTTGTGAAATGTATTTTTATAGAAAAGAAAAAAATATTAAAAATAAGAATAAGATTAACGACTAATATTAATATGGGATATACAAAATGTAAGATTTTTTCATTTCACAAGATGGAGTTATTGTCAGAGAGATGTCATTCACTACTTTTAGAGTATATTTTTTATTGATTTCTCTCGCCTACATTTATTGGGTGTTTGTATTTTTAAAAAAAATTGCACTAATTTTCACTTTCATTAATTTAAAATATCACATCATCACATACTTTACATATACTCTAAGAGCAATGAATAACTTTTCTACTATCACACTTCATTTTGTTTATTCCACAATCTATTTATTACTAAATTTAAAAATTATCAAAAATACACTTTTATCTTTAATATATTTATTTCATTTCAATTAAAATTTATTAGGAGTGTTTTTGACAATTCTTAAAATTGATAATATATATGTTATAGAAATATTAAAATGAGGTGAGTCAATACCTATCATATTTTGTATTGTCAAAAAAGATATTATTTTATATCATCAAAAATGCATTATTTTTTGTATATATAGGAAAAGAGGGGGAAAAATCTCCTAACTAATTTCCTTTTATCTCTTATCATACAAAGCAAATACAAGGAGGTTGAAATAGGCTTTTAATCAAAAGAGAACATAACGAATGTGAGATTCTTTCTTTTTATTATCACAAATTTTGCGTGTGTTTTATCTTCATATCACTATTGTTAATGAGTATCCACTTTTAAATCAAGTAGTTGATGTCTACACCTTATAAAATGTATGTGAATTGTGACTCGAATTTAGTTGCATCCAAAGATATTTTGACAGGTCATCAAAGATAACTTACATGGTTCTTATAACTGTTAGAGATTATTGTAGTTTTATTGCAGATGATCAAGATCTAACTAATTTGCTTAATTTTGATGCCTATATATGTAAGTGTATTAAGAGCATTAGACATTGGAGTTTAAATTGTACTGAGAAAAGATTTTGAGTGTTCTTGTTGCATATCTTTACATTTATTGAGGTTATGTTGCACTTGTTGAGTGCCATTGATGTAAGTGAAAGTGTGTTGCTAACAGTCAAGAAAAAGAAGGATGTTAAGTGTGTAATTGCTTATTGCTCAGAGTGGATTGGTATGGTGAAGTCTTCCCGTGGAGTAGGGACACAAATTGTGGATTGAACCATGTAAATTTATTAGTGTGTTTTCTCTTTAAGAGTTGTTAATTTGTATCTTGCAAGGTAGTGAATTATCATCAAATTTAAGCATTTGTTTGATTGTTTGTTCTAACAATTTTGGTATCATAGACTATGGTTCCTTTCTTGAACAAATTTGTGAATTGTGGGCTTCATTGGATTGAAATGAAACTCTTTATACCTTATGGTGGTATGGGCTCATTACAAAAATTGAACTTAGATGACCTTAAAATCTTGGGAAAATAAGATGGGTTTGGGTTGAAGTCAAAGTCCAAGGGGTGAACATTGAACTTGAAGGACCTTGGGATGACCTTAAAACCTTGAAAGAGGACCTTAGGATGACCCTAAAATCTTGAAAAGAATAAGGTGGGTTAAAATCAAAGTTTAAGAGGGGTTAACTACGAAAGATCGATTGGATTGGCTTTGAGTTAGAGTATGGACACAGAGAAGCCAAATGGGTCTTGTTTAAGGGAGGAATTGTTGAGAAGTGAAAAATAACAAGTTTTAGGAAGTAGGCTAGTCCCCAAAAATGCTCATTCGCTTGTCTTTTGGGGAAAAAGAAGAGTGGGTATGTAGGCTTCTTTCTTTCACTTGTGTTTTTTTAGATTGTTGTGATCTAATGCATTGATAAAGTACCAATGAGAGCATGGGTTTATAAATGTATGAGTAAACCCAACCCAATGGTTTAACCTTTTGAGGTAGATACTCATTACCTTGTGAAAACTTATGAAAACTATTAGGTCTATTGAATGATATTACCTTAATTTCATATGAAAAATTCTCTCTAGAATCTACCAATTATTTTATTATCATTTTCAATACATCAAGGTTGGATTCTAAACTCTTAGAAAGATTCATTTTAAATCCAAAACATTATACCTTTAAACTAATTCGACTCAAGAGGGACTTAATTGGAAACAATTTATCAATTTTCTTCCATATTTTCAGAACTGTTTTCTCTTTATTAACCTGCCTTATCACATTATCATCCAAAGCTAGAATGACGCTCGTGTAGGCTTTCTGAAGTAACTTTTTTTTTGTTAGTTCTGGATAATTCTCTGGATACTCAAAATCTTTAGTTATGCCCTCACACACATCTTATTGAACTAAAAATGAGTACATTTTCTATTTTCAAAGTCCATAATCTCTTGTGTCGTTGTACTTATCAATATCATATTTGGTGTATTCTATCTTCTTTGATTCCATCTTTCAAACCTTCAAGATCTTGATTTGAATATGTTCAAAAATCTTACTCGGGTTGATCAGGCTCAAGACAAATAAGAAACAATTCAATTTCAATCTATACCAATCCCCTACACTTAAGTATTTTTGCTTCCATATATTGATAACATGCTCTTAGCATGTGCTGATATAGATGAATTAAGGAAAGTTAAGAGGTTGTTGTTGCGTGTTTTGCAACACACAGAAATCGTGCAAGTATACACGGTCACAAGTAATAAAGATTTGTAAGTAGAGTATCGTTCCCACGAGGATTTGTTACTATAGTTTGTTGAGTACTAAAATTGTATCTCTCTAATTTTATCCAAAACAATCGTTGATTAAGAAAAGTTTTAAAAATAAAATAAGAGAACTCTAGGATTGCAATTTTTCACTAAACTAATCCACTCCAATCATATTATTTTCTTTTAATTTATATTTTTTTAGTACATTTAATTTGTCAACCGAAAACTTCTATTTTTATTCATACATCTCTTCCAAGCTCCGTATAAACACACCTCGTTAAATTAATTCACTATATCTCTATGAGAATTAAATTCACCAAGATTCATTAAGTTCTAAGTTTTCAAATGGCCTGCGTACAATTAGGGTATATTCACATCCTTCATCATACATGTCATTCTATTTACGAGCAATATACACAAAAATGCCTTTCTCGAGTTTATTATTATGCCACAAATCGTTTTGATAAAATTAAGTAAATAATCAAAAAGCATTAAGCACAAAATAGAATGAACAAATCGAACGTCTTATAAATCTATCAAAAATAGTTAAAATCAAAGCTTCGTAAATTTAGATCAAATGCACGACCCTAGAAAAATTAAATTACTTCATTAAATTAAAATAAAAATTACAACAAATGCGAAAAAATTAGAAGAAGAAAGAAAATTAAAACATCACATAGAACAAATATTTGGCACACGCGGAAACAATCTGACAAAAGCCAAAAAATGGCTTACTGCGTGTTCTACGAGTCCAAAAGCAGAAGACACCAAAAAATTCTAAACTAAAAAAAACTCTTTAACTCTATCATAATATCACCTATTTATAGCCAAAAAAATACATCTAAAATATTACATTTTTATTTTATTTTTTTATAAAAAACGCGTAATAATTTTTATAGAAAAACAAAAATCACGCGTATCGATTTTCATATCGAAAAAGATTAATTAATTCACGCGTGAGACGGGCGCCGATTATGCATTTTTTAATTCTTTATGCATGCCACGTGTGTCGGCGTACGATTATTGAAACAAATAGTGGGACACGTGGCCGCGTCATTCGTTGAAAGGAACGGGCGTACGCGGCGGTGCACGGGATTGGGGGCGCGAGAAAGTGAGGCAACGGCGGAACGAGGACTTGATCACGTGCATCCGCGTTCGTTGTAAATAGCCACGTGTCGGAACATGATTTTCTTAAATATTAGTGGGACACGTGGCATATTCTGTGCAGCAAAAGCGAGGATGCACGGCCTTCTACCGCTGCAGCGTCACACCACGATTGCTACTGCGAAACGGTTCGGTGTGCGACGAACTTGGTTCCACGCGTCTTCAATACGGGACCGTTCGAGAGATCAGTAATGGTCGGCCCGATGCGCCTCGGGGGAAATGCAACGCGGCCAAACATGTGGGTCCCACTCGGCCGACGTGCGACGGGTGGGGCCAGCCTGACGCCGGTGCGAAGAAAGATCTCTGTACCAGCTCTTCTCGGGTCAGACTTGATGAATCTGATCAGTTGATTCTTTGATCGGACGGTCCACGTTCAGCGTTTGGAATACGGTGACGTGGCCTTCTTCTCTCCTGCGTAGAATTTAAACTTTTATTAATTATATTTTGACCTGAAATATATTTGATTTACATTTTCAACTTTGTTTAATTGCAATACAGCCCTTTTGGTAATTTAAATTAAATTTTAAACTTTTAATAATTGAAATTAAGCCCGATTTTAATTTAAATTATATTTTCAACTTTTTTAAATTGCAATTAATAACTCTTTTAATTGAAATTATATTTTTGGACAAAAAAAATATGAAATTAAGTACATTTTCGATACAAATTATTTAATTTTATTAAAAATGTATTTTTAGCACATAAAAGGAAAATATTAATTTATTTAACAAAAATTAACTAAATATTAAAAGAACATAGCAATTATCATTACTAAAATTGATGAAAATAACTATATAAAATACAGTTATCAGTTGTTCACATCAAAGTTCAAAATGAAAGACCTAAAGCTTGCAAAGAAGATCATACGGATGGAAATCTCTAGGCACAAAAGTATAGGCAAGCTCGTTATTTCTCAAAAGAGATACATCAACAAAATTGTAAGAAAGTTTGGCATGAATAATGTTAAATTTGTCTCCATTCCATTAGAAACTTAATTTAAACTCTCTAGTGAACAATCTCCTCAAAATGTGACTAATAAAGAAGAAATGATAAAGATATCCTATGCTAGTATTATGGGTAGTCTCATGTTTTCTATGATATGTATGATGATTAATTTTGCATACGATGTTAGCCTAGTAAGCATATTTATGGCTAATCCAGGGAAAGCACACTGGTTTGTTGTGAAATGGTAGTTCATATATCTAAAAGGATATGTAAATGTTTGATTAATCTATGGAAAGCTAAGTAGAAAAGTGAACAACATCAATGGATTTGTTGATATTGATTATGATGGGAACTTAGTTAGAAGGAGATCTCAAACAGGTTATGTGTACAATTTTTTGGGAAATGCCATAAGTTGGAAAAACAACCCTACAACATATAGTTGCCCTCTTTACTACAAAATTTGAATATAGCTTTAATAGAAGCAA
The DNA here is from genome assembly GCA_033030585.1 of Hippophae rhamnoides. Lineage (NCBI taxonomy): Eukaryota > Viridiplantae > Streptophyta > Magnoliopsida > Rosales > Elaeagnaceae > Hippophae > Hippophae rhamnoides. The sequence continues at coordinate 41,137,881 of CM065429.1, read as the reverse complement.
TAAAAAGAAGCACTATGAGTAAGAAGAATCTCAAAAAATTTAGGTTAAAATTACAAGTAATACATGTTTATTGTCACAATCAAGGGTTATAGGAATTACCAAGAATCATATGCATTATGAAAGAATTAAACATATTGATATCAATCTTTACTTCATTAGAGGCATTGTGGTTGATGAGAAAGTTAAAATGGTGAAAATAAGAATACTTAAAAATCCTCATGATATATTGACTAAACCCATTCCTCTAAGTTCAAATTATTTTTGGAACTACCTAAAGTATAAATAGACTAAGTAAGATGGAGCTAGGGTGGTTAATCATACAAAATCACTATGAAAGAAGCTTTGAGTCAAGGTGAAAATTTATGTAACTTGTAACTCAAATTTAATTACAACCAATAATCTTTTGAAAGCTTATCAAGGGTAACTTACATGTCTTATAACTACTAGATATTATTGTAGTTTTATCGTAGAGAATTAAGATCTAACTAATTGGTTTAATATTTGTGTCTATATATGTAAGTATATTAAGAGCATCGGATACTAGAGTTTAACTTATAAGATAATATATAATATAATTGATAAGAAATTACACTACTAAAATACATGTATATGATCATAAATCTATGACCACGGTTATAAAAACTAAGGTATAAGTGAGAGAGAAACTATAGACTATTACCTATGGGATATGTCTATGGCCTCAATTTTTATAAGACCAAGACCATAGGATATATTTATGGTCTCAATTTTTAAAAAAATCGATGTCATAGGATATATTAACCATAAATTTAATAAAAATGCAATTATTAATTACAATATAAAAAGTCAATATAAATTACAATAAATTTATTAATTATAATATTAAGAGTCATATTATATTAAAATTAAGAGTTCAATTACATTTGAGAGTTTATACACTAAAATGTAATAAAATCGTACTAAATAATTCTAATATTTACAATAACTATGGAGAATAACCTTACAAGGTGTATTGACTCATGAAACTTACTAATCATAATTGGTTATCAAGAAACTTACTAAGTTTGAAGAGGTTCTCAAGAAAGAAGGTGAAAACCTAGAAAAGGAAGCATAAGTAATAAAGGAGAAGAATTTAATGAAGACTATCAACCCTTATGCTTATGTGCCTCTGGTCCTCTGTATTTCTCTTGATTAGTCACATGCAGGCATATTTCTTGATTCATGCTTCATTTCTTTTTTTTTTCTTTTGGTACCTTTGTTTGAATCTTCTATTCTTTGCTTCTGTTCTTTCTCAGTTTCTAGTACTAGGTATTTCAAGGCCTTTTCTAGATTGCTCATGTCTATTTTTGGAGTTCTTGAAATTGATTCCTGATTGGCTTCATATTTATAATTTGCTTGAGAAATCCTACGTGTTATGGAATGAAGGACTAGAGTTTTATAATGAATAATCCAAAATCAATTCACCATACTTGAACTCGTCATTTAATAGGGAGAATGAGAATCTATATATCATAGCAATAAAGATGTTGCATGTCATGCCAAATATATCTCATAAAAGGTTTTATGGTACTTAAACCATTCTCCTCCTTATCCTCTTTTGCACAAAACCTCATTTTGTTTTGTGAGAAAAACTCAAGTAATCTAATCATGTAAGATAAATACAAGGAAATAAATCTCCAAACCTTATCGTAATCCCAAATGTTTAGGAGACCATCTTTTACAGAACTTCCAAAGATATATGACTTGTTTGGAGACCACTCGCATATAAATATGAGAATTCAATAGAGGTTGAAACATGAGAGTAGAACTATCCGATCAGAATAAGATTATTATCATGGGGATTCCAATCAACATAGTGGAGATCGACCTCATGTGCCTTTTCAATCTACACATCATAAAATGGGAATAACCAATTACAAGTCAATGATGACTACATAAGAAGCAAGCATGTCTATTTTCACACAATTATGTATGAGGAAGTACAATTTGCAAAATTAAAACAGCTCCTACATGAAATGATGAAACAATGTCCTTACACACAAGTAAACCTAAGAAACTACAATTCCAAGCCTTCTCCCTTACTACCATTAGACACCAAAAAAAATGAAGATTACAATTTGACCCAAATAAAAGGCTAAGTGGACAACTGAACAACAACAAACAAAACATAATAAATATAAACAAAAAAACTGCATTAATAAGGAATCACATCCAAGTATTAACAATTTTCCAAGAATAGCAATTGTTATGCAAACACATTCAGTAACATAATTTTTATTCAATTTTTAACTTTTTTATTTTTTTTATTTTCTTTTTAATTTTCAATATCATTCATTAAGAATGCCTTGAAGGAAAGAATGCCACATCTTCAACTGTATCACCATGCCATTGGAATATTTCTTATAGGGCAACACAAGGTCTATCAACAACTTTGTCATTGCCATCCCCAGGCTTTGGGTTCTGTTTAATGATTGATCCAACAATTCTTGGGGACTTGGTTACAACTGGATCTATGACTGTTGCAGATACGTGGTCTTGAATTATTTAATAAAACAAGAAATTCATCTTCATAGCTACAAAGAAACAAGAAAAGATTACTACAGTTACCTCATACAAAACCTATTCATAAGGTTTGCATAAACCATCTTTTGATTCAGTAAGATTTATTGGTAAAAACATTACTAGATGTCAAACCATGGCCAAATCTCAGAAGGGTTAATTTCATCCAGCACATACTCCAAATCTCATAACACAAAACTTGAGAATAGTACATAAATTTTCTCCCAAGTGGGTTTCTTAATGCTAAATCACCTAAAAAGGACAACATTGTAATATTTTTAGAAACAAAAAGTAAATCAAAAAATGAAACCAAGACAAACCATGAGGTAATTTCAAATCCATAAAAATTCATGCTTTACTTGGATTATAGGCAACAAATCTAATAACTATCTAACAGTTAACGGGCAAAACCATAGTGTTCTTGAGAGGTGGATCAACAAGGTTAAACTTTTTAATATTAGTTTTAGAATTAAAATTTCCAAATCTCTCAACAATTATATAGAGATCATAAACATAAAGATGAATTGGATGATTTTCAGATGTGATAATGGCCTCATGGTTGGCCATTGGACAAGACTAGAGATACAATATTAATTAGTAGAGTATAGTAAAATATAGTCAGGTAAAGTACTTTAAAATTAGCAAGTATGTGTAGATGAGGCAATGTTATTGATATCTCACAATAGCAACAGCTCCTCCCAGACAGAGTTAGCATAAGAGACCTAACTTGCAACATGTCACCAAAGAACAAGAGATGACAAATAAGCAATATATAAATATCATTAGAAGCATTACCAAGTGCCCAAGTAATCAATATCATTAGACACATTACGAAGTGTCTAGCCTCTGCAGCTGAAATGTATAAAAATTACTAAGCACTGCATAACAAGTAAGGGCATGCAAGAGATCACAGAAAATCTCAGATACATTTTCAGGAATGAATTACTGCATGTTACTTACCATGGTAAGTAAATAGTTTCTTCTTTTCATTTGAGATGACAACATTTGAGGTCATATTTGGTTGCAAGAATAGCAGCTTCATTCATCAGGTTCTACAGATCAGCTCCAGTGAAACCTGGTGTTCTCCTAGCAATCTTTTCAAAGTCTACATCTTTTTCTAGTGCTTTCCCTCTTAAATGCACCTGAGACAAGAGGTAATTGAGTTGAAGAATTGAACTATATAATCACAGAATCTAACATGTTCATAATATTATGCAAGTAAAACCCACCTTCATGTGAGGTTGAAATTTAAATGAGCATACCTTCTCAAGAAAGCGCAGTGTACAAAGCCCTGTTAAGTACTATTGTTCAGAGAGAACAACATGATTCTCATTTGATTTCTAATCAGTTTCATTCAGCTTGATATTACTACAACATAGCGTCGTCTGATTCTTCTACAAAAAATCACAAAAATGTTGCTCGTTCTATGCGAACAAGGCGCTCTAACTTCTTCGGTTGCAGTGAAATGATCCGTTATGACAAAGCTGAGACTATTAACAAATCTTTAACCAGAGGCCCTAGCATTGGATATAAAGATAGGGGAAAAGAGATTGTATCGATGAGGAAAGGGAGGAAGGACTTTGAATCGAAGGATTATCGGTGTAGCAATCCATTACCTTAATGGCGAGCAGAAGCATGAGTGAAAAGATGAGGACTTAGGTGGCGTTTGGTTCGTGGAATGGAATCGAAATCGGAATGGAATGGAATGGAAAGGAAACAATGTTGTTTGGTTTGACCACTGGAATCAAGCTCGGAATCAGGATTACAGTGTTTGGTTTGCCACTAGAATAGAATGAAAAAAGCTATAAATGACCTTAATACCCCTACATGCTGTATAGTTCAAATAATGTCATTTAATTAGTATTTTTTCGTCAGACAAAATACATTATTGAAATCATTATTTTTTAAATAATTACTACTTAATTAAAAAGAAATATATTATTAAAATTATTATTTTTCTAAATAGGGTTTAAGGTTTTGAGGTTTGGGGTGTAGGATTTAGGATTTGGGGTTATATTTGTGGGTTAAGGTTTAGGGTTAAAATTATTATTTTTCTAAAAAGGGTTTAGGCTTTTAGAATTTTGAATTTAGGGTTTAGGGTTTTAGGATTTGGAATTTGGGGTTTAGGGTTTTAGGATTTGGAATTTGGGGTTTAGGGTTTTAGGATTTGGAATTTGGGGTTTAGGGTTTAGGGTTTTAGAATTTATGTTTTAGGGTTTAGGGTTTTGAAATTTTGGGTTTGAAAATTTGGGATTTGAGTTTAAAGTTATATTTTAGGTAAGGATAAAATTGGAAAAAAAGTTTAGATGTGAATGGAATTATGATTATCAAAGGGAGAGAAGGAATTGTGATTCCTTCTCTTTTAGTAATCAATTATATTCTGTCCAACCAAACATAAAATGAAAGGAATCAATTCTGATTCCATTCCATTTCCTCCAACCAAACATGGGGTTAGGGTTTGATGGTGATAAAGAGAAAAAAAGCATAATGCAAGCGTGAAACAGGGGGAGTAAGAGTGGAAAAAAGAAAAAGGAAAAGGAAAAGGAAGGAAAGGAAAAATAGATAGGGAAAAAGAAAAAAAGAAAGGAAAAAAATAAAAAATTGGGAGTCAATAAGAAAAAAATCTGATGTGAAATACATGAAATTAAATTAATAGAAAAATGAAAAAAAATGTATAATAATTTTTGTATTTTTTTAAATGAATAATACATAATATATTATTTGATTTTGTTTTTAAAAAGATCGAAAACTATTATTTTAATTATGATCACAATCATTTAATAATCGTGATTATATAAATTTATTTATATTTAAATCATTTTTATAGTTTAATCCATATTCATAATTATTAATAAAAATGAGACTTTAGTATACATTATAATCTTAATTTTTATAAGATTAATCAAAATCATATAACCTCAATGTTAAATTTTTGAGACGATAGGTAATTAAAATCCTATAATCGCGTTTTTTAAAAGTTAAATTTTTAAAACCATAAGTAATTATTAAAATTGAGGTTAAATTTTTGATACCATTACTAACGATTGTAGCAGTGTTACGTGACTAAAAAAACGTATTTCCTCACCTAAGAGAAGGAAAACATTTATCCGGTTCACTTCCCTTATTTTTATATTGGGTTGAATGTCGGGCCCTTTTTTTACAAGGTCAAAAAGGCCAAAATACTGGGTAAAGGTCCAGAAAAAAGTTGGTAACTGTTTTTTTTTTAAAGAGTAGAAAATATCCGATAGCCTGACGAGTGATGAAACAGCTGCTATCCAAGCTCAAGTCTCCAACATCTAATTTGTTCCTCGCCATGGCCACCATTAACACCCTTTCTTCACTTCACTGTTCGCATCCATGTTTTCGCCTACACTCTTCCCAAAATGCCCCTTATCTTTCATTATATTTAAACCCCATACCCTTCCTTGCTAGCTTTCCCTCCATCTCCCTAAAACCCAATAGTTTAGTAAAGCCTCGGGCTTTGGTTATTGTTTCGGCTCTCAAGAGCCTCTCGGAGACCAATCTCGTCACGGTTCCGGAGTCTTCCGACGATTTTTCCTCGAGCTTACCGTCAGAGTCCGGCGTCTATGCTGTTTTTGACCAAAACGGCGACCTTCAGTTTGTCGGCATATCGCGAAATATAGCGGCGAGTATTATCGGTCATCGGAAATCCATTCCTGAGCTTTGTTCTTCAGTTAAGGTACATGCTTATTTTGGTTTCGTTTGTGTGTAGATGACCGGATTATGTTGTGCTTAGCCATTTACTGTTAAGACTTAAAAGGTTGATTTGGTTTACGGAACGAGAAGGAAAATAGAGTAAACAATATTGTTTGGTTTGAACGATAAAATCAAAGAAAGAATTTACTGTTATATTATTTGGTTTAAAACTTGAATGGAAAGAAAAATAATATATATTTCCTTGATATTTTATAATCATTAAAATTTAAATAATATCATTAATTATTATTTTTTCATTAAAAAAATACATTATTGAATCATAATTTTATAAAATTATTATTACTTAAATAAAATATATTATTAAAATTAATATTTTTCTAAATAAAATTTAAGATTTTACGGTTTGAAGTTTAGAACTTAGAGGTTTAGGATATAGGATTTAGGGTATAGGGTATAGGGTATAAGATTTAGGATTTAGGATTTAGGTTTGGTATTTTGGGGTTGAGGGTTGAAATTATTATTTTTTAAATAGGGTTAAGGATTTAAAGTTTTAGGGTATAGGATATAGGGTGTAAGATTTAGGATATAGAATTTAGGATTTAGGATTTAGTTTTGGTGTTTTGGGGTTGATGGTTGAAATCATTATTTTTCTAAATAAGGTTTAGGATTTAAGGTTTTAGGTTATAGGGTATAATGTTTAGAGTTTAAGGTTTAATGTTTTGGGTATAAAGTATAGGATATATGACTTAGGGTTTAGAGTTTAGCGTTATATTTGTGAGTTAAGGTTCAAAGTCAATATTATTATTTTTTAAATAGGGTTTTGGGTTTTGTGATTTAGAATTTGGGATTTAAAGTTTAGGATTATATTTGGGGTTAGGGTAAAATTGGAACAAAAAATTAAGATGAGAATGAATTCATAATTCCTTAAGGGAGGTAAAAAAATTCTCATTTCTTCTCTTTTAAGAATCGATTCTATTATATTCCCACTTTTCAGTCCAACTAAGCATAAAATTAGAAGGACTAAATTATGATTCCAACTTTCTCGAAGATTCTGATTTTTAATACAAAAATAAAAAGTGAAGACCACTTCTTGCATATTGTTTTTTCATCTTGTTACAATCAAATATATATATAACCACTTTAGAAATGCTAGCTATGTACGTTTTTGCACTTATATAAGTGATGTAGAACGGGAAATGAGAGTTTTGTACCTATATAAGTGATGTAAAACGGGAAAGGAGAGAAGAGAAGTTAGTGCTAGTTATTAAAGAATTGAGATTTAGAAGGGAAGCGTTGAAAAATTAGAAAGATAGAAAGATAAGGGAGAAGAGAGAAAATGGTGGAAAATATTGATTTAATTTATATTCATCTGATCTTAAAATAAACGTAATCTTATTTATTTATAGCATTTTTCTATTAACAAATTAAATCCTAATCACTTATTCAAAATAGAATTTTAAAATCAAATACATAATTAATAAATATATAAAAAAAATTTAAAATCCTAACAAGTATCTAATCAAAAATTTTAAAATTTAAACTTATTCTTAACAATATTTAAATAATCATAATTATCTTAATTGTTTATTATTGATTCCCATTATAGCTGTAAAGCACCAAGAGAAATTTCAAAAATAACTATCTCCATGATTGCTCATGAAGGAAAACAAATATTGTGATAACCATAGCTCATCCTACAAAATATTCATTTGAAATGTAAATGCATAGTTTACTGTTATAAAAAGCTATTTTGAGGCTGAGTCTAAGTTGAGACTTAAAAAAAATAAGTTTCAGGTGATAAATTAAAGCTTAGGTTTTTTTGGTTTGAGACTTACATTTTAAGGTTTTCACGTCTCGAACTGATTGAAGTTTTAGCCTCAAATGATTAATTTTTCAAGTTAGTTCATGAATAAATGTGATTAGGGTTGCTTCCTTAACATTCTTTGATCTTTTTTCATCTATAACCTTTTCTTTTATTGCTTCCATCAACTCCAAATTTTTTCAATCACTAAGCTAGAGCATTACAAGTCATATTATATTATGCCTCTATTTGATTATTTATATTTGTATTTTTTCTTCTGATCCAAATTTCTATTTGAACAATAAAACCTCAACTTATATTATTTACTTTACGTATTTTATTATTATATTTATGATTAATTATTTATATTAATATTTTAATATTATTTAAAGTTAAAGTTTGAGTTATTTTCTATAATATTTATTATTTATTGGATTAAAAATTTCTTTTATTATATATTAAAGGTTTTTAAAGTTAATGTCTGATGCTTGCATCTCGGACCGTCTTGAAATTTAAACTTTGTCTTACTTAAGGAAAACGTGTCAGTACTTAAAATAACCTTTTATAATATTGACATTGTTATATAAGTAGAAAATTTTAATAAATTTGCATTAGAAGCACCAAATGGGTTGATAATAAGCTTAACAATATGAGCTTGGATTTAAGGTAAAGATTTAGTAAAAATTCTTACAAGATTTTCAATGATGATAACAAGTAGAGGCCTATTAGGTGATTTTGGTTCTAAGACACATTATTGTTTAGGTGGGTGGGGATGGGATAGGTGGGTGGTATCTTTTTAGATAGGTTGATATAGGGAAGGGACAAGAACACTTGGTCTAAGAAGAGGTTGAGCAATTGGCCTAGAAGATTGTTAAGGAGTTTGTTCACTTGTTTTAGATGAACACGTTCACAGAATACTCTTTGGAGTATAAGCATTAATAATCTCAAGGGTGATTACAGATGTTGGTTTTAGGGATTGTTTGATTTTTGTATCTAACTTGTCAATTTGTTCTTCTAGTTTGTTCATTTGCTTATCTAAACAATTTTTCAAGTCATGTAAAAATGATTTAACCATTTTATTTAAAGAATCATGTACTTGGTCCAAGTGAGGTTTTGTATTTATTTAACCCTTCACAAATATGAGTTTTAGAAATTTTAGGAGGTGATATATTCATGCTGATTTGTACTGGGTTTGGGTTTGGGTGGTGGGTAATAATGTTAGAAGGAAACATAATGATATTGATGTTGACGATCATAGTAACGATGATCATGAAAATTGTGAGATGACTCATATGAAACCATAATTTTTTATTTTGGCTGAAAGAAAATAAAAATGAACTTTTTTTAAATCAAAAGGTTAATGCAATTTTTTTTAAAAAAATCTACTATATAACTAAACACAAATTTAAATGCAAAGTTGAGAAATCAAACGAAGTAAATGTAGCAGCCCAAAAGTAGGAGACCTAGGTTGAACCAACACAAAAGTTGAATGATCTGGACCAAAGCAGATTCAAATTAGTATAAACTGGACCGTTCTATATCAGAAGCAATATGGCAACTCAGATTGAAGGAAGGAAACTTACTGATGTTGTCAATGATGTCTAAGGGCAGCTATGACTTGAGGAGGGAGTCTATATGACCAAAAGCTCAGTATTGATCACAATTGGCAATGTCGATGGCGACAGTGGTGGAAAGTGGCACCAAGAGGTGGCAGCAAGGAAGAGACACTTGTTGGGTTTCTTCTGTTTGGGTCTTGTCGGCAATGGGATTGTAGGTTGATGGTGACTTCGGTCTGATGTCGCTGGTGGGACAGGCCGTTGCAAAGGTGGTTGACTGGTGATGCATTGTAGCTTTTTAAAACAGAATTAAAGAATTCTGAATAAAATGATTTAACTATGAAATCAAATTCTGATTGCATTCGAAAATACTATCTGCCATCACTGAGAGCTCAGTTCAACAAGAAATTACAATCATCATCAAAAACTGTCTTGCACTCATGCTTTCCTTGTTGCTTTTGTAATAGAATTCTATTAGCATACCACACGCGCATCATCATTCCATCATGCAGACAAGCATCTTGCCAAGCCATCACAAGCAACCCATATGACATGCTACTTATGTGCAGCTCTCACTCATGTGCCAATCACAAATCCTTTTAGGGAATTAAACATGAACAACATAATAATAATAATAATAATAATAATAATAATAATAAGCATTAAGTATTTTAATTAATTTAAAGATTGATAAGCACGGTATCAATGATCCTCCACTTGTGAAAGATTCGACCCCGAATCTTCTATTGGCATAATAACTCTATTTATGGATGATACTCATACAAATCTTTGACATTGAAGGTAGAAGAGAATTGGAAATCTGGAGGAAGTTCGAGCTTTAGTAATATACATCATAACTAAATGACCCTCCTTAAATACTTTCTCCCATCAATGTTTATCAGCTTAGGTTTTAGCTTGGGTTTTATACTTCGCAACACTGGTAGTAAGATGGTGCTTAACATTTTTGAGCAATTGTTGGGATTGTTGAACTAAATTCTCAACCACTTTGCTCTTACAATAAGGAATGTTAATTATGTCAGGCGGGAAGTTTGGAATCTTTGTGTAAACAATTGCAAAAGAAGTCTTGCCTGTACTTTTGTTGTACTTTTGTAAGCAAATTCCACTTGACTAAGTGCTATATCTTACTGCTTTGGTTTGTCCCTAGCCACACAACGAAGCATATTTCTCAAAGTACGTTTTACAACTTCAATTTGCCCATCAATTTGGGGATGATATGCTCTACTAAATTGTAAAGATGTATTGAATCTTCTCCTCAATTCTCCATAGCTAGCTAGTGAACTTTACATCTCTATCCGAGGTAATTATCTTAGGTACCCCATGAAGTTTCACTACTTTCTTAAAGAACAAATGAGCTATATGATTAGCATTAAAGGTTTTTATGCCTGCTATAAAATGAGACATTTTGGAGAACCTGTCAACCATCACAAATATTGAATCAACATGTCTTTGGGTCTTTGGCAGGCCAAACACAAAATCCATACTCACATCCTCCCATATAGAATCTAGAATTGGTAAAGGACTGTTATGGTTAGTGTTTTGGGATGTGTTTTTTGCTTTTGACAGGTATCACATATTTGAACAAAACGAATGACATTCCTACTCATTTTTGGCCAATAGTACTTGTCTTCTAGTAATGCCAATGTTTTATCCCTCCCTGTATGGGTAGCAAGACCTCCTGCATGCAACTCTTGCAGTAAATGTGTTCTCAATGAAGTTTTAAGAATGTAAAGTTAAATACCTTTAAATAAATAACCATCATGTATACAGAAGTCCTCAACAAGCCTTGATGCCTTACATTGTTGCCAGATTGCACCAAAGTCTTCATCATTGGGATATTGATCAGCCAAAGTTTGAAAACTGGTGATGACAGTTTGTAGAACAGTTAGGACATACCCTATTCTACTAAGGGCATCATCTACAGTATATTTAGCATCAAACTTATGTTTAAAGACAATTGAATTTTTGTAAAAATAGTCCTCACCTAATGTGCATCTTACTCATTTTTTTCTGGGAATTTAAAAATTTTATTGCTTGATGGTCTGAATGTAGTACAAATTCCCTTTATATTAGGTAGTGTTTCTAATGTTTTAAGGCTCGAATGATTGCATAGAACTCTTGCTTATAGGTACTCCATTTATGTTGTGCATCATTTAACTTTTCACTGAAATATTCTAGAGGTCTTCTTTTCTAAAATAGGTCCAATTCCTTTGGCAGATGCATCACTGAACTTGAAAGACTTTGTGAATGTTGGACAAAGCTAACACAAAAGCTGAACTTAGTTTTTCTTTAATCAGTTTGAAGCTTTGAGCTTGAGTCCTATGTTTTAAAACATAGTTGAATTTCTATAAAAACAGTCCCCACTTGATGTGCATCTTATTCAGTTGTCTCTGAGAATATATAAATTTTAATGCTTGATGGTCTGAATGTAGTACAAATTCCCTTTGCATTAGGTAGTGTTCTCAATGTTTTAAGGTTCGAATGATTGCATAGAACTCTTGCTCATAGGTACTCCATTTTTATTGTGCATCATTTAACTTTTCACTGAAATATTTTATAGTTATTTTTTCGTGAATTAAAACAGCTCCAATTCCTTAGGTAGAAGCATCACTCTCAACTTGAAAGACTTTGTGAAAGTTGGGTAAAGCTAGCACAATAGCTGAATTTAGTTTTTCTTTAATCAGTTCGAAGCTCTGAGCTTGTGTTTGTCTCCAACTGAAGTTGCCTTTTTTTAAACAATCTATAATCGGGGCTTCGAACCTCATGCATTATTTTTGAAGTTGGCCATTCTCTTATAGCTTACACTTTCTTTGGACTAGTTGCTAATGCTTGAGTGCTTATAATAAAAATCAAAAAGAGTAGAGTGCTTGTTATGAAAGAACATTTCTTGAAGTTGAGAAACAGCTTATTGTCTCTCAGTGCTTGGAACACATTCCTCAAATTTGTGCTATGTTCTTTAGGGCTGTTGCTGAATATTTACATATCATCAAAATAAACAACATATTTTCCAATAAAAGGTTTTAAGAACTTGATTCATTAAGTGCATAAAGATGCTTGGAACATTGCACAAGCCAAAAGGCATAGCTTGCTACTCGTATAATCCTTCTCTTATCTTAAAAATATTCTTCCACTCATTAGTAGGCTTAATTCTTATATGGTGGTATCCATTCTTTAAGTCAAGTTTAGAGAATACTGAGGAGCCATCAAACCTGTCCAACATACCTTCGAGTTTAGGAATGGAAAATTGATATTTGATTATGATTTTGTTGATAGTTCGATTATTAATACACATACAATGTGTTCCATCTTTCTTGGAGACTAGCAATGCTGGCATAACACATCATAGGGACTTAAGCTTTCAATCATATGGTGCTTTTGCAAGAGCTCATCAACAATTGATTGTAATATTTCATGATTTGTAGGACCTATCTGGCAATGTGGTAAATTGGGAAGTTTTGCATCATGGATAAAATCAATGTGATATTTGATCGTCACACAAATTGTGTGTGCAATGAATACGCAAGTATACGTATCGTAATAAGTAATATAATGATAATTAAAGATTGTTCTCATGAAAATTATTTTATTAGAAATTAATTTTTAAAACTAAAAATAATAAAAATTAATTTTTTTTTTGTGTTTTTATATTTTAATGTAAAAATTAAAATAACTAAAATTAAATAGCAATAATTAATTAAATCAAACTTGGTAACTAAAAAATATATAAGAAAATATCTAAGAATACTTAATCTCCTAATTTTCTAAGCATGCGAATCGTTAAAATCCCCCTAATATAATATCAATTAATTATATGATCAATTGAATCTAACCTAGCATGTATTTCTCTCTCAAGTAAACTACACACCATATAGTAATTAATTTAATCACCCTTATGTCAATTAAATTGCATATTACTCATTAAGTTCATCAATTATGGATCACATACATAAGAATCATACATCTCTGCCTAGAAATTATACATGTTATTTAATTAAGACAAACAATTAAATAATTCTCTCAAATCTATTTAATTGACTCTAAAGATAAATTGTTGGCCAAACAATTAATAGCATAGAAATCAGATTAAAAAATATAATTAAATTATAATTATAATTGGGGTAAAATTTTAGATTATCACATGGTGAAAACTGGGTTTATAATATCCCTAGATTAATAAATTAATTACATATAATTGTGTTCATAAAGCACATATTTTTCATAAAGAAAGACATAAAAATTGATAAAGAAAAGAGTAGAAAAAGAAATACAATCAATATCTTGAATTGTAATATTAATTTCCTCTTGAATTTCCACCAAAATTGTGTCTTCTCTTGAATGTTTCTATATTTTTTTCTCTTTTTATCTCTAAAATATAACAAAAATTATTCCAATGAAGTTCAATTAGGTTTTATGGAGTGATTAAGAGCTTAAATAAAGCTCAGGTGTAATCTGGATCGTCCGATCAATTTCGGATCAAGGATTACGATCAAAACAAGCAAAACTGATAGTTTCAGCCAATCACAGTGCGAGACGTGGTAAGGGAAATTCATTGAGCGAATCAGGAAGCGATGCGTGGCAGGGGAGACCGGTCAGAGTCAACACTCGTTGAGTCATCAACATGTAGTGTGACATGATTCACGAAAACGGATGGCTTGCCGCACAGGTGGAACATGTGGAGCAATGGTCTAGCAACACGTGGCATGGCGTGTTGATTGATTTCCGAACTCGGATTGAACGCCGTGTTAACACGTGGTGCGTGTTTCGTCCTCCTCACACGCGACGTGACGTGATTTGCTTTCTGTGCCTGCTTGGCTTACCCAGTCAGCTCCTAATTTGATCCTGCATTAAAAATTCATAAAAAAACCATAAAAATACTATTTATTAAATAAAATAAGTAAATATTAAATAAAAAAGTGTGCTAATGATTCTACTTTTATAAAGTCATCAATTTTGAATGTTCTGGTAGAACTTCGGGATACAAATCTTTAAACTCATCCATCAATGTTTGTAATACCATAGGAATGACATCATTCTACTCAACCAATTCCTTGGCCACCAATACTAAGATTTTCTTGCAAGATTTTATTTCCTCGTGGAATTCAGGTTAAATTCACTAAGAGTTTTTGGTTCTTATTATCATTACTAGAGGTAACAAATGGTGATTCTGGAAGTGGATTAAGCATCACTCTCTTGCCTTTTCAAGGGAATATATAGTTGTTTTCCTTTCCATTATGAATTGCATTACCATCAAATTGCCATGGCCTCCCTAGTAACACGTGGTAGGGATCCATGACGACTACATCACATGTCACCACATCTTGATAGTGAATGCCAATTGAGAATAAAACTTTGCAAAACTCATTCACTTTTGTGCCAATGCCCTTAATGCAACCAATTTTGTAAGGTCTTGGATGAGGTTTAGTTGCTAATCTTATGCTCTGAAAAGTGCTTTGGAGACTACATTTTCACTACTTCCACTATCTACACTTTCTTGTCGATGGTGCATCTAATTTTAAAAATTGAATTCTTCTATGTATGGTTTGGTTGTTTGAGTGTGAGCAACAATTTCTACAATATGCATACAACTTGTTCCTCACTATCTCCATTCTGAATATCCAATTCATTAGGATCAAAATCATCACCGTAGGCATCTTCATGATCTCTTTCTTTCTCAATTAAATTGACTACTCTCTTTTATGGACATTCATTGGATCTATGGTCAGGTTAGTGACCCTTAAAACATTTTCGTGGTAGAAGTTTGGCACATAGGTTAGTTTTAGTGGGTGACTCCACCATGGCTGCTTCCCTGAATCCCTTGCCATTGGGTGTTTTAACTTGGTTTTGAGAAGGTCATGGAAGGGAGTTAAATTCTGGCTTATGTGGGTATTGTTCAAAGGTGGATTTTTTCGTGAAATGGGATACTTGTGTATTTGGCCATTTGACGCTTAAACTTAATAGCTAAAGAGATAGCTTTTGGAAGTGTTATAAGAGATCTAATATGAAGCTTATCTCGAATAAGCTCATGCAAACTAGCCACAAATCTCAATACCTTGAATGAGCCTTATTCTAGTAAGAAACGTTCCTCATCAACACTTTGAGCCTTTCCCAAGAATTGATTGGTGCTTGATCCATACGTCTTCAAGTAACCTAAATTCTTTCCCACCATTGCCAGGCACCACCCCTCACCCCTCACCCCTCACCCCTCAGCTTATAAGCAATCATCTTTACTTGTCATTTGAAATTTCTTGATAATCAAAGAAATTATCAGCTGCAGTTTCCCAATCAAGATATTCTTCCATGTCAATATTGCAGTAAAATTCAGGTATGTCATTCAGGTATGTCATTCTTAATATGAAAACCAAATTCTCAAAAATGATTTGACGCTATTGGGTTGTTGTTCAACATAAAAATCACCATCAGCAAGTATCTATACCATCTCATCTTTTTCAAGGAATTCTTACTGTTGCACTTGTTGGTTTCCACATCCCCTTCCTTGTCCTCTAGGAAACCTGTTGCTTGCTTAGTTGTTCAACAGCACTTCTTGTTGAGGTAAAGCTCACTCAACAGGTCGTTGATTCATGCCTTCAGCTGCTGCTTTTCGCGACGAAACTGTTCCAGAATTTGCTTCATTTCTATGGTTGCCTGAGTAACTTTGGCAACCCTATAGCAGAGCATACAACCCTACAAAGCTCTATTGTCCCTTGAAGCTTGTATGCTCTGCTAATGGTGTTTAAGTTTAACCCAAGACTTGCATGTCTATGAGCTATTGAGCTGTGAGTTTGGTAACAGTTAAAACTAGAATTTTGTGATGTTTTGTTTTTTGTTGAAGGGGTGTTTTTTATTTCAATTTTTTTGCAGGAATGTTTGAATTAGACTTTTTTTTGGGTTTTATTTTAAATAAAATTATTGTAAAAGACTAAGGATTAGCATAATACCACATTGGGAAAGCCACTAAAATGAGATAAATCTTGCATGATATGCTTTGATTGCGATAGAATGGAGAATGGTTGAGTCATAAATTGATATTTATAAATATATTGTGTAAATAGGTTGGTGTTGTAGATGAACCAGATAGAACAAGCCTTACCCAAGCTTGGAAATCATGGATGGAAGAACACATAAAGGGCACTGGAAAGGTTCCACCAGGTAATGAATCTGGAAATGCTACTTGGGTACGACAGCCCCCAAAAAAGAAGCCTGATCTACGATTGACCCCCGGGCGCAATGTGCAACTGACAGTCCCTCTGGAAGAACTCATTGATAGGTTGGTGAAAGAGAACAAAGTTGTGGCCTTTATTAAGGGCACAAGAAGTACACCCCTTTGTGGTTTCTCACAGAAAGTTGTTAGCATCCTTGAAAGTGAAGGAGTGAATTACGAGAGTGTTGATGTACTTGATGAAGAATATAACCATGGACTTAGGGAGACGCTGAAGAAGTATAGCAACTGGCCAACTTTCCCTCAGATTTTTGTTAATGGAGAATTTGCTGGGGGATGCGATATTCTCACCTCCATGCACGAAAAAGGTGAGTTTGCTAGTTTGTTAAACAATTAGTTGCTTCAGTACGAGTCCAAAAATATCAGAGCACTGGCTCATTTTGAGATGACGCAAGTGAACATGGAATGTTATGCGTAGTATTAGTAGTTGAGGGCATATATGTAGCTGTTTAAAATCAGTATAGTTAATATCATAAGCTAGTAATTTTTTATATTGATTAATGTCGAATAAAGTGTTTCCATGTAATAAAAATTTATATGACGATGTCATTTACCTTAAGAAATGTTGGTATTTATCAATCCCTCAAAATTCATAATAGATGATATTGGATTAGAGCATTGCCTCGCACGTTCGTTCTCAGTATCAGCACCCTCTGTCTCTGTTTCATTCTTGAGTAGTGCTATATAACACTAGTAGGGATGTTTTCCCACTTAAGTGTACAGTCAAAATATGGAGTAATGTTAATAATGAGAGAATTTATGAGATTTTGACACAGTAAGTGGTGTTGAGTAGTATAGTTAAGACATAATGCATTTTTCTTTATTCGCAATCTCACACTCATTGACCATTCATTATAAAACTAAATGCCATAATCTCTACGCAGTGTAAAACGCTTGACGACAAAAATGCGCCGATTATACTTTATATTCACTTTCTCTGATCTTTTCATTTCCTTGTGACTTAGTAAGCTTGATTAATATGAAGAGACTAAGGATGCTACCATTCAATGCCTCATTGATTGATTGCCAGAGTTTGTATAAATAAAACTTGTATAAGGGAA
This sequence comes from Hippophae rhamnoides, assembly GCA_033030585.1. NCBI lineage: Eukaryota > Viridiplantae > Streptophyta > Magnoliopsida > Rosales > Elaeagnaceae > Hippophae > Hippophae rhamnoides. The sequence continues at coordinate 41,120,013 of CM065429.1, read as the reverse complement.
CGCATAGATCATTTTTTCACTTTAAACAACAGTTCAAGATCGATAGGTCATTATTTCCATTTAATTATTTTTTTCTTCCAAATTTGATCCATAAATTTTCCCTTATTCAAAAGAAAGAACTATAAAAACAACAAAACGAAAATGGTGCAATACCATTTCTGAAGATAAGACTCTTTGGCAGACACAAGGAAAAATAGTGAGCAATATATAAAGAAGCAACCAAAACTCTATTGTTCAAGCTCATTTAATTCTAAGCAAAATACCAAGGCGTACACCAAAAGGAACAATTTGAACAAATTAAGTCTGATATTCAAAGGCATAAATTTAAATTATTGAGAGACTCCCAACCACTTGGAGAAATTCTCGAACGCCGTATAGTCACTATCTGAGATCATAGTTTTATACCAAGATTTTCCTGCAGCCTTAACTGCAGCAGCCTCATCCTAGCAGATTCAAGGCAAGAAGTAATGAAAGTCAATAACTATAAATTACCTAACAAAAAACATTACTAGCAATTTAAAACATTAAGGGTGCTCTTTGATAACGATTTTAATTCATGATTTTTGAGAATTGGTGCATGTGTGCTCCGTGGGGAGTTTAAATTAGTAATTGATAGATATAGTCTGATAACGAAGTACTATTCTAGACTACTGAATGTGATGCACGTTGCAAACTAAAACCATGTAAATAGTAAATACTAAGAGTACGCCCATTAAGAACCGCTTCTATTTTGAAAAGTGCTCCCAAATAGATCAAAGAACTTTTAAGAGATTCTGCAATGCTGTAAAAAATTTGACATTAAGTATTTGTGGGGCCCTTAAGAGAAGTAATTTTGGATGCAACCTAATATATTCCCAAGTGTCACTCCAAACCAACTAAACAAGCACAAAATTCAGTCAAATTAAATACATAACTCTAGGCCTCATTGGTATACGTGCAAAGTCAAATGCATCATCACAAAATGACCATAAAACACAGATAAAATAAACGATATATATCATACAAAAGTAAAAACCAATGTATCATCACAAAAAGCAATTAAACATCAACAAAAGCATCATTAAAAGACAATAAAACTCAAATATAAAATAAGAAAAAGGACTTTAAAGCATACCTTTGCAATAGGATTTCTCTTCTTTTCGAGCTTCTCGTTCTTGGACTTGACGCGCTGGGCCTCAGCCAATAGAGCCATTCTCTTAGCAGTCTTAGCGTAGGGGTTCAGCTTCAACATAGTGTTAAGGTTCTTCAGTGGGTTCTTCTTCAATGTAGCCTTCTTAACATCCTTCTTAATTGGCCTCACAATAGACTGAACCTCATCAGAGTTAATGATCCTAGCAAGGTCAGCATTGACAATTTTAGCTCTAGGCAGCACATACCCCTTCTTCTTCTCTGAAGGCTTATCAAACGAACCATAAATGGAATCAAGCTTCTCAAAAGCAGACTTAGTCCAAATCACAAACCTCCCAAGGTGACCACCAGGTGCAAGCTTCAACAAATTGAGCCTCTCAACATTAACAATATCGACACCAGGAATGTTCCTAAATGCCTTAACAAGCCTAGCACCTTCACTTCCGTACACAATAAGAGGACCCTTACGGTTAATATACCTTCGGTTCCTCATCTTACCCTTACCGGGACGAATCAAGTGACTATCCTTAGCCTTCTCAGCATCAGAAAATGCTCCGACCTGCTTCAAAACCTTGATCGCAGCCGATGTCTTCTCGACGCTTTCGGCCGAGTCGCTAACAACAAGTGGCATTTCGGGAACAGACTCAATCTTATGACCACGAGCCATAACAAGAGATGGAATAGCAGATGCAGCAATAGCCGAAACGATGGCGTAACGCTTCTGATTAACATTGATCTTACGGTGCCAGCGACGCCAGATCTTAGTCGGAGCAAACATTCGACCACCACGACACATGTTTCCAAAAGCACCTTGACCAGCTCTGTGAGTACCACCACCAGCCACACGAGGGATACGTGAAACGGCGCGTCCAGTACCCCATGACTCAGCGGATGTTTGGTGACCAGCTTTCTTGCTAACGGCGTAAGATTGTCGTTTGTTCTTGGAGATATTGGAGTGAACGAAGTTGACAATGTCAGGTCGAATCGAAGCCTTCATAACGTCTGGAAACGAGATGGTTTGGGCGTTTTCGGAAGACATGTCATCATCGAGTGTAAGGACAGTAACGAAAGGCCTAACGGCGGCAGCGGTGGCCATTGTTGATGGGTTAATGGGGAAGGGACGGCACTAGGGTTTTCAGTTTTCTATGAGTGAAATGTGGGGTTTCCAAGCTTTTATATTGCATTAGTTAAGTTTACAATTATTTATTTATTTATTTTTATTTTTATTATTATTATGTGATTCTTGTAATTTTTTAATAAAGATATTTTAATTTTTTTTAATTACATAGTTTAGTTTTATAATTTTTAAATAAATTTAATTTAATTTAAATTGTTAATAAATGTAATTTTTTTTAAAGAATAAAAGCTAAATTTCACTTAAAATAAAAATAAATATATATCATTTTTAAAAATATTAATTTTTTCTCTCCTCTTAACATCATGTAGTCTTATTTTCTTTCTCTCATTTCTTTCCTTTTTTTATTTTATTCTATTTGTATATTTTAAAGAATAAAAACTAAATTTCACTTAAAATAAAAATAAATATATATCATTTTTAAAAATATTAACTTTTTCTCTCATTTTAATTTATCATATTTTTCTATCTTCTTAACATTATGTAATCTTATTTTCTTTCTCTCATTTCTTTCCATTTTTATTTTATTCTATTTTTATATTTTAAATTCATTTATATTAATAATATAAATTTTATTTTTATTTTTAAAATTATTTAAATTTATAAATTATAAGACATAAATAAAATATTATTTTTAATGAATAAAAATAGAGAGATTAATCAGTATTATAATGAAAAATAAGTTATTAATATTTAAAAATAAAAGAAGAAAAATGTATATTTTTTAATTTTTAATGTTATTTTTAAGAATATTTTAAATAAAATATTGTTTTTAATAAAAATTTAAATTTATCATTGAAATTCGAATCAAATATATTTTATTTTTATTTAAAAATTATAGGACTAAATCTATCTATTTTTTTATAAAAAAATGACTAAAATACCGTTATCAATAATTTATTTAATAATCTATCTATTTAATTTATATAATTTATTTTTGAATTATTGGATTTAGTATTAGAGTTATTGTAATTTTTTAAAATAAGTAATTTAATTTCATAATTTTTTATTTTAGTACATATAATCATCTTATTTATGAAAATAATCATAAATATTTTATTTTTATTTTAATAAATTATATGATTAAAAGTGTTTACTTTTCATAGTAAAAGAACTAATAGTAACTAACTCATAAAATTACGATACTAAAATACTTAATTTTGAAAAATTATAAACATTTAATATTTAACTCAATAATTATGAGATTCAATTGTTCATTCATTTATTATGTAATTAATAAAAAATAAAAATAAAAAAATATTTATATATAATCTAAAAAATTATCATTTTTTATTTAATTATATTACTTGAAAAAGATAAAGATAAACTAACAAATATAAAAATAAATTATTATAAATATATTATTCAATTTATCGAGCCAAAAAAAATAGGAATTATATATTTTTAGTGGTATAGATCTATCATTATTAAGACAAATCTATCACATAATTTCTTATTATTGCTACAAATTTATAACAAAAACTTTTATTAGTGATATAAATTTATCTAAAAATTATTTACTAGTTATAAAAATCTATTGTCAAAAATATAACTTAATCATTGAAAAATAATATAATGGTACAAATTATAATTTAATACTATTTTGTTACTTGATATAGTTACATGTTATATTTTATAACTTTTGTTATAATTCGATGATATATTTATAATATAAAGAAATTAAAGCCTAATATATTTAAATAAAAAAATTATAACTATTTATATTATTCAAGAGAAATAACGTTCTATAAAAAATATAATTTAAACAAATTCCAATTTTTTAAATACTATTAATTTATTACTTAATTAATAAAAAATTCTTAAAATAATTAACTAAAATAATTATTATTATTTATGTTATTTATAATAAATAATCTTTTATAAAAAAAATAAGTAAATATAACTTATGAAGTTAAATGTAAATACACATTATATTAATCCATACTTGAGCTGTAAATTGAGATGAGATGTTAATGATAATTAATTAATTTTGAGAATCCATCTCATATTTTTTCACTTAATTTTTAATAAAATGAGATTAATGAAACGATAGTAATTGAAATATATCATTTTTTATAATAAACCTAAATAAAACAAATAATAATATAATAATAATACAAAATATGATATATAATTATATTTAATGTAACTTTAACGAGAAAAATGATATACCATATTTTTAAAGTTAGACCTATTACAGCTTCAATATAAATAAAACGATATGAAATAAGATGATATTTAAATGATATGAAACAATATTATAACATGAACCTATTAAAGACACTAAATGAAATATGAAATGAGATGAGATAGTTCATTTTATATCTCTAATTCATACTCGTTTAGTACGGCGATACAACAAATAGTTAGGGCTTTTGAATTTAGAATTAATATGTATTGAAAGTGTGTGACTAATATAATTGTTATTTACAATCGAGAGTAAAATAGACAAAATAGAAATTATTAATTAGAAGAATATTTTAAATAAAAATATATATTAATGTACCAATAATATCTTTTTATTAATCTCTAAATCCTAAATTCTAAACCCTGAACATATTATATTTAAGATTATTTTAATATTTTTAATATATATATATATATATATTATTTTTTAAACTATATATTTTAATTATTAAATATATTGTTTTTTTTAATGTTAAATAGTATATGTTTTATTGGTGTCATTGTGATCATTGGACTTTAGAATTAATTTTGCCCTTTAACGAGATGAAACAACTCTAAATAAAAATAAGTATTTCTTCAAAAATTGTTGAATAATTCATCCATTTGAAAATGCAAGAATAGGTAACATGAGCCACAATTTGAAACCTACTATTTTGGACAAAAATATGAATCCAATACAAATAGAATCCAATTGAAAATTGTAAATATGAAATCAAATTGAATCGAATCCCTAATTTGAAAGCAATTATGTCAATCGGTAATGACACACAACTGGTATAATTATTTTTGAAAAATTATTAATTTATTTTTCTATTAATTTTGTTTTTTTAACATATGACTCAACTTGTAGTCCGATCCATGAACAATTCGAACCATCAAAAATATATTGCTTTAAAAGTTCCAATTTGTGCTCACGTCCATAACAATAATCATAAGGTGTCTTTACTTATGCAGAGTAACTTTAATTTTAAAAGGCTAACCACCAGTCCAAGCTATTAAAGTGGTCGACCTTAAGTTAGATTATGTTTTTACATATATACTCCTTGACACGCTATGATGTTTACCCTTATATGATTAATATGTATACATGTAATTCCATATATATATATATGAATCTCATATGAGATCCACCTAATTCACTTTTAATTCTCTCACTTTCCTCTAGTTTCTTTCTCTAAATATCGGATTATCTTAACATCAAATTAGAATGCACCTAGAAGATGAGAAGAAAACGTATTTTATTATTAAGGAAGGGATCTTCTATTACACTTGAATGCCCTTTGGTTTAAAGAATATAGGAGTTACGTATCAACGTCTCTTCTATATGATGTTTGTTGACTAGTTGGGAAGGAATTTGGAAGCATACATTAATGACATAGGGATAAAGTTAGCACAACTTGTAAGCCATGTCAAAGACTTGGAAGAAATATTTCACATAATATGAATGTATGGTATGAGACTAAGCCCCAAAATATGTGTTTTTGGTGTTGCTTCACTGAAATTCCTAGGATATCTTCTATCTGCCTAGGGAATTGAGGCCAATTGATCGACATACAAATTGTGTGTGCAATGAATACGCAAGTATACATATCGCAACAAGTAATATAATGATAAGAAAAGATCGTTCCCACGGAGATTATTTTATTAAAAACTAATTTTTAAAACTAAAAAAATAATTTTTTTATGTTTTTATATTTTAAGAAAACAAAATTAACATAACTAAAAGTAATTAGCAATAATCAATTTAATAAGTTTTTGGTAACTAAGAAGATATATGAAAAAATATTTAGGAATACTTAATCCCCCAATTTTCTAAATATATGAATTACTAAAACCGCTCAATATAATTATCAATTAATTACATAATCAATTGAATCGAACCTAGTATGTATTCCTCTCTCAAGTAAACTACACATCATATAGTAATTAATTTAATCACACTCTCATGCTAATTAAATTGCATACTACTAATTAATTTCATCAATTTCGGATCATATACATAACAATTATTTATCCATGCTTAGAAATTATGCATCTTATTTAATCAAGACAAATAATTAAATAATTCTATTAAATCTATTTAATTGTCTCTATAGATAAATTATTGGTTAAACAATTAATAGCATAAAAATTAAATTAAATAATATAATTAAATTATAATTATAATTGGAGTAAAATATTAAATCATCACATGGTAAAAATTGGATTCATAAAATCCTTATATTAATAAATTAACTATACATAATTTTGTCCATAAAGCTCATATTTTTCATAAACAAATACATAAAAATTGATAAAGAAAAGAGTAATAGAAGAAATACAATCAATCTTTTGAATTGTAGTATTAATCTTCTATTGAATTTCCACCGAAATTGTATTCTTTCTTGAATTTTTCTATATTTTTCTCTCTTTTTAGCTCCAAAAACTAACCAAAATTATGCTAACGATGGCCCTTTAAGGTTTATAGGGTGATTAGGGGCTTAAATATGGCTCAGGTGCAATTTGGACTGTCATATCGGCTTCAGATCAAGAGATGAGATCAAAACAAGCAAAATTGATAATGTTAGCCAATCACAACGAGACACATGGTACACAGAATTCACTAGCAAATAAGAGCACAACACATGGTAGAAGAGAATAGTCTGAGTCAACACATATTGAGTCAATTCCACGCGACGCAACGTGATTTTTGGAAATAGGTGGCATGGTACACAGGTGGAACGTGGGGAATAATCGGTTGGCGACACTTGGTAACGTTGTTTGATAGCACTTCGAAGTCAAATTGAACGTCGTGTTGACATGTGGCACGTGGTTTGTCCTCTTTATACACGGTGATCTACGATTTGTTGTCTCTACTTGCATGACGTCTGTATGGCTTACACAGTCAACTCTTCTGCTCGTGTAATGGGCCACGTGGCAGCTTCTGATTGGCCCTACGTTAAAAATCACAAAAAATTATATTTTCACCCTTTTTCCCTAAAAAATTTATATTTTAATATTTTTGCCCTAAAATACTATTCATTGCATAAAATAAGTAAATATTAAGTAAAAAAGTACGCTAAAGACTCTATTTTGATAGAGTCATCACCAATCCAGACAAGATACAAATCTTGGTCAACGTGAAACCTCCTAATAACCTAAAAGGAATTCAACAACTAAACGAAAGAATAATGGAACTCAAAAAATTCATTTCCAAATGCATTGAAAAATGCTTACCATTCTTCAAAATGCTGAGAAAGAATACTTTGGTTTTCTAAAATGAAGATTGTGATAGAGCTTTCCAAGGAATAAAACTATATTTGAGCAAGCCTCTGGTCTTGGTCAGCCTCACCCCTATGGAAAAGCTGTATTTATATTTAGTTGTTACTCTTTAAAATTGTAGTGTTATACTCCTTGCTGAAAGAAACAAGGCCTAACACCCTGTATTAACAGATGCCCAAAGTGGATATCCAACAATTGATAAGTTGGCCTCCGCTCTAAAAGTGACAGCGTAAAAAATTTGATATTAGTTCGGCTCACATATAGTGGTAGTACTCACCTATTAATCACTTGAGAGCGTGTTAACAAATCTAGAGGTAATAAAGAGACTGACATATATTGAAATAGAATTGGGAGAATATGATATCAAGTATATATCTAGGACTTTCATCAAAGCTCAAGTGCTAGCATATTTGTTGTTGAGTTTAGTGAGTCACTAGAAGTCATGACTGCTGAAGTAAAAGGCAAAGTATGTGGCATGACTCATAACTTTAAAGGCGTAGGGCTAGGGATCGTCATAATAGACCATGATGAAAACTATTTCGAATACGATGTTGGGATGGACTTCCAAGTGACCAATAACATCATAAAATATAAGGTAGATATATTTGGTGCAATGACTTCAAAGAAACCTGAAGCCAATAGCATTGTCTTGCATAGTGATTCACGACTGGTGGTCAATCAATACTTGGGCACGTTTAAGGCTAAAGACAACAAGATGATGAGATATGTAGAGAGGCTGAGAAAGGAATGCTCAAATTTAGCTAACTTCGAGATCAAGCAAAAATCAATAAATGAGAATGGTCATGCCGACGCTTTGACCACGCTAGCTACTATACTCGAGGACAATTTAGAAGAAGTAGAAAAAATAGTTAGAAGCATTAGTGATGCCACTAACCCATTGTTTTCTCCTATCCTTAACTTCCTAAAATATGGAAACCTACCTGAAGATTGGAAGCTACTGAAAGAAAGCAAGACTAAGGTAGGTCAGTACATAATGTAAAATACTAAATTATACAAAAAAAAATAGCCTTAAGACCTAGAATATTGTGCATAGCTATAGAGTGGTCTGAAAAAATCATGTGTGAAGCTCACGAGGGATAATGTTGCTCCCACGCCATCCATTCCCACAAGTCACGTAGCACCATGTGTTGCTGACTCGACAAGCGTTGACTTTGACCGGTCTCGCCTGCCACGTGTCGTGCTTGATTGGCTAAAACTGTCAATTTTGCTTGTTTTTATCGTAGCCCTTTATCTAAAGCTGATCGGACGGTCCAGATCACACGCGAGTCAAGAAGAAATTAATTCTACAATTCAAGAGATTGATTGTATTTCTTTTTCTACTCTTTTCTTTATTAATTTGATGTCTTTTTTATGAAAAATATGAGATTTATGAACACAATTATGTGTAATTAATTTATTAATCTAGGGATCTTATGAACCTAATTTTCCCTATGTGATGATCTAATATTTTTTTCCCAATTATAATATTAATTTAATTATATTATTTAATCTTATTTTTATGCTATTAATTATTTTTTCAACAATTTATCTATAGAGGTAATTAAATAGATTTAAGAAAATTATTTAATTGAATATCTTGATTAAATAACATGCATAGTTTCTAGGTAGAGATGTATGATTCTTATGTATGTAATCCATAATTGATAAACTTAATGAGTAGTATACAATTTAATTGACATGAGTGAGTGATGGAATTAATTACTATATAATGTGTAGTTTACTTGAGAGAAAAATACATACTAGGTTAGATTCAATTGATCATGTAATTAATTGATATTATATTGGAGGGATTTTAGTGATTCACATGTTTAGTGATCATGTAATTAATTAATTGTTGTTATTTATTTTTAGTTATTTTAATTTTACTTTCTTAAGATATAAAAACACCACAAAAAATTGATTTTTATTATTTTTAGTTTTAAAAATTAGTTTCTAATAAAATAATCTTTGTGGGAACAATCTTAACTTATAATTATATTACTTGTTACGATACGTATATTTGTGTATTCATTGCACACACAATTTTTGTGGCGATCAAGTTTTTTGTGATGTTGTCGGAGATTATTAATATTAAAAATTAATATTTATTATTTTATTATTTATTTTATTATTTCTTTTTAAAAAAAATAAAAATTTCTTAATTTATATTTATTTACTTTAATTTTAATCTAAATTTATTTACATTCTTTTAGTGACTTATTTATTTATTTATTCTAGTTAATTTATTTTATTTATTTTCTTTACTTATTTATTTATTTATTTATTACTTTAATTTATTTATTTAGTTGTTAATTTTTTTTATTTTTTTTAGTTTTTATTTAGAAATTTCCTTTAGTATAGTAGAAACATAGTTGAGTCCATTGCATTAGTAGAGTTCGTGAGGGAAAAAAATCTTACCTTTAGATTTTAAAATTGAGTATACTTTGAGAACAATTAGAAAACAACAAGTCATCCAAGAGGAAGAAATGGTTAATCCATTAGAAATAAACAATAATGAGCTAAATTTGAATAATCAAATGTTTTTGATAGATGATGGAGATAGAGTTATGAATGAATATACAATACCTACGTTGGAAGGGTTGAATGTAAATATTAAAAGGCCAAACATTCAAGCTAATTAGTTTGAATTAAAGCCAATGATGTTTCAAATGCTACAAACAGTTGGATAATTCCGTGGATTATCGACAAAGGATCCTCATCTTCATCTCAGATTGTTTATTGAAGTTATAGATTATTCTCTTACTCTTTACGAGACCGTGCTCAAGCTTGACTAAACTCTTTGCCACTTGATTTCATTACAACTTGGAATGATTTGGCGGAGAAATTCTTGATGAAATACTTCCAACCAAAAGAATGATAAGCTTAGGAATGACATTATTTCCTACCAACAACACGAAGGATAATCTCTATATGAAGCATGGGAAAGATTCAAGGATTTTCTAAGGAAGTGCCCTCATCATGGTATTCCTTCTTGGATTCAAATGGAAACTTTTTACAATGGTCTCAATGCTCAAACAAGGACTATCGTTGATGCATCGGCTAATGGAGCTTTGCTAGCCAAATCTTACAATCAAGCTTATGATTTACTTGAGAAAATGGCTAGCAATAATTATCAATGGCCAATGGACAGAATGGAAACCACGAGAAAAGTAGCTGGAATGCATGAGGTAAATGATATCACAGCACTTACAGCTCAAGTTTCATCTTTGGTTATTATATTGAAGGTTCAAAACTCGCCAGCGAGTATAAACCAGGTCCAAGATTTAGGAGTGTCATGTGTGTTTTATGGAGGAGCTCATTTGTTTGATAATTGTCCAAATAATCCTGAATCCATTTGCTATGTGGGTAATGTGAATCGAAACAATAATCCATACTCAAACACATATAACCCAAGATGGAGACAACATCCAAATTTCTCTTAGAGTAATAACAACAATCAAGGTGGTAATCAATTCAACCACCTAGTTTTCAACAACCACATCAATTGCAGGTCCAAGAAAAGAAGCCACCTACTGAGGAAAATACAAATTCCTTAATGAGGATGATGAAAAACTTCATCCAATTAGTAAATACAAAAGTGTCCACTTAAGAGGCTTCGATTCCAAAGCCATAAGCCAAAGGCCTCAAGTTAACCTTCCTAGTGACACAATCATAAACCCAAGAAGAGAAGGGAAGGACCATTGCAGTGTTATAGCCTTGAGAAGTGGTAAAACTCTAGAGGGAGATAAGAGTCAAAAGGATAAGGAGGAATATAAGACTAAAAAGGATGAAAAGGAAGTAGTGGAAATAATTCAGCTAAAAAAGAGCAACCTTTACAAACCTACTATTCCTTTTCCTGAAAGACTGTAAAAGTAAAAGTTAGATACGCAGTTTTCAAAATTTCTAGAAGTCTTCAAGAAGCTACACATAAACATACCATTTGCAGAGGCACTTGAAAAAATGCCATCTAATGCCAAATTCATGAAGGATATAATATCAAAGAAAGGGAGGCTTGAAGATCATGAAACAATAACCTTGAATGAAGGTTGTAGTGCCATCCTTAATAGAAAACTACCACAAAAACTGAAAAAATCCAGGTAGTTTTGACATCCCTTGCACTATTGGGAACATCCGTTTTGGCAAGGCAATATGTGACTTGGGGTCTAGTATTAACCTTATGCCATTATCGATCTTCCAGAGATTGGGGGTTGATAAAGCCAAACCCACTTTAGTAACATTTCAAATGGTAGACAAGTCAATTAAAATACCCCGGGGCATGGTAGAAGATTTGCTAGTAAAAGTAAACAAATTCATCTTTTTGACGGACTTCATTGTGCTAGACATGGAAGAGCACCATGACATTCCTATCATACTTGGTCGTCCATTCTTAACAACCGGAAAAGCACTCATTGATGTACAAAAAGGTGAACTTGCAATAAGAGTACAAGATGATAATGATAATGTTGGTGATTGCTTTCAAATAAATAGCATTGATGAGTGATGAGCGAAAATCGGGATCGCCGATTCTGCCAATACTTTGGTTTTATATTTATAAAACTCTCGCAAGTGCACGAATCATTTCGTAGAAAATGATAAGTATACTCCCAAGGTCGATCTAAGGAAGGAATGTATGTAGTTTTTAATTTATTATTCAAACTTTTAAAAACGAAATTAAATCCTAAACATCACATCCGCGATATTTTGGGGTTTTTGTGTTTTAATCTACTTACTGAGAAAATTAAACATAGATTCAATAAACATTAAATGCAAATTTTATCTTTTATAAATAGTGGAGTATTTATGAATATAATAACTAAGTTAATTATACTTGCTCGTATTATTTAGGTTATTAAAGATATGAATTGATATTTATTGATTCTTCCTTTTTTGTATGAATACCACCTTTGGTGGGGTTAGATATTCTTTGTTAAGCTAAACAAATCAATTAACACCTATGGGTGGGGTTGATAACTAATTTGGTTAATTAAATTAATTCCTTTTTCTAAGAGATTGAAAAAGAACCATTTAAATGCCACATTTGGTGGGGTTAGGCAGTTTAAACTTTATTGAAGGTGTCCAAAATTAAACCTAAATTTAGTTATCAGTCTAACTTTCGAGTTTTAAAACCACTTCTTGAAAGCGTGTTGTCATACATTTTGAGATAATAATTCTTATAAAAAGCTTTTGAAATGAGCTTAGGCTCTAACTCTGGGGCGATTGTACCAACAAATAAAAAGACTACTACTAAATCGACCAGGATAACTAAACCTTAAAATCTAATTTTCGGGTTTAAGTTTGTAATGAAAAATAATATATTTCTACTACAACATTCTTAATATAAAATCTTGAATAAAAATAAAATCAATTCATTTTAGAGATTTTTACCTATTTAATATTTTGCAAGCATAACAACGTTATTATTATATCATGTTTACAAATAGCTAGCCTTGATTAAATTTAATCAGACAAATTAAATATAACATGTAAGAATAAAGCATAAAAAATAACTGCAAAGAAAATAAAATCCTTACAGTATTTTGATGCCATTCCCGTTGCTAGAAAACCTCCAAGCAGAATTTGCAGTTCCATTTATTGAATCAAAAACTAAAAAATTACAAAAACATAACTAGTTCTTCCCAAAGAGGGAAGAACTCTAAAACTAAGAGAAACTAGCTAAAACATAAGAAAAACTAGCTAAAACATAAGTGTGTTTTGAGGTGTGTTTTGAAGTGAAGGGAAGGGGGGTATTTATAAGTGAGGATAAAGAGAAAAAATGAGTAAAAAAATGTTAAAAAATGAAAAAACGTGTAATGGAAATGCCGAGGTCATCAATGACGTCATCATGACATCATGTGGCACGCGTGGAAAAATGGGCAGCAGCGTTGGGCGCGCGGAGGAGACGGAGGGTGCTACGGTAGCGGATGAAACGATACCGCGCGCGGTTGTGCGCGGATGAACGATGCCGCGCGCGACTTGCGCGGATGAAACGGTATCTATGCGCGCATCTCTGGCGCGGATGAACGGTAACCCGCCTGTAGCCTTGACTGGCCCATTGTAGCGGCAGCGGGATGAAATTTTCAAGCCTTGATTTTCTCCTTTTGACATTTTTAACCTTTTGACCCATTTTGTCCAATTTTTCCATATTTGTTGACCTTTTCCCTTATTTATTAATATATTTGTGATGTATTGCTTCAAGTATTCCTCTTTGAGTCTTTAAGTGCGTTTTTAAAAAAATACGAAAAACAATAAAAATACCAGTGATTCGAAAAAGACAAATTTATATAAATATATGATAAAACATATAAATATATATATATATATATATTTAATCAATTAATGTACGTAAAATCATGGTTATTTTAGTGCTTTTTGAGCACTCTAAATCGTAAAACCACGACGAACCTTCTTGCTAGTCCTTATGAAGAGAAGCGATAAAAACTAAAAATTAAACTATCCTAAATCACTTGAGTGGATTTATCACGGTTACATTTAGCGCATGCAATAAACCTTTAAACCCCAGGTTGCCACAGTGGAGCGAGTTTGAGTCTCGTGAGGGTTTGATAATGATACCCATGGCAAACATTGAACTAAATGTAAAAATCAAAAGAATCAAATCAAAAACTAAAATTACAACAAAATCAAAAAATTAATTTAAAAATAAAAGTAAACAACGTATCACAAAAATGTGTAAATGCTTTTTAATCTCGCTTTAAGATCATAATTAAAATCTCAAGCATAAGTTATTTTAATCTCTTTAAACAATGTGATTTATTATAATAATTAATTAGAAAATCATTTTCATATTTCATGTCAAAAAATGTATCAATTTAATTTCACCCGATTTCAGTGTCGTGAATGAGAATTAGAAACCGACTCTATTCCTCATAGTCAATACTCTCGAAACACTTGAATCCTATGGGTTCGAAACACTAAATACTAATTTATATGCGAAAGAGTTGATGTATAGAAATGAACTAATATGTTCGCGTATGTATAAAGAATAAAGGCTCCAAAGTGTTATTTTAACATTGATCTCGTAGAAAGGAATCAAATGTATAAATTATAAAGATATCATATATAAAAATTATTTTCAAGCGTAAATCAAACTCATTAAGAAAGAATTTCAAGATATATGCCTTTTACAAATGAAGAGAGTCTGATGACTTTTAGGAATTATTTCCTATATCTTTCTTTGGTAATTAACTTTTACTCACAACTTTGTAGGCAATGTGTGTTATAGTATGTAGATTATACTATATATTCTTTATCTCTCTATTTTTTTCTGAAGATATTTCTCAATATATCTATCTTTCTCCTTTTTGACATTTTTTTACCTTTTCGACCCATTTTGTCCAATTTTTCCATATTTGTTGACCTTTTCTCACTTATTTATTAATATATTTGTGATGTATTGCTTCAAGTATTCCTCTTTGAGTCTTTAAATTGCGTTTTTAAGCCAAAATACCTGAAAAACAATAAAAATACCCGTGATTCCGAAAAAGACAAATTTATATAAATATATGATAAAACATATAAATATATATATTTTTAATCAATTAATGTACATAAAATCATGGTTATTTTAGTGCTTTTTTGAGCACTCATCAATGAGCTAACCACTGATGTGCATTATGATATGTGCCCTATTGATGCTATAGAGTCTGTGCTTGTTAATTCTGTAAACACATATACTAATGAATACCAGGACACGCATGTAGGTGCACAAATTCATGTCGGTAGCCTAACAAGACTTGTTGAATCACCCCCACTTATGACCTTAACATATGATGTTATGAACAAGGACATTAACTCAATAGAAAACAACTCAACTTGTTTTAATTTTAAAAATATGGAATCAAAGGTTGATTTTGTGAATTTTTTGGAGGACATGCCTCTCATGTGTGTATCAAATACAATTATGGAATGTCTTGAAATAAGCTCATGGTTGAAACCATCCATTGAAGAGCCACCAAAATTAGAGCTTAAACCTTTACCTTCTCATCTTCGTTATACATTTTTGGGTGATAACGAGACACTTCCAGTCATAATCTCGACTAATCTAAGTATGGAGAAAGTGGAAGCACTACTAAAGGTGATGAGGAACTTAAAAAAAGCTATAGGTTGGTCTATTACCAATATCAAAGGCATAAACCCATCAATATGCATGCACAAAATATTGCTAGAAGACGAGGCTAAACCTACCAGGAATGCATAACATCGCTTAAATCCCATTATGAAAGAAGTGGTGAAGAAGGAAATTGTCAAGTGGATGGACATGGGCATTATTTACCCAATATCAAATAATGAATGGGTAAGTCCAGTCCAATGTGTACCAAAGAAAGAAGGAATCACTGTGGTGGAAAATGAGTCCAATTAGTTAATACCTACTAGGACTGTCACGGGATGGAGAGTATGTATAGATTTTCATAAAGTAAACAAAGCTACAAGGAAGGATCATTTTCCTCTCCCATTTATGGATCAAATGCTTGACCGATTTGCTGGACATTCTTTCTTTTGCCTTCTAGATGGATACTCTGGTTATAACCAGATTACTGTGGCACCTGAAGACCAAGAAAAGACCACATTCACATATCCTTATAGAACTTTTGCTTTCAGGAGAATGCCTTTTGGATTATGTAATGCACCTGCTACATTTCAACGATGCATGATGGCCATTTTCTCAGACATGGTGGAAAAGCATCTAGAAATCTTCATGGATGATTTTTTGGTCTTTGGAAACTCATTTGATGAATGTCTACACTATCTCTCCCTAGTGTTACAAAGATGTGAATAAAAAGTTTTAGTTTTAAACTGGGAGAAATGTTATTTCATGATACATGAAGGTATAATCTTGGGCCACAAAATATCAGCTAATGGCATTTGAGGTGGATAGAGCTAAAATATAAGTGATTGAGAAACTACCACCGCCTACCAATGTACGAGGAGTAAGAAGTTTTATTGGGCATGAAGAATTTTATCATAGATTCATAAAAGACTTTTCCCAAATCTCCAAACCCTTGTGTAATCTTTTGGAAAAGGACATGCCTTTCAAGTTTTATGATAAATCTTTAATAGCATTTCAAGTGCTTAAAGAGAGATTAGTGTCAGCACCAGTTATAGTCACACTAGATTAGAACAAGACCTTTGAATTGATGTATGACGCAAGTGATTTTGCTATTGGAGCTGTTTTTGGACAGCGAAGAGACAAAAAAAATTGTGCCATATACTATGCAAGCAAGACACTGAATAAGGCCCAAATGAATTATGCTACCAAAGTGACTGTTTACACAGATCATTCTGCAATAAAGTATCTCATGACGAAGAAGGATGCAAAACCAAGATTGATAAGATGGGTGCTCCTTCTACAAGAATTTGACTTGGAAATTCGTGATAAAAAAGGAACATAAAATTAGGTAGTAGACCATCTATCTAGACTAGAGAGAGGAGCAAAAATGGATGATAATATGGTAATTGGGGAATCTTTCCCAGATGAGCAACTATTTTCTATAGCTCAAACAGAAGTTCCATGGTATGGAGACATTGCAAATTTTCTTGCCGCCAACGTTCTTCCACTGAACCTCACATGGCAACAAAAGAAGAAGTTTTTCCATGACATTAAATAGTATTTTTGGGATGACCCTTACCTCTATAAAGAATGTGGTGATGGTATTTTGAGGCTGTGTGTCCCTAATGATGAAGTTGAAAGTATCATTTACCATTGTCATAGCTCAGACTATGGAGGTCACTTTGGGAGCACAAAAATAGTAGCTAAAGTACTTCAATCTGGTTATTTTTAGCCTACACTATTTAAAGATGCTTACAATTATGTAAAGATATGTTATAGATTTCAAAGGATAGGTAATATTTCAAAAAGAGATGAGATGCCTTTGAACAATATACTTCAAGTGGAATTGTTTGATGTGTAGGGCATCAACTTTATGGGATCATTTCCTCCGTCATTTGGCAACCAATACATACTTGTAGGAGTGGATTACATGTCAAAGTGTGTAGAAGCCATTGCTAGGAACAAATGTGATGCAAAAGTTGTCATGAAAGTTTTGAAGAAAAATATTTTAACTAGGTTTGGAACTCCTAGGATCATTATTAGTGATGGAGGAAGTCACTTTTGCAATAAAGCATTTAATTCCTTATTGTCTAAGTATGGGATTAAGCATAAAGTGTCTACCCCTTACCATCCCCAAACAAGTGGGCAAGTAGAGGTATCTAATAGAGAAGTGAAAAGAATTTTGGAGAAAACTGTGAACATCTCTAGGAAGGATTGGTCATCTAAGTTGGATGATGCTTTATGGGTCTACAAAATTGCATTTAAAACACCAATTGGTACCACCCCATATAATCTAGTTTATGGAAAGGCTTGTCACTTACCATTAGAATTGGAACACAAAGCATATTGGGCATTGAAACAGTTGAATATGTCCATAGATGTAGCTGGTGAGAAAAGAATGCTTCAAATAAATGAATTGGATGAATTTTGATGGAATGCTTATGAAAATGCCAAGCTTTACAAATAAAAGACAAAAAGATGGCATGACAAAAAAAATTATGCACCATATCTTTGAACTAGGTCAGAAAGTATTACTGTACAACTCAAGACTAAAATTGTTTCCAGGAAAATTAAAGAGTAGATGGTCAGGACCATTCATCATCACTAAGGTAACCAACCCTGGAGCCATTGAATTAGAAAATAAAGATAAAGAGCGATTTATGGTTAATGGGCATAGGGTGAAACACTATTATGAAGATTAATTATCAAATGAAACACTTGTGATAACCTTAGTGGATGCACCTTAGGAATTGATATGATCGTATAGTCAAGGACGTTAAACATGATGTTGTTGGGAGGTAACCCAACGTTATTTTACTTATATTTTTATTATTTTTGTTTTGTAGGTGAATAAATGTGGAGGGCAATTGCACAACAAGAATGAGCATTTCAATGACAAATGTGGTGTGCCATGACTAGGGGAGTTTTCTTTTCTTTGACCTTTTCATAGTTATATGTGCACATTGGGGACAATGTGTAATTTAAGTTTGGGGGAGGGAACTTAATTCTCTACATTAGTATTTAGTATGCATTTTAAATTTTTAGGGATTTTTTTTAATTTTTAGGTTGTTTTTAATCATGATTTGGGTAGAAATTGATAAATATATGGAACTAAATGCATGCATGCTTGTTATGAAACATATAAACTCAATGATAAAAATTGGTTGTCATGACTAGGATAAGGAATGTAACATATTTGTTAAGATATTTACATTAATCATGTGATATGCTTGCTAGTTTTGATTGAATTGATTCAACTTTTATGCACATGTTCATGATTAATTTTGGTGTGCTTATTGAGAGAAATTTTGTAGTGAGTTATGCGAGTCAATTAGATCTACCAAGTTTTAGAATTCATTTGATCATCTCTTGAGGTAAAATCCTAAATAGTATTTAGCAAGAGAAATGATTTAGGCCTTATTTGGATCGATTGAGCCTTTTAAGCTAACCATTGTTAATATCTTTAGTCACCCATTTGAGCCTAACAAAGAACCTTTCATATCTGTAAGCCACATTTAATGTCTAACTAATAAGTATTACATTTACCCTTGCACCTTTAGCTTGTATGAAAAGAAGAAAAAAAAAGATGCAATCATGTGTTATGCTTTAGAGTAAGGTGAAATGTAATGCACCCCGTAAAAAATAAAGAAGAAGAAGCAAAACTCGCAACACAAGTATCTCTTTAAAGAAAAATAAAATAGAATTGAAAATAAGTTTGGGGTGTTGTGAAGTAACCAAAAAAAAGATATGAAAATAATGTCAAAAGAGGGTGCACTAAAATATCAAGTAAAAGCTCAATTGCAACTAAAAAGTGCATGATGAAAAAAAACTAAGGTGTGGAAAGACCCTAAAATGTCTGCATCTATCTACCCCCACCTAAGCCTTACATTACAACCATGTAAAGTCCTTATTGATCTTGAGCTAAGTGCATATTTATATTAGTGGAAAGGGATGTGAAAAATTGACTTATTAGACTTGTTTTAAGATTGAATTGATTAGCATGCTCATATAAGTTGATTTCACGAGTACATTGGATGATATCATGTGCAACACACACACACACAAATCAATTTTTCAAAAACCTTGCATATCCTTGTATTGATGGAACATTGATTGATGAATATGTGAACCTCTTTATTATAGACTTGTATGACTTTTGAGAGGGAAAGTTTTCTTGAAATATGCATGTACTAATAGAAGTATATTTATGAATATACTACCCAAGTTATTTTATTTAGTTATACTTAGCTTTACTTGAGGACAACCAAAGATTTAAGTTTGGGGGTGTGATGACTCTATGAAAATAGAGTCATTAGCGCACTTTTTTATTTAATTTTTAATTTTTTTATTTAATAAATAGTATTTTTATCGTCAAAAAAATAAAATTTAACTTTTTAGTGAAAAGGGGTGAAAATATAATTTTTGGAATTTTTTGTGATTTTTATGAATTTTTAACGTAGGACCAATCAGAAGTTGTCACGTGGCATGTCACGCAAGAAGATGAGCTGACTGGGCAAGCCACGCGGATGCCACACAAACACGGAGAGCGAATCACATTGCACCGCATGTGAGGAGGATGAAACATGCACCACGTGTCAGCACAACGTTCAATCCGAGTTCAGAAATTGGTCAACGCATCATGACACGTGTCACCACGTCATTGCTCTACGCGTTCCACCCGTGCACCACGTGTTGCTAACTCAACGAGCGTTGACTTTGATCGGTCTCCCCTGCCACGCGTCACTCCCTGATTCCCCCAATGAATTCCTAATGCCATGTGTCACGATGTGATTGGCCAAAACTATCAATTTTGCTTGTTTTGATCGTAGCCCTTAATCTAAAGCTGATCGGATGGTCCAAATCGCACCTGAGCTTTATTTAAGCCACTAATCACTCCATAAACCCTAATTGGCCTCCATTAGCATAATTTTGATTAATTTTTAGAGCTAAAAAGAGAGAAAAATATAGAAACATTCAAGAGAAGACACAATTTTGGTGGATATTCAAGAGGAAATTAATTCTACAATTCAAGAGATTGATCGTATTTCTTTTTCTACTCTTGTCTTTATTAATTTTATGTCTTTTTATGAAAAAATATGAGCTTTATGAAGACAATTATGTGTAATTAATTTATTAATCTAGGGATCTTATGAACCCAATTTTCATTATGTGATGGTCTAATATTTTTTTCTCAATTATAATATTAATTTAATTATATTATTTAATCTGATTTTTATGTTATTAATTGTTTGGCCAACAATTTATCTATAGAGACAATTAAATAGATTTGAGAAAATTATTTAATTGTTTGTCTTGATTAAATAACATGCATAGTTTCTAGGCAGAGATGTATAATTCTTATGTATGTGATCCATAATTGATAAACTTAATGAGTAATATACAATTTAATTGGCATGAGTGAGTGATTAAATTAATTACTATATGGTGTGTAGTTTACTTAAGAGAGGAATACATGCTAGGTTAGATTCAATTGATCATGTAATTAATTGATATTATATTGGAGAGATTTTAGTGATTCATATGTTTAGAAAATTCGGGAATTAAGTATTCTTAGATATTTTCTCGTATATCTTTTTAGTCACAAAATCTGATTTAATTAATTATTGCTATTTATTTTTAGTTATTTTAATTTTGCTTTCTTAAGATATAAAAACACCACAAAAAATGATTTTTATTATTTTTAGTTTTAGGAATTAGTTTCTAAAAAATAATCTATGTGGGAACGATATTTACTTATCATTATATTACTTATTACGATATGTATATTTGCGTATTCATTGCACACACAATTTGTGTGACGATCATTAAACTCTATGATACCTATAAAGAAAAAATAAAGAGAATGGATTCAGATTTTTAAAGCTCGAGCTAAACAATAATGGATGATTAGAAGTAAGCTTAGGGCTTATTCACTATCATCAGGGAAAACTTCAAATCTCCCTCCAAAGTCAATTGGAGGGTTCTTGTGTTTCTTGGGTGCCCGAGGTTTACGGATAATCCTATAAGATGGCTCTACTAAGCCTTGTCTCATCAATTCTTAGGCAACAAAACATGGGATGTTTAATAGTTTTCTCCATTGTGTTTTCTTGGGTAGATAGTTCTAGATATCAACCAACCTTTGTTTAGACTCTAGGCTCAAGGTTATGATAAGGGAACACATATTTCTTATCAAGAGTTTGGTGTCAACTTAGGTGCTTCTTATCAACCTCGAGTTACTATCTTACGATTCCCACCGACCACACATATAAAAGAAGTACTCCTTCTAATTCTTCTCATTCTTAAGAAGGATCACATTTATGCTCCAATCCTACTTGACTAACATATAGACTCTCCTTATGTCTATAGAGTTTTGTCTTAATACATATGCCTCATTGAACTCAGGCATTTCCAACTCGATCACAAGTTCTCTAAATATAAGGGTGAGACAAAGCAAGTATCTCCACTTATTTGGCATTAATTTTCTTGGCACAAACTGTTTCCTTTCCATGAACTTTATTATGAAGAGGTACAATGGGAATTTGACACTTAGCCATAAGGCCTTTTCATGAAAAGTTGTCCATCCAACTAGAGGTGGTGCACTATCAAGAACACTCGTCCTAGGGATCATTATTTGAACCGAGGAAGGAATATCATACATCTTTCTTATCTTCTCCTCGTCTTGGAGAGCTAAACCATTGGGCTTGACCTTGGCCTCCCAACCTTTGGTTTGACTTGTGGGTTCACCGATACCTTTTCTCCTAGATTTTTTCCTTCATGACATTGAGATCGATATATGGGTCTAGGGTACATTCAACCTAATTGTTTGTGTTGTTTGAGGTTGAGACGTAGACGTAAAAAGAGGAGTGATGAGTGCTCAAAAAGCACTAAAATAACCATGATTTTATGCACTTTAATTGATTAAAAATATATATATTTATATGTTTTATCATATATTTATATAAATTTGTCTTTTTCGGAATCACGGGTATTTTTATTGTTTCAGAATTTTGGCCTAAAAACGCAATGTAAAGACACAAAGAAGAATACTTGAAGCAATACATCACAAATAAATTGATAAATAAGTGGAAAAAGGTCAACAAACATGGAAAAATTGGACAAAATGGGTCGAAAAGGTCAAAAATGTTAAAAGACGGAAACGCGCCGCGGCCGGCCCGGCCCCAGCGCCCGGCCATGGCGCATACGCCGCCTTGGCCCCGGCTGGGCCCGAGCGCCGCCGTGGCAGTCGATCGTCTTCCGTGCTATTTCTGCGTGCAGCTGCTATTCTGTGGCCATACGCTCGACATGACAGCCTTGTGGCAGAACGGCGTAGCGCAACGTTTTTGACCCATTTTTCACGTCACGGCCCTTGGCGATGACGTCATGCGACGTCATTGATGACCTCAGCCAGGTCCAAACACGTTTTTATTTTTTTAATATTTTTTTAACATTTTTTTAATCATTTTTTCTCTCCATCCTCACCTATAAATACCCCCCTTCCATACACCTAAAAACACCTCAAAACCTCACTTCTCTCTTCTTTCTTTCTCTCATTTCTTAGTTTTTAAGTTTTCCTTAGTTTCTTTCTTAGTTTCTAAGCTTTTCTTAGTTTTTCTCTTAGTTTTTAGTTCAATTGTCTTAGGTTTAGAGTTCTTCTCTTTTTGAGAGGAACTTGTAATATTTTGTAATAATTTAGATTTTTGATTCAATAAATGGAAGTGCAAATTCCGCTTGGAGGTTTTCTAGCAGCGGGAATAGCGTCGAGTTACTGTAAGGATTTTATTTTCTTTACGCTGATTTTTTTATGCTTTATTCTTACATGTTATATTTAATTTGTCTGTGATTAAATTTAAGCGTGCTATTCATTTATAATCATGATATAATAATAACGTTGTTATGCTTGCGAAATATTAAATAGGTGAAAATTTCTAAAATGAATTGATTTTATTTTTTATTCAAGATTTTATATTAAGGATGTTAGAGAGAAATATATTATTTTTCATTACAAACTTAAATCTGAAAGTTAGACTTTAAGGTTTAGTTATCCGGTCTAATTTAGAGTAGTGCTCTTTTATTTGTTGGTACAATCGCCGGTAGTTAGAGTGAAGCTCTATTTCAAAAGTTTTTATAAGAATTATTATGTGGAAATGTATTGACAACATGTTTTCAATAGTGATTTTAAAACTTGAAAGTTAGTACTCGGATAACTAAATTCTTAAGTTTAATTTGGACACCTTGAATAAAGTTTAAAGTTGTCTAACCCCACCCAAGGTGGCATTTAAATGGTCCATTTTCAATTCCTTAGAAAAAGGAATTAATTTAATTAACCAAATTAGTTATCAACCCCACCCATAGGTGTTAATTGATTTGTTTAGTTAACAAAGAGTATCTAACCCCACCAAAGGTGGTATTCAAATACAAAAAAGAGAATCAATAAAATATCAATTTATATCTTTAATAACCTAGATAATATGAGCAAGCATAATTAACTTAGTTATTATATCCATAAAATACTTTCCACTAATATAAATGATAAAATTTGCATGAATATTTATTGAATACGTATTTATATTTATTTATTCAATTTGTATCTATGTTTATTCTTTTTAGATTATATTTAATTAATCTGTATATATGTTTATTTTATGTTATTAGATTAGGAACACAAAAACCAAAACTATCGTGACAGGATGTTTAGGATTTAATTTCGTTTTTAAAAGTTTGAATAATAAATTAAGAACCACATACATTCCTTCCTTAGATCGACCTTGGGAGTATACTTATCATTTTCTACGAAATGATTCGTGCACTTGCGAGAGTTTTACAAATATTAAAACCAAAGTATTTGCGAGAATTGGCGATGCCGGTTTTCGCTCATCAAGGAGACTTAGACATTTCTTCTTCACTTGAGATGCTTGTTTCACTTTAGGTCCTCGATGCATCACTTTCTGCTAGACCCGAGTAACTAGGGTATTGAGAGCTTTCCCAAGAAGAAAAGCTCAATGAGCATGAAGATAGAACTACCTTGTTAGTAGCCGATGATGATACCTCTATATGCATGGTCTCTACAAAAGATTATAGAAAGAACAAAATAGTAAGGTAGAAGGAGATAGAAGTTACCTAAGGACAAGTTTTCAAAGTAAAAAAAGAGTGAATTTAAGGAGCGATCTGAAAAGAAATTAGAAAAATTGTTTGACTCGATGATTGATCCTTAAAAGTCCAAGTAAAAGTATGTACATGTTGAGCTATTTTTCTTACCATTCGAGCAAAGAAGTTATATGGCGCAAGGTGAAAAGATAGAGCGTTTTTGTTCTAATTTCTGTTCGATGTCCTAGAAATAATGAAATAAGTAATGTCCTGGCTCCACATTATATAGAGATTCAAATCTTTTTTTTTCTCTCTCTCTCCAATTAACTAACAATCATTTATTAGGGTGTGCCAAACATTTCAAATTCACTGGCTAGTTGCTACTTTTCCACCCCAATTAAAGAACCGAGTTGAAAGAATATAGGGAGTTGATGTTTGAACATATGGCTCGACCTAATGCCCGATCCATGAACAGTTCGAGCCATCAAAGATGTATTGCTATAAGATGATTCAGTTTATGCACGTGCCCACAACGATAATCATAAGGTGTCCTTGCTTATGTAGAGTAATTTTCGGTATTGAAAGGCCGATTATTAGCCCAAGTCATCAAAATGGTCGAATTTTAGTTAGATTATGTTTTTACATATGTATCCTCTGACACACTACTGCATGTACCCTTTATATGATTGATACGTGTATATATATTGTTATATATATATAGACCTTATATAAGGTTCGCACAATTCACTTTCAATTCTTTGACATCTCTAAGATTTTTCTATTTGAAAATCGCAACGTCCCAACATTTGTGATGTGATATATTTGTATTATATGTGAAAATAAGTATAAATGTATGATTTATTGATATTTTTATTTTAAAATTATAAGTGACGAGGTTATCATTGATAAGAAGAAAATGAATTATTTAACTAATTTTTAAAATAATTATGGAATATGATATAATATAAAAAAATTAGTGTAAAATTATTTCAATCTAGTACCAAATTTGGTACGATGAATAATATTGTGTTAAATTTGACACAATATTGTTCATGCATTAATTATTTTTAAAGAAAAAATTATATATATTTTTATTATATATGATAAATTAAAATTAAGTATATTATAAAAAATTAGTAAAACAATTACTTAAAATAATTTTTTGTGTAATATTTGGTATAATTTTTTATATAATAAAATAAATATTTTATTTTATTTTATAAAAGAATATTTTTTATTATTTTTATTATAATATTTAATATTATGGATTTAATAAGAGTAAAAATTTGATATAAATTTTAATATACTTGTAAAATGATGCTAGGGATCGGATATTCTGACGAGAAAAACTCATCACAAAAATGCAAGAAAATTTTCAAACGCGGTCAAACTCCCGTTTACCTTCTCCATATTTTGACAATCTTTGTTTAATTCAAAGTTCCAATTCTTCTTGTTTAGATTGTCAGCAACCTAATAGCTTTATTACAAACAGAGGCGTCATATTAGCAATCCCCCCCCTCCCCCCCAACAGAAAACAGTGGAAGTTACATGTCAGACAAGTAACCTGTGGTTGTTATCCTATACGAACACACAAAAAGTGTTTAATTCAATTAGTGAAATGCATTCAAATTCTCGAAAGATGAGTTGTTTTCCTCACATATTCCTTGTTTATTATTTAAATTGTCCTCTTCTTCCCTCTCCTCTCCATTGGTAATGGTATGAGACCAAGAGAGACCCGGAACTGAAAACTTAGAGCTTTCTCTGTCTAGGTCTCCAATGGCGAGCTGGTTGTTGTCAGAATGTGGTTTGAAGCCTCTACCTGAAGTATTATACTACAAACCCAAAACAGTACTTGTATCAAATAACATCTCAAAGGTTCGATTTTTAAATCCCAAAAAGAGCTTGACGGATGTTGGGCTTCCATTGACCGAAACAAATAGAGGGTATTTAAGTAGGAGAATCTGGGAGCTAAAAGTGAGTGTGCCGGTGAGAGTTTCTTCAACAGAAGAAGTTGATTTTGACCCAGGTGCGCCGCCACCGTTCAATTTAGCTGATATTCGAGCTGCCATTCCAAAGCATTGTTGGGTTAAGAATCCATGGAAGTCTATGAGCTATGTCGTCAGGGATGTGGTTGTAGTCTTTGGATTGGCTATAGCTGCGGCATATATCAACAATTGGGTAGTTTGGCCTCTCTATTGGGCTGCTCAAGGGACCATGTTTTGGGCTCTCTTTGTTCTTGGCCATGATTGGTAATCAAAACTTTTTTTTATTCAAAATCTCTCTTCCTTCTTTTATCATTTGGTGGTTGTGATTTTGGTTGTTTACCAATATGTCTGTTTCCATTAGTAATGTCGCTTGTTTTTGTTATGTAGTGGCCATGGAAGCTTTTCAAACAATCACACACTAAACAGTGTTGTGGGACATGTGCTACATTCTTCAATTCTTGTACCCTATCATGGATGGTATGTATGCTCACTAATTTTGTTTAATTTAGGTCTCCTTTTTATCTGGTAGCTTACAAGTTTTGTAAATTGTATTTTGCAGGAGAATCAGCCACAGAAGTCATCATCAATATCACGGACATATAGAGAATGATGAATCATGGCATCCAGTAAGTCCTCTTCATTCTTTAGGAGATAGCTGTGTTTTCCATTATGATTGATGATTCTTCGTGTTCTTGTTGCAGTTGTCTGAAAAAATCTATAGGAATTTAGATAAACTCACAAAAACTTTGAGATTTACAGTGCCTCTTCCAATTCTGGCGTATCCTTTGTATCTAGTAAGTATGTGGTGTTGATTAATTAGTTTTGTCATGGAGTTGTCGATTATAATTGTTGATAATTATCCTTGTCAATTAATTTTGTTGGTACAGTGGAGTAGGAGTCCTGGGAAGAGTGGTTCTCACTTTGATCCGAATAGCGACTTGTTTGTCCCCAGTGAGAGAAAAGATGTGATAACTTCCACTGTTTGTTGGACAGCAATGATTGCTTTACTTGGCGCTATGGCCTTTGTTATGGGTCCTATTCAACTGCTTAAGCTCTATGGTTTTCCTTATTTGGTAATTATGACCATATTAATAATAATGTTCAATTGAAGATTATTTATTTTTAATCAATTTCAATTGACTTGAATGATAGGGTTTTGTTATGTGGTTGGATTTAGTCACTTACTTGCATCACCATGAACATGAAGAAAAATTACCATGGTATCGAGGAAAGGTATGGAGGTCTTAATTTGTTTCGTGTTCGGTTGGTTTTTTTTCAAGTAGGAGGAAAATGTGTTTAGTTCATTCACTAATGTAATGTTGGATAGGAATGGAGTTACCTAAGAGGAGGGTTAACAACATTAGATCGTGACTATGGATGGATAAACAACATTCATCACGATATCGGTACTCATGTGATCCACCATCTATTTCCTCAAATCCCCCACTACCACTTAATTGAAGCAGTTAAGTATCAGTTTAATTCATCGGGTACAAAACTGATCTTTATTAAAGTTAACATATAAAGTAATGATGTTGTTGTCATGTTTTTATTTAGACTGTGGCAGCTAAGCCTGTGCTTGGCAAATACTATCGGGAGACAAAAAGATCAGGACCTCTACCGTTTCACCTGATTGGAAACTTCTTAAGAAGCGTGAAGCGAGATCATTATGTTAGTGACACTGGTGATGTTGTGTACTACCAAACTGACCCTCTACTTGCTCAACTTCATGCTGTTGAAAACTGATGTCGGACCAAGCTTCAAGCATAACTACTGATGCATATATTATATATATTATTTTTACTTAATTAGAGTCAAGTAGATTCATATTTAAAAACATGTTATTGTAGAGAGAAAAAACGCTTAACTCATTCTTCTTAGGAATATTTTCTCTTGGGATATCTATCATGTAATATGCATTCAATATTTTGAAAAATGAAAGAATAATTTTCAATTTATTTTCATCTAATTCGTATTATGTCTTAATTTTTGTTAAATAAAATTTAATGTATAAAATTATTATCAAATTATATAAATAAAATAAAATTATACCTTATTCAAATTTTAAGTTTTAACACTCAACCTCTCGAAAAAAGAAAAAGAAAAAAAAAACTCAATAGTTTGAGTTTACTATTCGTGTATTAAGTAAACTTCAGAGATACTTGGTCACGTTGTGCTATCTCCCTAAATTTGGGTTGCGAAGAAATCATGACTAAATTGTGTAGTAAGTACGCCTTATTGCTTTATAGGAAAGGTTGTAGTTAGGATACTAATTTAAAAGAAGCATCATTTCACATCTTTTTAATTATATGATCATTTTAAACATTTGAAATAATGACCAATAGCAATTTAGCTAATTGTGTCAATTACAACTTACATGTGGATAGTTTTTCTCTTCTTCTTTTTCATTCTTTGAAAATACGCAACGTTAAACCCTTACAATTTGTATTGAGAGTTATACATTCCACTTATTAATTAATATGAAGTATAATTTTATTATTATTATTATTATTATTATTATTATTATTATTATTATATATAAAATTACGATCCATTAAAATAGATGAAATTTGAATTTTTACTAATATTATTTTTTTAGTTATAACCTCATGAATTAATATTGGCCAAATTTACTCGTACATGTCCCAGGATTTATGTCCCATGAGATGGTCTAAAATTCAAAATATATAAGTTAGTGTGAAATGGGAATAAATGAAATGTACATATAGATAAGTCGATCTAAATATAAAGAGAGAGTGGGTGCCAATTCATGTGTATTCGAATTAACCCCTTTTGACCAGACCCAATCAATCGAACATGTTGATACAAGTTTGTTAAAACAGTGTTGGAATAATATTATCGTTAATTTGAAATGAATTGTTTGGGTTGAGTCGCGGACTAAATCGCTCTTTTTAAGATGTTTCGCAACTCTACCCAAATTTGTGCAAGCAAAAACACAGCCCAGTCGTCCTTAGGATAAAACAACCCAGAATCTTTTTTTCTGTCTCGGAACTTCATTATACTGATGAAGACCGGAATGTTACACCTGAAAATTTTATTGCTAGAAAAACTGAAAGATAAATTAGAATTGTAGAGAGAATTTTTTTCCTTAGTGAGATGAGTTTGCAGATTGTTGTATAGAAACCGTGTGGCCATTATAATAATAACGGTAATGTCTGGGAATTGAGAGCGTAACAATCATTCTAAGTAATGAAAAGTAATGGTCATTTTCTGAGTAAAAACGAATAACAGACATTTTTGTGAATAAATATGAGCAACGGCCATTTTTCTAAATAAAAAAGAATAACGGCTATTTAACAGTTATATATATATATATATTATTCATTTACGTTTTAGTCTAGTAAATTTAATCTAAATTGATCAAATTTATTTTTTTATGGTTATTTTAAAATAGATTTTAACAATTTTTTAAAATAAAATTACTTCCAATGTAACTCTAAACAATACAATATTTTTAAGTATCTATTTTTAACTCCAAACCCCCTAACTTTTGTATACCTTTCCTAAAAATAAGGCATCAGTGGATGAACATCCAAATTACACCTTAATCAAAAGTAAATTATTATGCATTGTCTTATTTCCAGTGACTTCATCTTTTACTCATCTTCCTTTCCGGCAGATAATATTTTCACCCAATAGCATAACAATTTGTATATACTGGTATCGTTTGGTGTGATGACAATTTTTTTTCTTTTAACCTTTTTTTTAAAAAAAAATTAATAACAGATATGATGCATTGTCCCGTAAATAACCCAGTCCCAGACCATTTTTTTTTTAAAATTCATTATCAGTTATTGACTCAAGTAAGTTTTTTTGAACAGTACTATTGTGTCTTTTCGAAAATTGACACCTTTAAGGCTATCAATTTTTCCCACTGAAATTTGTAAAGGATTATATAATTAGTGATAAATTTGTAAAAATTAAATTATAAAATATAATATATAGATAAGTATTTTATAAAATAAAATAGAATAATAATAAAGATTACATTTATAGATGTAATCCTTGAAACTATATAATATATTTTAATAAATATATAAAAAATTATATTTTATATATTTAATTATAAACTAATTATAAATAATCAAATCCAAGTTTTTAAATAATACATCTAATTCAAACTCTTTCAAGAAGCTCGTGGAATAATACATCTAATTCAAACTCTCTTAAGAATCTCGTGGTTCCAAAACCGATCGTACAAACCATCTCCTAATCGAAAATGCTACTTTGTGAAGCAGTTTATGTTTTTTATTATATTAAAATATCAATATATATTTTTTATAAAATTATTTAAATTTTAAAAAAATAAAATCTTATAATTATATTATAATTTATTCTTATTATTTCATGATGTTATAAATATTATTTAATATAAAATGATTATATATTTATTGTTACGTATATTTTTTTTCTATTTTACTTAAATATTATTTATTTGCTCAAAAAAATTTCTTTCCGATATAAATATTTGTTATTGATTTTTTTATAATAAAAATAATAATTAATATATCACTTAAATTATCATTTTGTATTTATATATCTCCATGAATATTGAAATCTCTATATGTTTACATAAATATTTTAAATGAAAATAAAAAACAAAAAATGGAGACAAGATTATGACTCAACTCGCCAAACATTGTCTCTTTGAAAACTAGGGGTGTGCAAAAAATTCGATCCAATTCGATGGTCGGATCGGATGAAATTTTTTTACATCCGTTAAGTGCGGATCGGATGACGGATTTCACTACGATTCATCAGATCCGACCGAAATATATTATATATATATTTAATTAATATATATTTATTAAATTAAATATATATATAATAATTATTTAACCTAACCTAAAGCAGCTGCCGTATATTTAAATCTTAACCCAAAACCTAATATATTTTTCCAACTAACTCCATCTCGCTCCCTGCTTACCTGCCTCCATTGTTAAGTGCTTCTCTGCTTCTGCTTCTGCTTCTTTACTTCTCTGCTTCGCAATTGCTTCTGCTTCTATGCTTCGCAATTGCTTCTGCTTCTATGCTTCGCAGCTGCTTCTGCTTCTCTACTTCGCAGCTGCTTATGCTTCTCTGCTGCTCGTGCTTCTCTGCTTGTGCTTCTCTACTTCGCAGTTGCTTGTGCTTCTCTGCTCGCTCGTTGCTGCTGTTGTTGCTCGTGCTTCTCTGCTCGCCACTGCTGCTACCCCCGCTGAATTATTTTTAATCATGCTATCACTTACTTTTTTAATTTGTATGAAAAATATTTTTATTTTAGATTTTTTTTATTATATGTAATTTTTCATTTTATATGTTGAAATTAAATCAGATTTGGATTTTTTCGTATTGACATTTATAAAGGTTCAAATCGGATTGATATTTCATAATTTTTTTATTTATGTAATTTTTTTAATAGATTTAAATTAAAATTTCGGATTTAATAATTTTTGGTTTAAATAATTTTCGGATCGGATCGGATTCGAATTAACTTAAAATTGGCGATTTCAGATTTGCTTCGGATTGACATGTACAGCGGATCGAATTCGGATTGAATAATTCATAATTTATAACGGATCGAATCATATTCGGATTAACCTAAAATTTACGGTTTCGAACCGATGCTCACCCCTATTGAAAACCCTAGATATATAAGAAAAGTTAGATTTAATCTCAAACCTTTTTTTATTTTTATGTTACAAATATTATAGCGATATTTTGATTTTTAGACACTTTAGAGAATTAAATTATAAAAAAATATTTATTTGTTCTAGCATTAGTAATTTTTAAAATTAAAAATATAAATTATTATACGTTTTTGATCCATATTCTCAACCAATATATATCTAATATTTTTATTTAAATTATTAGTACATATTTTGTTTAATTTTAATAATAATTGATACTTTTAAATTACTACAATTTATTGAAATTATTATTAAAATTAGTCAAAATATATATCGTATTTCATATATTTTATTTGAAAAGAGGAGTAAAAAATATATAAAAATAAGAATAAAATATAACGTAGTTCAAATATATAAATTAATGAGATATTAGTATTAATTGTTTTTTCCTATTTATGTAAATAAAATTTAATATTATTATACTTTTTAAAATATAATAAATATTGAATATTTATTTCATAAGTAATAAATAATAATTTAAAAAAAAACAAACAGGTACGCATGTTATGTCAGATCACACATATGCTCAAAGTCAAATTCACAACTTTCTGTACCGTACAGTAATACACCACCTAACTACGCGTAGCTAAGTCATTTTTCTCCAAGCTGATGTGAACTCACTGATGAGCAGAATCGGTATGGGTAAAAACTTTGATGTCATCCCCGCAACGGAGTCTTTCCCGGCAACGACGTCAAAAACTTTGATGTTATCCCCGCAACGGAGTCTTTCCCGGCAACGACGCCAAAAACTTGATGAGCGAAAACCGGCATCGTCGATCCTGTCAATACTTTGGTTTTAATATTTGTAAAACTCTCGCAAGTGCACGAATCATTTCGTATAAAATGATAAGTATACTCCCAAGGTCGATCTAAGGAAGGAATGTATGTGGTTTTTAATTTATTATTCAAACTTTTAAAAACGAAATTAAATCCTAAACATCCTGTCACGATATTTTAGGGTTTTGTGTTTTTAATCTACTTACATAAAAATAAACATAGATTCAATAAACATTCATGCAAATTTTATCTTTTATAAATAGTGGAGTATTTATGAATATAATAACCAAGTTAATTATGCTTGCTCGTATTATTTAGGTTATTAAAGATATGAATTGATATTTATTGATTCTCCCTTTTTTGTATGAATACCAACTTTGGTGGGGTTAGATATTCTTTGTTAACTAAACAAATCAATTAACACCTATGGGTGGGGTTGATAACTAATTTGATTAATTAAATTAATTCCTTTTTCTAAGAGATTGAAAAAGAACCATTTAAATGCCACCTTTGGTGGGGTTAGACAGTTTAAACTTTATTCAAGGTGTCCAAATTAAACCTAAGAATTTAGTTATCCGAGTACTAACTTTCAAGTTTTAAAATTACTACTGAAAACATGTTGTCAATACATTTTCAGATAATAATTCTTATAAAAACTTTTAAAATAGAGCTTCACTCTAACTACCGGGCGATTATACCAACAAA
Source organism: Hippophae rhamnoides (assembly GCA_033030585.1). Lineage (NCBI taxonomy): Eukaryota > Viridiplantae > Streptophyta > Magnoliopsida > Rosales > Elaeagnaceae > Hippophae > Hippophae rhamnoides. The sequence goes on along the minus strand of CM065429.1, from coordinate 41,085,996 downwards.
TAAAAGAGCACTACTCTAAATCAGACTGGATAACTAAACCTTAAAATCTAATTTTCAGATTTAAGTTTGTAATGAAAAATAATATATTTCTCTCTAACATTCTTAAAATAAAATCTTGAATAAAAATAAAATCAATTCATTTTAGAGATTTTTACCTATTTAATATTTCGCAAGCATAACAACGTTATTATTATATCATGTTTACAAACAGCTAGCACAGTTAAATTTAATCACAGACAAATTAAATATAACATGTAAGAATAAAGCATAAAAAATAACTGCAAAGAAAATAAAATCCTTACAGTACTTCGATGCCATTCCCGTTGCTAGAAAACCTCCAAACGGAATTTGCACTCCCATTTATTGAATCAAAAAGCTAATAAATTACAAAAACATAACTAGTTCTTCCCAAAGAGGGAAGAACTCTAAAATTAAGAGAAACTAGCTAAAACATAAGAAAAACTAAAAAAAAACCTAAAAACTAAGAAATGGAGAGAAAGAAAGAAGAGAGAAGTGTGTTTTGAGGTGTGGTTTGAAGTGAAGAGAAGGGGGGTATTTATAGGTGAGAATGGAGAGAAAAAGTGGGTGAAAAAATGGTGAAAACGCGTAGTGCAAATGGTGAGGTCATTGATGACGTCAGCATGACGTCATGGGGGCGGCTGCACGTGAAAAATGGGGCGAAATGGCGTCGGCGCGCGCGGAGGGCAGCTGGGGCACGCACAGGCGCGCGCGTGCTGGCGTGATAACGATGGCAATGTATGACGGCGGCGCCACGTCGCGGCGCCGAGCCGACGCGCGGGATGGGTTGCTCTGGGGACGATTTTCTCCTTTTTGACATTTTTGACCTTTTCGACCCATTTTGTCCAATTTTTTGATATTTGTTGACCTTTGCCCATTTATTTATTGATATATTTGTGATGTATTGCTTCCAGTATTCCTTTTTGAGTCTTTAAGTGACGTTTTTAAGCGAAAATACCTGAAAAACAATAAAAATACCCGTGATTCTGAAAAGGACAAATTTATATAAATATATGATAAAACATATAAATATATATATTTTTAATCAGTTAATGTGCATAAAATCATGGTAATTTTAGTGCTTTTGAGCACTCATCACAACCCCCAACCAGCTTCTTGCTAGTCCCTTAGCAAGAGAAGCGATAAAAATTAAAAATTAAACTATCCTAAATCACTTCCGTGGATTGACATGGTTGCATTTAGCCTATCCAACAAGCCTTTAAACCCCTAGGTTGCCCTAGTGGACGAGTTTGAGTCTCGTGAGGGTTTTCAGTAATGATACCGAGAAACATTGAACTAAATGTAAAAATCAAAAGAAACAATAAAAACAAACAAATTAAAAATTAAATTTACAACAAAATCACAAATTAACAACATATCACAAAAATGTCTCATACTTTTTAATCTCCTTTAATATCATAATTAAAATCTCAAGCATAAGTTATTTTAATCTCTTTAAACAATCATGATTTATTATAATAATTAGTCGAAAATTATTTTCATATTTCATGTCAAAAATGTATCAATTTAATTTCACCCAATTTCAGTATCATGAATTAGAATTCGCTTCGACTCTATTTCTCACAAGTCAATACTCTCGAAACACTGAATCCTATGGGTTCAAACACTCATACTATTTTATATGCGAAAGAGTTGATGTATAGAAATGAACTAATATGTTCACATATGTATAAAGAATAAAGGCTCAAAGTGTTATTTTAACATTGATCTCATGAAAGGAATCAAATGTATAAATTATAAAGATATCATATATAAAAATTATTTTCATGCATAAATCAAACTCATTAAGAAAGAATTTCAAGATATATGCCTTTTACAAATGAAGAGAGTGTAATGATTTTTTAGGGAATTATTTCCTATATCTTTCTTTTGTAATTAACCTTTACTCACAACTTTGTAGGCAATGTGGGTTATAGTATGTAGATTATACTATATATATTATTTATCTCTCTATTTTTTTCTGACGATATTTCTCAATATATGTATTTTAGAGAGTCAACGCATGTACAGATTGTACATTTTCATTTTTTTTTTGAATTTTGGTGAGTGGTTAATTTTGTGGCTTTTCTGTTTGATCTTGGTTTAGGTAACCCCAGATATGTCTTTTTTTTTGTAGCAGTCGTGCATGAACGAGATATAAGTATATACTATCAATTTCTACTCAAATCATTTAATCTAAACAAAAATAATAATAAAAAATATATGATACTCTATTAAGATGAGAAAAAAATTCATACATTCAATGCTAATATCTATAGAGATCATCTAAAAATTTGAAGAAATAAGAAATGTGTTTGGAGTAGAAAAAATATATATTTCACTCTGAATAAAAGAAATTAGGCTCAAATTATATCTCACAAAGGTAGTCTCCACTAAAAAAATATTCATAAACACCAATTTTGGGTTTAATATAATTTCTGCATCTTATCAAGAAATACTAGTTATGACAAAAACTAACTAATTATCAAAAAATAATTACAAAATATTTCATGATATGTTTTCAAAAATTAATCTAACAGTACAAAAGACTTAACTATTTACTTAAATTTGATTTAAAGAAATGATAATTTTTTGTGAAAAAGTTTTTTTTATTCCAAAAATTACTAAATCATACAAAATAGAAATAAAACCAAACACACAAAATGAAAAAGTATATTTTTTATTTTTTTAATTTTTTTTAAATTTTTAAATTGTTAAAACTTTTTTTTAATTAAGCACGGTAATTTTTCACCACCCCCAACCTAGAACTTACATTGTCCTCAATGTAACAACTGTAAATTAAAGATAAAGAGAAAAGAGAAGAAAGATTACCTATTTCCTGAGAATGTGCAAGTAGTAATGGAAAATGCAGGTGCATCCATCATATTCATCATTAAAATACAGACAAATCGCTGTGAACTTCTAACATCTCAACAAATATTTTTAGTTTTAACAATTTAAAAATTATTCACATGTAATTAAAATGAAATAATTAAGTAAATAAAAGAAATAAAAGAAAATTACCTAAAATGATGGGTTGCCTCCCATCCAGCGCTTAGTTTAGCGTCTTAGCAAGACGTAACTTCGGGATTGCATTTTAAGTAAACTCAATGTCCCCTCTTCATTGAGTCAATCAAACCTTCAGGTAAGACAAGGTTGTCTACCTATACTTTTTCAGTCATGCCCTATTGATTTTCAGATTTCTTTCTGTACTTAAAACTAGAGGCATACTTTGAGTTTTAGATAACTCACATCTAGGTACAAATCAAATAATTAAGGCATAAAAACACAATTGTACCTAGATTAAACAAAGCAACTAACTACTTAGATTATAATTAAAACTTTAAAATTTTGGAGGTAGTTTCAGAATTTATGTTTTTTTTTTGTTTTTTTTTAAGAAAAAAAAATAACATAATTAGTATTAACCAAGAGTGCTCACAGGAAAGAATGGTGGTGCAAATGCTCCTTAAAAACCATCCTCCTAGACAGAACAACGTTCCTAGGAAATACTAGTGGCACAAAGGCTTCCAAGAACTAGTCTCCTAGACAGAACTCCCTTATATCTTTACTTTTCATGTTATTAAGTTAAGTTAAATAAAAATTTAAGTTAATGAAAATCTAAGTTAATTAAGTTTAAAGAAAAAGGTTAATTAAGTTAAGTAAATTAAAAAAATCTAAGTTAATTAAGTTAAGTTAAAAAAATCTAAGTTAATTAAGTTAGTAAAAAAAAAGTTAATTAAGCTAAGTGAAGTAAAAAAATCTAAGTTAATTAAGTTAATGAAAATTTAAGTAAAAACCTAAGTTAATGTTAAAAAAAATCTAAGTTAATTAAGTTAGTAAAAAAAAATAAGTTAAGTAAGTTAAATAAAAATCAAGAAGAAAATAAATTAGCTAAAGAAAATAAAATAAAAAATAATAAAATAAAATAAAATTGAAAAAGGTAAAAGGTAAAAGAAAATAAAAAAAATAAAATTATGATTTAAAATAAATAAAAATAATAAAAATTAAAATTAAACTCAAAAAAATTAAAAATTTGGTTATTTTTTTATTTTTTTATTTTATTTTATTTTTTTATTTTATTTTATTTTTTTATTTTATTTTTTTATTTTATTTTATTTTTTATTTTTTTTATTTTTTATTTTTTATTTTTTATTTTTATTTTTTTTTTCAAAATTTCAAATTCCAAAATTATTTTACTATTAACACTATATTTATTAAACAATTTAAAATTAGATTTTTTTTATTTTTATTTTTTTATTTTAAAATTTTTTTTTAACTATTTATGAATGGTAACTTTATTTTACTATTTATAATATAATTTTTTTTAAATTGTTTTTTTTTTAACTTAAAATTTTTGAATTTTTTTTTAACGTAGCATGTATTCATCTCTCAAGTAAACTACACAACATATAATAATTAATTTAATCACACTTTCATACCAATTAAATTACATACTACTCATTAAGTTCATCAATTATGGATCACATACATAAGAATCATACATCTCTGTCTAGAAACTATGCATGTTATTTAATTAAGACAAACAATTAAATAATTCTCTCAAATCTATTTAATTGCCTCTAAAGATAAATTGTTGGCCAAACAATTAATAGCATAGAAATCAGATTAAAAAATATAATTAAATTATAATTATAATTGGGATAAAATTTTGGATTATCACATGGTGAAAACTGGGTTCATAATATCACTAGATTAATAAATTAATTACATATAATTGTGTTCATAAAGCACATATTTTTCATAAAGAAAGACATAAAAATTGATAAAGAAAAGAGTAGAAAAAGAAATACAATCAATATCTTGAATTGTAATATTAATTTTCTCTTGAATCTCCACCAAAATTATGTCTTCTCTTGAATTTTTCTATATTTTTCTCTCTATTTAGCTCTAAAAATTAATCAAAATTATGCTAATGGAGGCCAATTAGGGTTTATGGAGTGATTAGTGGCTTAAATAAAGCTCAGGTGCGATTTGGACCATTCGATCAGCTTCAGATTAAGGGCTACGATCAAAACAAGCAAAATTGACGGTTTCAGCCAATCATAGTGCAACATGTGGCATCAAAAATTCATTGGGCGAATCAGGGAGAGACCCATGGCAGAGGAGACCGGTCAGAGTCAACGCTTGTCGAGTCAGCAAAACGTGGCATGGAATGATTATCGAGAACGGATGGCGTGATGCACAAGTGAAATGTGTAGAGCAAGGGCTTGGTGACACGTGGCACGACACATTGAACGATTTTCGAACTCGAATTGAACGTCGTTCCAAATCTTTGCTTGTCCTCAAGTAAAGCTAAGTATAATTAAATAAAATAACTTGGATAGTATATTCATAAAAATACTTCTATTAGTACATGCATATTTCACGAAAACTATCCCTCTCAAAAGTCGTATAAGTTTATGATAAAGAGGCTCATATATTCATCAATCAATGTTCCATCAAAAAAAGGATATGTAAGGTTTTTGACAAATTTATTCATGTGTATTGCACATGATATCATCCAATGCACTCATAAAATCAACCTATATGAGCATGCTAATAAATTTAATCTTAAAACAAGTCTTATAAGTTTATTTTTCACATTACTCACCATTAATATAAATATGCACTTAGCTTAAGATCAATAAGGATTTTACATGGTTGTAATGTAAGGTTTAAGTAAAAGGTCGATAAATGAAGACATTTTAGGCTCTTTCCACATCTTAACTTCTTCTTTTTTCATCATGCACTTTTTAACTACAATTAAGCTTTTACTTGATATTTTAGTGCACCATCTTTTGATATTCTTTTCATATTTTTTTATTCCACATCTCTTTTCTCTCTCTCTCTCTTTTTGGGTGCATTATATTTCACCTTACTCAATAGCATAACACATGATTGCATTTTTTTTTCATACAAGCTAAAGGTGCAAGGATAAAAGTAAATGCTTATTGGTTAGGCATTACATATGACTTAAAGATATGAATGGTTCTTTGTTAGGCTCAAATGGGTGACTAAAGATATTAACAATTGTTAGCTTGAAATGCTCAATCGATCTAAATAAGGCATACATCATTTCTCTTGCTAAATACTATTTAAGATTTCGCTTCAAGAGATGATCAAATAAATTCTAAAACTTGGTAGATCTAATTAACTCGCATAATTCACTACCAATTTTCTCTTAGTAAGCACACCAAAATCAATCATAAGCATGTGTATAAAAATTTGAATTAATTCAATCAAAATTAGCATGCATATCACATTATTAATGTAAATATCTTAACAAATATGCCATCATTTTGTCTTTTCTTTGTAAAGTTTGGCATTTTCATACATATTTCATAATAATTCATCCAATTTATTTAGTTGAAGCATTCTTAGTCCGTCTATATATGCTTGACTCTCTTCAACCAATCTAGTTAAACCAGGGGCCTTGTATAATTTGTAAGCTTAGAAAGAAGCAATTGAGCTTATATCGACATCCTGGACTTAAACAATTTGTATTCTTGATAGTATATATATATATCACTCGTGCAAATGAGAATTGGATTGATGAAGAATTTCTAATAAATTACTAGATGCATATAGCAGTATGTTGTTTAGTGACACTGAATGTCTGATAATCCATTTGATGCTGCAAGATAGGCATTTGAATTGCTTGATGCTCTCAACCTTTGCTTGCATTGTACGTAATTCCCGCCACAGCACCCACAGAGGGTTTTGCTGTGTTCATCTCCCTCCTCATTACTCTTATCTGCCACCTCAGGATTTCTTTTTCACTTTGAGACTAGTCTCACTGGAACTCTAGCTACAAAGAATATATAGCAGCTAGTTATCGGAGACAGCTTTCAGAGCAATTAATTTTAAGCATGATTAGTGCACTTTAAATAAGAAAACCCAGTTTTCTCGATTCAAATTAAGGGTATGAAGTTTTTAGCAACAAGTGTAGGTGCTGCCTCGTGATTTGCCTCCACTATCCATACCGGACTTGTCACTCAGGAAGGTCAAAGTAGATTTCAGTAGAAAACTAGAAAACGACCACAACATTAAGATAAGAATTTTCTCAATACTTTAATTAATTGCTGCAAATCATGATAGATAAAATCACTTTGAACAATTATTGACTCCAATTCTGCATCACCAAGTCCTTGTGTCGACGTGAATGAAGAGAGTCAGGAAGGATTGGTGATCCAAAAGAGTACAAAGCAAACATATAGTTTTACAATGTCAGCATCAAGGCTATAATTTAAACATCCCAAGTCCTGGAATCTAGTGGGAAAAAGTAAATAAAAGTTTTAATATCTCAACTCCTAAATAACTGTTGTCAAATCCCAAATTTCACAAAACATGAACTTCCTTCCCAATATAAAAATACTAGCAACAGAGTCAAATGCAAGCTTACATTTTGGAACATTGTGGGAATGGAGGGAAAGAGTTCATGAAGAAGTTAATAACCTCTTCATGCCAGTTTTTTGCTCTGAAGTAAGCCGAGTTGGGAATTTGATGTTGAACTTGATTCTTAAGTTCCCCTTTTTGGAAGGTTCCTTAGGGATAGGCATTCCCTCACCTTTAACCACTTCTTCATAGTTTGGACTGATAATAGAATTTATAGGGATTGTCAGATTTCGCCCATCAAGCGTTGTTATTTGTGCTGTATAACCTGTAAGAGCTTCCACAAGAGATATCTTTTGGGTGAGTACAAGATCATTTCCATCCCTCTTGAAGAGACCATGAGGCTTTTCATCAATGATAAATACAAGGTCTGCAGCTATTACACCACGCTGTTCATTTCCCTTCTCAGGAAAAGTAATTTTGGTTCCTTTCTTCCAACCTGGCTTGATCTCAATGGTTAATATTTCCTCTACAGTAGTTGATCTCCTGCAAATTAAATAACATTATTAGCACAATGCATAAAAAGTTGAGTGCACATATATGAAAGTTTCTATTTGTATCTGTTGACTAATGACTACCAATTCCATTTTCTGCCATCTCTTGTATATTGCATAAATCTGCAGGGCATATATTCTTAGAAATGAGCATGATCCCATGAACACTGTGCAGAAGTCATAAGCCAGCAGAAATGTAGATAACATCACAGCATAACTAGATATGACGTATTGAATTATTGACAGTGATGATTCCACTAGTTAACATTTTTTGGGCACTTCAGTTACTGCATGTTAGAATGACCAGTCATATCACAGAAACATCAAGGTGGGGATACCAAAAACAATTTCTGTAGGACCTGTTCTGCTGTTTAGGAATGAAGTATAAAAAACGATATAATTAATATAGTTGATTGGGAGAATCAGACAAATATCATAAATCAGGAACTTCTAGCAAGTGGCAATTACTGGTACAAACACGATTGAATCAACCTCATTGTACCAATCCCTGAACCTGAGACATTAATGTTGCAATTAACTACCACATACAAGCTACAAGGACCAGTAAAATCCTCTAGGACCAGTAAAATCCTCTAGGACCAGTAAGCTCATTGTTTCTATTGCAAAAAGGTATGCACTCACCCTGCAGTAAACTACAAGAGAGAATTTCATCCCCCTACATAACCAAATCTGATCATTAGACAACACCATAAGTATTCCCACATAAACATTAATCCAAAGTGATATCTAACGTGACATGAGCATTTCAGCATTTGCAGGGTCCAACATTCCAAAAGACCACAATTCACCCACAATGCATATATGAATAAAATCAGCAAATCAACTTTCGATTCCCTCATTACTCCCTAGTAAGTTATTGAGACTTAATACAGGGGGATCCATGCTACACCCAACATGCAACATTTCATACATGGTGGTTGCTTCATTGCTTGTTCCAGCATACACAAGTCTAGAAAATTCAAAAATGAACATTTTTGCTATATGGAATTTGAATATTCAACAGAAAGCAAGCATGTTATGATATCATTTCCAGAAAGATTGGTAAAAAAATTATATATGCAACTTTTTTTTTAATCTTTCCTATTTCTCTGTATTTATTATATTTTCTCCACACAGTAATGTTTCATAAGCATCTTTATGAGCAAATGGGCCACAAACGTAATGTTTCTAAGCATTTTGTGATAAAAACAAACTGCACTGTCAAATACATTTCTATGAAGCTTCCTTTCCATTCCAAATCATTTAATCTATAAACAGATCAGCCATGAAAGAAACATTAAAGAGCACCTATCTGTCAGATTATGACAATAATACCATTAAATATCCATTATTTACTAGTAAACAGATAAGTAAATGAATTGTTTTGCTTAAGTTGAATACTTAGTGATCTTGATAAGATAATGTATCAAGTGATGATATCCAACAAAAAGAAGCTAGTTGGTTTTACAGAAAGATAATAAATAAAAAACAAATTAAAATGCTGATTTCCTTCTTAGTGGGATCTAAAGAGGGCATATATGAGTTTAGACGTACTTATGTGGAGCTAGGTTCAAACAATGTAGTGCGATTGTTAAGAGTTAGAACACAATTGCAGGCATAGTAAAGCAATGGTCCACCGAAAAAGCTAGGTTCAAACAATGTAGTGCGATTGTTAAGAGTTAGAACACAATTGCAGGCATAGTAAAGCAATGGTCCACCAAAAATTGGAAAGTTGCAATTTACTGATCATAATTTTTGAGTATAGAGAGCTGATAAGGATCATACCACAGCAGTAGGACAAAATACTCTTAACAGAAGAAATGCATCAAAAATAGTGTGATTTAAGCTCAGCTATGCTATATTGCACAGAGAGTTGAGCTTATAAAAAACAAATATGATCCCGAAAGCAGATGGATTATAGGGAACACAACGAAAGTGAACACAGAGGCTTGTTATTTGTTAAGACTAAAATAAGACCAACCAGGAAATGAAAGACACCAGTGTCCTTATTCTGATTATTTAAGATGCCCTAAACTACAAGGACTAACATTCCCACATGGAGATCATTCACTTTATCTAGGGAAAATAATAACAGTGAAATAATAATACTAAATCATAATTGAGATTAAACTTAAAAGCTTCAACAACAACCAGAATATACAGGAAATCACATCAGTAGAAATCTCGAAAAAGCAAAATACCAATTTGATCGATCGAAAGAGAGCTTACCCGATGGAATCAGAAACGTCCCTAGAAATTTTCATCTTCTTGGTTGTACCTTTATACAAATCCTCCAATGTACAAGGCAATGTGCGTTCAATAGCAGCAGCTTTCCTGGGTACATTACCAGAGGCCTCACCAGGTCCACCTCTAAACGAAGCGAATATATCTTCACCAAACATACTTCTCGGGAAGCCAGAACCACCAACCCTAGTAGACCCACCCATATCACCCATCCCTCCAAAACCCGAAAACCCAAAAATCTCCGAGAATATGTCGTCAGGATTCCTCGTATTGAACCGAAACGACGTTGGACCACCTTCTGATCCACCCGAAACCCCGCCTGAACCGGGTGGAGGTACTCCTCCCTTCAATCCCTCCTCACCGTACTGATCGTACACTGCCCGCTTCTGGGGATCACTCAAAACCTACAATGAATAACAATTAAAAAAACTAAAAAAATCAATCACAAACAATTTTCTTTGAGTAGAAAAATAGACAACAAATCTCAGGAAGTTGTTACGTCATAAGCTTCGGAGATCTGCTTGAATTTGGCCTCAGCGTCTTTCTTATTGTTAGGGTTTTTATCAGGATGCCACTTCATAGCGAGCTTTCGATAGGCTTTCTTCAAGTCATCGTCCTTAGCATTCCGATCGACCTGAAGGATTTTGTAGTAATCTACGCCCATTCCTTCGTCTCTCCTTCTCTCTTGGGTCGGTCTTCTATTCACTGATTTTCTTTCTTATTAAGGTTTTGGGTTATCACTACGTTAATTTCAAAGGGATTCTCTCTAATCTCTGTAGAATGCTTGGAGCTTTGTTGCCTACCGTGCGATGCTTAATGCTGTCCTTGGTTTCTGGACGGAGTTTTTCGTACAAAAGTGATGAGCCAGAGCCTTCCGTAGAAGAAAACTGGGGTTATAAATGGGCCTGGACCAGCCCATTCATGGATGTAGCTTCTTCTCTGCCATACGTGATACGTGAACTCTTGGCCCATAAACCCATGATTTTGACACCATAAGACGCTACCATTCCTGTTTTATTTATGCTTCTTTATTTTCTTTTTTTTTTAAACCCTAATATTTTCTGTTTTTCTTTGTTTGCTAATACATACACATATGTATGAGTTGACCTTACATTAATTATTTGTATATGTTTTAATTTTTCAAGACTAATTGATTTGTTTTTTTATATTTTATGACTGTTATGCTAATTAAGATTAAATGATACAAATTTAAAAGAAACAAATTTGAAGCTAAAATAAAACAATAGTGGAGAGACTAACAATTATTAATAACTTGTTTTGAATTGTGTTTGAATTTTATTTTGTGTTTAATTATATAAAACTGTAATTTAACTTTTGCTTATTTATTGTATATGTTTGTTTGCAAATGAATGTATTGAAATTTGTGTTTTAATAGAATTTCAGAATAATATTTCTTAAATAAGTTTGTAATAAATTAGTAAAAATAATTTTGGTATACTTCAAATATAATAGTTTCAATTTATGAAAAACCGATTTAAAAATATTGGTTAAATGTTCTCCAAATAATTTTTTAAGTTGATTTTTGTTCTTAAATTTACTATATAAGTCGATTCAATTAAAAGTGAAAATCTATTGTAACCATATTCTCAATCTTAATTGTATCTGTATAAAGAAAATGTGTTTCAGTCTGTTTAGAGTTTATAACAATATGACAAAAATTGTTACTAAGAAATGTATATAAAAATAATCATTTATTTCAAATGTATTGTTTGTTACTAGATGAAATGTTACATTAGAAATATAAAATGAGTTATTATGTTTTATTTAATGTCTTTAATAGATTTATTGGTTAAAATTATTTTATTTCATCTCATATCATACTATTTAAAGTTGTCTCTAATGAACTCATAGTTATTATTATTAATAATAGTTTATTTTTTCATATTTTACTCGTTCTATTTAAGCTCATTTAAAACAAAGAAGATATTTTATTATATATTATCTTAATGGACCAAAAAAATAAATGACACAATATAGAATGATCTTATAAACTTCATGGATTATACCATAAACTAATGTAACATCCTATTTTAATTAACAACTCTATGCTACATTGTGAGGTAGATGTGATCACAACATGTGATTGGAATACTCTATGCTACATTGCTAAGTAGACGTGATCACATGTGATTTGAGTAACACAAATAATATATATATCAAAATTAATATTTTATATTTAAATTTTAGGTAGAAAATATCTCAACATATAATTACTATTTTTTATATTATTTAATTTTATTTAAATTATTATTTAAGATGATATTAAGGAGATATTTTAGAAACATAATATTTTATTATTTGTTAATTTTTTAATATTTAAATCATATTGTTTATCAATAAAAGTAATAAAAATGAAAATATTTTTAGAACATTAGTTTCAAGGCTCTAATAAAACTAAAAACTTGAAAGATTATGGTTTCCTCGAGGAACCATATATCTATCAGTTTTTTTTTTTATTTTGTCATTTTAATAAAAAAAATATAAAGTTTATCATATACCTCTATTACATTCTCAATTTTGGTACATCCAAAAACATAATCCTACACTATATGACGAGAGGGGGCAATTAGTATGTGCAACATAGCTTAAAATATAACTTCAACTCGTGACAACATCTTCATAAAGCGTTATGCCATGTACATTATGCATCAAATAATGTCATTTATTAGTTAAATGTAGTGTTAAAAATGTAAAATAATTAAGTGCATTTTAGATCACTTACTGCAACTGAGCTAATTAAATTGTGGCATATAATTTGATTTATGCAGCCAACATTTTTCTTTCATAAAAGCACGATAAAAACAGGGAGCAATACAAAATCCTCTTTTTTTTTCTTTTTTAAGTTCATTATTAAAGTAAATTCTAATAAATTATAGATTACAGGAACAACATTTTAATTTCAGAGTTATCTAGCAATAACTTCTAATTGTAAATTTTAATTGCACGTAGCCTTTTAACAAGCTCTTATTATGTGTCAGCTTACAGAAAACAGTCCATCTTGCCACGCTATTTAATATAAAAAAAAAATACACCCTAGATTGTCAATCCAGTATTTTTTTAGCTTACAAAAGATTTAAAAAAAAAATACCGGTATTCCTTTTTAACAGATGAAGACATCATAATGCATTTGCAGCCTATTAAAGTGAATGATTCACCACCATATAGATGCTCTCCAAAGCTCAGCTTTTCCACTGAATGGGAGACGAATCTAGAAACAACACTGACAAGTCCTTGACTAGATGCTCTTCAAGTCTGACTTCATTTCATCAGGCACCGGATGATTCTTTCGATTCCTCAACCAACTCTTTGTCTGAGTTGCCCTGGCTCACTTCTCCAGCCAGAGCTTGACCCGCTTGAGTGTGGTTCGAGGCTTGGGAATCTGAAGCAATGCCCAACACTGCCAATATAGATCTGATAAAAAGTGAAGAAAAAAAGTAGAAAGTCAAAAAAAACCCTCCACACCCTTTCCAAAGAAAGGGAGAAAATAAAGAACCCACACAAGTTAGCTTCCATGCCATTGCCAATGAATAAAGGATTTTTTTTAGCACAAACCTTGGAAGTGTTGATCGAATTTCTAATTGACTGGCATGAGCAACCAATGGAGCCCTTAGAGCTGAAGTTCTACTCAATGCATTTTCTAGCTGTGCTGCAGGTAGCTGTGGAGGGAATGAGAGAGATGCATTTAGGTATAGCTTTTCAAGTCCATTATCTCTACATTCTAGGACAGAAGTTTTGATGCTTCATTTTTAGGAGAGAGAGAGAGAGAGAGAGAGAGAGAGAGTAAAGCATTTATTACAAAACCAAACAAATGGCTGTATGTTGTGTCTCTTCACATCACTCCACAATAGTGTGAGTACAAAGCTCCGAGAATTTGAATGTGATACTCCTCAAGTTTGAATGATTCTGTCTTTAGTATCTAATTTTCTAATATGCTTAATATATGACTACTATATAATTAACATGATAATTAATAATTTAGAATAACGTTATTTCAAAAGTGGGAATATTTCTCACACAGTATTGGGCCTGGACAAAAGATACAAGTTTCTGGTCACGAAAGTAGAAATAATGGCCAGAGGAGACGGACCTGAAGCAATACAGTGAATGACTGTGGCTTTGTCAAGAATGCACACTTCAAGAATCCCACCCATAACTTTGGGTATTTCCATATCTGCAATAGCTCATAAGTGAAACAAAAGGCATTCTATAAACTAAAAGAAACTTGATGTGATAAAGTTACCTGCTTGCTTACAAGTCGAGACAGCATCTCCAATACAAAATCCACCTACAAAAATTGAAATAGATAATAACCAAGTGCTCATTGACAACTTCCATTTTTTTTAAAGGTAATGATAGTATTCAATAAAATATCAAGCTACGCAACGCATTGATAAGAATGATCCATTGAAGCAGTTAAATATAATAAGACAAGAAGCAATTGCGCCTCTTGGTCCTTCCAATAGCAGGATTCTATAACTACAGGTATGGCTTGCAAAATAGCCCATTACTTAAAGAACCTCGCATTTTTGCAGGCTTTCAGATCTAAGCACTCTAGATCATTTGCAGTGCCACAAATATAGAAACATACGTGGATAACATGCAAAATTAGATGCACAATTCAAACTCAATCCTTTAACTCTCAACATAAATTTTGTTTTTTTCAATTCAAACAGATATACAATTTAAAGCCATGTATCATATTTATAAGAACTATGATTTGAAGGGGGGAAAATAAGGGACAGGCAATGAGGAGAGAAAAGAAAGCCTGTTTTTCATCAAAATATTGAGCATGGTATAGCATTCATGGTGGAGTATACAACAGTTCTCAGTCTGATATACTGTGGTGTTTTTTTTACCGGGTAGACCAAAAGTCTAATTCTCACCCAGTGTTGCTTTTTCATGCTTACCAGTCCTGGAAAAGCACCTATGGCTTGCAAAACCGTACGCATAAACAATATAGGAATGGGTATCTGTTCAACCTGCAAGAGGTAGGTCATCATTTAATTAAGCACCACACCATAATAACAACATAAAAAAATACGCAATTTGTGTTCTATACAAACCAATTGATTCAAAACTTGTGCAATAACTTGTTGGGTGAATATATGCCGCTGCTCAAAGCAAGTGTTGCATGCATCTGTAACCTGTTCATAAAGTAACGTTAAAAATGCTGAACCCGCTAGAGATAAACTGAAGTAAAAACTGTAGCAACTTGTTGAAAAGGCATGCCTTCTTCAATGGGATTCCATCCCTGTCTGGATCAATCCCATGTATAACGATTAGTACTTCAGCTGGAGCAAGCACTGGAACACAATTGGAAGATCCCTGAGTAACAATAACTATTTAGTTTCATATATCCAATAGAAAAACAATAAAGTAAATGAAGTAGAGACTTGGACTTAATTTGTACAAACAATCTGAAGTACCCTCAAATTTATCCCCCAAATAGTTTATCAAAACCAAACACCTCCAGTAATGCCACAAAACAACAAATTTCTTAATAGCAAACAACGTTGGGGAACAATAGAGAGAGAACAAATAAAAAACGAGAGCATGGAATGCAAAACTAAATAACTTCAATATGTAGTGGCTTCATATTGGATTTTTTTTCTTTTTTCTTTTTTTTGGTTTTTTTGTTTGGGCGGGGATGTGGAACCTAAAAAAAGTTCCAATTTGCATTTCCATATGCTACTATATAAACAAGATCGATGATTATCCCCATATTATTCTTAATTTTACAATTTGATTCCCTTATTATTATTTTTCTTATAATTTAGTCCCTTACTATTTGATTTCAACAAGTTTAGTACCAAAATTGAAATCAAGTCAAAAATGGTCCATTTTGACCCATGATGTTCAATTTTGACTTGATTTAAATTTTGGGACTAAATTTGATAAGATAAAATAATAAGGGAAGTAAAACATAAGAAAAAACATAAAGAGACCGAAGCATAGAATTATGAATAATATAGGGACTATTAGTTTAGTTTAATCTTATTAATAAAATGCATGGGTATTTATTATAAGGGCATCTTGTTCACAATGAGGAAGCTAAGTGGCATGAATGAAGATATGGTAGTATGATGTCTATATGTATTGAGTTATAGTGTGTTGGTCATGAACTCTTCTAAAAGCTTAAACCATTATAAGATGGACTAAGAATACTTTTATACATCTAACACTCCCCTCAAGTGTGAGCTCTACATTCATACGTCCAACACACAAAATTTAACAATTGCAATTACTGGGGTTTGATCATAAGATCAGCTATACCTAACTTCGGGTATCTCGACGATGGCGAATATGCATAATCAAGAGAAGAAGACACTTTCTAACTTAAACCATTCAAAGAGGCGAAATAAATGATTGTGAAACAAGATAAAATATATTTACATGATCCAAAAAATAGAAAATAGAAAACACATGCATCATATGCATTAAAGGGAGAGGGAAAAATCAAAATTATATACCTGCAATAAGCGAGCAAGAGCTGCTTGAAACTTATCAAGAGAAAGAGTTACAAGTTTGGGGAAGATCGCCTTAATCTAAAAAAATAACTTTAATTAAATCATTAAAAAGACTCAACATAAAGAAATTGATAAGCTTGTTACACTTAAAGCATTCAAAACATGAAAGCGAGAATAGATGAAAGTGTTGTAGGTTAATGATTCTCATGGTGGGTATGCAAGTTCACCATGGTTTTGAAAAATTATGAGCCAACTAATACAAGAGCAAGATCCTACAAAATATTTCCGATTTCATCAAGTAGGACCCTCTTATATGTTGATTTTTCAGGAGACAGCAATCACGAATACAAAATATCCAACAACAATGCAGGATGCAGTTATTTCCACACAAGCAAAACCTAAGAGTTGGATTGGAGAAAAGAACCTCTTCTTTTGGTAGGGATGGCAATACTGGAATGATTATCTCTACATCCTGCAATCAAAATTCAACCAGACATATCAGACTGCCTTCTTTTCAATTTTCCTACAGACAACTTCACAACCTACCTTTACTTTTGAATCATATAACTTCCTAATAGTAAATATTAGCTGTGGAGAGGGAATTGTACCATCTGTCAGTGTATGCAAAACCTGATTCAAAGTCCCAAAAATAGAATTTAAGAAACGGTTAATACTATATCTTATAGTACCCTGGAGAAGATCATGAAATAACAGATACCTGCATCAAGAGACTCTCACTTCCCACGGGTGGACCTGAAATAATTTCAAGAAGATCTGATGACGAGCCCATAGTACGAACTAGTATAGGTATATGGCCTTCAACTGCCTGATTATAAAATGAATTAGAAGAAAAGCCCCAAGGCAATAAAATAAGCATTGTAGTAATATCCATATAAATCAAATCATGATAACCAAACCTGTTTAACTGCTGCTGAGGCACTATTATAAATGACAAATATTTCACGGAAAAGGGAGTGATTCTGTCAATTAGACAACATACATAACATGTTAATTAATTTCAGATGACAAATGAGTTCAAGCAGTCAATAAAAGTAAAAATAAAAATAAATGACAAATATCTCAACACCTTTGTACACAGAGCAAAATACAATGACATGCACCGTTGGGCCTCAGAGATGGAAAGAGATGACAGACTCTGTGAATTACAAGACTGATGTGTGTCAAAGGAAATATCTTTACTGTCACCAATCAATGAAGGGCGTACAATCATATGCTTCTCTGAATCAGAAACCTGAGTAATTAATTGTATTCAGAAAATAAAAATATGTTTCAGCTAAAGATAAATATACCTTGCAATATCGTACTTCATCTCAACAGACACTATTACCTTTTGTAATCCAGTAATCTGACCTTCAGCAAACAGTTTCTCAGTTGTTTCACCACTTACCACAGAATGTAACATCTCCTTGGAAAACTCTTCTATTCGCCGAGAGATTGATGTCAAAGGATAAAGCTTGTTTGCAACCTATTATGTCAAACCAAGGGAAAGGCTTAGTTACGTGATTCATAAATAAAACAGAAAAACTAATAGCTTTGTTGAAGTCACAAATTAAATACCAGACGTATAGCCTTCATTCGCACTTCCTCCAAATGATGAACTGCACTCTATCATGGAAGAAAATTGCAAATTACTAAAACTAAAAATTTAAGGTTCACGAGTGCATAACAAATGATGCAAAATTATAAATAAATCCCAATAAAATATAAAAAGTAATTTAAAAAAAATAGATTTATCATATAATAAACATGTAGATGAGGGAATGTGAGCATCTGATGTCATATTGTAAAGATTTAATACAAAAATGAGCATATTTTCTCCAAGAATTAAGAATAAGGGATGTAAAAGGACTTCCAGTTATTTTGCATGTGTTCCCTTTCTTTTGTCACTCAAAACACTACGATTAGTTTATACGAAAAAGAAAATAATAACCCTGCTTCTTCTCCTAACTAGTAAAATTATGTTTCTCAACCCCTCCTTCCATCCCAAAAAAAAAATCCAATCTTCAAATAACACATGGAATTTTTTTTGCTAAAACGTATAAATAACAGGGAAACCGCACAAAGACATTTCATAAAGTTTAAAGCAAAGCTAAGAAAACCTGTAAAGCAATTTCCAAGCATTCATTCCGGAAAGAAGGCCTCAACAAAATTAAGTTCCACACAGAGCTGAGACCTTGGGTCACTCGATCCCCACATTGTACTTCGTTCTCAGGTTTAGCACCATTTCCAGGTGAACATATGGACCCCAAAAACTTCAGAATTGGCTTTGGTAAATATGGAACCTCAGCAAGCAATCTACTTAATGACTTATCAGAAGGTGGATGTGAATCTCTAAGTGCTTCTACCTACATTCAAAAAAAATTATGAGCATTAATAACATAATAAGGTCAAGCTAATTTGTAGAAACCCCCAAGGAAATGGAGAGAGAAAGAGAAGAAACCAAATATATAACACATACCACTGCAAGAAGGAATGTCTCATATACAGAAGTTGCAGTGGTGGATGAAAAGAAGTCATGATGCTCTTCTGCCTCACCAAACAACCTGTAGAGGACACGCAATGTCAACTCGTGTCCCTGAAAAAGGCCATGGTTACTGTCAGCTGGCACAGATATTACATGAACAGTCAAAGCCTCAGATAGAACCACCATCATTTTAATAAACTACATCAAAGCCAAATCAATATACAGGACATAACAAAGACAGCACTGATTGTAAGTGTTTGCAGCAGATATATAAAAACTAAGTGCTCTTCTTTGAACAACAAATTTTCATCCAAATATTAGATCAAACACAGAACAACTAGACTACACAATTGCAAGTCCTCTATATATCAGCACATATGAAATCTAAAAACAATAAATATGAAGTGCCACATTAAAAGGACAATTATTTTCCTTTAAGAATTTGGAAGTACTGTAAATGAATAGAGTGAAATATCAAGAATCCCTAGAGCTAAAGTTTAGACTTAAAAAAAGAAGTTACCTCATGGTTAGCATAATCTGCCAAAATATGCTTCTTTATCAGTTCCCACGGATCCAAATCCAAGGGAAACTACAAAACACATAGAACATTTTAGATCCACAAAAAGACAAGCATTACATAATTAAAAAGAGAAACCAACAGGATTGAATTTACACCTTTGGACATTATAAATGTAGTAAAGCAGTAGCAATGTTATTTGATCTTCTCTAAGTCACATAAAAGTCAATTAATAACAAATCAATAAAAATTCACAAAATGCATGTGTTTCGAACACACACTAAAGGGGTAAAACTATAGAAACATGCAAAATTTAGAAAGGAGCTCCAATATCATGTCAGTCATAACATGGAAAAACGAGAACCGATAGTTTGAAGCAGCTAGAGCTAATCATTTACCTCCGCTCCTAAACAAGCAAGCAAAGAAGACCTAACTGGGGAACCTCCAGTAACTGCTATTTGCTTATATGCTTGAACAATGCGGGCAAAAGCCAACTTTTGCAAATTATCCTTTTCTTCATCAACAAGGTGCACAACAGGTGCAGACATCTTCGGCAGAATAAGATGACTGGACAACACAACGGAAGTTGCTGTTGAGGACACCATGCTACTCACCTCTGCAACAGTTGATTTTGGGCTTAGCTCCTCCGACCTCTCAGTCGACATTGATGGAAGTAGATCAACAGGTGACTTCTGACCAAAAATTATAACTTGCTCTTGGTTGGCCTCTTCCAACTCTGTGGAGGCCAATGATGAGGCAGGTTGAAGTTCTGAGAATCCATCATGACAAGTAGAAGAATCCAGCCCAGGTATTTCACTCTCTAGGTTCCCAACATCATGAACTTCATCTGGAGTACTTAAACTGTCTTTTTTCAATTCAGTCGACGAGACATCAGAAGAACCAGATATACCAGCAGATAATGATGCAGTTTCTGCACCAGTATCCATGCTAGCATATGCAACAGCACTCTCAGTTGCATCTAATCCATGTTTCCCTTCATATTTCTGCAATTGATATAAATTAAACAATTGTCATAAAGATAAATAAATTTTTCCAGGAAACAAAAATTATAAAAAGATATGCAATAAAGCATATAATAAGCACAAACAAATTCAACTTGTAAAAACTATAAAGAACAAGGAAGAAACATAGGAAATAAAGGTTGCAGTTTAACATTGCAGAGGAAAAAATGAATACAAACATTTCACAAAAAAAAAAAAAACTTACCACTTCATCATTGGAAATTGATTTGTGTGCATCTACCAGTGAAGTAATTGAAGTGAAAGTACTTGCCAGTGATAGAACATCAGCAACAAATGAAGGAGGATACTTAACTTGAGAATCATCTCCAACCATACTCATGTTCACCAGTGGTTCATCATCCCCTTCAGCTTTTGGATGATTGGGAGGGAGGAAGCGCATATTTGCCATGACTACCTCAGCAAGTAAGTCAGGGGATATGCTTGAAATAAGAATCTCTAAAGAACCAAAAGCTTTTTCACCTTGAGCAACCAAGGCACCAAACATTGCAACAAGCTGCTGAACAGGACCATTATCCACATCACTTCTAGAGGTGGTTGGTCCAGATGAAGAGCTGTCTTCCTGAGTCATGGTATTATTCTTATCTGACCCTTTGGTTGATTCCTCTGAGACACAAGGTCTGGATCTCACACGTTTTCCAGGAGATTCCTCGTCCTTAATAGTGTCACTACTTCTGTGTGTTCCCAATCTTTTCCTTCCAAGATTAGCATGTATATAATCATATGGTTCAAAGGAGGGTTTCAGTTCCTGTAAAGTATTTCAGATGTTATTAAGAAACTCAGTATACTATAGAAATTAATCTACAAGTATATTCCGGATAAAGAGGCAGAAGAGGCAGAAGTAACGCAAAGAAGATTGTACCACATCCACTAGTTTATCATCTTGTGCATCATCTGCACTTCCATTAACTTCACTGAGAACGTGTTCGGCCAACCCACCTGCTTTCATTTCTTTTAAGGCCCCAACTATACGACCCCGCCACTGCAGAAACCCAAATCTTCACTAATTAAAATTTAAAACTCTTATTAAAGATGAATAGCCAAAGTAGATATTAAATGCAAAGATTTATGAAATACCAACTCTAGCAATCTTTAGAAGATAAAGTACATGTTACTTGAAGAATAAAATACCAATAAATAAGCTAACAGAAACAGTTTTCATTGCTATAAAAAAGATGTGAACAGATGCAACACATACTTCATGAATCACTAACTATGTTTTAGAATTCAAGTAGATATATTTCTAAATAATACATTGTTGAATTACAAAAGCAGTTAACATCTAACGAAAGTCCAAAAATACACATAAATATAGAGAGAAAATAAGAAAAGCTGGATACCAAGACTGTAAGACTTTCAATAGTCAAAAATAGAAACAATATTGATATATCACCAGAATAACATTAAAAAAAATACCGGCGCAGCACCCGGGTGTGTACATTTTAAGCAGGTGAGGAAGGCCTTTTTCAAAGCATGATGTGTTCCAGAAACACGTATACCATTGATGACAAAACTGGAGGGATTTAGACCAAGTAGAACTGGCAGAACACGTCCATAGAATGCAGGCCTCTTTTTTGCAATTGCTGAAAGACTGGATTAATAAATTAGATAACTAAAAACTGCACCAAAACAAATTGAGATAACAGAAACATAAAATGTGGTTAAGATTCAAACAAGTAACAAGAAGTAAAAGAACAAATCTTGATCAGTTTTAGAAGGGTTCGGTAGGTGACTAGTAGTAATTTTCAAATAACATAAACAGCAACTTTATTTGTCATAACTACATTAGAGACTTCAATAAAGCATGAAGGTCATTACAAAAACATGAGTGAAAAGGCTTTTTCTTTACTCTAATTCATACAGAGAAATTTTCCAAAATATACCTTACATATTCACAAAGTAACATCATTAAGAGATAATAATAAACTAAAAAGCTCTCACAACTTTGACTTTTCAAGCATTCAAATCAATAATACAAATCAAAAGTTGAGCATAGAAAATATTAAAGATACATAAGAGAAAACTAGAAAAGGTTGCATTACCTATTTATAAGCACAACAATGGTTGACTGGCTGAGAGAATTAACAGTCGGGAACCTGAGTTGATCAAGCAATAAACCCAAACTCTGACTGGCCTCTACTGACAAATCCCCAACGTTAAGAACAGGATGTCCAGCACGAAGCCAGGATATATTAAATTCCACCAAGTCTCCTAGAAGACAAATAAAGTTACTGTGTCAACAAATAGAAGACTAATAAAAACCTCAACTAAATAATTCAAAATAGATATCATCGTATTTCAGATTGAAACAACTCAAGGGATATGGGCCAGTTTCTTACCTTCATGAGGTGGGGGCTCTGAAGAGGCATTAGGATCAGGCGTAAAAAGGAGAATGACATCCTCAACAAACTTGAGTGCAAGCAACCTTATCCCGCCACTTCCATCCTAGCAAAGATGTGATAGTATTGAGAGAGACTGAAAACAAATTTTTATTCTCTGTTTTTATAAAGCTTAGGTTTCACCTGAAAAGCAATTGAGTATATCTTCTCCTTGAATTTTAACATCCATGTCCACGATGACTCCAAGAAACCAACCAATTCACCTGAATGTAAACCCTATTAAGAAAATAGATACATCAGCAATATTTGGTAAAGGCAAAACACTGGAATTTAGAATGGTAATACTAATTATACGGTTTATGTTTTAATGCCGTTTTATTTTGAAATTTGAAAAGCAAAGAAGCTAAATCAGCTACAAAACTAAAATGATCCATTAATAAAACGGGAGAAGAGCCACATATTAAAATATACGGCTAGTAGCTTCTTTAGTTTGCATAAGAAAATGTACACTGCAATTATATTCAAAGGCAAAAGGTAGAGAGAACAAGAGGAATGAAGAGAAAGTTCATTTGGAACAATCAATTTTCACAAAGCTATGATTTGTACCATAATATGCCCTCAAGAAAGTTATGCCAAGTTCAGTCATGAGACCAAATCACCTGCATTGCGATTTTTTCTAGTGTGCGACGAAATAAGTTAATTTCACAAGTTATAGCTTGTCGAGCTACGGCTGGAGTACCATCATCCAGAATATTTATTAACACGGGTAATACTTCAGGCAAAAGCTCACTTTGCTTCAATCCAATTTCGCCAATCATTCTACATTAAATCAAAACAAAATCAACCAATGAAAAAATAATAATGAGTTAGGAAAGCTAAAATTCTCGAGTTCACGAGTGACCTTTGACACATTCGTAAAATGAAAACATAAATGAAAATTTGAATTAAAAAAGAATAGATAAATGAAATTGGAGATTCGTAGAGCGTACTCTGTGGCAAACTTGCGAATCGGACTGAACCTGTCAGACAGAAGATCGAAAATGCGAGGCAGGAGCTCGGAGAGCAAAGCAAGGTCTTCTTGAAGCAAATCTTGCTTCAAATGGCGCAAATAATCGAGCTTCGAGGGTATATTTGAGGCCAACTTGGCCGAGTCTACGAGACTCGAGAGCCTTTCTCTGGAATTCGCAGCCATCATCATACCCACCATGGCCGAACGAAACCCTAATTTGGACAAATAGAAGGGGTTTGCGGACAACAGAAATAACAATTGATCGCCGAGAGGACGGGGTTTTGTAGGGCAATAACAATAAGAATCGGGAGGTTCATTCAAAATGAGATGCGAATGGATTGGTCACTTAGCATCAGATGATTGGGCATTTGCGTCTCATTATCATAGCACGTTTGGCATTTTTAATCTCTTGTTTTTATAAACAAATATAAGTGTTAATTATAATTAAAATTTATGAAAATAAATATAGATAATTAAAATATGTATTTTAAATAAAAAAATATTTAATTACTAATAATATTCTTTTATTAATCACTAATCTTTAAATTTTCAACTCTAAATCCTAAATTTTCAACTCTAAATCCTAAATTATAAACCTAAACCATATCATTTTAAAATTATAAATTTTAACTATTAAACATATTTGGTTCGGCAAAATTGTGTAGGGCTGCATATTTTTAGAATTGAGCCGATATGAACTTTTTACAAAAAGCTTCTAAACGAGCCCACCTTACACATATTTCGTAAGTTGGTGGGCTAACTTAAATGAAAGGCGTGTTAATTTATAGAATATTTCTTTTATCAATTTTTTTAAACTAATAAAAATTTATCCATAAATTTATAATTTTATTATTATAGATATTAAAATATATTTTAAAATAATTCAATAAAATTAAATTAAATCTCACCATATCTTAGACAACTATCATTAAGAGAGTTCTAACTATTCATCTAATATAACATATTATATTCACATATATATTTATATATATTATATTCCATATAACTCACTAGATATAACATTTTATACACATTAATATATTTATACGTGAAATATTATATTTATTTTTATTTTTATATATAATATATTATATTTATTTCGATCAACTCCAACAATATCGCTAATAGTAATTAATGAAATATTGATGTGATAATCGATAATAATTATTTAAATAACATTGAGATATGAATTTTATTTTGTTTAGATATTATTTTAAAAAAAATCAATAAAATTAACTTAGTATGTGATTTAAAATGATATAATATATCATTAAATTATATTATAAATTATCATATATATATATATATATATATATATTATTAAATTTGAAATTAAACTAATTTAGGAAGAATTTAAATTTAACTTATAGTATAAATATTTAGTCTCGGTATAAAATCATTTGAATATGATCGGTCGAACTTCTTCGAACCTATTCAATATTCAAATTTATTGGAGTTATGTAGTTTATTTGAAAATGATCTGTCAAACTTCTTTGAACTTACTAAAGATTCGAGTAGTGCAATTTTAGTCCCTTACGGGAATTAATGCATTTTAATATATTCTTTTTTGAAAAGTACATCGATGAGATTTTTTTCATATTTGTTATATTTTGTTCGTTATAAATAAAAAAATCAAAATTTAAAATTTAAAATATTATTAAAATAAATAAAAATTATCTTTATATATATATAAAAAGAGGATATTTGAACCTGGATCAAACTCTACTGTTTTCTTATTGGTTTTTATTAATTTTTTAGATCAATAAATATTAAAATATTTATATAATAAATACATTTTAGAGTTTTTACTTTTTAACTTTTTGTTAGTTTTTCGTTATATATATCAAAATATTCGTATAATAAATAAATTTTAATAATAATTATTTTTTATAATATATATTAAATGAGTAATCATACAATTCATGATTGTCCATTTAATATGTTCGATTAATTAATTTATAAATATATCATTTTTTTTTGTTTTTACACCATATATATAATAAATATATTTTCACTTTTTAAACTTTTTATTATTTTTACACCAATAAATATAAAAATTTCTATATAATAAATACATTTTTATGAATATTTATTTTATATAATACAATTATTTTTATTACATTAAGAGTCAAAATTCATACAATTCATGATTACTCATTTAATTAGTGTTCAATCATTTCACTTATTAACATATTATATTTTTATTGAACTGATAATTTTCATGTCGAGATTATATCATATCTTATATAATTAAAAAATAATAATCAACTAATATAAAGTATTTTTAACCAATAAATGCTTATTAAATTTTTTAATCATGTCTATCATTCATGTAGAATTAATTTCTTAAATAATAAAAACATTAATTGAATAAATTCATATGTTATTATGGTATATTTAACTCGTGTATTAAATAAAGTTATGCAATTATTATTAATATTTTGATAAGTCACTCGTACTAATATTATATTTTAATTTTATTATCCATAAAATAGTTAATATTACATATTTATTCACCATTAAAGTAATAAATTAATTAATATTATTTATTTTAAGTGTATTTTTGCAAATAAATTTATAAAATATTTTAAAATCAAATTTTTGGCTATTAACTTCAAAATTTATATCTAATGATTTATTTTTTATATAAAATAAAGAATTTAAAATAATTATTATTATTATTAAATAATTAATACAATTGTATATTTATTAAATTTAAGTAGCGTACATTTCACACAAAATTGTATATAAAAATATCAATGTCTCGTAGTTCTCCACTTTTTTTACTTTTTACTTTTTAACTTTAATTTATTTTATTTAAATTTTGTTCATTTTTCTTGTACATTATTAAATACCATAATGTTAATATTCTTATTAATATATAAAAAATCTCAATGTTTGGTAGTTCTTTTCTTTCTTTCTTTATTTTAATTAATTTGATTTTTTTATTTTATTTACATTATTAAATACTAAAATGCTCATATTATTATAAATATTTATATTTGATATATTTTTTTGTGTATTGCCTCTACGTTGTTATCACATTTTAGTAATTATTTTAATCACATAAAAATTATTACAATTTTAATATTTGATAGTAAAGATGATAAATCATGTAGTTCATATTTATCCATTTTATCCGTTAAATTTATTTATGAGTAAATATTTGTATTGAATTTATCATTTTAATTTAAGATCATATCATCTTAACCAAAAGTTATAATAATTTAATATAAATTAATTTAAAGAAATGATTATTAAATTCAATTAGATGTTTGTGGTAGCTTAATTTTTTAAATAATAATAAAATGTTACTTAAACAAATTTATTTTATTATCATGTTGTATTTGATTTATTTATTAAATAAAATCAAATAAATTTTGTTAACATTATTTAAACACCTTTGTGTTTATAAATATAACACATTTTGTCTAATTTTAAAGTTTAATTGAAATTGTATCATGAAATTCAAAATTAACATTTAAATATTTTTTGTATTTTTTCTCTTAATTTTAAATTTTTACTTAAATTGAGATCAAACGAATTAAGTTTGAAAAGATTATTTAGATTAAAAAAATAGTTGATTCAAAAGTGCATAGTTAAACAAAGTTCAAAAATCAATTATGTAATTAATCCTTAATCTTTTTAATTAAAATTTATAAATAAATTTGTTTACTTCTTTATTTAATTTTTACATTTTGAATTATTTATTCATCAAAAATTACTTTAATAAATTTAAGATTCCGAGACTTTTAATTTGATCATTTGATATTCATTTTTTTTAATTTAAATAATCTTATTTTAATTTCTTAAATTTTATGGATATAGATATTTTTAAGAATATTTGGCACAAAGATTAATTTAGTTTTTCAATTTAATCAAATAATTTTTAAAATTTACTCGATTTATGCCACTAAAATTAAAATATTAAATTAATAATTTATTTTAAAGTAAAAAAACCTACTTAGAAATGGTACACGTGCATGTTTAGTTATATTAAAATCGGGGTGCAATAATTATAAAGGTGAAATAAAATGGTTGGTTTATAGGAGTTACATCTTATCTGAATTTCACAAGAAAAGTAATAAAGATTATTTACTAAAGAAGGGCTCCTTAGTGACGTCTCCTTTAGGATAAGAAATATGGCAATCCCATTGGAGTTACATCTTATCTGAATTTCACAAGAAAAGTAATAAAGATTATTTACTAAAGAAGGGCTCCTTAGTGACGTCTCCTTTAGGATAAGAAATATGGCAATCCCATTGAAGTATTTAGGCAAAGAATTGACTCTGAAGTTTGAGGAGCAACGATGCCTTAGGCTTTCCACCAATGGAAGGCTAACAACATTTGGAGTGAATGCAATGTCAATGAATGGTAGGCAGCTTATAGAATATGGTAAGGTGAAGTCCGTAAAACCGAAAGAAGCAACCACAGCCACGAACTCAGAAAAAGGCTATCTGCTGTTAGATGTCAGACCAGTGTGGGAGAGAGAGAAGGCATGCGTTAAAGGGTCACTTCACGTTCCTCTGTTTGTGAAAGACATGGATGATAGTCCTATTACTCTTATTAAGAAGTGGGTTCATTTTGGTTACATTGGACTATGGACCGGGCAACATTTCACAACTTTGAATCCTGAGTTTATGAAGCAAGTTGAAGTTATTGTTCCTGATAAGGATACCAAGCTCCTCGTAGCTTGTGGTGAAGGACTAAGGTGAGAATTGAATGTGACGTGACCTTTTATTTGTTTGTTAATTTCTGTTCACAAATGAAAACATACATACTGCCATATCCATTTTATTGCCTTTTTGTTATCGAAAGTGGTTTGTGTCATAGTGTATCAAAGATATATTTATATATGATACTCTCGGAATAAATGGAATTTAAAAAAAGTTCAGAACATTATTTCGGGAATGTGAGAAGTTAGAAGGTTAAGAGGCTATATGATTAATTAACCTAAATCATCAGTTTTGTTTTTCTGCATAAGTTAAAGTCAAGGAATCTTGAAAATCAACGTCAACTCAATCAAAGATGTAAAAAATAATTGTAGTGGTTTAAAGACAGAAAAATAAATTGAGTGATTGAACTATGTAGAAAAATAAATTAAGTAGTTGAAAAGCGTAGAAAAATAAATAGAGTGGTTTAAAGATGTAGAAAAATAAATTGAATGGTTGAAGGATGTAGAATATGATAATATTCGTGTGGCTAGAATTATTTCTTAGTTTTATATTTGTGTAGTGTATATTGCATGGTGATGATTATAAATAGCCTACTTATATTTGGTTTAATCATCCCATAAAAACAAATAATAAAAACAAATAAGTTTTTGTATTCTTAGTTTGAGTGTGAATTGAGAGCTTTCTCTTTGAGTGTGAATTGAGAGCTTTCTCTTTGAGTGTTTGTATTTCTCTTCAATTTGTGAGTTGTTTTTGAAAAGTGTTATAGTGACTTTTATTGTAGGTATAATACAAGTAGTTTATTTACTTGTTTGGATCCAATATTAGTAAATTTAGAGTTATGTATTCTCAATGTTACTCAACACTTGGTATCAGAGTGAGACGGTCAGGGATCGTTCTTAGTGGAGCTATCTTGAGTCGTGAGAAGTTTGGTACTATGTAAGTTTATTAGTCAAGCCTATTTGGTATAGTCGAAGTCTTGTCGACACGATGAGTGAGCTTCAAATGGTTGGGAAAATCAAGAAACTCAACAACAAAAACTATAACACATGGGTAACATGTATGGAGTCTTACCTACAAGGTCAAGACCTGTGGGAGATTATTGGTGGTGACAAAGTTACATAACCAGCAGCGGAAGATGCAAACAACATCTTGTGGAACTGGAAAATTAAAGCATGCAAATCAATGTTTTCTTTAATGATTATAGTTGAAGAATAAATGTTGGGGCATATTCGGGATGCTAAAACACCAAAAGAAGCATGAGGCACTCTTTTCAAAGAAGAATGATACAAGACTGTAACATCTCGAGAATGACTTGTTATCAATGACACAACGTGACATAACGATTTCCTAGCATTTTCACAAGGTAAAATCATTATGTCACAAAAATTCAGATTTAGGTACGAAAACTCCTATTGGGAAAACCAGGATAAAGAGAATAATTATCCATGGTTTCAGACCTAAATATCAAGGGTTTGTTACCGTTATATAAGGATGGCCGACACAACCATCTCTTATTGAGTTTGAGAATTTGATGACCACTCAAGAAGCTATAGCTAAGCAAATGGGAAGAGTCTCGCTGAAGGGTGAGATAGAAGTGCTCTATACTAGCAAAAGTATAGACACTTTCAAGCGGTACAATGGAAATGAATCTAAAAAAGATGGCGACAAAATTCTTCAAGGAAATGAAAGCTTTCGTCTATGGGGAAGTTGAAAGAATCGTAGTAACAATAGAAAATTTGATGGTGAATGTTACAATTGCGAGAAGATGGGTCACATGGAAAAATATTGTTGGAGTAAGAAAAATTCTATTGAAAGTAATACAACTACTTCCAATTTTAAGGAGCATGGCGAATATGGTTGGGATGCTGAAGCATTATTTTCTATAGAGAAAGAAGAATTAGCTTTCACGGTTACAACTGTGAAAAATGCTAGCAATACTACTCCTGAGAAAAGTGCAAATCATGATTTGCATGTTGAATAGGATAAAAAGACAATTGCCAATGGTTCAACTAACAATCAGTGGGAAAAGACATATACCATTTCTTGGGGAAGAAAGACCAATGATGCTCCGGATCTGACAATCCTATTCCGCTTTCACTACAGTGGCTTTTACCAAAGCCAGGAGATATTAAGTCGACAAAGACAACCGTGGGAAACCCTCCCAACTCAAACCCTTCATTTGGCAATCGCTCAGACATCACGAAGTTATTAGGAAATAGTGAGGAGACTTATGATATCCAAAAGAAAAAGGATATGTTTAGGCCATTCTTACTGGATATAGAAATTGGTAGTCATGATCGATGGCGTAATGAGAAAAGAGACACCAATTCCTCTTTGCGCAAAGATTTTTGGAGAGATGGAGATAAAGAGCTTGGTGAGAACCGCAGGATGGATCGTTGGATAGAAAATTCAAACACGAAGAACTTTAGAAAAGAGCTTCGTGTACCATCTGACCGGTGGATAGACCTGGGTAACAAGGATTCCAACTATGAACAAGGCACCTCTTATACAAAGCCTGATAGTGACAAAAAATTAGATAGATTAATAGGGAGATCAGGTTATGATATCACAAGACTTGATGTTGCAATGGATGATGTTATTGATTATGAGATTCCATAGGAGGAAGATGATGAGATCAAGTCGTATCCTTTGTCGAAGAGTAGATCTCTGGAGTCATCTTCGAGGTCGAACAGTCTAATAATGGTGATGGTGGCATCAACGAAACCTTTAAAACAACAAATGAGTTAGAACAACCTAACCCTAGTCCTGCCAATTTCGCAACAGCAACAAACGAGGAATGACAATGGGGGAGGTGGAAGAGAGGATTGTTGGAGTGAAGGTGCTATGGTAGTGTTGATCGATGCTTAGGGTGAAAAGCATATTGTAGGAAATCAACCTAGGAGTATGGTCAGTTTCCTGATTTCTAGGGTGGAACTAACCCCTGATTTTAGGAGTCTAGTTTCCTGATTTTCAGGGTGGAACCAACCCCTGTTTTCTGGATATTAGTTTCCTAATTTTTAGGGTGATTTGCAACTGTATATTAATGACTTCCAGCAGTATATTAGGCATAACAAATGTATATATAAAGGGATCTGATATTAAGAAATAAATGAAGTAATTTTTCTGTAAAATAAAAACAGCTTCATGGGTATCGAGCCTTGGGGCTCATAAACCGCTCTTAGCCTCTTGCTCAACTAGTTACGTAAGTTCACCTAGTATGATGTCACATAGTAAGGCAAGGAATGCACCTTTTCAGTTTCCAACTCAAGTTTCAGCTTTTGGACATGAGAGCTATGAAAAAACTGAAAGTTTAAATGTTCTTAGTATACTGGAAGATGACATGGATGAAGAGGTTCCAGAGACAAGTAACAGAACTGAATTCAATATGGGAAATTCAGGCAGCTTTGGGCTTGGATCCATTCTTGATCCTGCTTCTAAACATAATCCTTTTGGTGGTCTATTTAACAGTACAACTATTAATGTTTCTGCTTCTCCTTTTAACAAGACAGTCACCGAGAGAGCTATTTCGGCCTGCATCTTTTCAGTTCCAGTCTCTACAACCATCAGTACAAACTCAGCCTTCAAATTCAAGTGCATTTTCTAGTAATCCTATCCCATTCACTAAGGAATAGTTAGAACTTCTCCAACAACTTATACAAAAGGCAAATATCAACACCACATTTAGTAGCAATAGAAATAACTCCACACATATTTCCAGTAATTCAACAAAGCATACTGAAAAATTTCCCTCCTCATCTTGGATAGCAGACTCAGGTGCCTCCAATCACATGACAAGTGATCAATCACTTTTCACAATCTATTCACCTTGCAACAGACTTCAAACAGTGTGTGTCGCCAATGGTCCTCGCACCACAGTAATCGGAACATGGACCATTTGCCTCTCAAACAACCTCATTCTTAAATCTGTGTTATTTGTGCTTGGATTTTGCTGCAATCTCATATCAGTTAGTAAATTAAATCATGACCTTAACTGTGAAACTAAATTCTGGGCTAAATCTTGTGTTTTTCAGGACCTGAGCTCGGGGAAAATTATTGGCGGTGCTGATTTACATGCGGGCCTCTATGTTCTTGATATCAACACTCCTTCAAACCATTCTGTTAGTCATCAATGTCAATTGAGTCATAATCTTAAGTCTCATAGTCATACTAATAAGGAAAGTGAAATCATGATGTGGCATTTTCGTCTAGGTCATCCAAATTTTTCGTATTTGAAACGTTTGTTTCCATCCTTATTCATCAATAAAAATTCTAATTTATTTCATTGTGAAGTTTGTCAATTGGCAAAACATACTCAAAACACTTTTTCACCACGCACGCATAAACCAAGTCACCTTTTTTCCCTCATTCACGGTGACGTGGACCATGTCGCGTTCCCAGTATTACTGGTGCTCAATGGTTCTTACTATTAGTTGATGATCATACTCGATTATGTTGGACATTTCTTATGAAAGACAAATCTGAAACCAAGCACATATTTTCACTTTTTCATGCCATGATCCAAACTCAGTTCAATGCCAATATTCAAATCCTAAAAACTGATAATGCTAGGGATTTCTTTAATTCCGATCTTAGTGGATATCTCAAATCACATGGTATTGTCCAACAAAGCTCCTACGTTGACACACCACATCAAAATGGTGTAGCCGAACGCAAAAACCGTCATATACTTGAGGTTGCTCGAACTTTACTTTTTCAAACCAATGTTCCTAAAAAATTTTGGGGTGAAGCCATTCTTACTGCAACACACTTGATCAACCGAATGCCTTCTCGAGTTCTCAACTTTCATTCACCTTTACAAGTGCTTCAGAGTCAATATTCTACCTCACAACTTGTGTCACCAATTCCTTTCAAGGTTTTTGGTTGCACTATTTTTGTCCATATTCATTCACAATATCATGGCAAACTTGATGCCCGTGCCATTAAATTCATCTTTGTTGGTTACTCAGCCAATCAAAAAGGCTACAAATGTTTCTCTCCCATCACTCGTAAGTTTTACCATTCCATGGACGTTACTTTCTTCAAAGAAACTCCATTCTATTCTAATTCTGCAATTCAAGGGGAGAATCACACTAATGAATTGCAGAATTGGGATTGGTCATCACTCATTGAACCGAATTTATCATCTCATTTACCCTTCATAACCTTGTCCTCTTCCAACCTGATACCCATTCCAGATTCTCCTTCAAAAACCAAACCTGATCAATCTCCCTTTGTTTATCCTAGACATCTTCTCCTTCCTAATGATGCCATAAAAGTTTATGAAAGAAAGAGAAATCCTGACTTGCCCACACGAAATCAACAAAGCCAAGAAACTCTCCTGAGCCAGACTGAATCTGAAAGATTACAAGATGAAGCAGAATCTAGTCCAAAACTTGGTTCTGGCCCTAAGTTAGATCTTCCTATTGCACAAAGAAAATGCGTTCGATCATGCACTCAACATCCTCTTCAAAGTTACATTTCTTACGCAAATTTGTCCCCAAAATTTCAGGCATTTGTGACATCCCTAGACAACATCAAGATTCCTAATTCTGTCAATGAAGCTCTAAAAGTTCCTGAATGGCACAAGGCAACCTTAGAAGAATATAATGCACTTGAAAAGAATGGTACATGGATGTTAACAGAGCTACCACTTGGAAAGAAGACAATAGGCTGTAAATGGATATTCTCTGTAAAACAGAAGGCAGATGGAAATATCGATAGATATAAAGCTCGACTAGTGGCTAAAGGGTTCACCCAATCATATGGAATTGATTATCAAGAGACTTTTGCTCCTGTAGCAAAACTTAACACAGTTCGTGTCTTGCTGTCTATTGCAGTTAATGAGGATTGGCCACTACTTCAACTCGATGTCAAGAACGCATTCTTAAATGGAGATTTGATCGAAGAAGTTTACATGGATGTGCCTCCTGGCTTTGAGACTAAAGATACACAAGGAAAGGTATGCAAGTTGAGAAAGGCACTATATGGACTTAAACAGTCACCTAGAGCATGGTTCGAAAAATTCACCAAGGTCCTCCAACAGGATGGATACTCTCAGACACAAGCAGACCACACTTTATTTGTCAAACACTTCGTAGATGGGAGAATCATAACTTTGATTGTATATGTTGATGATATAGTTCTTACAGGAAATCATGTAGGAGAAATAAAGAGACTTAAGATGCTATTATCTAAGGAATTCGAGATTAAAGACTTGGGATATTTGAAATATTTCTTAGGGATGGAGGTGGCACGTAGTACCAAAGGAATCTCAGTTTCTCAACGCAAATATGTTCTAGATCTCTTGCGTGAGACTAGCATGAGTGGGTGTAAACCTGTTGAAACATCCATGGACCCTAACACCAAACTAATGCCTCGAACTGATGAATTGGCAACTGACAAGGGGCAATATCAACGTTTGGTAGGTA
Source organism: Hippophae rhamnoides (assembly GCA_033030585.1). Taxonomy (NCBI): domain Eukaryota; kingdom Viridiplantae; phylum Streptophyta; class Magnoliopsida; order Rosales; family Elaeagnaceae; genus Hippophae; species Hippophae rhamnoides. Next base: position 41,050,866 of record CM065429.1, on the reverse strand, counting down.
AGTTAATTTATTTGACCCATACACGTCCAGATATAAGTTTTTCAATCAGTATTGTTAGTCAGTTTCTTGGCAACCCATCAGTAGATCACTTGGAGGCAATAAACCGTATTCTAAGATACTTGAAGAAGGATCCTGGAAAGGGGCTCATGTTTAAGAAAACAATTAATAGAAGATTGGAAATTTACACTGATCTTGATTGGGCTGGATCTCCTAGTGACCGAAAATCCACATATGGATATTGCTCATTTATTTGGGGAAATTTGGTGACATGGCGTAGCAAAAAGCAAGCAGTGGTAGCACGTAGCAGTGCCGAGGCTGAGTTTCGTGCATTGGCTTTGGGCATTTGTGAAGGAATTTGGCTAAAATGACTACTATACGAACTCAAGGTTGAATATTCAGAATCTATTAGAATCATGTGTGACAACCAGTCAGCAATTGCAATTGTCAAAAATCCAGTCCATCATGATCGAACTAAACATGTGGAAATTGATAGACACTTCATCTGTGAGAAAATTGAAGGCAAGATAATCTCCCTCAACTATGTTCCATCTAGGCAACAAGTAGCAGATATCTTAACCAAAGCATTGTTTCGACCTAATTTCACAGAGTTAATGTAGCACTTGGTTTGGAAAACATATATCGCCTAGCTTGAGGAGGAGTGTAGGAAATCAACCTAGGAGTATGGTCAGTTTCCTGATTTCCAGGGTGGAACCAACCCTTGATTTTAGGAGTCTAGTTTCCTTATTTTCAGGGTGGAACCAGCCCCTATTTTCTGGATGTTAATTTCCTGATTTTTAGGGTGATTTGCAGCTGTATATTAATGACTTCTAGCAGTATATTAGGCATAACAAATGTATATATAAAGGGATCTGATATTAAGAAATAAATGAAGTAATTTTTTTGTAAAATAAAAACAGCTTCACATATGGAATTGAGTAGATGAAATCTCAAACAAAAGCATTGGAAAGAGATTGTTGATATTATGAATAGTAGAAAGGACTATTCAAAGAATCATAAGATTGATATTCAATATAAGAATCGAATTGATACTGTGAATAAGAAGTATAAGAGTGAGAAGGCTAAAATTGCTACAGGTGGAGGACCTAGAAAGTGGAGTTTCTTTGAACTACTTGATGAGTTAATTAGTCATTTGGATCCAAACGTCAGTAATGACGTGCTAAAACAAGTATTTAGCCACTTTGGTGAGTTAATTCATAATAAAATACCAGTTGTGAAAACATGTGGTTTTGTACAGTTTACCAATAGGAAAAATGCTAAGGATGCAATTGAGAGTCTGAATGGAACGATAATTGGTAAGCAAATCGTTTATCTTTCATAGGGTTGCACCTCAGGAAACAAGCAATGGATAGTAGGTTAAAATAACCAGTAGAATTAGAAGACACACCTAACAGTTGAATGGAATCAGATGTAAAGTGACAGATGAATGTGAAGAACGTTTTTCTTTATGGAGAGTTGGTGTTGAGGGGGAGTGTTAAAAATCAACACCAACTTAATAAATGGAGTGGTTGAATGATGTAAAAAAATAAATGGAGTGGTTGAAAAATGTAGAAAAATAAATGTAGTGGTTGAAGGATGTAGAAATATAAATGGAGTGGTTGAAGGATGTAGAAATATAAATGGAGTGATTGAAGGATGTAGAAATATAAATTGAGTGGTTGAAGAATGTAGAAAAATAAATTGAGTGGTTTAAGGATGTAGAAAATAAATTGAGTGGTTGAATGATGTAGAAAAGAGAAGTGTGTATAATGAGATAATATTTGCGTGGTTAGAATTATTTCTTAGTTTTATATTTGTATGGTGTATATTGCATGGTGAGGACTATAAATAGCCTATCTTGTATTTGGTTTAATAATTTCATAAAAAACAAATAAGTCTTTGTATTCTTAGTTTGAGTGTGAGTTCAGAGCTTTCTTTTTGAGTGTTTATATTTCTCTTCAATTTGTGAGTTGCTTTTGAAAGGTCTTATAATGTCTTTTATTGTTGGTATAAATAGCCTACCTTGTATTTGGTTTAATCATTCCATCAAAAACAAATAAGTCTTTGTATTCTTAGTTTAAGTGTGAGTTGATAGCTTTCTCCTTGAGTGTCTATATTTCTCTTCAATTTGTAAGTTGTATTTGAAGAGTGTTATAGTGTCTTTTATTGTTGGTATAATACAAGTAGTTTGTTTACTTGTTTAGATCCAATATTAATAAATTTAAAATTATGTATTCTAAATTTTACTTAACAAGTTCTACTAATAATTATGCTATTGTATTAACACCGAAAGACTAGTACGGTAAAAGAAAAAATAAGAGAATTGTGTGTCTGATTTGGTTAAACAAATTAAAATAGAAGAAATGATTCGGTGTATTTGAGTTTCTTTAGTACAATGTGTATTGGGTAATGGGAAAAGAATTTGTATTCAAGAATTAATGTTGGTGAAACATAGAGGAAGATTTTTTATGTGTGAATTAGGCAAATAAACAAACTACCTAAGTTTTGTTGTGTTATTATTTTCTTGTTTATTTTTTGCGTTTTGGCAGTACCCAACAGGTACTTGGATGATTCACAAGTATACTAAAACAAAGTTTTGATTTGTTTGAATAAACTCAGGTCTATGATGGCAACATCAAAGTTATATGAAGAAGGATATATGAATTTGGGTTGGCTGGTAGGAGGATTTAATAGAGCAGGCAGTGGAGATTTTCCAGAAGTTGAAGGAATTGAAAAATTAGAGTATGCAACCATAGGGGGTTTTTCTTATTACTTTCTTCAATTACTTATATTACTTAAAGCCGTGGGCTAGCTAGAGCAGTTATGTAGCTTGTTTGTTGGGCAAGAGCAGTTTTATTATATGATCAGAAAAAAGAAGTTCACAAACATATTAATTGTTGTAATTGCCTAAGTTGTTTCTCAAACCAGCTACACAACCATTATGTCATATGTTACTTTTCAAAGTTAAATTCATCAATTTTGTCTAACATGTAAATTGCTGTTTTTCTATTAGCAGAAATAACTCTCTGTATTAAGAGGTTGACTACTTGCTCGAGATCAAAATTATGTTTTATAATATTTTTACAGGTAATACTTCTTAAATACTTCTAAAGATTTAAGAAAGAGATTTTAAAGTAAAGTATAATCCTGATTCCAAAATCATTTGAGAACAAAAAAAAAAGTACTTGATAGGTGATAACTGTATTTTATATGCATCAATTTTAATAATGATAATTGCTATGTTCGTTTAATATTTATTAATTTTTGTTAAATAAATTAATATTTTCCTTTTATTCGCTAAAAATACATTTTTAATAAAATTAAATAATTTGTATCGAAAATGTACTTAATTTCATATTTTTGTCCACAAATATAATTTATGATAATATAGTTTCTTAATTACAATTTATATAAATCGAAAATATAATTTAAATTAAATTTGGGCTTAATTATAATTATTAAAAGTTAAAAATTTAATTTAAAATTAGAAAAGGGCTAAAGTATAATTTAAGAAAGTACAAAAATGTAATTTGGATTAAATTTGTGTGTGAAAATATAATTAATAAAAGTTTAATTTTTGCGCAGGGGAGATGAAGTCACGCGCATGACATCACGCCTTCATGAACGTGGACCGGATTCGATCAATGCTCGTGACTCGGTCGGCGTGTCCGTGGCAAGACGAAGGAGATTGGGGGCAGAGATATTCGTTTCTTGCGCGGTGGCGTGCCCGATGGGCCAGCGTGTCGCGCGGTAGACCGGCGTCAGTGGGACCAGCGTGTGGGCTGCCGCAATTCCTCGGGCGATCGTGTAGTTGTATCGGATCGACGGTTCGGATTGAAGCGCGTCCGTCAATTTGTCGGCGCACGGCCATTCGTGTAAAAATCACGTGTGGCCGGATTATGGTAGCGGCGTGCGTCCTCGGTATTCTGAGAATAAGAATCGCACGTGTCCCACGAATATTTAATCCAAACCGACACGTGGCTATTTACGATGCGCGCGGCCGCATGGATCACGACAGTTTCCACCGGGTGCCTCGGTTTCGGCGCCCCGATCACGTGCGCGTTCTACGTCTGTAGGTTTGTGTGCAAATGATTTCTTTGCCACGTGGCCTTAGGAAATCTTTCGGCGAATCAGACGGTGACACGTGGCGTCTGCACTTTGAATTTAAAAAAAATCGAGCAGTGACCTTGTTTCACGCGTAAATTAAATAAGATTTTCGATACAAAAATCGTCTGGCGTAATTTTTGTTTTTCGATAAAAAATATTACGCGTTTTCGATAAAAAAATAAATTAAAAATGTAATATTTTAGATGTATTTTTTAGCTATAAATAGGAGATAGTTTTTAATTGTAAAAAAGTTTTTTGGTTGGAGAAGAGTTTTTGGAGTGTAGAATTTTTGTGGTGTTCGGTTTGGAGTGCGAGAACGAGAAGCCATTTTTGGCTTTTGTTGTGTTCTGCGTGTTCCAAATATTTTCGTTTTTTGATGTTTTAATTTTCCTTCTTCTTCATCTTATTTTTATGAATACATGTTGTAATTTTAATTTTAATTTTATGAAGTAATTTAATTTTTAGGGTTAGATTTGATCTAAATTTATGAAGCTTTAATTTTAATTATTTTTGTTTATAGATTTATAAGGCGTTCGATTTATTCGTTACATTTTGTCTTAATGCTTTTTTTTTTGATTATTCTGAATTTTATCGAAAGCGATTTGTGGCGTAAAAATAAACTTGAGAAAGGCATTTTTGTGTATATTGCTCGTAAATAGAATGACATGTATGATGAAGGATAGGAATATCTGCTAATTGTATGTGTAGTAGTTTGAGGAAACTTAGAAGCTTAATGAATCTTATTCAATTTAATTCGTAGAGATATAGTGAATTAATTTAACGAGGTGTGTTTATGCGAACTCGGAAGAAATGTATGAATAAAAAAGAAGTTTTCGGTTGACAAATTAAATGTACTAAAAAATATAAATCCAAAAGAAAATAATATGATTGTAGTGGATTAGTTTGGTGAAAAATTGCAATCCTAGAGTTAACTTTTATTTTCTTTTTACCTTTTTTCAATGCTATCAGCGATTATTTTGGATAAAATCGAGAGAGAAATAATTTTAGTACTTTCAACAAACTATAGTAACAAATCTAAGGTGTGATCGATCTTTACTTATAAATGTTATTACTTGCGACCGTGTATACTTGCACGAGTTCGTGTGTTGAAAAACACGCAACAATAGGATTGTCAGTAGAACATTTTTACTCACTACCAAGCCATGAGCATGTCACTTGAGACATTAATTTCACAAAGGTAACCATTTTCTGCTAAATAAGATTGTCAAATAAGAAGCTACGAATATATAAATAATAATAATGAGAGAGTGAAAATCAATTGTTCCAAGTCCTTCAATTAGCAATTTTGAAATCAAAGTTGGAATTAGGATGGAAGAACTAATAGGAAAAGCTAACAGAGTTAAAAGTATCATTCTCAGTCAGACAAGGAGGAGAGCGCATCGGCTTTTGTAAAAGAGGATGGTACAAACTGACACAAAATCAACAAAAAACACAAAGAACACAAGCATTCCTTGAATCTCCCTTCCCTCCATTGTTTTATTTAATGAATTTCTGTTATAAAATATTTTTCACTCATAAGATCTTATAGATGAACATCAATCTCATATTGCACTACAGCTTTTGTGTTGTTTGCTTTCTGGTTCCAAGGATCTACTGTCTGCTGGTCCCAGTACATTCCCAGCATTTTAAGGGACGACCTCTTGGAAACTGCGTCAATACTCCCCCTCAAGTTGGTGCATAGATATCCGTCATGCTCAACTTGCCAAGTGAGTCATGAAAAATTGCACTTGAAACTCCCTTGGTTAAAATATCAGCTAGTTGATCACCAGTTAGCACAAATGGAAGGGAGATGGTATTCTCTTTTAGATTTTGTCGAATGAAGTGTCTGTTCACTTCTTTGTGCTTTGTACGGTCATGTTGTACCGGATTCTGAGATATGGCAATTGCCGCCTTGTTGTCACAAAAGAGCCTCATTCCATCACTTGACCAAAACCAAGTTCACTTAGGATTCTCCTTAACCAAATTAGCTCCTGTAACCCTTTAGTGATGCCAATAAACTCAGCTTCGGCACTAGAAAGGGATACCACCTTTTGCTTTTTACTTCTCCATGTTACCAAATTACTTCCAACGAAGGTAAAATATCCAGAAGTGGATTTTCGATCTGTGATGTCTCCTGCCCAGTCCGAATCTGTATACCCTTCCACTCTTAGGTGTTCATTTTTCTTGAAGAAAATTCCTCTACCTAGAGCACCTTTTAGGTACCTGAGAATTCTAAACACGGCTTCCATATGCTGCTCACTTGGAGCATGCATGAACTGACTTACTAAACTCACAGCATATGCTATATCTGGTCTAGTATAAGACAAGTAAATGAGTTTGCCCACCAATCGCTGGTATCTCTCTTTATTGGCCTGTTCTTGAGTTGGAAACTCACCTAACTTAAGGTTTTGGACAGGGGGTATCAACTGGTTTGCGATCAAGCATTCGATTTCGGTTAGCAAATCTAGTACATATTTCCGTTGGGACAAAGATATACCTTGCTTGGACCTTATCACTTCGACGCCGAGAAAATATTTCGGTCCTTTAAGTCCTTCATTTCAAAATCTTTAGAGAGTCTCTTCTTCAGACTTTCTATCTCATCTAGATCATCACATGTGATTATCATATCGTCTACATAAATAATTAAGACAACTATCTTTTCATGTCCCTTCCTGTAAAACAAAGTATGGTCAGAATCACTTTGAGAATACCCATATTTTCTCATAGCACTACAGAATTTTCCAAACCATGCTCTAGGAGATTGTTTTAACCCATATAGTACTTTTTCCAATTTTTAGACCAACTATAGAGACCCTGAATGGTTGTACCCGGGTGGAATATCCATATGAATCTCCTCTTCAAGATCACCGTGAAGGAAAGCATTCTTTACATCGAACTGATGCAAAGGCCAATCAACATTAGCTGCAAGAGATAATAGAATTCTGATGGTATTCAACTTAGCAACTGGTGAGAAGGTTTCCTGATAATCAATACCATATGTTTGTGTAAACCCTCTAGCAACTAATCTAGCTTTATACCGGTCAACCAACCCATTTGGACCATACTTTACAGTAAATACCCACTTACAGCCTACTGTTTTTCTTCCCTTTTGGTAAATTTACCAACCGCCATGTGTGATTTTTCTCTAATTCCTCCATCTCCATCCTCATAGCATCTAGCCACTTGGGATCACGCATCGCTTCTTCAATTTTTTCCGGAACCCGAACAGAACCAAGAATAGCGTCAAACTCCTTCAGAGAATTGGGCAAGTGTTTTGTTGCTACAAACTTACTAATCGCGTAATTTCCTCCATTATCTTCATTCGGTCTGAACTGCTTAGGAGGTTTGCCCCTATTATGTCTGTCAAGTAATCTATAACATGTGTTAGAATTATATGAATCTAGAAATTCAGAGTTTGAGGTTACCTCATTTTCAGGAGATTGGTCATGGTGAGGTAAAGATGATTGTATCATTTGTCTTTGCTCACTTTCAGGCTCAGCATCATATGAGACTACATCACGTATTAGGCTTGAGTTTAGGTCCTATTGACATTCTGACATGGAATAGAATCGGTGGCCCAAGGAGTCGTAGATGGATCAGCAGCGAAATGGTCTAGGCCAATAGCAATTAATTCTAGGTTCGGCCTAGTAGCAGCTGGTTCTGGTTCTGGGTTCGGATTCCTTGTGGTTTGCTCCGAACTGAGATTCCAGTATCTATTAGAGTAGCACGGACTTTCATTCGCAGAGAAACTCTCCCCCTGAGAATGATACGTGTCCTTTCTAAAAAAAACTCTCTAATTCCAGGAAAGTGAAAGTGACATCCATGGTAACAAATACCTTTTTAGAAACAGGATTGAGACATTTATAGCCCTTCTGGTTTTGACCATATCCGAGAAATACGCATCTTTTTTGCACATGGTTCGAGTTTAGACCGTTGATGCTTTTGTATGTGAACAAATGCAACACACCCAAATACTTTTGGTGGGAGGTTAAGAGTTGATGGTAGCGATACGTATGAAGAAAGTACTTGAAGTGGAGTTTGAAAAGTTAGTACATTGGATGGCATACGATTAATTAGGTATACTGCAGCAGCAACCGCATGATCCCAATAGGTTTGTGGAACAGTATTCTCAAGTAACATAGACCGAGCTGTTTCTAAGACATGTCTGTTTTTCCGCTCAGCTACTCCGTTTTGTTGTGGAGTACCGACACAACTTGTTTCATGAATTATACCTTTAGAGTTAAGGAATTCTTGAAGTATGCTATTGAATTGACAAACTCACCTCCATTGTCACTTCTCAGAATTTTAATGTTTTTATTAAATTGATTTTGCACCATGCTAAAGAAAGATTTAAAGACATGTGTCACTTCATCCTTTCTTTTAAGAACATACAACCAAGTCATCCTAGTACAATCATCAATAAATAATACAAACCATCTATTTCCAACAGATGAATTAACCGGGGACGGACCCCAAACATCCGAATGAACCAAATCAAAAATAGTTGTTCTCTTATTCAAACTACTCGGAAAATACACCCGATGACTCTTGACTTTAATGCAGGTTTCACAATCAAAGTTTTCATTCTCACAACCAGAAAATAAACTTGGATAAAGTTTTCTTAAATACCCGAAAGATGGATGTCCTAGTCTCTTATGCCACATCCAGATATGAGAGATCCGATTTGCTGAGAAACCTTTAGAAAAATAAGCCTTTCCAGTCACCATGTCGTCCAAATGATACAGTCTTCCTCTTCTAGTACCACGACCAATGCAAAGGCTTTAGTTCCTCACAAATCTGACCAACAGATAATAATTTAGTTGATAGGGAGGGCACAAGTAAAGTATTTGATAAAGTGAGAGAAGGTGAGCACTAAACATCTCTGGCACCCATCACAGGATATGTTTCTCCATTGGCATTGACTATCATTGTTCTCCTTGGTGAGGAACTCTTTACTAGATCCTTTTCTGAGTAGGTCATATGATCGGTTGCCCCTGAATCGATTATCCAGTATGATAATTATTAGAAACAAGAAAACTTTTACCTTCCATCAGTTCTTTGTTCTCAACCGGTGGTAAGACAGAGTAGCCACCCCTTGAAACCGAAGCTACAATTGCTTGAGTCGGTTCAGTAATAGTCGGCCCAGCAGGAGCCGACTCAACAGGAGCTGCAGTTGAAGCACCTACAACCATTTGTGCCTCACCCCTGTATGGCGGCCAATCTCCCTGCCTCTTCTTCCTTCGATCTTTTCAACCCGGTGGGTAGCCAATTAACTTGAAACACTTATCTCTAATATGTTTTGGGTTATGACAGTAAGTGCACCCAACAGCCAGACCCAAGTTTGGTTTGAAATCAGGTTTGTTCATGACTAAGTTTCGGTCTCTTGCTAGCATAACCATATAAGGATAACCATATAAGGTTCAGTTCTCTCCCCATTGTGTAACATTACTGACTGACGGTTTTCTTCTCTTCGAACCAATGCAAAGGCTTGCTCTATTGTGGGAAAAGGTTTTTATTGTAAGACCATTGCCCGAATAGAGTCTAACCGGTCATCTAGACCATCTAGGAAGGTTAATACACTGTCCTCTTGAACAAGAGAATTGTGTTTTTCAATATCAACTGGAGAGGTCATAGGGTTTGGCCTACGGACATCTAACTCCTTCCATAACCCCTGTAATTGGGTGTAATAAGCCTCACCTGGACCACCGGCTTGTTTGACTCGGTTAACCCTTCTTTTCAGTTCAAAGTATTGGGTCAGGTCATCTCCATCAAAAAAAGTTGTTCTTACCGAGTCCCAAACTTCTTTGGCTGTAGAGAAAAGGAGAAAGTTACCTACCAAGGAAGGATCCATGGATTCGATCATGTAGTCTTTAACCCGAGAGTCTTCCATCTGCCACTTATGGTAACTTCTATCAGCTTGTAGTGGTTTGAGAGTCGAACCATCGATGTAGCCAAGTTTACCCTTCCCTGACAACTTCATTTTCAACATCTGCGACCATAGATTAAAGTTCTTCCCATCGAGTTTGATCGCCGTAGAAAAACTGGGCCCATCAGGATTGGAATCACCCATCTTGTGTTGGAATAGTTGTGACAAGGTGGCGGATAAACTCTCTAAAATGAGAACCGCTCAATTTTTTCTTCTTTGTTAGAACTTCCATCATTTCCAGACTTTTTTTTTCTCTCAAGGACAATAAATCACACTTTTACCATAAATCTGATGGTCGGTTAGCTTGGATTTGGGATTGCAGAGGTCTTGTCAAAATTTCAGCCCGATCCGACGGACGGATCAAAAGTTACACCTCTTTTCGTGAAGCATGCTCAAAATGCTCACAATGCTCACAAATGCTATAGAAAAACAAAAGGACTATAGAGAAACAGGGACCCGATTTGGCTACACAAATGCTCAAAATCGTGACCCGTGCTCTGATACCATGACACAAAATCAACAAAAAACACAAAGAACACAAGCACTCCCTGAATCTCCCTTCCCTCCCTTGTTTTATTTAATGAATTTCTGTTACAAAATATTTTTCACTCATAAGATCTTATAGATGAGCATCAATCTCATCTGCAAGTACATCAGCAACAAAAGATGTCCGTAAATCCTGGAGAAGGTGGTGCACTATAGCTTTTGTGTTGTTTGCTTTTGTTATTTATTGTTGGCCCAAAACAACAAGCCCATAAGCCCATCTATTATTTCCCAGCTTGTACCCTAGCTTATATATATATTTCCCTTCACCTGCGTATGATGAGCTGTGGCAGAAAAGAGAAAACTGCAGAGTTGAGCAGCTGCCAACAAAACACAACAGAGAGCAGAGAAAAGAAAACTGCAGAGAAGGAATATAGCAGCTGCGAGAAGAAGCTGTTTTTCTTCCACATTTTCGCGTCGCCACTGCTGCTAATTATTTTCATCTCATTTGTACGGTAATATTTGATTTAATAGCAAGTTTGTTAAATTTATCTTGCTATATATTACCAGTAAATTAGAGGGGATATTTTGTGAGTTGATTTTGGATTTTGGTATAATTTGTGAAGCTCTTTGGAAATTAGTGTTTGTATCTCCGTTTGATTATTAGTGGATTTTTCTCGGTGTGCCGTCGTCAGTGGAGTAGACTTTTCATATTGAAAAGTTGAACCACTTAAATCATTGTGTGCCATTTAATTTCTTACTGCTTATTACTTTTCTTTATTCTCATTATTATTAATTTGTCTGGCCAAAATTGGATCGATATTGACTTATGATGTCAATTCTTTAACAGCTTTCTGGTTTCAAGGACCTACTGTCTGTTGGTCCCAGTACATTCCCAGCATTTTAAGGGACGACCTCTTGTAAACTGCGTCAATACAAACTTGGTACTCTTCTTAACATTTGACGATATTTAACAAATACAGAGAATCGTCTCAATATAATTATTATGATCTAATATGTCGTAAAACTCTCCCATATATATACTATTATTGCTCAGGCAACTGCAGCGCAAGAAATTTTTGGTCACACATTAATAATAGAATCTCTTGGTTGAATCGAATATTTTCAAGAGTTGTTGTTGATGTTCAATTATTAAGAGTATTAATAAACAGTGGCCATTTGACAAAGTATATACACTAATAAACTTGGAGATGCAAATGAAGAGACAAAACAACAACTAAATTTTTGTTGATATTTTAATTTCATCTTCATTGCATATTTCCAAATCCAAATGCATGTTTTTCTGAGAGAAGCTTTGAGAGATGTTTAAAGTTGTATTTCCTTCAAAATTGACATGATCATAAGGTGAATCTTCTTCAAACTCAGCTTGCATAGACTTGTAATACAAGTTTGGTTCCCAATTTGCATCTCTAATTACCTTCAATATCTCTTTTGCTACTATCTTGCTTCCTTCAGATGAAAGATGTATTCCATCTCTGAAACAAACAACACAAATCACAAGAAAATCATCAAACACCACCACACCACTACCAAATGTATATATTTTAAAAAAAGAGTAAGTCAAGTGAAGTGAAATTTACGTAAAACAAGTATTTTTCCAATCTCTTCCTTTTTGAATTGTACTCCACATGTCAATGGCCTTGATGTTCATCTCTTGGCACAGTTGCAAACAAGCTTCCGAATATACTCGGCACAACTCGTTTGTTCGATATGATTCTGGTACTATGCCACTGATTTTGGTAAAAATAGGTAGCACATTAATTAATTAATTAATTAAATTAAATTAATTAACCAAACAAAATTCAAACTTACAACAGTAAGCACCTTAGTCTTTCATGAATTTGTTCCTCGTTTATAGGAGGAGCAGTAAGAAATATAATTCGAGTTTTCTCTGAAAGGCTCTGGAAACAAAATGAACATCGAACGTTCATTTTAAGTCATACTGGTTACAAGGAAACAAGAGTCTCTCCTAGCTGAAGTCATAAGTTTGAATATTTGATTACCAGTAAATGGATAGCAATCTTCTTCATATTATGAATATATTCAGGAAGAGGAACATGAGGGCCTAAGCCAGATGGGTGACATCGCATTGAATCATTGCCACCAAAATAAACAATCACCAATGAGGGTTGAATTCCAGCATCCTTATAAGTTGAAAAACATATGTAAAATATGACTTGAAGTTACAACTCAAACAAGGAGCTAGCTGAGGCATATTAAGTAATATTAGTCTGGTTTTTTACAAAGTAATAAAAAAAAAGTACCTTTGGGAAAACTTGATCTAAAACCTCTACAGCACGTCTTGAATTCCAACCAGAATATCCTCTCACGAATATATCAGCCTTAACAAATCCAAAACCAAATCAGAAATACAAAAAACATAAGTGTATATATATATTTAACCAGCTTCCTTGGAAATTCATTAGATACCCTTTTAATTTGTAGCAGAATTAAAACAAGGGTTATAACTGAAAACAAACACCAAATACATTTAATTATTTTGTACAACTACTGGCTCCTTATATTTTCACACCACACAGAATGGAGGTTGTGTTATCTGACTCTGGTCTATACCAAGTAGAATAATCCCAATTTCTAACACCTTTTTAACTTTTCCCGAAACCATCTTAACTATGGAGATACACTCGTTTGGATCTCTTCGAATATTTGTATTATATTATATACTCTAGATTGAATTAAAAACGGATCATTTAAATCGGATCGGATTATAATCCACGTACAAGATAAACGAATAAAGACGGGACTTTCATTTTTAAATTTTTTATTCTTACATTTATTCATATATATAATATTTTCTTAATTATTTTAAAAGAATTTACCAACTCAAATATGTAATACACTAAATAAAATAATGTTTTAATTTTTTTAAAAATAAAAATAAATTAAATAATTCATATTAATTCATGAATATCCATTAATCTATAAATTAATATCGGATCCGAACTAACGAGCCCACTTATCAAAATAAATTAGAGAGATATTTTTAACAACAAATTTAATCAAATCCACGGGCATCTCTGTAACTAATTGCTTGTATACCTGGAAATCTAACGTCTTAGTACAGACGGCCATATAGTTCATTATATAACTTGATTAAAACAAACAACATCAATTATTGAAAATCCCATCTATTTGAATAACAGCCTATCAACTCAATCAAACAGTGTACAAAAGAGGTGATAGATAGTGTACATAGTACCTTACGAGCATACAGGTCAGCAAGAATGGCACCCCAACCTTGTTCGCTGAAACTCAACTGAATGATGGAAGAACCAAACAATACAAATTGAGGCCTAATTGGTCCTACCATCACTCTCTCTCTCTCTCTCTCTCTCTCTCTCTCAAATTCGATCGTGCTTATCGATTCTTGGGCTACCTCCTTATCATCGCCCTCCAATAAATAAGACCAGAAAACAAAAATATATGGGAATATATATTTAAGAGGAGTGGATTCTGATTTTGATCGATTTCAATTATATTTAAAAAAAATTATATATATAGATTTTAGTAGGATCTTATAAATATTAGTATATTTTACATTTTATGTTGATAATAGAACCAATGATAAGGAGCAACAGAAACCTTAGGTGTGTAAAAGAACGAGTAAATATTTTATTATGTATAATTTTAATTAAAAAAATCTGTTAAAATTTTTAAAATCAACGCATATTCTAATACATATATTTTTAAATAATTCTATAAAATCTTAATTGAGTTAAGATAAATTTTTATAAATAATTTATAAAATTTTATTTAAGTATATGTAAATTTAAAATTTCTTTATATACTATCATGGATTTATATTAATCAAAAATTTAATTATATAACTAACTTTTACTTACTTCAAAAATTTAGTTATATGAATAATTTTTACTTGACTTTTTAGGCATAGACAAAAATACCTAGTTTTATTAATTAATAGTGATTTAATTTTAACAATATAGTTGAAGTTTGATTAGTTGATAATCTCATTTGTCGGAATTGAGTTGGATACGTATCTAATTGAATTAGACAATTGTTCAACTGATCAAAATTTGGTCGATCAGTAACTCTATTAACTGAAGCTAAGTTGAGCATATGTCTAATTGATCAAATTTTGATAATATGATGACCCAATTCTTTGGAATTGAATTAGATACATATCAAATTAAATTGATAATTGTCTAGCATACCAAAATTTGGTCAATCGTGACGATAAAAAAACTTATTTAAGTGTAATTTAATTTATATATAAATTAGATAAAAAAATATAGTCATAAGTTTTATGTTGACATGATAAATGTAGAGTGTTATACATAAGTGTAAGTTTAAATCTTAATATTGTCATTATATACATTTTATTTATTAAATATAAATACTTAAGAAATCAAAGAAAATAAAGAAGATATCAACAAAAATAATAAAAATAAAACATATTTACATAATCAACAAATAAAAAGTCCAATTTGGTGTGATTTAACTTATACATGAATCAAACGAATAATTAGCCATAATTTTATAATCTAAGTATAAAATAACACGTTAAAAAGCATAAATTAAAGTCTCATTATTGTTATTATATGCATTATATTTAAAATCCAATTCTTAAATTTATAGTATAATTTATGAATCTTAATATTATTATTGTGTATTAATGATACTTTAAACATCTAATTTTGTATAAATTATGCTTTAAAAATTAATTTTTTAAAATTCATTAACTTAAAAACACATGTAGTTATAATTTCATAATGTGTAAAGTATAAAGTAACACATTTAAAATTATAAGTTTAAATTTTGATATTGTTATTATATATTTAGAATCCAAAATTTTATATTCATAATATAAATTAAAAAATTATGTCATAATTTCATAGTAAAAATTATTAAGTATAGAGTATGACATTCAAAAAAATAATTTTAAGTCATAGTATTCATTATATGTTAATTTTTTTAACTAAAATAAAAAATGAATCAAGTGGAAGACAACAATTAGGGGTGTCTATAAACCGATACAGATAATAAAAAATGTTAAGTATAGAGTGTGATATTAAAAAAAATAATTTTAAGTCATAGTATTCATTATATTTTAAAATTTAATTTTAAATTTTTTTATAACTAAAATAAAAAAGGAATGAAGTGGACGACAACGACTAGGGGTGTCATAAATCGGTTCGAATCGGACTAAATCGAGAAATTGGATCGAACGATTTTACAAATCAAACAGTCTGATCCAATTTGTATTATTTTTTAAATTGATTGAACTAGATCAGACCGATTTAATAATATATTAAATTTTTTACATTATTTCTTATTAAAAATGTCCAAAAATTGAATCGAATCGAAAACTAAATCGGACCAAACCGAATGGTTTTATTAATCAAAGAATCTGGTCAAATTCGAAGAATATAAACAATTTGATTCAATTAAATATTTTTTTTCAAAATTAGATCAAATCAAATCGATGGACACCCTAACAACAACATCAAAAAATTTGAAGTGATTTATATATACATATATAGTTTTAAAGTAATAATATAAATTTAAAAATCTGAAAATAAATAATATTTAAAAATAAATTTTTTACTTAAAAATAATAATAAGAGGACACATGACTTCGACATTAATTTTGAAAGCCAACCATCACCTTTTATATACATAATAAAATAGATATACTTAACTTGAATTCAACCTTGCAGGATACATGTATTCGGAGGGTATGAATGGCCTGGGATAGTAGGATAATTATATTATAATAATTATAATTATTTTATATTAATTTGAGATATATTTGATTGATAATTGGTAATAATTTTTATATAGTTTAATTATTATTTTTTATTTTTTAACATTTATTTAAAAATAAGTTTAATTTAAAAAATTAAATATTAACTTAATACTAATATTAAAAAAATAAAACTTTATATATTATTTAAAATAATGATATTAGTTTTTATTTATTTTTAACTATTTAGTATGTATTTTAAGTAAAATAAAAGATATAAAATAAGAATAAATAAAATTCAATTTAATTATATAAAATAATAATATTAATATATGATCGATTTTAGTTAAACATAGTTTTAATATTATAATAAATATATTTGTTTGATATTTTATTGGATATTGTTATTTAAAAAAAATCTTGGATAAACACAATTTCAATTATCTATAATATATATACAAACGTAATTTAAAAAAAATAAGTAAAAAGTAAGGTTTTTCATATATCTTGAATTTTTGGAAAACAACAAATTGTATTCAAACACCATGAAAAGTAATCATTGTATATCTTCATTCCATCTAAATTTGGTTAATTTATTTTAAAAACTACTTAAAAATAAAATATTTATATCTTTTAACAACATAAATGTTACAAAAGAATATTGAAACATTTTAATTAACTAAAATTTAAAATTAAATGTATCTAAACACGATGTAAAATTTTTGAAAACCATATTTTATTTTTAACGAAAATATAAGTTCAACATAAATATATTACTTTTATAATTAAAAATTTTAAAAATATTATAAATCGTTGCATAATCACATTAATGATCGGTGCATAATAAAAAAAATAAGTTTGCATGATAAATCCAAAAATGAAAAAGGAAAAGATTAAGGATAGATTTTATAAAGTTTTTTATTAATTATTTTGGATTAAATAGTTAATTTTATGATTTATTATTATTTTAAAGAAAAATATCAAAAATTATTTATAAATTATTTGATAATATTTTATGTTTTTTATTTAAAAAAAAACTTAAAACATTAAGATCAATATTTGATTTACTCTTAAAAAAAAGTTTGTCGAAAATAAAAAACTATAAATCTAATTAAAAATATTTTTTAAATTTATAGTTCAACTTATCTTTTGATAGTAATTATTTAAAAATATGAAAATTAAAATTTTATTATAGAAAATCATTAAAATAATAAAAAATAAAAAATAAAAAATCAAGATACTTATTAAACAAAATCATAAATAAAAGTTGTTATAATAAATCAGTGTTCCATATATATATGAAATCTTTCTCTTTGATTTTAAGAACAAGTTGGAAGCATTGTTTTTGTAAAAAGACACTCTGCTATTTTGAGTCACTATTTTATTTAAAAGATTACTACTATATTTTTCATATTATCTTCCTCCATTAAAGATTTTTACTTTTCATTTCATAAATTGTCATTTTTTTTTCTTTAGCTAAAAGCCTAAAACATCACGACTCAGAATATTTTTGTTGGGAACCACCGAACCAGAATTTCTTGAAGAACAATGCTTTGATACAGAGGTAACTAACGTGTATATCAGTCATACAGAGGCCACTATATAGCAAATATCTTATAATATGCTATTTTCAGAAGAATATTTTTTGGAAATAAGCTATTCTCAATGGATAATGAATAAAGTTTTATACAACTCACCATCCACAGGGATGTAGGTTTTTAATTTAGGATAGGTATTATATAAATAATAAATAATAAAAAAATAATATTAATTATTTTTAAATTATTTCTTATTTTTTATTAAAAAATATTATGTATTTAATTTAAGTATAAAATGTTTAAATTATTGAATTTTTAATATATTTTTAATTGATAAAAATTTAAAAATAAATATACAGAAAGAAAACATACTCAATTCATACATGTAAATATAATTTTATCTATAATTTTATAAATACTAAACAAAATTTATACTACGAGGACACTCCTAGCACTCAATTGATTCTACAAATGCAACTTACAATTAATTGTAGTTATTCCTTTTAAAATTTAAATCACTTGAAATATATTTAATATATTGTATTAGATAAAATAAATATAATTATATTATATTATAATTATAATTATAATTATAATATTAGGTAATAATTAATATAATATATTAGGATAAGTTTAATAATATTTATTTTAATAAAATAATCTATGTTTAAAATAATATTTTATTTATTTTATATAGTTTTATACTTATTAAAATATTTTATAAATTTTTTAAGTTAATATTTAATTATTTTTATATTTTTCTTACATTTAAACAAATAATTATTTTTATTTTAAGATGAAATAAAAAATTAAAACATATAATTTTAAAATTAAAATTTTAAACAAGTTAATTAAAGTGTCAAGTATAGTATAGATTTACACTTATTATATGTACCAAATTTATACATAATTATATAATTTTTATTTTTTATAATATGATTATATTTTATAAATAAATAAAAATTATATAATTATAATATTTAATATTATGTGATAAACATCGGTTAAACTTCTTTTTATTTCTTGTGCATCACATTCAAACACAATAACAGTGCATTTACTTCATGTGATCACAAGGCGAACGATGGAAAGTGGAAGCCACTCATTCCGTCCTAATTGCAACTTAGGAATTAGGACGTGTTTGTAACGTAACCATACAATTATTTTTAGATTTTCTTTTCTTAACAATTGTATTGTTTACTTTTTTTATCTAATATAAATATTAGGTATTTATAATTCTCAAAAAAAGAAATCATATTAATTTTATATTTTATTTGTATAAAACATTACATTTTTACTTGTTTCCTTAACAATATATCCAAATTAAACTTCATTAATTACTTCAAATAGCATATTTATATTTTAAATAGTTTTTTAGTTTATTTTTTATGGGTTATTAGCTTGGCTCATGTTATTGATGTTTTATGTGATTTAGATTCTATATCTTAAGTTATTTCTTATTAAAAAAATTAGGATATGTTATTTAAAATATTATATTATTCCTATAAACCTTAATACCTTATTGATTTTTGAAATAACGTATAAAAATCAAGTTACCATAAGACATAAGTATATGATTTTAAAAGAAGATATCCCAGCACAAAACGGTATTCATGGGCTTTAAGCGCAAACTCCTAGAGCATCATATTGACTGAAATACCCCTTTACCGGTTCCCAAAATTTTGACGGTCTAGGTTTATGCAGAGATAGTCGGTTTGAGTGATACGCGGCTTCAAGAAGAAGATAATGGACATAGCACTCTTTTCCCCGTCTTCACTGTTCTCCGATGAGGATATCAAATCTACTGGTACTTTCCCCATCATTCTTTCGTGTCTCAATTTTTATGCTTCCTTGGTGTCTCAATGGTAATATATTAATAATATATTTTTCATTGGCTATTGTTGTCAGGTGAAGAAAGTACAGAGACCCAGGAAAGCTATGTGGAGAGAACTCATGAGTTTCCTGGGATGGTAATGTTCTTTCATTTGGTAACTAAGTACCCACTAAAGTGTATTTTTTTCCTTCCATATTTCTGACTTATGTGTGCTGGCAGAGCAATTGAACAATTTTCCTTTTATTCAGAAACTCAGAAGGAGACAATTTTTTGGCTTCATAATGGATCCTTTTGTTTCTACCTTTGAGACTTGTAAAAGCATTTCTCAACAACAACTGAAAAATACTATAAATGCTTTTGGGATCCAGAAAGCACATCTTGTACTTCCAGATATAAAATAGTTTTTGATTGAAATCACTTCTAATAAAGCACAAGATAAACTTATAATCAATTTGTTTGATATTGCAATCCAAAATGGCTAATATAGTGTGTAATTAATTCTTTGCACATGTATATTTGGTTACTGGTACTTTTTTAGGATACCCAGAATCGAAACAACAATTTTTCTAATTTTTTGTAAATTTATACCAAATTGTTTTGAGTACTCATATCCATATCTATGTCATGTCGTAAGAATACTTCACGAAATACGAAAAGTCCAAGTAACATGAGTTATGACTAGGAGCAAGCAGGTACTAAAACGCCCATCTCACGTTAGAACTGTTTTACTTCCACCAGATATAGTAATGTCAAAGTGTTGCCTTTTACATATTGATGTCTTATTTTTAATAGATTCTTATGGTGTGTTTTGGAATGTAGTTCTTATAACATCCTTTTGATGGCATTTGCCTGTTACTGCTTGTTGACTTAACGCAGTCAAAGTTTTTTTGGCTAATGGATCTGGTCTGCAGGAGTTGACCATCAGAGAATTTTCATTTCATCAACTGAATGCTAATTTACTCTGGCCCGGGACATTTGCATTTGCAGAATGGTTGGTCAAACATCGGTCATGGATAGAAGGACGTCATTGCATTGAACTTGGCAGGTATATTTCACTGCAATGCATTTTGTACTGTAGTTGAGTTGCAGGATAAACTGTATGTGTTGACTCTTGATTGGTAACTTTTATTCTAAATGAGTTTTTAAACCTTGCTTTGTTTATTATTTATATATAACTGAAACGTTTCCTGTAAAGGAAAAAAAGATTCATAATTTCATGCTGAACTCATTCCAAATCTTCTGTCTGTAATTTTTTTTTATTAAAATAATTTCTTATGGACTAACATCCTTGAGTAAGTTTGTCGTGAAATGCCCTCTTTGAGTTATTATGTTCTTTGTAAGGGCGTATCCTTCAAAGCTCTTGTCTGAGATGTCAATACTTAAATGCACTTCACAAATATATGCCAAGAAAATTAGCTTACTGTCTTTATGCCAATTTCATTTCTCCCCATTTTTATATTTTTGTTTGAGTGACCTTCTAATATATGCTTATTGATGATGCTGTTTAGAACTGATATGCATTATTATCCTTTTGTGGCTATGTTGATTTCTGTATTGATTGATAGTGGCACTGGTGCTTTGGCCATTTTTCTACAAAGATCATTTCATCTTGATATCACTACATCGGACTATGATGATCAGGACATTGAAGAGAACATAGCTCACAACTGCAGGGTAAATGGAATAATACCAGTCCTGTCTCACATCAGACGTAAGCTCTTTTTTTGATATAGTGTTTTGGCTTCTTACTTTTGCTCTATTTTGTGGAGTATTTCTTAGGATGCAATATTTTCATATTGGATTATTATTATTATTTTCCTGATATCGCTCTCCCTTGCTAAAAACCTAAAACCTATGTTTTTATCGTTAAAATGAATTCAAGAGATATGATTGTATTTTGGCCAGATTTTAGTCCTTTCACTACATTTTATCCCTACTATGATACTATCTTCTTAACTTGAGGCGTACTACATTTTACCGATTTTGTTCATTTGTAGTTTGTAAAATTTAGCCTTTTCACTTGTTTGCATCTTTATGACTCCTTTGTATGAAATTTTACGCTGGCAGAGTTTTCTTATACACAAACATATTTTAAATTCCTAAACTAAAAATCCTTGATGAATTAATTTTTAAAATGTCTATATTTTCAGATACATGGGGTGAAAGTTTCTCAATAATGGATCCTGACTGGGACCTTATAATCACAAGCGACATCTTGTTGTGTATGTTTCTTAGATTTTAGCCTGTGCTATATATTAAATCATATTTTAGTTAACTTGTCTTAACTGGTATGGGAGAGATTTATGGTTGTTTGGATGTTATTCTCTTAGAAGAAGTTTTAATACAAGTGGTTTCATTAAAAATGATTTTAACTTTCAAGTGAAGCATTTAAGTATTTGACATAAAATTATTAGTAGTAGTTTTGAGTGGTACTTTAGTAATTATTTTAAGATAACATCAAACATCGAAAACCTTAAGGAGAAGTGGTTATAGTGAATAATAGCACATTAACATTACCCTTCTATCATTACAATCGAGTGATTGAATTGACTCTCATTTTTCCTGGCTGCTCGCAGATGTGAAACAGTATCCCAATCTGATAAAAACTCTCTTGTTTCTCCTCAAATCTTACAAGCCTAGAGATGAAAAGGCAGTTCTTCAAATAACAAATGAGCAATGTGGCGGTAATGTGTTAACCTAAGTTTTATCAATATGAGTTGTAGAAGGGGGAAAAACATTAATAACTTTCTTTGAGTTCTCCTACTCTGACAAAAGGACTGTTCACAGGGCTGCCTCGTCCGGCATTTCTAATGAGTTGGAGGCGCAGAATTGGAAAGGAAGATGAATCACTATTCTTCAGTGGCTGTGAGAATGCAGGTCTTGATGTAAAGCATATTGGATCCCGTGTGTATTGTATTTGTATCAAACCTATAGGAATGACTACAACCGGCAATCAGACACAGATTTTATAAAAAGGAAAACTAGGTTGATGCTACTTCAGAACCTTAAGGTAAACAATTCAAGGTGTCTACTATGGTTGTCCATAGTATATCCTTCAAAACAAGATAAATTTAATAGGATTTTGATGAAGGAGAACATGTCTAAGTTCATTCAAGATGAAAACATGTCCTCTAGGGTACTTTTTTTTAATCTCTCAAACTACTTTTGAACACATCTTCATTTTTTTAATTTTTTTTGTTTTTTAAACATCTTCAAAAGCATAAAGGTCACTACATTTCCTATAACTCCGACAAATGATGCTACGTCTACATGTAAAGTTTTGGACATGGATACGGGATTTTATACGTGTTTGGAGAGAATTTAAGTATCTGATTCTGTGATTTTTAGTGAGAAGTGAGAATTTGAACAACTTAAATATCTCCCATATTCTCATTTAAGGGGTATATATATGTATTACATTTTATGTACATAGTAGGTTACGTATTAAGCGACTTGGAGAGCCCTTATTACGTTGACATATCATAGTTTCACTAGGTCTTAACATCTAAGACCTCGTAGTCTGATAACGAGGTACTTTTGTCGATTGGGTTTGTACGCTTTATCAAGTTCATTGGGTACATGCCATTTGTTGAACTAATTTTATATCCTCGTTTTATTCTAACGAGATAATTACATTTATTAGGTCGTATATTCGTTACATATTTAAATATCAAACGATGTGTATTTAAATGAATTTTAATTTTTAACATATGATAAATTTAAGTCCTTCACTTTTTTCAAGTATTTAAAATTTAATAAAAGAATTACACGTTAAATATCACAAGCGTGACTTGCTCCAATAAGTAACAAATCAAGCACCACACACGATGTTCTTGATTGATTAGTTATAGCTGTCTAAAACTAAAAACGTTCCAAAACAAACTGAAAAAATCTTTAGTGTTAACAAATCTACAGTTATAATATTATATCTAAAAACTTTATCATAAATAACATAAAAAAATTTATTGGATATATTTATATAAATTTTATTATACTTATTAATAAATAATATATCATAATATTTAAATAATTTATATTTTAATTTTTTAATAATCTTAATTAAGTTGTATTTCTTTATTCTTTTAAAACATGTATAACTTTTTATTTTATAAAAAATATTTAAGTTATACTAACAATTTCAAATATTTAAAATCATCTAATTATTTGTGTAATTTTGAAAATTTATTTGTAAAATTTTCTCTTAATATTATTTATTTGTTTCATTTTTTAATAAATCAAAATTTTATTTTCATACTTATCATAAAATATGTCATTAAATTATTTTTTTCTAAAATTACTTTTGTAAAATTAAGGCATCATAAGTTAATTATTTTTATAAAATAATTTTTTATGATTCTTTTTATAAAGCCAATCAACTTATATTATTACATCTAATGTGCATGTTTGGTTGATTGAAATGGAATAAAATAAGAATTGATTCTTTTTAATTTTATGTTTGGTTGAGTTGAAAAGTAGAAATAGAATGAAACCTATTACTAAAAGAGTTATCCCTCTTAAGAAATCATGATTTCATTCTTATTTCAAATTTTTTTCCATCTTACCTCAATCCCAAATATAACAATAAACCATAAGCCATAAATCCCAAATCCCAAATCCCAAATCCCAAAACCTATTTTAAAAAAAAATTAACTCTAAATTTTAATCCACCACAAATATAACCCTAGACTCCAAACACAACATCCTTAAACTTTATTTAGAAAAATAATAATTTTAACTATAAAACTTAACTCATAAATACAACCGTAAACCTTAAACACCAAATCTCAAATCCTAAAACTCAAAACCCAGAATACCAAAACTCAAAACTCTAGATCCCAAACTTCAAAATCCTATTTAGAAAAATAATAATTTTAATAATATATTTTATTTTTAAGTAATAATTATTTAGAAAAATATTTATTTTAACAATATAGATAAAAAAAAATAATTAAATAATATTATTTAAATTTTACTGAATATAGAGGTATTAAGATAATATACATTATTTTCTCTTTTATTTAAATTGTAAACTAAATATTGTAATACTAATTCATTTTTTTATTCTAACAGTAAAATCAAATCAAATTATTTTATTTTTATTCGATTCTCATTCACATTCCGATTTCATCATGTGAACCAAACGTCTTCAATAAATAAATAATTAAAATATACTTTATTAAAATTAACTTAAACTATCTTTCTTCGAAAAAAATATATTACATCATTTTGATATTTTATTTAGAAAAAATCATCTTTTTAGGAAAAAAATCATTTTGATATTTTTTTTGGTTATTTTTAGGAAAAAATACTTTATTAACATTATTAATTATATTTTTATTTTTATTTATAATATTTTTTAAATGATATATGTAAATTTTATTTTATATATTAATTTTTATTAAAAAATAAAAAACATATCAATAAAATAAAATTTATATATATTATTTGAAAAATAATAAAAATTAAAAATATAATTAAGAATATAATCTATTGTTAACACTGATTTTATAGTATCTACCCATAAAATTTATATATATATTTTTTTTCCTTGACTATCTAATTTGAAATGAGATGACACGTAGACATAGAGAGTTACAAACAGAGGACAACGACAAATGAAACTTCGAGGAAGATTCATATTTTCCTATTTCCAAAAATTCAAGTCGGTATCTTTACACTAATCTTATTTATATTTTGTTATTTTTTTTCTTTTACGTCATTAAATATCTTTATTTAAATTATTAATATATATTTTATCAATTTTAATAATAATAAATATTTTCAAATTATTTAATTCATTGAAATTAATATCAAATTTTAGAAAGAAAAAATATTTATTAAAAAAAGAAGATATTTAATAAAAAATTATTCCAAACATACCCATCTTGAAAAATTAAGACTGGCGGTAAATTTCAATATAATGTCACCGTTTAAATATACGGCCATCAAAAGCTAGAGGGTTATCAATTCCTCCTAATTGTTGTTCTTCCTTCTTCTCTGCAACATAGAAAATATAAGTTTGGTTATTTGTAAAATTGGCGAAAAATGGGATCAATTGAGCAAGAAGCATGTCTATTAGAGAATGGTAACATCAAAGGTTCAAGCAAGCTGG
This sequence comes from Hippophae rhamnoides, assembly GCA_033030585.1. Lineage (NCBI taxonomy): Eukaryota > Viridiplantae > Streptophyta > Magnoliopsida > Rosales > Elaeagnaceae > Hippophae > Hippophae rhamnoides. The sequence continues at coordinate 41,025,123 of CM065429.1, read as the reverse complement.
AGATGAGACCTGCTAGGACAGCACATAGCATGTCTTCTTCTTCGTTGAGAAAGAAGTCTGATCTCACTCTTGTCTCTAAAGTTAGATACAATTTGCTCAGACAATTTCTGGCAAATTTACAAGAAGTTTTTTTGGGTACTAAGCTTTTTGTTTTGTTCATTGCTGTCCCTCTCGCCATTGCTGCTCAGTCTTATGGCTTTGCAAGAGTATGTCTTCATTTATTTTCCTATAATAAACTAATTGAGTTGTTAATTATTTTCTTAGTTATCATGATTTTTTAAAAACTTTTATAATTTACCATTTTGTTGTAGAACAGAACGAATTTGGTGAACAAGTACTGAATATAATAATTAAGGGCCAAGGAATACATAAAATATTAGATAGAAAGAAGAAGACAAACAGAGAATTAAGAATGAATTTTACGAAATAATCAATTCATATTCAAATTACACTAATATATTCTCTGTTCAAGATAATTGACAAAATAATTGTGGTAGAATGAGGCAGAAAATCCAATCTCCCTAATCTCGTCATTAGTTTTCTCCTACTTTGGGTGCTTCGAGTATTAAATTAGAGAAAATATTAATAAACAAATATACAAAACTACTCGTGATGAATATTATTGTTTGTTATTTTGAATCACATTTTTTATTAATTCATGACTTAAATGAAATAATAAAAAATTGGGTTAAAATTGAAAACATGATTGATTACATGATTAACGTCTTGGTAGGTTTTATTACTTGTAAGTTGTAACGTCAAGAAGCCTTAAATTTTGTTGTTTATTGCAAAATAACAGCCCTGGATATTCGCTCTGAGTTTACTTGGACTTACTCCTCTTGCTGAACGTGTCAGTTTTTTGACAGAGTAAGAAGTTGAGCTGTTTTTTTCTTCATTAAATTGTATTAATTACTAATTAATTCTGGTTGCATCACTAATCTCTCTCTCTCTTCCTCCTTGTTGGCTTTGTTCTGTTGATTGATATTACAGGCAAATTGCTTTCTACAGGGGTCCAACAGGTACTTGCTTCTTGTAATTGTTATTATTGTGCATGAAACAAAAACTAATTATTTAATCACATGAAATAGCAAAATGGTCCTTCTTAGACGTTATGGAAGGTAGTCTTGATGCTATAAATCTTCCCTCTAGGATTTACCACATTGTAAATATTGATGCTTCCAATTAATAAAGATTAAAGTTAATTAGCAGCCAAAAAAAATAAAATTCATAAATCATCACATAACCTAATGTTGAATTCAATTATAAGTTATCGTTTTGCAGTGGGAGGACTTTTAAATGCAACTTGTGGAAATGCGACGGAACTCATAATAGCAATATTTGCACTGAGCAGAAACAAAATACAAGTGGTTAAGTACTCTCTTTTGGGTTCAATTCTCTCCAATCTTCTACTTGTACTAGGCACCTCTCTTTTATGTGGTGGCCTAGTCAACCTTGGAAAGGAACAGAAATATGACAGAGTAAGTTAATTGTACGGTATCATCCAAATGTGATTAGCATATATATATATATTGATTAATGAATAGATATAAATTGGCAAGTATTTAAGGATAATTAATTAATTAATTAATTATTAAACAGAGACAAGCAGATGTGAACTCCCTGATGCTATTCCTTGCATTGCTATGTCACTTGTTGCCATTGTTATTCCGCTATGCTGCTGTTGGTGAGGCCTCAGTAACTAGTACAGATCCAACACTCCCTTTGTCAAGAGCTAGTAGCATTATCATGCTTATCGCTTATGCTTCCTATATTTTCTTCCAATTGTATACACACCGCCAACTTTATGAAGCCCAGGAGGTATACTAGCTAGGATACACATATCAAATTTAAATTGATTGAATTGAAGTAATAATTATTACCTGTGTTCTTTCATTTCAAGTCACACAATTTAATAATATATATATAATATTATCAGGATACAAAAGATGATGATGTCTCGGATGAAGAAACCCCTGTGATCGGTTTTTGGAGTGGATTTGTTTGGCTCCTTGCAATGACTGTTTTAGTAGCTCTGTTGTCTCAATATGTGGTGGTAACAATTGAGGTAATTAATAACAAGATGTATAACATTTTATCATTAGTTAATTATTAAAAAAGAGAAAAAAGAAATAGAACACAATGGATTAAATACTTACTTTTTCAGGATGCATCAGATTCTTGGGGATTATCAGTAAGCTTCCTGAGCATAATCTTGATTCCAATTGTTGGAAACGCAGCCGAACATGCTGGTGCCATTATTTTTGCTTTCAAGAACAAATTGGTGAGTCCGAATCACATAATATAACATTAACATTACATATATGTTGATTGCGAGGACATTATATTTATATAACACAATCTATTAATTTCTGTCCTTTGTACAAAAATGCAGGACATATCTTTAGGGGTTGCTTTGGGATCTGCAACACAAATTGCTACTTTTGTGGTAAGTATATAGGAAGTTAATTATTGGTAATTAAAATTCAGATGTAAAAATACTTCCAACTATTTTTTGAAGTTAATTATTGGTAATTAAAATTCAGATGTAAAAATACTTCCAACTATTTTTTTTTTAATTCTTATCTTTGGTTTTCCTAATTGGTAAAATTAGGTGCCATTGTGCGTGATAATTGCCTGGATAATGGGTATTCACATGGATCTCAATCTAAATCTAATTGAAACGGGGTCTCTTGCTTTGGCCATAGTCATCACAGCTTTCACTCTACAGGTATTAATGTTAAAACCCAAAACCATTAATCACCTGGAATTACAATGATATATTTATAGACATAACTAATTTACAGGATGGAACTTCACACTACCTGAAAGGCTTGATTCTTTTGCTATCGTACATTGTCATTGGAGCCTGCTTTTTTATTAACAAAAGACCACTTAGTAAGTGCACGTACAACACCTTAATATCAATATCTGGTTAATTAATAGCGTCCTTATCATTATGTATCTAATTAGACCAAGGAAATAGTACCAACTTGGGATTCAAGACGTTGATCTGATGCAGTCTCTAAAGCCTATAAAGTAACGACAAAGGACAATATATAATTAGTCCTTTGTAACTACATATTGTTTAAAAAAATTGTTGTATTCTTTAACAACTGATCGGGTAATTTGGATGTAGACTTGTGTGTGTTGAAAATCAACACCAAAATAATAATTGAAGAGGTAGAGAAATAAATGAAGTAGTTGAAGAGGTAAATAAATAAATGAAATAGTTGAAGGTAGAGAAATAAATGAAGTAGTTTAAGGTTGTAGAAATAAATGAAGTGGTTTAAGGTTGTAGAAAATAGAAGTGTGTAGATAAGATTTATATGGCTAGGATTATTTCTTAGTTTTATATTTGTGTGGTGTAGATTGCATGGTGATGACTATAAATAGCTTACCTTGTATTTGGTTTAATTATTACAGGTGATTTATATGACTATAAATAGCCATATAAGATTTATATGGCTAGGATTACCTTTGAGTGTTTGTATTTCTCTACAATTTGTGAGTTGCCTTTGAAAGGTGTTATAGTGAGTATAATACAAGTAGTTTGTTTACTTGTTTGGATCTAATATTAGTAAATTTAGAGTTGTTCATTCTAAATTTTACTTAACAATTGATATCAGAGCGGGACGGTCAGGGATCGTTCTTAGTAGAGTTATCTTGAGTCGTGAGGAGTTTTGTACTCTGCAAGTTTATTAGTCAAGCTTGTTCGGTATAGTCGAAGTCTTGCCGACACGATGAGTGATCTTCAAGTAGTTGGAGGAATCAAGAAGCTCAACAATAAAAACTATAACACATGGGCAACATGTATAGAGTCATATCTACAAGGTCAAGACTTGTGGGAGGTTGTTGATGGTGATGAAGTTACACAACCAACAGTGGAAGATGCAAACGGCATCTTGCAAAAGTGGAAAATTAAAGCAAGCAAAGAGATGTTTGCTTTGAAGACCACAATTGAAGAAGAAATGTTGGAGCATATTCGGGATACAAAAACACCAAAGGAAGCATAGGACACTCTTGTTACACTCTTTTCAAAGAAGAATGATACAAGATTGCAACTTCTGGAGAATAAGTTACTATCGATGGCGCAACGCGACATGACGATTTCCCAATACTTTCACAAGGTAAAGTCATTATGCCGCAAAATTTCAGAGTTAGATCCAAAAGCTCCTATTGGGGAAACGAGGATAAAGAGAATAATTATTCATGGTTTGAGACCTAAATATCGAGGGTTTGTTACCGCTATACAAGGATGGCCGACACAACCATCTCTTGTTGAGTTTGAGAATCGTGCTTGGTCAAGAAGCTACGGTTAAGCAAATGTGAGAGTGATTTGTTTAAAACCCAGACGCACATTCTCGCAAATACTTTGGCTTTAATATTTGTAAACTCTCGAAGTCATAATCATTTCAGTAAAATGATAAAGTATACTCCCGCCGTCGATCTAAGGCGAAGCGAATGTATTTAGTTCTTAATTTATTATTCAAACTTTTAAAAACGTAAATTAAATCCTAAACATCCGTCACGATAGTTCGCTTTTTGTTCCTAATCTAATAACATAAAATAAACATATATACAGATTAATTAAATATAATAAAAAAATAAACATGATACAAATTCAATAAATAAATATAAATACAGATTCAATAAATATTCATGCAAATTTTATCATTTATATTAATCGAAAGTATTTATGGATATAATAACTAAATTAATTACGCTTGTCATATTATCTATGCTATTAAAGATATAAATCGATATTTTATCGATTCTCTTTTGTATTTAATACCACCTTCGCATGGCTAGATATTCTTCGTTAACTAAACAAATCAATTAACACCTACGCTGGTTGATAACTAATTTGGTTAATTAAATTAATTCCTTTTTCTAAATAGATTGAAAACGAACTATTTAAACGCCAATTTTCATGCAAGTTAGCTTTAAACTTTATTCAAGCTATTACCCAAATTAAACCCAAGAATTTAGTTATCCGAGTACTAACTTTCAAGTTTTAAAACCACTATCAAAACATTGCATTAATACATTTTCACATAATAATTCTTATAAAACTTTTGAAATAGTAGCTTCACTCTAACTACCTAAGGATTTGACTTAACAAATAAAAGAAAGCACTACTCTAAATGACTTGATAACTAAACCTTAAAATCTAATTTTCAGATGAAGTTCAGAATGAAAATAATATATTTCTCTAACATTCTTAATATAAAATCTCAATAAAAATAAAATCAATTCATTTTAGAAATTTTCACCTATTTAATATTTCAAGTAAGCATAACAACGTTATTATTATATCACGATTATAAATTAATAGCATTGCTTAAATTTAATCACAGACAAATTAAATATAACATGTAAGAATAAAGATAAAAATAATCAGAAAGAAAATAAAATCCTTACAGAACTTCGACGCTATTCCCGTCATGTAAAAACCTCCAAAGTCGAATTTCAGACTTCCATTTATCAATCAAAAATCTAAATTATTACAAAACATTACAAGTTCCTCTCAAAAAGAAGAACTCTAAACCTAAGAGAATTGAACTAAAAACTAAGAGTAAAAACTAAGAAAAGCTTAGAAATCCAAGAAAACTCAAAAACTAAGAAACGAGAGAAAGAAAGAAGAGATAGGTTGCGGGTTTCGAGGGTGTTTAAGCGTGCAGGTTTTAAGTTGAATGAAAGAGTGGGTATTTATAAAGCGAGGGACGGAGAGAAAATGAGTAAAAAAATGTTAAAAAAATATAAAAAATAAAAACGTAGCGACATGAGTCATCAATGACATCGCGATTTACGCCATGTGGGTCGCTACACGTGAAAACGGGTCAAAAACGCGCTTGGCGCGTCATTGGGCCGGTTGATACCGGCGAAATTTCTGCTACAGAACAGCCATACGGGCGGCGCGGAGTGTATCAACGCTGGACAAGGCGGCCTGGGCGACATGCGCTGGTCGGTCATTGGCGGCCACATTTTTCCGGTTTTTTGACATTTTTGACCTTTTTCGACCCATTTTGTCCAATTTTTCCATGTTTGTTGACCTTTTTCCACTTATTTATTAATTTATTTGTGATGTATTGCTTCAAGTATTCTTCTTTGAGTCTTTACATTGCGTTTTTAGGCCAAAATTCCTGAAAAATAATAAAAATACCCGTGATTCCAAAAAAGACAAATTTATATAAATATATGATAAAACATATAAATATATATATTTTTAATCAATTAATGCGCATAAAATCATGGTTATTTTAGTGCTTTTTGAGCACTCATCAAGGAGTCCAACTAAAGGGTGAAGAAGAAGCGGTCTACACTAGCAAAAACAAAGGCACTTTCAAGCGGTACAATGAAAATGGATATAAAAATGATGGCGACAAAGGAAAAAATCCTCAAGGAAAGGGAGGCTTTCGTCCAGGGGGAGCTTGAAAGAACCACAATAACAATAGAAAATTTGACGGTGAATGTTACAACTGCAGAAAGATGGGTCACATGGCAAAAGATTGTTGGAGTAAGAAAAAGCCTGTTGAAAGCAATACAGCTACTTCCAGTTCTAAGGAGCATAGCGAAGATGGTTGGGATGTCGAAGCATTATTCGCTACAGAGGAAGAAGAATTGGCTCTTACGGTAACAACATCAAAACAAATTGATTACAAGAATGACTGGATCATAGATTCGGGTTGCTCAAATCATATGACAGGTGATAAACATAAGTTGGAAAGCATGTCTGAGTACAAGGGAGGTCGTGTAGTGGTGACAGCTGACAACTCAAGGTTACCGATAGCCCACATCGGTAAGACGATAGTTACGCCTTGATATAGTACTAACCAAGTACCACTTCAAGATGTTTATCATGTCCCAGGAATGAAGAAAAATTTGCTATCTATGGCTCAATTAACATCATTAGGCCACTATGTCTTGTTCGGTCCCCGAGACGTGAAGGTGTATCGTGATATCAAAATCTCAGAAACACCGACAATGAAGGGGCAACGATTGGAATCAGTCTACGTGATGTCAGCAGAATCTGCATATGTAGACAAGACAAGAAGAAATGAGACAGCAGATCTATGGCATATGCGGTTAGGTCACGTTAGCTATTTCAAGCTAAATATGATGGTGAAGAAGTTGATGCTTAAAGGGCTTCTCAACTAGACATGCGAACAGACACAATCTGTGCAGGATGCCAATATGGTAAAGCTCACCAATTGCCATATGAGGAATCAAAGTTTAAAGCAAAAGAATCATTGGAGTTAGTTCACTCTAATGTATTCGGTCCTGTTAAGCAACCATCAATTTGCGGTATGCGATACATGGTGACATTCATTGATGACTTCTCAAGGTATTGTTGTGGGCGGAAGCAATAAATAACGGTATATGAATATATCAAAGCGATAAAATGAACACACAAAATTTACGTGGTTCTAAGAATTGCCTAGGTCCACGGAGGCGGCGGATATTATTTGAACCGAGTAGGAAATATACGTATACAGATCTGATTTTCTCACTTAATAATATCTCTCAAGTGTTTCCCAAAACTCACAAGTATTTTCTCTCTTTGAGTTTGCTTATACTCTCTCGATTTTTTCTCGATTTTTGCCTTGTTCTTCAATGCATTGAACTCTTCCCTATTTATAGATGAAGAAAGGCTCCTTTCTAGCTGAATGCCATAATTTAAGCCTTAAATTAGGCCACCAATTTCCTTAAATTATGCCACTAATTTCCTTAAATCGTACCACAAATCATGCCACAAATTAGGCCACTAATTTCCTAAATTATGCCATAATTTGTTACTTTTAGAGCCAATATTCAACAATCTCCACCTTGGCGAAAAAGTTCATAACGTCAAGCCCAAATGCGCCAAAGGCGCCTAAGCTCAAGAGATGTTGATCAAGTCTGCAAGGTGTTGAAACTCGATCCTGTAACCACCTTTGTAAGCATATCCGTAGGTTATCTACAGCCCGACTTTCTCGGAGTATAACATCTCCTTCATCGACGATTTCTAGAACAAAATGAAATCGAACATCGACGTGTCGCGACCTACGATGAACTTGGTTCTTTGCCGAAACAAATGGCACTCTGGTTATCGTAGAAAACCTCCACGTTCTTCCGAACAATACCCAAATCCTTAGTCAACCCGAGAAGCCATATAGCTTTGAGATGCTTCGTTACAGCCCATATACTCACCTCCGTAGTAGCAAGCCATTGACCGCAATGCTGATCTCCAACAACCGGTCCTCACGCCATTGTGAACACATAACCAAATCCAGATCGACGCTATCCGGATCTCCAACATAGTCGAATCCACATATCCAACTAGGTGTTTACCTTCGCCTGCTTTCTCAAACTTCAAACCAATATCCACAGCACTACGTATGTACCGTAGAATCCACTTCACCGCTCGCTGTCCTTTACCCGGACATGCATGCACCGACTCACCATACTAACGGCGTGGGAAATATCGTCCGGTGCAAACCATTGCATACATCAAGGCACCCAAGGCATTTTGCATATGGAACACGTTCCATTTGCTTCTTCTCATCGGTGGTGCTAGGTGACATTAATGCACTTAACCGAAAGTGAGAGCAAGCGGTACTTACCGGTTTGGTTTTTTCATCAATGTCAAACCTTTGTAGTACTTTCTTCAGATAATCGAGTCCGTGTCGACAGACCGTACTTCGCAATCCCCATCTCTGTGATTTCCATCCCAAGAATTTTCTTAGCTTCTCCAAGATCTTTCATTTCAAATTGAACTCAACAGAGCCTTCAATCCGATCTCCACCTTGCTCTTAGATGAAATCAACATATCATCAACATATAAGAGCAAATAAATGAAGGTGTACCGTCTCGAGTTCCGAAAGTATACACAATGATCAAACCGACTACGTGTGTACTTTTGCTCTCTCGACGAAGCTATCAAAGCGCTTGTACCATTGTTGCGGTGATTGCTTCAAACCGTAAATTGACTTGCTCTTGCAAGCCCAATTCTCTCGTCCTGGAATTTTGAAGCCATCCTATTGAGACATGTAGATTTCTTCGCTCAAAGTACCACGTAGAAAAGTGTTTTGACATCGAGTTGAGCTAACTCGAGATCAAATCGTGCTACCAAAGCCAATAGTATCCGAATAGATGAATGCTTAACAATCAGCAGAATACCTCGTTGTAGTCTATTCCTTCTTCTCGAGCATAGCCTTTGCTACGGGCTTTGTATCCGATGTTGCCTTTACCGCGAGCACCTTCCTTCGGGCATACACCCATTTGCAACCAATAGTTTTCTTTCCTTTGGGAAGTTGAACCAATTCCCAAGTTCTCGATTCCGATGTGTAGACTTCATCTCTTCATCCATTGCCATTTTCCACTTCATACTATCAACTCTGCAGATGGCTTCTCCGTAAAGGTACGTGGGACATCATCATCACTCATCGGAAGCGCGAATGCTACCAATGTCTGTATCCGGTAGGCTTCCTAATCTCCCTTCGGGCCGAGCAAGTGGCAATAGATTCTCGTCGCCGACATTCGGTAGTGATGGTGAGAGAACCTCCACCTCACCGAGATCTCTTCTTGATCATCAATTTCATCTTCACCACGATCAGTAATTGGTGCACCTTTTCTGGATCTTCCGAAGTCTCAAGCATCACCTTAGAAAGAGTATTTGGACTTTCATTCTCTTTCTCTCGAATTTGTTTGTCTCCGCATGTACTCGTCGAATGTAACATCTCGCTAAGACGATCTTCTGATTCACCACACCAAAGTCGAAATCCTTTAACTCCTTCCTTAAAGCCCAAGAAAACAACTTTCTTTGCTCCTGATCCAGCTTTGGATTCACTAACATGAAAATACGCAAGACATCCAAATATTCGCAATGAATCACATTCGATAACGTTGTCCAGACCATACCTCTTTAGGATTTTTTCCATCTAATGTAGTCACAGGAAGTCTGTGACTATATGAGTTGCAGATATGACAAAGCCTCACCAAAATTCCTTGCTCAATTTGGAATGAGATAGCATACATCAAACTTTCTCAACCAAAGTATGATTCATTATTCTCTGCAACTCCACTCCGTCACATTTGTGGTGTACGAGGAAAAAATGTCTCGATTATCCCTTTCCATTCGACAAACTTTAAAGAAAGGATCCGATTTATACTCGCCACCATTATCGATCGGAGCCTTTAATCTTCCCCGCTCGTCTCGAGTCTCTGATCATTTTCTTCCATTTAAGAAAAGATATCCAGAACTTCATCTTTGCGACCATAAGTGTATATCTAGACATATCTAGAGAAATCATCAATAAAAGTCACAAACCAACGTTTACCTCCAGTGAAGCATTCTCGAAGGTCCCCAAACATCCGTGTGAATATAATCGCAGATCCCTTAGTACGATGAACGGCAAGGCCGAACTTGACTCTTGTTTGTTTTCCCATTACACAATGCTCGCAGTAAATCAAACTTTCCAGGTCTTGGCACCTTTCAAAAGACCTTGCTTCATTAAGCCTTGCAAAGCCTTTTCACCGACACGCCCTAAGCCGCATGTGCCACGCAGAAGAATCATTTGCCTTTTCTTGTAACTACTGAGACAACCGCCCTTCCCGTAATCGTACACCCATCTAGGAAATACAAGTTTGCCTTACGAGTACCTCTTCATTGCTACAAATGCACCTCGTACAACTTTCAAGACTCCATTTTCCAATGTTACCTTGTAACCATCGATTCAGAACACCTAAAGAAATAAGGTTTTTCTTAGGTCGAATATACCTTACATTTGTAAGTCGTTCGATTGTACCATCGTGCATCTTTAGTCGTATTGTTCCGATCCCTTTTTGTCTCCGACATTGTCGTTACCCCATAAGCACAACTCTTCCATCGAGCTCTTCAAAACTCGAAAACCAATGTCTTTTGGACACATATGATAAGAATATCCGTAATCAAGAATCCACTTATCCGAGTGGGTTTTGATGATGAACCGAAAAGTGATTCTTCATCTTCACTCGGCCTCTTCCAGTGCAACATTTGCATTTGACTTGTCCTTGTTGCTTGGACAATCTTTCTTCCAAGGCCCTTTCTCGGTGACAATAGGCACGCTCGTCCCTTCGCAGAGACGCCTTCTAGGGATGGCTCTCCTGACTCGGACTTTGATCTAGATTTCCCCATTATTCGATCCGCCGCATTTTTGTTAGTCCTACCTCTGGCCGTCAATGCGTTCCGATATTAGTCTCCGTGATCACGTTGATCCTTCTTCCTAGACTCGTTATTTACCAAAGCATTTGAAACATCTAGAACTTAACCTCATCCTTTCCATATAACAAGTATTGGGTTAAATGCTCATGCTCTCTCGTGCAATGAATTCAACAACAACAAAGCTTTATCTTCATCGATAATTTCAACATCTAAATTTTGCGATCGGCCAAAAATTTTATTGAAATTATCTTGTTGCTCAATCATGTGTACCTTTCTGTACCGGAAACGGAAAAGTTTCTTCTTCAAGTAAGTACTGTTCTCAATACTTTTCGTCACGTATTTGTCCTCTAGTTTCTTCCAGAGAACCGGCTACATTCTCTTTCATGACAAAGTACTTACGATCTTTTCCTAAGCCGAATCATGGCCACAAGTCTGGTTGGCCGACATAATTCCAATCTTCATTTGAATCTCCCGGCCTAGTCTCAAGGCTATATTAGATCATTCTGAACAATAGATCTAATACTTCACATTGCCACATGCCAAAGTTATTTGTGTCGTCCGAATTTCTCCACCTCAAACTTTATACACAACATAGCTTCTTCGAGTGTAACTTGGTTTGCCATAAATTCTACGGTCAACTTGTTCACCTTCTTCGATCTCTCCTTTATCGCCCATAAGTACAAACTAATAACGTAAATTTTGCACTTACAACTTAAAACGGTGTTTTCCAAATTTTATACCTTATTTGAAAAACTAGGTCCGTAGTTGAATTTGGAATGGTCCAATTAGCTAGGAATAGATCCAACTGGGCTTGAAAACGGATGAAAAAATAGACCAACTCTGGTCCAAATATCACTAGTGAGGAAGTTGACTCTGCTCCCTTGGGCGAGTTGACTCTGCCATCGGCGCAAGATCCGGCCTTCCGGCGGTGATTGGGACTTCCGATTTGAGCGATTCTTTCACCCGTTGTTCGTATCGTCGAGTAGCTTCGATTTGATATATACATACCATATTTGGCTCTCGATACCAATTTGTTGTGGGCGGAAGGAATAAATAGCAGATATGAATATATCAAAGCGATAAAATGAACATAGAATTTACGTGGTTCGGTAATTCGCCCAGGGTCCACGGGAGTACAGCAGATATTATTCAACCGAAAGAGAAATATACGAATATACACAGATTTCACTAATAATATCTAAAGTGTTTCCCAAAACTCACAAGTATTTTCTCTCTTTGAGTTTGCTTATACTCTCTCGATTTTTTCTGATTTTTGCCTTGTTTCTTCAATGTACGAACTCTTCCCTATTTATAGATGAAGAAAGGCTCCCTTTCCCTAAAGTGTGCCATAATTTAAGCCTTAAATTAGGCCACCAATTTTCTTAAATTATGCCACTAATTTCCTTAAATCATGTCACAAATTAGGCCACTAATTTCCCTAAATTATGTCACTAATTTGTTACTTTTAGAGCCAATATTCAACAGGTATGTGTGGATTTTCTTTATGAAAGAAAAATCTGACGTATTCTCAAAGTTTAAAGAGTTTAGAGAGTCAACTGAAGGAGAAGTTGGAAAGAAGATCTGTTGTTTGCGCACAGACAACGGCGGAGAATATAGATCATGCGAGTTCTCTCAATACCTAAGGGAATGTCGAATACGTCATCAGTACACTTGTGCCAACACGCCACAACAAAATGGTATAGAAGAAAGAAAGAACCGGCATCCTGCAGAAATTTGTCGGAGTATGCTACATGAAAAGAATGTACCTGGTAGGTTTTGGGCTGAATTGATGAGGACTGCAACCTTTGTGATCAACAGACTTCCTCAACCAAGGTTAGAATTTGTTTCACCCTTTGAGAAACTATGGAACATGAAACCTACAGTTAGCTACTTTCGAGTATTTGGCTGTGTATGTTATGTATTTGTTCCTGATCATTTACGGAGCAAATTTGACAAGAAAGCTATTAGATGTATCTTTGTGGGATACGATAGCCAAAGAAAAGGATGGAAATGTTGTGATCCAACGAGTGCAAGATGCTACACTTCACGAGATGTGGTGTTCGATGAAGCATCTTCTTGGTGGTCCTCAAAGAAGAAAGCATTGCCAGACTTAAGAGAATTTGGAGATAAGTTGCAACAAAAGATGGAGGAGCATACTATAAAATTTCAACCAAGTTTAGATGAATCCAAAGATCCAGACAATGATGGTGCCAAACAAAGAGTAACTCAGAATCCTTGGCAAAATGGCATATATCAACAACTAAATGAAGAAGGTGGGCCTAGTGAAATAGAAGAATCAACTCCACAATCTCAACTCCGTATGTCAACAAGAACACGAAGACCAAATCCCAAATATGCCAATGCAGCCATAATTGAAGAAGCAATATAACCTGAGACATTTGAAGAAGTATCGCAAATATCTGAGTGGATGACAGCTATGAGAGAAGAGATCGATGCACTTCAGCAAAATCAAACTTGGGATATGGTGCGAAAGCCAAGAGATGTGAAACCCATATCCTGCAAATGGGTTTACAAGATAAAGCGTAGACTAGATGGGTCAATTGAGAGATAGCTCGTGGTTTCTCTCAACAGTATGGATTAGACTATGATGAAACATTTAGTCCAGTGTCGAAACTTACAACTATTCGAGTCCTACTTGCACTTGCAGCAAACAAAGATTGGAAGCTGTGGCAGATGGATGTGAAGAATGTTTTTCTTCATAGAGAGTTGGATCGGGAGATCTACATGATCCAACCAATAGGTTTTCAGAGCCAAGATCATCCTGAATATGTGTGTAAGCTACGGAAAGCACTCTACGGATTAAAACAAGCACCCAGGGCATGGTATGGTAAGATTGTTGAATTTCTAACACAAAGTGGTAATTCAGTAACACATGTAGATTCCAGCTTGTTTGTTAAAGCCAATGAAGGAAAGCTAGCTATTGTGCTAGTGTATGTGGATGACTTAATCATAACTGGTGATAATGAGGCAAAAATTCTTCGGACAAAGGGGAATTTGTCAGTCCGTTTTCAGATGAAAGAACTTGGCCAACTCAAGCACTTCCTTGGTTTAGAGGTTGATTGCACACAAGAAGGAATATTTCTTTGTCAGCAAAAATATTCTAAAGATTTGATAAAACGGTTCGGAATGCTTGAATGCAAACCAATTTCGACGCCGATGGAGCCAAATGCCAACATGTGTGCACATGAAGGAAAAGATTTGGAAGATGTGACATTGTATCGAAAATTGATAGGCAGTCTGATCTACTTAACCTTAACTCGGCCTGACATTTTTTGTGCAGTTAGTGTAATGAGTCGGTATATGCAAAATCCAAAGAAGTCACATTTGGAAGCAATTCGACGAATATTGAGATATGTGAAGAGTACAATTGACTATGGTCTTTTGTACAAGAAAGGTGGAGACAAGAAGTTAGTTGGTTACTGCGATGCACTATCACGAGGAGATCATGACAGGAGATCAACAATGGGTATGTGTTTAAAATTTGGGTTGGAACAATTTCTTGGTGTAGCAAAAGACAACCAACGGTATCATTATCAACCACTGAAGTTGAGTATCGGCAATGGCAATGGTAGCTCGAAGTGGACATGGTTGATACAAATTTAATGAATAATCTATATCAATCGGTAGATTATGCGATGCAGATTGTATTGTGACAATCAATCAACAATTCGTTTGGTAGAGAATCCGGTCTTTCATGCAAGAACTAAGCATGTTGAAATACACTCTCACTTTATCAGAGAAAATGTTTTCCAAGAAGAAATTGAAATGAGTCAAATCAAGACAGATAATCAAGTTGTAGACTTGTTCACAAAAAGCTTAAGCGTTGGCAAGTTCGAAATGTTTCGTCATCAACTTGACACAGTAAAAATAGTGAGAGTTGGTGTTGAGGGGGAGCGTTGAAAATCAACACAAAAATAATAATTGAAGAGGTAGAGAAATAAATGAAGTAGTTAAAGGTTGTAGAAATAAATGAAGTGGTTGAAGGTTGTAGAAAAGAGAAGTGTGTAGATAAGATTTATATGGCTAGGATTATTTCTTAGTTTTATATTTGTGTGGTGTAGATTGCATGGTGATGACTATAAATAGCTTACCTTGTATTTGGTTTAATTATTCCATCAAAAACAAATAAGTCTTTGTATTCTTAGTTTGAATATGAGTTAGAGTTTTCTCTTTGAGTGTTTGTATTTCTCTACAATTTGTGAGTTACCTTTGAAATGTGTTATAGTGAGTATAATATAAGTAGTTTATTTACTTGTTTGGATCTAATATTAATAAATTTAGAATTGTTTATTCTAAATTTTACTCAATATTGTGAAATGATAATTTCAACTACATTTGTTCACAAAATACCGATCATGGAAGACTGAAGTGAGAGATTGAACAAATTAAGCATTTTTGTAATTCTTTAGTTTGAAATAATAATGCCTGCTGGAAAGTATACGATGGATTAATTAATGGGATACCTTTTGAAGCTTGATCAAGACAGGCCACCAGCCACATGGATCTCCCATATCCTTCTTTTCTATGTTTTCATTTTTTTCTTTCATGTTGTGCCATTGAAGGTACAAAAAAGAAAAGAAAAGAACAGCTGGGTATATGGCTATAATACAGTCTCTTCCTTTAAATCTTGTCATGGGCCAAGAAATAAAATCAAATTATGTTTACTTTTTTGGTGGGTGCATTATTGGATTTGCTATTCAGTGTCATGTGATCGGCAGTAATTACCATACTCTCCTTCTTACCAAAAATAAAATAATAATAATTACCAAACTCTCCTTACATATTTCTTCGTCTAACATTTGATACGTGAAGCATATCATAAAATTATTGAAATATTACTCAAAAACGCGCTCATAATTTTACGTTGTTCTCTTCGAACTACTTGAAACCAAACTATTTTGTAAATAAATGTAAATGGATTTAATGCTGTTTACGTACTTTGTTTTCCTCATTGCACACCATATATAGATGAAGTTGGAGGAGAGGCTGAACAGTTTTGTTGACGTATGAGTAGTTCTTGGAAGAAGAACAAAAAAGGGTGTAGTGAGTTATTTGTAAAGTTTAAAATTTAAAGTGTGTGGAGAAAGAAAAAAGGATGTGATGTGAAAATATAAAATAGGTAAATAATTCAATAGTCTTACTCTTTTTAGTTGGGATAGTTTAGTCCAGCTTTCGAGTTCGTTACAGGAAAAAGGCCCAATCCAATTTCAAAGCAAAATTAAAAATTAAAAAAAAAAACAAAATCAAAATAAGGTGAAAATGGCTTAAAATAGAGCCCATTACAGACTAATTGCATTTTTTTTAAGATCTCGCGTAAAGACACCGTTTTGGTGTGAAAAAAAGACGATTTTGCCCTTAGAGCTATATCGGTTCTTCACGCTATCGGTTTTGATTTTACCTTCTCTCTCTTACCTTTGTTTTCAATCTCTCATTCGATTCTACTCATTTTACGTTCATATTCCAAATTTTCGTTGATTTTCAGTGCATTTATTTCAATTCTTCATCGCATGTTTGGGATGCGGCTTTTTTTCCCCTTCCTTTTGTGGTTCATTCGTTATAACTTTTGTGCCTATTGCTTTGGTTTATCTTCGTAAATTTCATAAATTTTTGAAGATTTTCGTTTGATTTTGTTAATTCGTACGTCGCGATTCTGGTATTTTTCATTTTTTTGTTATTTTGTGTGTTTGTATGTATTTGTGTTTCTTTATTTACTAAGGTAAAATTTTTTTAAACTTATTTACTCATCTCTCTTAATTTGTACTCAGTTTGTGTATTTCTCATATATTATTCGTTTATTATTTGTTTGATTTGGTATTATTTTGTTGTTCGATGTGAGGTTGTGTATGTTAAAGTTTAAACAATATGAGGTAATTTTTCTCTATTTAATTGTGTTTCTGTGTTATATTAATTTTTAGTTAGATTTTGTTATTTTTGAGTATAACATATTATCTTCTTGTTTTTATTTTGAATTTTTCATGTTTACAGTTGTTTTTTACTATTAATGTTCATGTGTTTATAATCTTTGATAATTTTTCTTTCATTTTAATTATTCTCTTTGTGTTTTATTGTTGTTTATTTTTTTGATTCTATGCATTGTAGCACCTTCTTTGTTTTCAAAAATCATTTCATTAAATAACCCATTTATGATTATTTTTGAGTTAATCTCACTATCTAAAACTGTTGTTATGTAAGGAGAATTTGAAACTAGATTGATTTTCTCTTAGACGTTTTGTTAGATTGTACGAGTTACATATAGTTTGTTGTAATTTCTGTTATGCTTTACAATATTCATATTGACGAAGTACTTATTATCCCTATCATCTATTTTTGTTTTAATTTATGGTTATATGAATATCCATATATATTATCTTGATGTCGATATCTCTACTTATATATATACTTATATATACAATGCATCATATATTTTTTTCTTCAATTCATCTTCTTTATATGTATATGCCTTTTGAAATACCATTTGTATTTTTTCTTTGCCTTCGTGAAATATTTATTGTCTATTATGTATTATAAGTATTGCAATCTTTGTATCATCTATTATAATGAATACTAATAATTACATTATATTTATAATAATATGTAAAAAATACCAAAAACACATATAACCTAGAAAAAATAAAGTGTTGTTCCTATCAATGTAATAAATCCAATAAAAATGTAACATGTTACATTAGTTTTCTTTTTTAAATGATGTAACATGTTATATCATATGATGTTCAAAATGTAACATGTTCAAAATTTACATCTATATAAAAACCAACACTTTAATACATTATAACAACATTTTAAATGAGTTCATATGTTATTATTTTTTATTTTTTCTCGTTTATATCATATAATCAGAAGAAAAAATCAGATAATCATTATGGTATAAATCATATATCTAAATTTATCTTTATTAAACACTAATTCAAAATCAAATATATAGAGAAGAAGAAATTTCATAGAATTAAGAAGCATAAAATATATGTACAAAGAATAGGGTGATAGAAGAAACAAAATTCACCTACAACTTGATCTAACCTTAGTTTGCATTTTTTTTATATCTCTTCCTGTGATATCAAATTTGTCCATTAAGAACACTCATCGTCATTATCAAAAGTAAGAAATCAAGAATTCATCCACTCACCTCTCTGGGCTTCTATTGAATCGAGAAATAGGTTTGATTGTCCATCCTTTTGATATAATAGATAGATAAATAATTTATCTAAATAAGGCATCCTCCAGATAATTCAAATGGAAGTAATTGGATGTTCGATTTGGGCCTATATGATCGATCAATAGAAATACTCTAACAATCCACCCCTGTCATAGATTTCATACATCACATTGGATAGATATTCTATTCATGGAATACGATTCACTTTCAAGATGTCTTGGTGGTGAAATGGTAGACACGAAACTCAAAATCTCGTGCTAAAGAGCGTGGAGGTTCGATATTAGATATTATTATTAAAATTTGCTTTGATGTTGCTTATAGGATATGTGTTTATTATTTTTGTAACAAATACACTCCCTTGATTTTTTGTAACTGATATTTGCTCAAAATATTGAACTTATTTGGTTGTGAAATATGATGATGATGCATGATTTTGGTAATGCAATGATGCAAGATTTTGTAACTAATTTGGTTGTAAAGGTGTGAATAGTGGGTGTTGCTCTTTTAGCATGTGTGCTGATTGTGAGATAATTAGAGGATAATTTGATAAAATGTCACTTAATGTAACATTAAACTGTGAGTTTTGGGTCTTATAATTGCTAGTTTGGATAAAATGAATAATTTGTCTAATATGAGGTCATTTAGGCCATTTTTTGAAAAAATAAGTATACCCACGTAAGAACAGCTCTAGCCTGTGGCCTTAGACGATATTTTCAGTGACCAGTCCAAACCTTAAGGGTCTATTTGGTCGAATAATTTAAAAATTGCCTTTTATTCTTGAAAGAAGCAAATTTATTTTTAAAAATCTGTTAAATTATTTGTTCATGTTTTTAAGTTACTATATTTTTAAAACAATATGTTCTAGAAAACAAAAAATTGAAAACAACTTACATATGTATTCATTATTTTTGAAAATAATTTAGAGATTTAGAGACATGCAAAACATAATTTATGAAAGGCATTACTTTACCTTTCCTAAAAAAAAACAGAACAACTTATGGAATTATCTTACTTTTTTTTACACCTATTTGCACAGAATCTTTTTCTCAACATTTCACATCTTTTATTTTTCTTTTTTAATATTATTATAACATTGTTACTTTTCCTAAATATGTATATATGGCTTTTAATATTTATATTTATGTTAAAATTAGAGGTATTCATCAATTTAAAATTGAAGATTTTCATACATAGAAACAATTATACGAGGTTTAATTGTTTTTTCTATTTAAATAGGTAACTAGAACTTAGATGAGTGGTAGAGAAGCCAAACTTTGAAATCTTTTCATGAACTTTATATCAATTCGATCAAGTAGATTTTATAATGTGAATTGAACAATTAACAAAGCAGAACTATAAAACATTATGCTCAATTTAACATAGAACAAAAATAACCTGCAATAAGAAATAAGAAACAGTAGTAAACACACTAGTAACAATATGCTTCATAAACTTCTGTCAGGCTAACATCATGTATAAATATAGCAAATATCACAATGCATACAATCATACATTACATATAAAAGCATAATAAAGAGTCCGACATCTGGTACACTTCCAGGGTAAGAAGATACAGACAAACTCTTTCTCTAGTTCTTGCTTTGCTCTTGAATATTTTAAATCTCTATGTCTCTTTCTAGTCTCTTTGGAGTGTTTCGTTAGGGTTGAAAGACAGACTTAGTGTAACGGAGTGTGCTAAGTACCGCACGATCGCTAGTTGAAATCTAAGGTTGTGATAGTTGGTATCAGAGCTTTAGGTTGAAGCATTACTATCCTTGGCATAATGAAGAACAATGCCCTAACTACACCAAGTGTGGATGTTCCACCAATGGAACATGGGCGTGAGGAAGTTCGGAAACCACCAAAGGAATCTTGAGTTAAGTCGAAAGACATGATTTCTAGCTTATAAGCAGGTGTTGGGAGTGCGCAGGACAGCTTAGGAGAGCTGTTCGATCGGGTAGACAACTTGGAGGAACATTGCAATGACTTGGAGGCCGAGGATGTGGAGATCCATACATCAGTAAAGATGTCCCTCAACGAGCTAGATGATGGGTCGAGGCGAGAGATCGATGGGTTGAAGGCCAAACTTTCCAAGGTACACGATCTTGTCCAAAGAGAAATTGCTATTGTGTTGCTTAGAGTTGAGGATATAAGCGGTGACCTAACTCTTTATAAGCGGGCTATGGCCACAGAAACTAACAAAACCACCATCATTGAGGCGAAGAAGGTGGATGTTCCCAAGCCAAAGACCTTCAATGGTGTTAGGAATTCTAGGGAAGTTAAGAGCTTTTTGGGGGCTTGAACAATATTTTGAGGCTACTGGTATAACGGACCATGCCAACAAGATTCGAACTGTTGCCATGTACTTGTCTAACACTACTATGCTATGGTGGAGATGGAGGTATGAAGATGTGCAATGAGGGGTATGCACAATTGAACCTTTGATGATTTCAAAAGGGAGTTCAAAAGTCAATTCTTCCCCGTAAATGCTGAAGAGGAGGCAATGGGCCGATTGCGACGATTAAAGCGAACAGGTAGCATAAGGGACTATGTGTAGGAATTCACAACCTTGTTGCTAGAAGTCCCTGACACATCAAACAAGGACACATTATTTTTATTCCTGGATGATCTCCAATCATGGGTTAACCTTGAACTCAAGCGACGTGGTGTCAAAGACTTATCTTCGGCCATTGTGGTTGTAGAGAGCCTTATTGACTACTCTACAAACAAAAAGAGCTCAAAGGTCACAAATAGAAAGTTTGGTGGAGGAAAGAGTGAGGGAGGCCATGCCAAAAGTTAGGGCCACAAAAATCATAAAGAAGGTTCCTCATTCAAATCACGAGATAAGAGGAAGGAAAGGGAGGATCGTGGTGCCTTAAAGCCCCGTGTGACGTGCTTCATATGCGATGGACCGCATTGGGCACATGAATGTCCAAAAAGAAAGGCATTGAGTGCCTTAGTTACCTCCATGCATGACCAAGATAGAGGTGAGACTAATGAAGGCGCAAATATGGGTTCTTTGCGGCTACTTGATGCATTATAGAGTGCCCCAAAGACCCTTAAGGGCTTGGTGTTCATAGATGCAACCATCAATAGGAAGGTCGTCGAAGCTTTGGTTGACAAAGATGCATCTTATAACTTGTTTCATTAGAGGAAGTAAAGAGACTTGGCCTTAAGATTGTCAATGGAGGAAGATCTCTCAAAGCAGTTAACTCAGCAGCACTACCTCTCCAAGGAGTTACTTGTGGAGTTAAGGTCAATCTTGGTGCTTGGACTGGCTAAGTGGACTTATCAGTAGCACCTATGGAAGACTTCTCGATAGTATTCGGCATGGAGTTCTTGGACCAGGTTAGAGCTTTCCTTGTGCCATGCTCAAATTCTATGTGCATCATAGATGGATCAAAGGCTTGTGTGGTACTGACAGAAATGACCACTAGATCTACTACCCAAGCTCTCTCAGTACTTCAATTCAAAAAGGGATTGAAGAGGGACGAAGAGAGTTACTTGGCCATCTTAAAGGAGTACGACGATAAGGAGGCATCACCAAAGCCAAGCTTGTCGGCAGAAGTGCAAGTTGTCTTAGATAAGTTCCATGATGTGATGCCTGAGACGTTGCCCAAACGGTTACCCCTAGGAGAGAGGTGGACCACAAAATTGAGTTGGAACCTAGTACTAGGCCACCGGCAATGAGCCCTTATCGAATGGCAGACTCAGAGTTGGCAGAACTATGAAAGAAACTCGATGAATTGATGGATGTTGGCTTCATAAGGCCTTCAAAAACCCTATTTGGTGTCACGGTGCTCTTTTAGAAGAAGAAGGATGGCTCGCTACATATGTGCATTGACTATCGGGCTCTAAATAAGATTACAGTAAAGAACAAGTATCCTCCCATTCATTGCTGACTTGTTCGATCAATTAGGCAACGTAAGATACTTTTCAAATTTGGACTTGCGGTCGGGATACTACCAGGTACACATAGCCAAAGGGGATGACCCCAAGACCATATGTGTGACCAAGTAAATGCCTATGAGTTCCTTGTCATGCCATTTGGTCTCACTAATGCACCTGCCACTTTCTGCACTCTCATGAACAAGATTTTTTATCCCTACCTCGATCGGTTTGTGGTAGTATATCTTGACAACATTGTGATATATAGTTAGATTTTAGAAGAACATATTGAGAAATTGAGGAAGGTGTTCGAGGCCTTAAGGGAAAATGAACTATATGTCAAGAAGGAAAAATGTTCCTTTGCCCAAGATGAGGTGATGTTCTTGGGGCATAGGATAAAGGATGTGAAGCTTATGATGGATGGAACCAAGGTGAAAGCCATCCAAGAATGGGAACCTCCTGCCAAGGTCCCCGAGTTAAGGTCTTGCCTCGGACTTATGAACTATTACAGAAGGTTTATCAAATCCTACTCAGCGAGAGCAACCCTACTAACTGACATGCTCAAAAAGAACAAATATTGGGAATGGAAAAGTGAATGCCAAGCCTCATTCGAAGACTTGAAGAAGGCCATTAGTGAAGAACCGATGCTTTGCCTACCAAACCCTTCCAAGATGTACGAGCTGCATACAGATGTTTCAGACTTTGCCATTGGTGGAGTATTGATGTAGGAAGGGTGTCCGATATCTTATGAGATTCGTAAGCTTAATGACATCGAACTTCGCTACACGGTACAAGAAAATGAGATGACAACTATCATCCATTACTTAAGGGTGTGGCGACACTACTTGCTAGGTTCTCACTTTGTTATCATGACGAACAATGTAGTGATTAGCTACTTCCAAACTCAAAAGAAGTTGAGTCCCAAGCAAGCTCGATGGCAGGACTTTTTGGTGGAGTTTGATTAGAGGTTGGAGTACAAGCCCAGTAAGGCCAACGTCGTGGCTGATGCACTAAGTCGAAAAGTGGAGTTAGCAACCTTGAGTAGACCAAGCAATCCCTTACTGGAAAAGATCAAAGAAGGATTGGAGCATGATGTCCTGGCTCAAAACCTCTTTTCCCTCATCATGGAAGGAAAGACAAGGCGATTTTGGCTGAGTGACGGACTACTCTACTCCAAGAAAAATCGGATCTTTGTGCCGAAGTTAGGGAACTTAAGGAAGGAGCTTATCAAGGAGTGCCACGATTCACTATGGGTTGGACACCCAGAAATGAGACACACCCTTGCCTTAATCAAGTCATTTTACTATTGGCCTCAATTACGGGATGATGTTGAAGCCTATGTGAGGACTTGTCTTGTATGCCAACAGGACAAGACATATCAGCATGCATTCAGAGGTTTGCTAGAGCCGCTGCCTATCCCAAAGAGACCATGGGAAATTGTCTCAATGGACTTCATCACTTGCTTGCCAAAATCAGAGGGTTTTGGCAGTATCATTGTAGTCATTGATCGCTTTAGCAAGTATGCAACATTCATACCTACCTTAGCAAATTGAACTGCGGATCAGATGACACGGTTATTCCTCAAGCACGTTGTGAAGCATTGGAGAATTCCATCCAACATCGTAAGTGATCGAAACCCTCGATTTACTGGGAAGTTTTGGATGGAATTATTCAAGTTATTAGGATCAGACTTGAACTTCTCTACAAGCTTTCATCCACAGAGCGATGGACAAACAAAACGTGTCAATGCATTACTAGAGCTCTACTTTAGGCGCTTTGTTAGTGCCAACCAATATGATTGGGCTAAGTTGCTAGATGTAGCCCAATTTTCTTATAACTTGTAGAGAAGCTAGTCCCCTATGAAGAGTCCCTTCGAGATCATCATGGGACATCAACCTATGACTCTTCATGCTTTAGCCACAAGCTATGAAGTAAAGAGTCCTTCTGTCTTCAAATTTGCCAAGGTGTGGCATGAGCAAGCTGAGTTAGCCTGAGCCTATTTAAACAAGGCATCTAAAAAGATGAAGAAGTGGGCTGACAAGAAAATGAGGATGGTTGAATTTCAGGAAGGAGATTTAGTCTTTGTCAAATTATTGCCCCAACAGTTCAAGTCCTTACGGAAGGTTCACAAGGGGTTGGTACGGAAGTATGAAGGGTCATTTCCAGTCCTTAAGTGAGTCAGTAAGGTGTCCTACAAACTACAACTCCCTTCAAAACTTAAAATCTATCCAGTTTTTCATGTAAGCATGTTGAAGCCGTATATCATAGAGACGAGGAAGACACAAGTCGGGGAGAATCAAAGAGGGCACCCACCATAGTAGTAACCTCCTTTGATAGAAGAGTGGACTCTATCTTGGCAGACCGCCTAATTCGGCGTAGGAGAGTACCAAGTTATCGGAAATACTTGGTCAAGTGGAAGAATGCCCCAGACATAGAGGCAAGCTAGGAACCTTAAGATTCTTTGTGACAGTTCAAAGATTACATAGAGAGGTGTAAGCTTGAAGGTGCGACGAGGGCGTCGTGAACTTGAGTGGGGGAGGGTGTTACGTCCCGCTCAAAATGTCCCTTACAATCCAAAAAAATGGTGCTTGCCTAAAGGATCTACACTTTTTTACATGGAAAAGTTCTAGAGTTGTCTAGAGATTTCTAGAAAAAGCTAGAGTTGGATGGACTCAACTCAAGCCTTGAAGACTCTAGAATGTTCCAGAATACACTAGCATGTACTGGAAGGTGGTAGAAGGGGTTGGAATATTATAGAACGTGCTGGATGATTCATAAATGATGTAGAAATCTCTAGAAGCTTACAGAACATCGTAAAACTTACATGAAAGAACTAAATAATCCTAAAAGACTCTAGAGTTGGCTAGAATGTCCTAGAACCTTGTGACATGTTATAGATAAAGCTAGAACAATCTTGTACATTCTAGACATAAAAGGATCTAGAAAGTTGTGTCATAGTCTTAAGCTTGGTGCCACATTATAAATAGATCTATTGGTTTTCATTTGTAATCATCCTTGGAAAATTGTAAGATAATCTTTCTCTAAAACAATACAAGACATTCTTTACAAATTCTCTCTCTAATTCTTGCTTTGCTAAATGCCGCACGAATACTAGTTGAAATCTAAGGTTGTGACAATTAACTCTACTTTATTGCAAAGTGAATATCCCTGTTTCAAATTTTAAATATACATTTACACTACTTGTTTAGAGCTAACTTTCATTTAGAAATTTTCCAATCACCATGTATTAGTATATGACAGT
This sequence comes from Hippophae rhamnoides, assembly GCA_033030585.1. Lineage (NCBI taxonomy): Eukaryota > Viridiplantae > Streptophyta > Magnoliopsida > Rosales > Elaeagnaceae > Hippophae > Hippophae rhamnoides. Next base: position 40,999,596 of record CM065429.1, on the reverse strand, counting down.
GATATTGGCTGCATTTTCTGGAAGAAGTTATGGGTGTTATACATACTGTATTTTTTTTTATTCCCGAACTGTACATACTATATAATAAATATAATTTGTAGACAATTTTCTGTATACTTGTATCATATTATATACATAGTGGAGTTGGATTCATACTTGTTAATTGTGGCCCAAAACAGTTTTTTTCAGCCCAAAGCCCACATTCAACATAAACCCTTGGCTCTTATATATATTCATTTTGTTTCCCTTCGTATGATGTGGTCAGAAACAACACCAGAGAAAGAAAAGTCAGAAGCTTAAAATAGAAATTAGAGAAGGCAAAGAAGAAATGGGCGAAGAAGAAAACCAAAGAAGAACTAACCAAGTTATAGCAGAAAATCGCCCAAGGACAAAACTCCCATTTTAAATTATTATTTCATAGTTGTTTCTTCATTTGTACCTGCAATATTAATAGCAAGTTTGTTAAGTTATCTTGCTACATATATATTACCAAGAAATTGTAGGGATATTTTCATGTGGGTCGATTTTGGAATTTGGTATAATTTGTAAAGCTCTCGAAATTGCGTGTCAGATTCCATTTTGATTATTAAGGGAATTTTTTTCTCACAGGTCGTCGTCAATGAGAGGACTTTTCACATTGAAAAGTCGAACCACTTAAATCATCATGGCTATTTAATTTCTTATCTTATTTATTTTGTCGTTACCCATTATTATTAATTGCGTAACCAAATTGGACCTCGATATTCGCTTTCCGCAGTTAAGCACTGAACAAATTGGTATCGCAGCTATCGGGTTATTCTCGTATTTATTGAACTGATCAAGTTTCGCTTTGGATTTATTTCAGCTTCGGTTATCTCGATCTGGTTTCATATTTTCTGGTTGTACTTGCTTTATTTAATATCAGTTTTCTCGTATGGCGGCAAAATATGAAATTGAGAAATTCAATGGTAGAAATGATTTCGCTTACGGCGTATTTAAGACGCGAATTTATTAGTTAAAGGCGGCTCGTTAAGACACTTCAAGGCAAGGATAAATCGTAAAAATTGGACCGATGAAGAAAAAGATGCATTGATGGAAAATGCCAGTTCAATTCAGCTATCCTTGTCACGAGGTATTACGCGAGGTCATGACAGGAATCTCCTCATTGGTTACGGCTTAAATTGGGAGAATTTGTATACGACCAAGTCTGGATTGACTAGCCTGCTATATTTCAAGCGATCGTTGTATACATTCAATGTCGAAGGTACACACTTCGCATCGATCATCTTGATGAATTTACTAAAATTATTCGTGATCTAAAAAATCGGTGTTAAGATTGACGGATTTAGGATCAGTGCCTTAGTTCTATTATGTTCTTTACCTCATTCATTTGAACATTTTATTGTTGATACCACGCTATAATACAGATACTATTTCTTTAAGATGTCAAAGCAAACTTTGAATTCTGTAGAAGCCAAGAAAAGGTGTCTACAAGCAACAATGATAATAGCTGGTTTATTTGTCGAGGTAGAAATCAAGAAAAGGCACAAGTAGTAATAGAGGCAAGTCTAGATCCAAATCTAGAAAAAGAAAAGATAAATGCAATTATCACAGGGCGGCAATCGAAAGTAAATTGTCCGAAACTCAAAGCGTAAAGGAAAATCCGCCACAACGCCTTCCTGGTACTAACGATGTCGCTGTGTCAGATAGTTCTCGGTTCCGATGATTTCATCAAGATCTATTGGTTCTCCGGAGATGTTTGATTCTTTGATCTGGTCAGTACTATACCATGCCCAAGAGATTGGTCGCTTTCTTATCACTATCTGTGGTGTTCGCTCACGGGAAACAATATGTCCCGTAAGGTTATCAGGTATTGGTACCATCCGAATTAAGATGCGATGGTATTGTTAGACTTTGAGCATGTTCGCCATGCGTTTCAGATTTGAAAAAGAATTTGATATCTTCGGGTACTCTTGATTCACAAGGCTATGCGATGCGGCGGAGTTTTAAAAGTTAGTAAGTGGTGCTCGCTGTTATTAAAGCGGCAATTGTCGCTATGGTCTCTATATGCTTCGGTAGCACCGTTATCGGGCAGGTATCGCTTTCATCCTCGTCAGATCAAGATTCGTACACTACTGACATGGCATACGCGGGCATACGAGCGCAGTGGATGTTCATTTTGAGCAAACCGGATTTGCTTGCGGGTCGTAAACCTGGGAAGCTTGATTTCTCGCGAGCATTGTGTTTACGGAAAGCATCGCAGTAGTCAAGTTCAAGATGTACCATCCATAAAACCTAAAGGTACCGCTGATTATATTCATTCAGATTCGGGGTCCTTCTCGTCGGTGGTCCGCTGCGGTGCCCAGATATGTTGACTTTTATCGATGACTTCTCTCACATGGCATTGGGTGTATTTTTCTCAAGAATAAGAATGACGCGTTTCAAAATTTGTAAAATTCAAGGCTTGTATAGAAAATCAAACAAGCAAGAAAATCAAGCATTCGAGTAACCGATAATGGTTTGGAATTTCGTGACGTCATTTAATGAAGTTCGTGAAAGAAATGGCATAGCGAGACAATCAAGATCCATATACACCACAAAGAAACGGGAGAGCGTAAGATGCATGAATAGACTTCCGTAGAAAGAGCTCGTCAGATGCTCTTTCAAGCCGATTTGATAAATCCTTTGGCCGTTTGTAACCATGATCGCTATTTGGTAAACCTCGTCTCCATCAACTCGCAATCGAGTCAAGACCGCCAGGTATTCTTTGGTACTCCCGCTAATTATTCTCGATTTGAAAGTTTTTGGTCTGCCCGCTTACGCCATGTTAACGATGGTAAACTTGAGCTCAGTGGCATTGAAATGCATATTTCTGGTATCCTTCTGGGTGAAGCGGTTACAGACATTATGGTGTCAACCCAAGTCACCTAAATTTTTGATTAGTAGATGTTAAGTTTGATGAGTTTTCTATGTTGCAAAAGAAAAAAGAGTCTATCATTGCAGATAAAGACCACTGTTAATGAAGAAAGGAGTTTGAGAGTGAGCTTCCTAGTCGAAGGTAAAGAAGGCACTTCAGATCACCATCTACGGACGAGATAGATGATTCGTCACGATGTAGAGAAGAGCAAATACGAGCAACCATACAAGATCGCTATGGTAAAGGAATAAGAGAGATCTCGACGCCCTCGAGTACGCAGACGCAGACTTAGTTTCTTTTGCATTGTCTGTGGCGTAGTCTATCGAGGTGTAGCGAACCTTCTAGTTATCGAAGGTGGCCACTGTGATGAGTCTCGTTCGTTGGTTTGTCAAGTATGAACGAAGAGATTGAATCACTTCATAAGAATCATACATGGAATTGGTGAAACCGCCTATGGCCAAAAGATTGTTGGAAACAAACGGGTCTTCAAGAAAAGGGAAGGTATACCCGAGGTTGAAACAACAGTTCAAGGCACGTGGTTTGCCGCAGTGGCTATTGTCGAAGAAAGGTATCGACTTCAATGAAGTATTTTCTCCCGTTGCGGAAACATAGCTCTATTCGTATGCTTAGCATGGTTGCATTGTTTGACATGGAATTAGAATGTACTTGATGTCAAGACAAATGCCTTCTTACATGCGAGCTCGAGGAATAAATATATATGCATCAACCGTAGGGGTTTGTCATGTTCCTGTAAGAAAGATCATGTTTGTTTATTGAAAAAGTCTTTATAATGGGTCAAGCAATCTTCCAAGGCAAAGGGTATAAACGGTTTGATTCTTTTATGATTGATCACTAACTTTCAGGGAGCTTGATTATGATAGTCAGGTTTATCATAAAAGATTCCATGATGGTTCATCACTTTATTTGTCGCTTTACGTCGATGACATGCTTATCGCTTTCTAAGAATAAGTTCGAGATTCAAATTAAAGTCTCAAATAACGGTGAGTTTGAAATGAAAGATTGGTGCAAATAAGAAAATTTTAGTGCATGGAAATTTACAGGATGTATTAAATGGGCAAGCTTTATTTGACTTAAAAGTTATATTGAAAAGTTCTCAACGTTGGCATGAAAGATTCTAAACCTGGCGAAAGACGCCGTTAGTCGCTAAGATTTAAAGCTTTCTTTGGATTTGTCACCACAAATGTAAGAAGAAGAAATGTGGGTACATGTCTCAGTGTTCCATATGCTCATTGGGAGTTCGATGTATGCTATGGTTTGTACCGTCCCGCACATTTCACGCAAAGCAAGTGTTGTCACAACAGATATACGGGTAATCCGTGCGGTCATCGCAAAGTGAAATGGATACTTCAGCATTTGATAGGTACATCTAATTTTTGGTTTGGTATATGATGGAAGTTCTAATACCTGGTCAAAGTGAGTATCGGGTTACGTGGATTCCGATTACGCCGTGATCCTGGATAGAAGAAGATCTCTCGACAGGTTACGTTTTCACTCTTTCATCAGGCCATTAGTTGGAAGGCTACTTTACGCTTCATGGGCTGTTTTTGTCTACCATTTAAGCCGAATATACGGCAGCAGCAGGGAGAAGCCATTTGGGCTTAGAGGTTTGGTTTAGGATCTGGGTTTACAACAGATATTGTATTTTGACAGGATAGTCGAAAGGCGATACACTTGACTAAGAATACCACGATCATGAAAGAACCAAACACATTGATGTCGATATCACTGCTCAGTGACATTGTCTCCCGGTGCTATTGTTGTTAATAAGATAGCCACTACAGAGTAATCCAAATTGATATGTTAATCAAACCGCCATTTAACAAGTTCAAGCATTGTCGACTTGATTGGTATTTGTCAGCATGATCACCTCTCTGGGCTTTCGATGACGTTATTTTGTAATCCGAGGAATTTCATTTGAAGAATTTGTTTTCTCTCGTTTTGAACCAAGGTGGAGATTTGTTAATCAGGGTCCAAAACATGCTTTTTTTCAAATTTCAAAGCCCACATTCAACATAAACCTCGCTCTTATATATATTCATTTTGTTTCCTTTGCCGCATGTGGTTTTAAAACAACACCAGAGAAAGAAAAGTCATAGCTAAAATAGAAATTAGAGAAGAAAAAGAAAGAACAGTACAAGAAGAAAAACCAAGCCAGAACTAACCAAGCAGAAATAGAGAGAAAATCACCTCAAGGACAAAATCATTCATTTCAAATATTATTTGAAATAGTTTCTCTCATTCAGACGCAGAATATTTGATTTAATAGAAGCTTGTTGTTATCTGCTATATATATTACCAAGAAATTGTATGATATTTCAGGTGTCGATTTTGGAATTTGGTATAATTTGTAAAGCCCTGAAATTGGTGCAGATCTCCATTTTGATTATTAGTGGAATTTTTTTCTCGGTGTGCCGTCGTCAGTGGAGTAGACTTTTCACATTGAAAAGTTGAACCACTTAAATCATTGTGTGCTATTTAATTTCTTACTGTTTATTTATTTTACCGTTACCCATTATTATTAATTTATGCAACCAAAATTGGACCTGATATTCGCTTCCGCAAGTGCTAATTCGTAACAATACTAACACTATTTCCTGTGCTAGCTGCACCGTTTTTCATTGGTCATTTCAAGGCTTACTACCTTTGATATTGTCAAGCGTCTAATTGCAATCAGTGAGAAAGAGCTTCAAAGAATTATGGAGGAAAATGGGGATAAGAAACACCAAAGCTGCAGTGTTTGAATTGTTTGAAATTTTGTAGATAATTTTTCTGTGATCATGGGTTGGCCATTAAATTTTCAGACTTGCTTTTGCGGAAGTTCCCACCATCAGGTTCTTCAGGTGTCAAGCTGAAAGCTGTATCAGTTTTCAAGGCGCACGGCTTTAAGTTTTTCCTGAACAGTCTTCATATTCAAACTTAAAGCTGTTTCAGTTTTCTTAGTTTGCCAATTTTTCTCTCCATTGAATTTAGGTTCCATCTCAATTGCTGGATCACTGTACGTTGCAAGGAGCATCTGTATAAACATTTTGTGGAAATTCATCAATTGATTAGTAGCTGTTAGTACCCCTGGCTTAGCTCTTCTGTTGTTAAAACAGAAATGGTGGTGATCAATCTTGAAATAGTCAGTACTTTTTTTAAAATCATGGTTCCTTCCCCCTCCCTTCTCTTCTCCCCCCTCTTTCCCATTCTCTCTCTTTCTCAATGAAAGTAATGTATTGGATACCTGAAAAAAAATGTTATGAATTATTTTGCCAGTCAATTGCAATTTAACGTCTAGTGGATATATATATAAATATACTTTGTAAAGTGTATTATTTTTCTTTTTTTACGAATAAAACATTTTAGTAACTTTTTTTTAAATGATTCATCTTAAATCATTTTATTTATATAAAAAAAATTCATTTTAATTTATATTATTATATTTAAGTTAGAGAAAAATATTCAAATAATAAAAGATGTCGTTAAAAATCAATTTATTTTTTTCATTTTTTACAATTTTTTTTAACATTTTTTACACAAATTCATGTAGCTTTTGTTTTTTGTTAAATTTTTTTCCATGGAATGTAAGATATTTGTGTGCATGATATTATTGTGTTAAAAATATTATTTAAAAAAATTAATAAAAAATAAAATTGATTAGTTGATTTTCAACTATGTCTTTTCTTATGTAAGTATTTTTCTTTTATAATTTGAATATAATAATATAAATTAAAATAAATTTGATTATTTTTAAAACAAGATGATTTGGATTGATCCATTTAAAAAGAAAGTATCTAAAATGATTTATTTTTAAAAGAAAGTAACTTGTGGTACATTTTATTTTATTTTTGGTTAAGTGGCTTTAACAACGTATGTTTTTGTGAACATTTTATGACCAATTTTGTTCTATGCACTCTATGCTCATGGTTGTAAGTGTGTGGAAGATTATTTAGAACAAAAAGTTGGGTTTTGTATTTTTTTCCATATTAATGTTTTATTAAAAATTTTACTTATTGATTATGTTTTTAAAAGTTTTTTTAATACCCATGATATGAAAAATATTCATATTTAGTATTTATATTTTTTAAAAAGTTACTTTATTCTTTTTTGAACAATATTAGGCAAAAATATTGTTGTGCAATTTTTTGAGTAGATATATTACAAGCTCTTTGTTTACTGCAACTTCCATTTTTTTAAAATGGTAATCTCAATTGATTGTCAAATTTCACCTTTAATCGTAGGTTAGTCACATAGGGCTATTTTTTTAAAATGATAATCTTAATTGATTGTCAGATTTCACCTTTAGTAGTAGGTTAGTCACGTAGGACTATAAGGTTAGTGGGTAGGAAATGGAGTCTTATGAATTTTTATAATGGACAATTAACGAGAAAGAAGCCAAAACTAACCTAACTTCAACATGTAAATGTCAAGGAAATAATTGGGAAAGGAAGATATAAGTAAAAAGGGTGTCAAATTTTCATTTTTTCCCGTCGAAAAAGTTTTACAAGAATTTTTTGTCCCTTATTGTTCAAAAAAGAATAAAGTGATTTTTTTAAAAAAATATAAATAATAAATAGGAACATTTTTCATATCCTTTTAAAACATGATCGATAAGAAATTTTATTGATGAAATATGTATACTGAAGAGATAACAAATCTTAAAAAGTTAAGAAAATTTTGTGAAAAGAAAAAGGTGACCTTAAATATCCTAGAAAAGAAAGAATAAAAAAATAGACTATCTAAAGATATAATTGGTACATTTGAAGTATCATATTCTTGTTTTAGTATCATTTTTTACCCTTGTTCTCAACTGGTATCTTTAGAGTACTCCTATTTAGATTTTAGGTATTCGCTTTAGTCAATTTTAATGATAATTTCAATAAATTAAGATTTTTTAGAAGTACTATTATTGTTAAAATTGACTAAAAATGAATAAAAAAAGACATCAATTAAGAATAAGAATAAAAAAGATATCAAAATAAAAATAAGTATCCTTAAATTTATAAACACTACAACTATACATGTGCAATATTATTATATATAACTGTTGAAAAAATTATGAAAAAAGTTTATAAAAGAAGGAAAAAAAAGAGATATTTAATTCTAGAGGATATGGGTAAGATAAGATAAGATAAAAAAGAAAAAAAATATGAAAATTTAGATAAATATGTAAGGTTTATTTTTTTATCATAAATATAAGTTAAATATAGAAAAAAAGGTGTATTACAAGTTTGTTAGTTCTCTTTGATGGACATTTTAGTTTTGTATATTTTTTTAAATTACATTATAAATTTTACACAAGTTGGAATTAAATAACTAATATTAGGTTTGTGTGTTTCACATTTAAATTTAATGTTAATGTTAATGTGTTACAATAACACGTGCTAGTTTAAATTGCCATACTTTATCTTTTAATTTTTTTTATTTAATGATACTTTAGTTTCTTAACTTTTCAATTACATGTTATTTAATTAAATTTCATAATTTTATTGAAATAATTAGCTTTTATACTCAAATACCAAATAATAATAAAATGGTAAAAAAAATAAAATAATAATAATAAAATGGTAAAAAAAATAAAAAAAGACATTGAGAGCCTCATATAATGAGCTCGATGACTTTTGCTTCGACAATAACCTCCTTAGAAAAAAGTACGAAAACAAATTCAATATTATTAATAATGCCTCGATAATATTTATATATTAGAATAAAGATTCTCATATAAACGAACAATTACATAAAGGTTAATTGTTCTTCTAACTCAATAAATAATTGGGACCTAGATGAAGGGTGAGAATGTCAATCTATGAAATTTTTTCGCAAGCTTTATATCGATTCGACCAAGTAACCTCACAACATGAATTAAGCAATTTACTCAGTAAAAGTATAAAATAACATGCTCATTTAAAAACACATAATAAGAACAACAATATGTAAAATACACTTTAGTGACGGTATGTCTCACAAGCTCCTAACCATACTAACAACATGCATATATAGTAAACAATACACAGCTTGTGATACATGTATACATACCGAAAAGTTAAAAAAAAGTTTCAATCACTTCAAGACCTTGTATGTGAGAATATATTCGATAAATGATGATTGTACTTATACAACATGCAATCAAACATACATAACAAACCCTAATAAAGAGTCTGATACCTGGTACACTTCTAGAGTAAGAAGATACATACTCCTTATAGACTTATATCAAACTCGTATGTAGATAAAAAAATAGATTATATTAACACATAATCTAATCAAGCATGACTATAAAGAAAAAGTCTAAAACCTGATACACAATAACGTTAAGAAGATACTAACTCATTAAGTACTCAACCCAAACAAGAAAACAACATAAAGATAAACTCTTGACAAATAATCACAATTGTAGTAAAAATAATCACATATAGATAGTATAAAGCAAAAGTAATATTCAAGAATCATAAGGTGGCAATAAATAATAAAAGGATTTTTAATTAGAGTTTTAACTTTAGTGTATAGAAACATACACCATTTAAACTATGATTGTACTAATCACACATTAGAGAATACACGACACTAGATATAACAAGGTAAACCCATATAGAAACTCTATCTATGTGGTAACATCCTCGGATTGCTTAAGACAATCACTCAGCATCAAACAATTCACTAAACAATAAAAACAATTATAACTTTGAAAGAAATAAAACTATTTTTATTTCTATTAGTCAAAACCTCTGTCCGAACTACCTAGTATTACTTTCGCTTACTGCTTCCACAAAGAGAGGCGAGATGTCAATTTAATAGAGCTCTATTATATCTATTTTTGGATATCAAATAAGAAGAAATGTGGGTATTTATAGAGCCTCATATAGTCATCTTGCCAACCATCTCACCAAAGGTGGTGGTGAGTGTGATAGCGAGCTTAGCGATAAGGTGATAAAAAGTTTTTTTTTTGTTTTAAAAAATCATCGAGTAATTTTCATAAATATTCGTACCCGAAATGAACCAAAAACACGAGTAAAAACTTTGGCTCACTCGTACCCTCGCTTGTCAAAAACTAGCACTTCACCGAGCATATACACTACAAAAACCAAACACGTATTGTGTAATCATGTTTGCATACAAAGTGTATCTAACTATGTGAATGTATGAATTATTGATTCGTAGTAACCAATCTTACAATCTTTGTATTTTGCACCCGTAAAACCAATAGTGACACATAGGCCTATAAGACTTATATAGAGGTTTTAAATTGTCATTCATTTTATGCAACAATGTCGACAAAATATTGATGTAGAGAAGATATCAATAAAATATTAGTTAATATTATAAATATTATTAGTTAAATGTCGAATAATATCGATAAAATATAATTTATGATTAACTTTATTTATTTTATAAAATAATTTACCATTAAACATCTTTATTTAATTTTATTTATCAATATATATTTTTAAATAATTATAATAAATATTTTAACTACCTATATTACAAGTTTATTATTTATTGGTCCAAATAAATATAAAATGTATTTATTTATATGTACTAAATAAAATAATTAGTTTAAGAAATAAATAATTAAATATTTTAATATTTTTTAAAAATTTATTAATGTTTTCATAATTTTTTTGGGTTAAGGTCTTTACAAAATCTTATAATTCATCAAAATGTAAACTTTAATCCTCCATCTTTTAAGTATACATTTACGATTCTCTAATTTCTTAAAAGTTTCATTAAAGTAAAAATAGTTTTTTAATGGTAAATTTAGAAATTTGAAAAATAATACTCAAAATATTAAAAAAAATTCAAAATAAAGAAAAAATAAATCTTTAAAAACACTAAAATTAAAAATAATAATTTACTTTATATTTGGAATAAAAATTAATCTAATGTGTTTTTAAGAATCTTTTTCATTTCAAATATAAATTTTTTTAATTAAACTTTTTAATATCTATATAAAAAATTATATTTTGTATTTTACTTTTTAAAATAGCGAATTTATCTTTTAAAAAAATTACTTAAAGTCAATTAATTTTTTTAAAGAATTAAATGAATTTAGATATATAACTTAAAAGATAGACGACTAAAATACACATTTTAATGAATTACAATACTCTTGATATATACCTTAAAAGATATAGGATTAAAAAAGTTGTATGGTCATTCTAGTCCTGTATCTATGTGATTTATTAATTTTAATTTTATAAATTTTTAGGTGAGTTTTATTAATCCTGTATTTTAAAATTACTATCAATTAAATTAAAATTTTTAAAGATTTAAATTTTTCAAAGATAAAATAAAAATTATATATTTTATTAATAAAAAATAAAAAAAGTTTTCTTTTTCTTTTCCTTCCCTCTTCTCTTTCCTTTTTTTTATCATTATTTTATTAATAAAATATAATAATAAAATTGAGAGAAAAAAATAAGCCAATAGGAGAGAAAGAGTAAATAGAAGGGAGAAAAAATGAGTGAAAAGAAAAGAGGGACCTAGAAAGAGAAGTGAGGAATAGAGAGTAGGTGGGGAAAATGTTATTAATATTCTTCTAATATTTTTTATTAATAAAATATATAGTTTTTTATTTGATCTTTAAAAAATTTAAATTTAATTTTTTTATTTAATTAATTATATTTTTAAATTATATAATTAATAAATTTTATATAAAAAAATTAAAAGATTATAATGTATAAATTATATAACCATCGGATCCAAAAGACTCTATATGAAAAGGAAAATTTTGTTTTTCTATCATTTTTAAGAGTTTTTTTAATATTTATGAAAATAAGATAATATCTTTTGAGTTAATAATATGGATATTTTAAATTTTACTTAAAACTTATAAGTTAATAAAAAAATTACGATTTCTTTTTTAATTTTTTAGATTTTAAATCATGAAAATTTTAAGGTGAGTTTTATTGAGGGGGGATAAATTAAATCCGAGAACTCTTTTATTTTTACCACATGAGGAAATTCCACGTGAAACAAATTTATAAATAATACATAGAATTATTTTAACTAATATTCAATTTATTTGTATTTATAAAATATATAATAACATTCCTATCTTTTGTGGAAAAAATTTACAAGTAATATTTATTTTTTAAAACAATTTTTTATTTTAATAATAATAATTATTATAATTATTTTTAGTATCAGTTCTCTTTTTCATTTTTATCATGATTACGCCTACTCATTAATTTTTTTTATATTATATTTATACTCAAGATAACTCATATAATTTATAAATGCTTTTTGAGTCTTAATTAATTTAATATCGAATTATACAAATGAAAATTAAAAAAAGATAATAAGATAATGGTAGATTTGGTGCCATAAATGGTAGAAATAGAGTTACTCCGAATAAACGGAAGACGTTGAGCTTTCTTATCCGCTTGACCGGCGATGACACGTAGCTCTCGTAGTCGAATGCTCGAACTTGGCAGCTGAGCCAGAAAATATCACACAACTCGTGGCTACTTGTTTCGTTTGAATTCGGAGCTATCCAAAGTTGAAATGGCCTGTGCTCTGCAATTATCGCCTCCTATTAGCTCTTCTGATTATTACCGGTCAAGAAGAAGGACCAGAATACTTGGACGTTTTCACCTTCAAACTATATGTTCTTCCCCGCAGTCTAACCTCGAAGAAAACCAACCTGATCATTCCATTTCCAGGTACAGAATGCTTTCCTTTTCCTTTGTATGGTGTCTGAGAAAACTTTTCCATGGAAAACAAACAAATTTTAATTCGCAGTATGTTTCTATGAATTAATTAGAAATTTGCGCGCTGTCGTTTGGTTAATTTTAGAGTTGACTTTTGAATGTGAGACGTGACAGAAATGAAGACCAATCGCATTTGATATTGGTGGAAAGATATGGAAATGGTAGCTCTAAGAGGTTCATCATTTATACATTCTTTCTTCTCAAATTCTTGAAAAATCAGATTTCGATTTTTCGGCGAACTTGCTTACTTCTAGTATTTCATATTCTTTCTCGAGCAGATTTGTGCTAGATGATGATTTGCAATTGAAAACTTATCTTGAGGAACATAGACAAACATTCAATGAATCAAAGGAGTCGCAATCCTCTTATTCATATTTATACTGGCTTCCGGATATCATCAAAGATTTTATTTTACCTGCTGGTTTTCCAGGTGACTGCTTAGATCATCTTTACCTGGTTTTCTGTCTGTATAAATCTTATTTTCCATATTTTGCTGATGCCAGAGATAAACAATGATTTCAATTAGTGTCTGATAATTTTCTTTTCTTCACTTTTAATGCAGGATCTGTTTCAGAAGATTATTTGCAGTACATGTTGCTACAATTTCCTACCAATATTACTGGCTGGATTTGTCACGCATTAGTGACATCAAGTCTCTTAAAGGTAGGCTGATCTTCACATAATTGCTTTTGGATGAATCTCCATCATTAGTGTATTTTCATCCTTCAAGATAATAAATCAATGGTTTGACATGTTAATTGGAAACTAAAAAACATTCAATTTTACAGTCCTTGGAATTTGATTTTCCTTTTTGTGTTTATGTTGTCCGTGGAAAGAAGTTCCATTTTCTTTTGGTAAAATATGATGGTGGAATTATGTCACCATGTTGTTCCAAAATTCAGGGAATGTTTCGTAGCATAATATATATTAAGTCATCATACATTTTACAATTTACATCATCATTCTTTGTGAAATTCTTGCTTCAGTAGTATTAAACACGAATGGAAATCCCATGTAAGGAACTAATCCAGTGTTCTATTATTATGTTTTTGTTGTCACATAACTTTTCTTTAGGCTGCTAATCTGGCCACTATTTCGTTTAGTATCTTTCACATGAATTCTGCTGGAGGAGCCTGTTCTACAATTTTAAATAGAGGTTTTCTTATAATTCACTACTTGCAGGCTGTGGGTGTAGGCTCTTTCTCAGGAAGTACAACTGCTGCTTCTGCTGCTGCCATCAGGTCAATTTTTGTTTTAAATGCAGCATGCAATAATTATTGTTTATACCTAGAACACTTGGACCATGTTCGGTTCACATAATAGAAATTACTAATTGATTATGAATATCAATTCATGGGAATATTAAACTAGAAATAGGATTTGTAATTTCTATCATGGAATAAGGAGAAGGCATTAATTGTTTTTTAAAGTCTTCCCAAAATTCCCCCACTTTTAGCAATAAGGATAATTTTGTTTGTAATTGAGAGGTTTTTTGTAAACATATATTAGAATCCTAATCTTTTGGGAGAAGGAATAGGAAGAATACATATTCCTGGAATTGGTGTTTCTATGGACTTGCAATTCCTTATATTAAAAGTTATAAATGAATGAAGGAAAATGGATAGTCATTCCATTCCTTTATCTATTACCATCTATCGAACATTTTTTTTCCAGTGGTTGATTGCAACCTGACCTCCCTCTTACCCGTTAAAATCAGAGTTGAAGTTGGGCCCATCATTTGTTACATTTTATCTTAATTGATCTTTTATGGAACAAAGTTCATGTTTATGGATCCATATTTTGTGTATCAAAATAATCTTAATTTGATTGAGTTATAGGTTATAAGATTCTTGATGCAGATGGGTATCAAAGGATGGCTTTGGAGCTCTTGGGCGCTTATTCATTGGTCTGGCAGTCAGAAAGAGAGTTAAATGAAACATAAGGTTCTGTGCTGAATTTTATTAGTGACTCTTCCTGTCTTTTCCAGGTGGACGATTTGGAAATATTTTCGATGATGATCCAAAACAATGGCGTTTGTATGCAGACTTTATTGGCAGTGCAGGAAGGTATGTTTACCAAGCTTTGTTGTGGGATCAAGGGTGAGGGAGTGTGAAGGAAGAAATATAAGTAGCAGGCAATCTAATTTGTTAACTTTTTATGCAGCATTTTTGATCTTACCACGCCATTTTACCCTGCCTATTTCCTTCCATTGGCATCTCTTGGAAATCTTATGAAGGTATTTCAGCTTTAGTATATGACTATATATTACCAACTCGGATTTGTTGTTTTGAACTTGGTTAGTTCCACCTTTAGAGACAGTAGTTTAATTCCTATGAGCAACACCTATTTGGAATATAATAATTTGCACCATAATGTATGTGAGGCTTTTTTTTAACAGGCTTTTGCTAGAGGACTCAAAGATCCTTCTAACCGTGTGATTCAAAATCATTTTGCAATCTCAGGAAACATGGGAGAGGTAGCAGCAAAGGTATATATTTCTAAATGTATCATTTTTGGTCCATGGGTTTCCTTGAATTATAATTTAAAAACCTCGAGCTTCCTGGTTAGAAGGTATGATTTATTCTCTTTAATACATTTGTTTAAATGTTTTCTTGTTCTCCACAATCTAAGTAATTGATTATCTGACTCACATAATTTGTTTCTTCTTTCCTTTTTCTTTGTTTTTGCCCTCCAAATTTTTTATCTTTCATCAAATGTAATACCATCATCTTAGGTTGAACACTTATTGTGATTAATCAATCAAAGATTTCAGGAGGAAGTTTGGGAAGTAGTTGCGCAGTTGCTTGGACTAGCTTTAGGCATACTAATCCTGGTATTTAGTCACCAATTCTTTATGTGATCATATGATTCCTTAAGGATCACATCAATCATATATATATATAATCACATAAATTAAGTATACCTGACATATTTCTTTGTTTATTTTTGTCTAAATTATTTAATTATTGAGAATGCAGGATACACCTGGCTCTCTAAAGTCATATCCTATGTTAGGTATTACATGGATGGGCACACGACTTCTGCACCTTTGGTTACGTTATCTATCTCTTTCAGCTCTACAATTTAACACGGTAAGAAAATGGATAGTTAGTCTGATAGGCCTAATAACTTCCATGAATTTCCACTAGACAATGAGCTTCTATCCCAAAAGGTTAACATATTAGGTGGGTTGACTCATGTATTTCTATACCCATGTTTTTATTGATATTTTATCAATGTGAGACCTGTTTGCTTTTTCACTGCTTAACAATTCTCCCCTCAAATAAGATCCACTTGGCTTTCTTAGATCTACACTTTGACTCATAGCCAATCCAATCGGTCTTCCATGGTTAATCTCCCTTGAACTTTTGATTTTAACCCTACCTTATTTGCTCAAGGTTTCAGGATCCTTTCAAGGTCTTCCAAGTTCAACATCCTTTCTTGAACTTTGATTTCAACCCACTTTAACAATTCTCCCTCAAACAAGATCCACTTAGCCTTCCTAAGTCCACACTCTGACTCAAAGCCAATCCAACCAATCTTCCATGGTTAGTCCCTTTTGAACTTTTGACTTTGATTGACACATATCATGTGCAATGGTTACACAAATATACGTATCACAAATACGTAATACAATGATAAAAAAATATCATATCTACGGAAATCATGTTATTAGAAACTAATTTTAAAAATGAAAAGTAAAGTTTTTTTTTGTGTTTTAAGAAAACAAAATTAAAAGAACTAAAAATAAATAGTAATAATTAATTAACTCAAAATTAACATCTAAGAAAATATGAGAAAATATGAGAAAGTATATAGAAATATTTAATTTCTTAATTTTCTAAACATGTGAATCACTAAAATTCCTCAATATAATTACTAATTAATTACATGATTAATTGAATCTAACTTAGCATGTATTCTTCTCTCAAGTAAAATACACAACATATATTAATTAACTTAATCATACTTTTATGTCAATTAAATTGCATATTATTCATTAAGTTTATCAATTATGGATCACAATGACCGCGTTACCTAATATACACGGCGTGCTATGATTGACTTTCCTTTGCTTGTGTGGCATCCACGTGGCGACGACTGATCATCTATACAAGCGGCGCACTCTGATTAGCTCTTCTTTCTTGTACGGCGTCCACATATCCTGTTCTAATTGGTCTTGCATCAAAAAATTAATAAAAAATTCCAAAAATATATTTTCATTCCGTTTTACTAGAAAGTTTATATTTAATATTTTTAACTCAAAAAACACTACTTATTGAATAAAACGAACAAATATTAAGTAGCAAAGTGCACTGATGATTCTACTTTGATAGAGTTATCACACCCCAAACTTAATTCTTTGCTTACCTTCAAGTAAAGCTAAGTTTAACTAGATGAAATGACATGTACAGTATAATCATAAATATATATTTATTAATACATGCATATTTAGCGAAAATTATCCCTCTTAAAATTCATACAATTCTATGATAAGGAGGTTCACATATTTTATCAATTGACATTCCGTCAATAAAAAGATATACAAGGTTTTTGTCAAATTGATTCATGTGTGTGTTGCACATGACATCATTCAATGGACTAATAAAATCAATCTATACGAGCATGCTAATCAATTCATTCTTAAAACATGTCCCGTAAGTTTATTTTTCACATCCCTCTACACTAATATAATTATGTACTTAGCTAAAAATCAATAAGGATATTACGTACTTGTAATGTAAGGCTTAGATAGGGGTCGATAAATGAAGATATTTAGACTCTTTTCACACATTATTTTTTTATCCATCATGCACTTTTTAACTACAATTGAGTTTTTACTTGATATTTTAGTGCACCCTTTTTATCATTCTTTTCATATTTTTTTATTTCACATCATTTTTTTTAACCTCACAACACCTCTAAACTTATTTTTTCTTTAGAAAAATAATTGTATTGTGAATTTTTTTTAATAAGGTGCATTGTATTTCATCTTACTCTATAGCTTAACACATGATTGCATTTTTTCTTTTCATACAAGCTAAAAGTGCAAAGATAAAGGTAATGTTTATTGGTTAGGCATAAAATGTGGCTTAAACATATGAAAGTTTCTTAATTTGGCTCAAATGAGTGGCTAAAAATATTAATAATGGTTAACTTGAAAGACTCAATCGATCCAAATAAGGTCTAAATCATTTTTTATGCTAAATACTATTTAGGATTTCGCCGGATGACTAAATGGATTCTAAAATATGGTATATCTCATTAACTCGTATAACTCACCACAAATTTTCTCTAAATAAGAATATCAAAATCAATCATGAACATGTCTATAAAAACTTGAATCAATCCAATCAAAACTAGCAAACATATCACATAATTAATGTAAGTATCTTAACGATCATACTACATTCCTTAACCTAGTCATGACAATAAATATATCATTAAGTTCATACGTTTTATATCAAGCATGTATATAGTTTCCATGTATTTATCAATTTTTACCCAAATGGTTATTACAATCGTACTAAAAATAAAAAATTCCTAAAAATTGAAAATGCGTACTAAATATTAAAGTAGAGAATGATGTTCCCTCCTTTAAACTTAAATTGCTTATTGTCTCCAATGTGTGCATATAAATATGAAAAAGTAAAGGAAAATAAAACTCCCTTAGTCTTGGTATGCCATATCTGTCGTGAAACTGCACAATCTTGTTGCATCATTGCTCTCCACATTTATTCACCTACAAAACAAAAACAATAAAAATATAAGCAAAATAACTTTGGGGTTGTCTCTCAATGAGCATCACATTTAACGTTCTTGACTAGACAATCATATCAACTCTTAAGGTTCATTACTCTGTATCCATTTACTATTAAGTTTGCATGGAAATAGTTGAAGTCTTGAATTGTTCAATAACACTTTATGTCTTGATTTAAAAACATAATGCTCAATTCTCTTATCGTGTCATATTTATTCTTTTTGTACTTTTTAACATTCTTATAAGCACTCCACCGTAGCTTATTTAATTTATGTAATTACAACATCATTTTCACCTCTCTATTGAACTTTTTTGCTTGCTCACTTGATTAAGAATGGTAGGGTAAAGGTGTGAGGTCTAACCTTAGTGGCCCTTCAATAGATGGTTTGAATTTAGATCTTATCTCAAAACTTTCCACAACCACATTAGGTATATACATGGAGATGTAGCCTCCAAATAGTTCACATAATCAACAATATCAATCATAGATTCTATACTTTTAAAATTAAAATAGATTGAGTTATTTATTGATGAGTTTACTTCATTGTTCATAGCATCATGTGTAATAGTCTTAAATGTAGGAGACTCAATAGATTTTTTTAAGTTATTATCATGATTAGTGACATTTATCCTAAAGCATTCATCAAAATTATTTAAATTATCAATATTAGGGGATTCAGGTGCTTTAAAAACTTTAAATGTTACTTGTTCATCCTCCACTCTCATTGTAAGATCACATTTTTATACATCAATGAGTGCTCTTCCAGTTGCTAAGAATGGATGACTAAGTATGATAGAAAGTTACAGTTCTCTTCCATGTTTAGCACGATGAAATCCCCCGGAAAGATGAACTTGTTTACTTTTACTAGCACATCTTTTACCACACTCTGGATTCACTTAATTGATCTATCTACCATTTATAATGTTACTAAATCGAGTTTGGCTTTTTCAACCCCTATTCTTTTAAAGATCGATAATGACATAAGGTTAATGATTGAACCTACGACACATAGTCCTTTCTCAAAATTCATGTTTCCAATTGTGTAAGGAATGTCAAAGCTATCAAGATTTTTCAATTTTGGGGCAATTTTCTAGCAAGAATGACATTACAACCTTCAGTCAAAGTTATTGTTTCATTATCTTCAATCCTACTTTTCTTAAACAGGATGTCCTTAAAAAAATTGGCATAAGAAAGCATTCATTCAAGTGCATCTATCCAGAAATTTTGAAAACTGCGTATCTAACTTTTCCTTTTGCAATCTTTGAGGGAAATGAATAGTGGGTTTGTAGAGATTGTTCTTTTTTAGCTGAGTTATTTCCTTTTCATTACTCTATTTATCCACTTGTTCTTCCTTATCTTTTTTAGCTTCCTATTCCTCATCCTTTTGAGTCTCATGTTTCCTCTTTATCCTTTTAAGTCATGTTCTTCCTTATCCTTTTAAGTCTCATGTTCCTCCTCTAAAGTTTTACCATTGCTCAAGGCTATGGCGTTGCAATACTCCTTACCTTTCCTTCTCGGGTTTATAATTGTGTTACTTGGAAGGTTATATTGAGGCCTTTGACTTATGGCCTAGTCAAGTTGTCCTATTTGGATCTCTAAATTTTGAATTGAAGTCTCTTGAGTTGACACTTTTGCATTTAATGATTGGATGAAGTCTTTTATCATCCCCATTAAAGCATTTATATTGTCTTTATTAGATGACTTCTTCTATTGGGCTTGTGATTGTTATGGTTCTTGAAAACTAGGTGGTGGAAATGATTGATGGTTAAATTGATTACCACCTTAATTGTTGTTATTACTCCAAGAGAAATTTAGATGTTACCTCCAACTTGGGTTACATATGTTCAAGTATGGATTACTGTTTCAATTCATATTACCCACGTAACATGCTGATTTAGGAACGAATGAGCTCGAACACATAAGACACAAGACACCCCTGAATCTTGAACCTGATTTAGAATCGTTGGCAAGTTTTGAGCCTTTAAAAGATTCACCAAAGATGACACTTGAGCTATAAGTGCCGTGATATATTTACTTCATGCACTCCGGTTACTCTTGTTGTGGTTGTCATTCTGTCCATTAGCCATTAATAATTATTACTAGCTATTTTCTCAAGTAAATCATAAGCTTGATTTTAAGATTTGGCTAGCAAAGCTCCATTAATGGATGCATCAACAATGGTTTTTGTTTTAATGTTGAGACCATTGTAGAAAGTCTCCATTTGAATCCAATGAGAGATACTATGGTGAAGACACTTTCTTAACAATTCTTTAAATCGTTCCCATGCTTTATATAAAGATTCTCCTTCAATTTGTAGGTAGGAGGAAATATCATTACTAAGCTCGGTATTCTTTGTTGGTGGGAAGTATTTCATCAAGAATTTCTCCACAAAATCATTCCAAGTTGTAATGTAATCAGGTTGTAAAGAGTTTAGCCAACCTCGAGCACGGTCTCGCAAAGGGTAAGGGAACAATCTATAAGCCTAAACGCCTTTTCGATCACACTATTGAATTTGAATGAATCTTTAACTTCAATAAACAATCTGAGATGTAAATGAGGATCCTCTGTTGATATTCTGTTGAATTGTCCAACTGTTTGTAGCATTTGAGACATAGTTGAATTTAGTTCAAATTGATTAGCTTGAATGTTTGGCCTTGTAATACTTGAATTTAAACTTTCTAACATAGGTAATGCATATTTATTCATAGTTCTCTCTATCATATATTAAAGGTATCTGATTGTTCAAATTTAGCTCATTATTATTTATTTTTAACGGATTAGTTATTCTTTTACTCGTGTGAAAACTTGTTGTTTTCTTATTAATTTCAAAATATGCTCGATTTCAGGATTTAAGAGCAAAATTTTTCCTTTATAGACTGCTCATGTAATAGAGTCAAATATGTTTCTAATAGCACTAAAGATGTAAATAAAAATTAAAAATAAATAAATTAAAATTATGATAAAAATTGAAGAAAAATAACTAAAATAAAATAAAAATTAATTTATAATGTTTATAATTTCTGATAACAGCACCAAAAACTTAATCGACACGTATTGTGTGCAATGAGTACGTAAATATATGTATTGTAAATAAGTAATATAATGATAAGAAAATATCGTTATCACAGTGATTATGTTATCAAAAACTAATTTTAAAATTGAAAAGTAAATATCAATTATTATTTTTTTGTATTTTAAGAACGCAAAGTTAAAAAAACTAAGAATAAATGATAATAATTAATTAATTCAAAATTAGCAGCTAAGAAAATGTGAGAAAATATGTAAGAATATTTAATCTTCCTAATTTTTTAAACATATAAATCACTAAAATTCTTTCAATATAATTACCAACGATTACATGATCAATTGTATCTAACCTAGTATATATTTCTCTCTCAAATAAGCTACACATGATATAATAATTAACCTAGTCATACTCATGTTAACTAAATTGCATATTACTTATTAAGTTCAACAATTATAGATTACATATATAAGAATTAAACATCTCTACCTAGAAACTATGCATGTTATTTAATCAAGACAAACAATTAAATAATTTTCTCAAATCTATTTAGTTGTGTTTATAAATCAATTTTTAGTCAAATAATTAATAACATAAAAATCAGATTAAATAATATAATTGGAGTAAAAATATTAGATCATTACATGTAGAAAATTGGGTTCATAAGACCCCTAGTTTAATAAATTACTTAGACATAATTGTACTCATAAAGCTAATATTTTTCATAAAAAAGACATAAAATAATTATAAAAAAAAAGAAAAAGAAAGAAATGTAATCAATCTCTTTAATTGTAGCAGCACCAATTTACTCTTTAATCTTTGCCAAAATTTTCTTCTTTTGAATTTTTTTTCTGTATTTTCTCTCTTCTAGGCACAAAAAACTGATAAAAAATTATAAATTCAACTATTAGGGTTTTTTGTCAATTAGGGTGTAAAATTAGGCTCAAATGAAATATGGACCGTAAAATCAGTTTTAGATCAAGGGTTGAGATGAAAAAAGAAAAATTAAATAAGTACCGCCAATGGATCAGCGACAGTGGGTGCGGAGAAAAAGTGGGACGAATCCGTCAGGTGACGATGCGCGGGCGAATCGATTTTGGTCAACGCCACTGAGTTAGTGGACACACGACGCGGCCGCTATTTGTCGATTTGAATTGCACTACGCCTCGCGAACAAACGAATCTAATCCCACGATTTACGTGCAGACGCCTGCTGATCGCTCGACAAAACTCAAAATGACTGCCGTGTCGACACATGGCGACACCTACATCACATGGTACACACAGGGTGCTTCGATTGGCTCTCTTTTCTTACGTGGCATCCACGTGTCCTGTTCTTGTTGGTTTAGCATTAAAATTCATTAAGAAATCCATAAAAATTCCAAATAATTCTAGAAAATTTTCAAAAAATATATTTTGATCCCTTTTCACTAGAAAATTCATATTTTAATATTTTTAACGCCAAAAGTACTACATATTGAATAAAATTGTAAAACTCAGAATTCACTCTTCATTTCCATTCAAAGACATTACATATTTATATACAAAGTTAGGGATACTATTAGGTGATATACACCTAAGACACCTAATACACAACTAATATATTCAACTAGTGATAGACACCTAATACATAACTAATATCTCTAACACTCCTTCTCAAGTTGGAGCATAGATATTAATCATGCCCAACTTGTTACAAAGATAATCAACTCGAACCCCACTTAAAGCTTTCATGAAGATATCTCCTCATTGCTCTTCGCCCTTCATATATCCCGTAGTAAATCAAACCTTATTGAATTTTCTCGCGAACAAAACGATTAATCAATTTCAATGTGTTTAGTTCGGCTTCATGAAACACATAATTAAGCAATATGAAGCTATATGAGCTTTGTTATCACACCACAATTTCACTAGTATTGAATTTTTAAGACTTACTTCATCCAAGAAATCGATATATCCATATTATCTCAAACGCAGATCAGGTCATACCCCTATATTTTGACTTCTCAGACTCGATCGACACAACATTCTCGCATCTCGCTTTCCATGGCATCACCCCCCTCCAATGAAAATACAATACCACGATGTGATCTTCTATCCACTTCGAACCTCGCCCATACCGCATCCGAAAAACATTCAATATGAGTGTGTCCATGATTTGCATACAAGATACCACGTCTCCAAGGTTCCTTTCCAAGAACACAAAATTTGCTTCTAACGTCACTTCAATGATGAACCGTCAGGGATGACATAAATCGGCTAACAACACCGACCGAATATGTAATATCCTGGACGAGTCACCAGAAGGTAATTCAACTTTCCAACCACCCTTCGATATCTTTCGTAATCTTTAAAGAGTTCCCCATCTCTTATAAGGTGGATGTTCGTGAGTCATCGACTACAAGGTTTTGCTTCCTAATTTTCCCCGTCTCGCTAATAAGTCCAGGACATATTTTCTCTGAGATAGAAAGATACCTTTTTTACTTGTGACTTCAACACCCAAGAAATACTTTAGCATCCCCAAATCCTTCGTGTGAAATTGAGTATGTAGGAAAGACTTAAGAGATGAAATTCCCGTAGTATCACTTCCAGTAATAACAATGTCATCTACATAAACAATTGAAAGAATGATACCAGTTTCTGATTGTTTGTAGAACACCGAATGGTCAGACTTGTTTTTTATCATACCAAACGTTTCTATAACTTGACAAAATTTTCCAAACCAAGCACGAGGACTCTGTTTCAAACCATACAAAGATTTACGGAGACGACAAACTTGCCTAGACTCCCCCTGAGCAACAAAACCAGGAGGTTGCTCCATAAACACCTCCTCTTAAAGATCACCATGAAGAAAAACATTCTTGATATCTAGTTGATGCAAAGGCCAATGATGAGTAGCTACCATAGAAATAAACAACTGAACAAAGATCAATTTAACAGCAAGAGAGAAAGTGTCAGAATAGTCCACTCCATAGGTTTGAGCATATCCCTTAGCAACAAGACGGGCCTTTAATTGAGTAACTGACCCATCTCGAACAAAACAAGTGCTACCAAATATTCTAGGGTCAATCGAAAATAATGACTTATTAGGAAACAAAATTTTGTAAGAAATCTCACCATAAAGAATGCATTTGCGAGTACGCGATTAATAAGAAAACACGCTTGAAATCAGACGGTCCAAAAAGGTTTAGAAACATTCATTTGAAGTAATAAGGCACGTGCAGCTTGGAGAAGATGTATGTTCTTACGTTCGCCACTCCATTTCGACATTTAAGTATCAACAATACCTAAGTTTCACGCGAAGATGCCATTTTGAACCATATAAGATTGAAACAAAGCTGATGTATATTCTTTGGAATTATCACTTCGCAAAGTACGAATTGAAACATTAAATTGAGTTTTAATCTCAACACAAAATGCGCAAAAAATAAAAAATAATTCAGAACGACTCTTCATTAAATATAACCAAGTTATACGAGAATAATCATCCAAAAAGTAACAAAATACTTAAATCCAGGTTTAGATAAAATAGGACAAGGACCCCAAACATCAGAATGAACTAATTCAAAAGGAATACTAGCACGTTTATTAATTCTTGGATTTGAACTAAGACAATGATATTTTGCAAATTAACAAGACTCACAATCTAATGAAGACACCTTACTAAACTGAGGATAAAGTTTTTGAAGTAAAAGAAGAGATGGATGACCCAATCTACAATGTGCCTCGAAGGGAGAGGTTACACCAGAGTAAGCAACAGATTTCGGTATTGGTGTGTCAAGAATATAGAGACCTCCAGACTCATGTCCTTTACCAATAGTCTTCTTCGTCATAAGATCCTGAAATAAGCAATGATTAGGAAAAAATGAGATGCAACAGTTAAGATTGCGAGTAAGTTGACTTACAGAGATCAAATTAAAGGATAAGCTAGGTAAATGTAAGACAGACGACAAAGGAAGCAAAGGAGTGGGAGTAATTGTGCCAAACCTAAGAACACGAGATGGTGATCCATCGGCTAAGGTGGAAGTGTGTGACTGAAGAGTAGAAAAGAGACTAGAATTACCTGTCATATGATCTGTGGCACCAGAATCAATAACCCATTTGAAAGATGAGAAAATGAGACACGCATTTGATTTACCTGAATCAACAATAACAGTGACAGAAGGTGATGAAGACCTTAGTGATTCTTGATACTGTGAGAACTTAGTAAATTCATCTGCAGAGATAAGAACCGATTTTTCAGAAGTATCATAAGTGGATGCAATATGAGCTGAGTGACCTTTCTGATGCTTGTACTGAAGCTTTCTACAGTCATGTTTCGTATGTCTTGGTTTGTGACAATAGTGACACACAATACCTCCTAGGTCCTGTGATCGAGTTTCAAACCCTTGTGAGCCGCCTCCTTTGTTTCTATTCATATAAGTTGACCATCCATGCTCATAATTATTATTTTGGTTGACCAAAGCACCATTTAATTGAGCAAGTGGAGGTAGAGTGCCTTCTGTACGAAGTATTTGACTAAACACATTTTGTAAAGAGGAGATCTCAGAACCAGAAAGAACCTGGGACTTAGCAGTCTCAAAAGCAGAGGGAAGACCGACAAGAAAACTCATGACCGCCATTTGTTCCCGTTGCTTTGCTGAACCTTCACATCAGAGCTAAAAGACATCAAACTATTGAGCTCCTCACAAGTCCTTTTAAATTCCATAAAATAATTCGTGAGTGAGTGATCTTGTTTGTCTGCACGATAAAATGCTTTGCATACCTCATACATACGAGAAAGATTTCATTTATTAGAATATAAGAAATCCAAATAATCCATCAATTCCTTAATGAATTCACAATGATTGATCAAGTCAATTACATTACTCTCAATAGAATTTCGAATCTACAGAAATAAGCGGGTATCTTCTCTAAGCCATGTCTGCTTTGAATCATCTTTAGGAGGATCATTAGTCAAATGAGTATCTTTGTCGATACTTCTCAAATAAATTTGAATGGTCTTGCTCCAAGCCAAATAATTCGAGCTATTGAGCTTATGGTCCATGATTTTAGACATCACAGGCACCATATCCATCACAACATTAGATTTCTTTTCAACCATAACTCCTACAAACGACAAGGCAGCGAACAAACGAACAAACAAAATCCAACAACAGCAGCGACCAAACACGCAGCGAACAAGAACACAAAATTGGAAGAACCCAAACCTGAACAATCACAAGCGATGAGTGCCAAACCACCACAGATGATGCAGTGGAACACCGGAGAGCAACACGAGGTCGACCGGAGAAGACTGCTGCAGTGACGGGCTGTCACGCGCCGGCGCGTGGAAAGATGACAGAAAGTCACGGTGGCGCGTGTGGCTCACTCGCGGCTTGTCTGGTGATCGGACTTTAGGGTTTAGCCGGTTGGCGGCTGGGCTTCCTCCCTGTGCCGACGGTAAGAAGAAATTTGCACTCCAAAAAGGTGTTCTGAGTTGGAACCCAAAAATGCACTAAATTAGACCCTAATTTGAACGAGAAAAAAATTTTCAAATTTTGTAACCCAAATGCTCTGATACCATGTAAAACTCAGAATTCATTCTTCTTCATTTCCATTCAAGGACACTACATATTTATATACAAAGCTAGGGACACTCTTAGGTGACATACACCTAATACAAAACTAAGACACCTAATACACAACTAAGATATTCAACTAGTGATAGACACTTAATACACACCTAATACATAACTAATATCTCTAACAAAAACGAACAAATAATAAATAGAAAAGTGAATTGATGCTTTACTTTCATAGAATAATCATTTAACACACCTTATTTGTTCAAGTTTCAGAGTCTTTTCAAGGCCCTCCTAGTTCAACATCCTTCCTTAAATTTTGATTTCAACGTACCTTATTTGCCTAAAGTTTCGGGGTCTGTTAAAGAAAGTCCCACATCAATTAGGTGATTAGCAGCAACTTAATGAACGTTTATTGGGTTGAGTTAGACCCGGATTTCTAACAGGGTCCTCCAAGTTCAATTTCTAGAATGAGCCTACTCTATTATGAGTTTTTTAGATAATTTTATTTCAACTCCAACCAAACCCACATTTAATCAATTGGTTCAAGACAACAACCATAAGTTCTGATACCATTTGAAATGCCTAATAGCTCTCATTCTTAAAAGTTAACCTATTGAGTGGTGTTTATTTATATACTCATAAACCCATGTTCTCATTGGTATTCTATTAATGTGAGACTTGTTAGCTTTTTTACTTCTTAATACGGTCCTTTTACGAAATGATATAATGGTCTAGAAAAATCATTTTCTGTAGTAAATGGAATAATTAATTTCCTTTTCTCAAGTAGTTTATTTTGCAGATGTTCACTTCTACATATGTATGCATAAAGCAAAAAGAAGGAGATAAATATTTTATTTCCTTTTACTCATTGATGAATGAATCTTCCCTTTATATTTTTCTGGCAGATTAATCTTAAGCGTGCACGCATGCTAGCGAAATCACATGTTTTATACTCTAATGTACCAGGTATAGGCCATGCTCTTTCTGGTCCTTTACTTAATTGGTGTTCATGTTGTGTTTTGATGGCAACCATAGTCTTTTGGAGCTTCATTTCAGGATGTATTGAGTGTAATAAAGAGGAAAACATATTATTGTGGGAAAGATTAACGAAGCCACGCATTGTTTTTGGTGTTCCGTTACAGGAAATTATAGGTGATAAAAAATCTACTACCAAGGTAAAGAAATTCCATTCTTTTATAACGGCATAAGCTATTGCTCTAATTTGATATTTACTCATAGATACAGTAAGCAACAAATGTGAAACTTTATAAATGAAAGCATGGCTTGTTTACCTACACTGATAATTATTTCTTATTTTTCAAAGTAACAGATAAAGGAATTTGTGAGACTGTATAAGAAGGAGCAATATATTCTTACTGTGAATAGAGTCGGAAGAGACTTTGAGGTCTTTATTTCATTCAAGGTATGAAAAAAGGTTATTGTTACAAAAATTGAAAATTACTTTAATTTCTAAGCTTAATCAAATCTTCAAACATGAAATGCAATTGCAGGTGGGAGCCAGTAGTATCTCGGTCCTGAAAAGTGTTTTGCAGTCCTATTGGCTTCATGAGAAGTGGAACAGCTCAAGCGATGAGTTTGACCAGCTTGCACTTAGCCTTTTGGAGATGGAGAATAGATTCGAGAACTTCATCCAACAATTAGACATGAAGGGATGGGATGTTGAGGAGATCAATTTGAAGGTCCCAAGGGAAATTTCTATTGAGGAATTAGGAGGACCTAGTTGACTTGGAAAGATGTCTAAAAGTATCATTGGTGCGATTTGATAAGTTGAGGTTTATCCTGCTTTCGAAGGTTGCTTATTTTCGTAAGCTCACATTCTGTTGCATGGAACATATATGGCATCTACTTAAGGTGCTGACACTTGCCCAAATTTATGAGGCCGTGCTTGTAAGGCCATTTGGCAAGATCGTTATAATTTTCTGCCCATGGAAAATCATTGCGTCTCTCATAGTTGTGTAATGTTAAATTAATTTTTTTATCAAACATATTTTTGATAATTTGAACTTATGAATTAAAACAAAAAATAATTAGTTATATGAACCACGTTGTATAATGTTATCTTAAAAAAGAAAATTAGATAATGTACAAACAAAGGCTTATATTAGAAATAATTTAATAGTATTAATATATATAAAAATGTGTAAATTAAGACGAGATGTTAATGAGATTTATGAAATAATCAATTAATTTTAAAATTCATCTCATCTTATCTCACTTAATTTTTATTGAAATAAGATGGTAATAAAATAATATTAATTAAAATATCTTATTTATCTCTAATTAATTTCTACTCTATATATATTAAGAAGAATATCGATCGTTAATTTTCCTTCCCTATTATTGATTAGATTTCACCTCAAATATGTTTGATTTGAATGGAAAACAAGTGACAATCTTCGAATGATTATTATTTAGAGAGATGTTAGTGTTTTAGGATTTCTAAAAAGAGGTTTAAAATAAAGATAATATTTAAATTTTTTATTAACCTTATAAATGAGGTATATATAGACATAGAAGATGTAGGTGTCAATATTACATTAATAAGTATTCATTCAAGACATCATAATAGACCTAAACATGTCATTTTTATAACAATAACTTGTTCAACGAAGTCAAGTTGTTGTCCTAACAATTAGATTGCTGGAGTTTGTACACCCCTTGTATGGGCATGGGGTAGAAACGTGAAAAGCCACCAGGTTGCTTGATATCGATTTTTGTATGGTCAAGTTGTTAGCCGGAGTGCTCCACAAGAAAATCAATATACTCTGATGCCAGGCTGTTATATACAAGGTGCTTGATACAACGAACTCTTATCCAAATGAGGTAACTTAGGTTGCTAGAATAACAACCCTTCTACATGTAACATTTTTAATATTAACTCCCTTATTTCCTAGAATTTTGGAAAGACTGGGAATATTCCAAGTATTAATTTTGATTTTTAATATGAAAACCATTCAACTTCCATTCTTCTTTTATAAATACTTAAAAAAAATTAACTTTTTACCCATTGAAGTTCTATAGTTAGCCAAATTTTTTCAAAGAATCTTAGTCCGACACAATTTCTTACCCTAAAATTTTGCATAACCAGCCCGCTTAAACAAACACTTAGTTTGGATTTCAATCCATTTGGCTAGTAAATTTCTTGAAAAAACTAGTCCGATTTTTTATTCTCAGGCCACTCTTCAGCAGATCTGCAACTTTCTTCCTCAACTAGGTAACTTCTTCATATTCTCCTTCTTTTTTACCGGGTCTTCTAATAATGGAAAAAGGTGTAGCTCCCCTGTCGTCTTCCAAAACATGTCTTCCCAAACCACACAAAAAGTGTTCCTTTAAGGATAGAAACATCTCGAGAAGGATCTCGGGACTTAGTCCGCTTACTACTGAGCTCAGAATAAGCCGAGCGACCTATTAAAGATTTGGTAGGTCACAATAAAGGGATGACCATAATGGGTGGCGTACCTATTAAGGAGAACATCCTAGCCCTCCCTGCTTCATCTGGGTCATGCCATGTTTCCTCATCGTCCTCGTGGGGATTGGTTCCCATCATTTGCTTTCCTATATCTACATCAGCAAAGGTACCCCACCCTAAGAAGAAGCATGACAACAAGGGTGAGTCTACCCTTCGAACTAAGGACAAGCACCAGATCAAAAAAATGCCAAGTGATCTAATTTTTGATGACTTGATGAAAGTTAGGTATAAAAATGGTATCCTACCTCATTTAGGAGTGATGCCTATACCTCGCCATTTATGTGACGTCGATGATCCTCTAGCGGGGTGGTAGGTGATACATTTGGCATTATTTAAAATAGGACTTCGGTGCTCGTTCCTCAGAATGGTAGCTCATGCCCTGAATACTTTTGACATTAACCTTTCCCAATTTAATCCCAATGGATGGCAAACTCTCTTATGTCTTTTAGTCATCGTTGGTGAACATGGGGTGGATCTAACAAGCGTCGAGATCAGGTGCATATACTGTTTAAAGAGAAAAGGCCTAGATAAAAAAGGGGCATATATATCGTGTATTTTTTGGCACATGCTACACCTTAAACTCCCTAATAGTACCTCGGGTTGAAAGGATAAATATTTTTATATTGTCGGGGACATTTGGAGTGACGGGGTTAACTTACTAGTCTATTGTACTTGAAATCATCACTTCAACACGTCTAAATTCCATGCAAGTGTTTTAATAAACAAGTTGGGTTCGGATGGTAAGGAAAAAATATGGAGAATTGAGCTTCATAATACTTCAAACGAGAGCTACAAGGATGTCTTAACTATATCCCGTTTGAAAAAATCTGGGGTTTGGAAGGACTATATTGATGAGTACATAAGTTGTCCTTCTGTAATGAGGTAAATATCATTTCTTGTAACTCAGATTGTGACTAACTTGTTATTTGTTTTTGTAGGTATGGATTACTCGAATATGGACCTTGAAAATTTGATTGACACCTCTGGTGTTGAAGACCTGATACTTATATACTCACGGCCTATTCTCACCTCGCCATCTTTTATAGGGGACTCCACTCCTTTAGATGATGAACTAATCAAGGTTCCTCTCCCACCTATGGCATCTAGCATGCCCAACTTTTCGTTTCTACCCCCAAGATTGAGGCCTCTAAGAAGAGGAAGGCTAGTGAGAACCTAACTCCTCAAATCGAGGAAATGGATCTGTACGACTTCGAGATTGAAGAAGTCATTCTAAGGAATGTCGTGGTTCTTGACACCCCAATGACATATTTTGATGAGGGTATTTTTGGATAGCCTAGATTGAAAAGAGGCCTATACCATCACTTTGGGAGTGATGCTAAATGTGATAGGGTTAGAGAAGCCCGTAAGCTTGAAGGAGGGTTCAACGAGAAGCTGATGGCTAATAGTCTAATAAAGGAAAATTTGTGCATTTCTAGATTTATACCTTATTTCACACTTGTAATATTTTGCAAACTTATTTTTGTTTGTTTCAGGTCTTATTATTGGCCAAAGAAGGTGAGTTGTCGCTTAGGGCATACATGCACGAAGTGAAAGAAAGTTGCTTGTAACTAGAAAAGTATTAGAAGGCTATGGAGAATAAATATGCTCTCTTCAATGAGAAAGGGGACAAAATCCTGAAACTGGAGGGAAACTTGCTCGACAAGTCTGGAAAGCTTAAGGAAGTGGATAGCTATTGCTTCGAGCAAGGTTAGAAAGCAAGCCATTTTGAACAAATGGCCAAGGAGGCTAAAGAGACAGCAAGCTCACTATAAGACCATATGATCTTGTTGTCTAATCTGGTGAAGATGCTCAAAGTATAGTACACCAAGGCTTATAGAAATAGGGTGGAATTTGTTGTAAGTAGCCCGAATACCTAGGCCTAAAAGCTAAACCTGACTGTTCCTTACTTCAACTTGATACGACCTTTTTAGAGTAGCCAAACCAAAGTACCTCTAGAAAGCACTTCACTTCCTTCACCTTGTTATGATGAAGTGATGAAGGAAACCCTGCCTGAAGGTATGGTTGAAGAGGCCACTTCATACGTCCTGGTCCTTATTCTTGTAAGCCTCCCTTAAAGCAATCTTTTACTTTTGTGATATCACTATCAACACCTGAGAGAATTATAAGCTCCCTATCCTATGAAATCTTTGTCAATACTTAAGCAATTGATAGGCTCTAATATTTAGGACATAAAAATAATTTTTGGTGTAATAGAATGTATCTATGATTTGAACACCCATACTTTTTTGAAATGTACAATCACATGTTATGACTATATTTAAATTGATTATAAATGTATTATGTTTGCGTCTTTATATTTTTCATCTAGTGATTAAATGCTCTAACAAAAATCCCATGTTTTTCTAATTAATTGCATCTTGGAATTGCAAGTCCCATTCTTAGATTCTAGGTCGTTCCAAACCAAAACCTTACCTAATTTGTATGAACTTTTAAGGCCGCTATATTTAGGTTGTAGGTTTGATAGACTACTCACAAATTGACCTGGATGATCTGATTGAAAATGGGTCATGTTTTTCTTGTACCCTAAACACTTTTCCACCAATTACTAAAAAAACACCCTACTTACCCTACCATAAGTGACGAGGTGAATCAAATGCCTCATGTTGATGCCTCTTTGGGGAAGAAAACCAAGAAATCTAGTGTCACATGCATCATCTCTAGATGTAGGCAAAAAGACTAACCATGGGCTAGTCTAAGCTGCTTTGCTTATAAGAAAGGGCATGAAAGACAACCTGCCTGGTCTACCTATAGGTGGAAAGCTCCTTGAACCTACCCTTATGGTAGGTAGTGATCCATTAACAAGGTTTGTTCCTCTCAAAGAATTATTTCCATTCAGGGAAGACATTAGTCCACTACAAAGTGTTTTCCTTATTAGACTCGAATGGGGTGAAAGTAACGGACTGAGCAACATGTTCAAAAGTGGCATGTTTGATAATCTTAGTGCCCAAGACGAGTTATATCCTCACTTTGGGGTGCTCGTAAATCGGTCCACCATTTATGCAGCTCATAAGAGGGAAATGGGACAATCTAGCATCTCATGGCCAAAGAAGTGCTTCATGTGAGCTATGTGTACTTTGGTAATGTGTACTTTCTAATCATCTCCTTTGTTTTATTTTTTTTATAAGTCATATCTATTGCTAAGGACTTAGAGCAAGAAGTAGAGACTTGTCAGGAAACCTCTGAGTTTGTTGATTAAGAACTATGCAGCTTAAAGACAAGTGCATCTTAAAGGCGTACTTTGAAGCTATGGAACAAGTGTTGAAGAAAATGCGTACTAAGTTGACCTGAGCACTCAATTAACGAGATAAGTACAAGGAGTAAAGGGTGCTGAAGAAGAATTCCCCTAAGGATTCTATGCTTGAAAGTACCATATCACACCCATGTTGATAAATAAAAACCAACTTATTTGAGATATGGTTGACTTTGTACTTTTTTCTTTTCCCGTGTGTAACTTCAAACAATAAAACAAGATGTTAATAAATTTTTCCATAGGTCTTTCTTTTTAGTTTTTTAAACAAAGGAAAGGCCTCATTTTGGTGGACTAAATACCCTTTTTTAAGGCAGGTGACATGCCTCTTATCCTAGATCCCAAGTGGGGAAGTCTATTTGGCCACCTCATTCCATACTTGGGAGTTATAGCATTGATTTTTCATGAGATAGGAGACATGTAAGGGTAAAATGAAATCCTATCTTTACTTACGCTTCCCAAAGAGGGGATTCACTTTGGTGAACTGAAGGCCCTTTCTTAGGACATGAGACATGCTTCTTATCACGCATCTCAAGTGGAGGTCCATTTGGACACATTATTCTGTACTTGGGGATTATCGTGTTAATTTTTCGCAAGATAAGAGACATGTAAGGGTGAAATTGAATCCTACCTCTACATGCGCTTCCTAAAGAGGGGATTCACTTTGGTGAACTCAAGACCTTTTCTTAGGATGAGCGACATACCTCTTATTCTGTATCCTAAGTGAAAGGAGTCCATTTGGTCACCATACTCTATACTTGGGGGTTATCGCATTGATTTTTTGCGAGATAATACAATACACTTGAAT
Organism: Hippophae rhamnoides; assembly: GCA_033030585.1. Taxonomy (NCBI): domain Eukaryota; kingdom Viridiplantae; phylum Streptophyta; class Magnoliopsida; order Rosales; family Elaeagnaceae; genus Hippophae; species Hippophae rhamnoides. The sequence continues at coordinate 40,965,071 of CM065429.1, read as the reverse complement.
GATCTAGAAATAAACTTTATTGTTTACCATTATATTGTAAGTGAGGTTTCATATATAATATTTCTTTAAATATTCCCCATTCCAGCTTAGTTCCTATCTTATACCATTGCTTTCTATCTGATAAGACCCTCTTGGAATGATATCATATATTTGGTATGAACCTTCCCACATTGCGATAAACTTTCCATAGGTAGCTTCAACTGCTTTCTATATGACCCAATCCCATTTATTGAAGTTCTTAGGCTTAACAGATATGTTGTATGACCTTTGAATTGTTATTTTTTGTGACTCGATTTGTATTAGAGCATTTTCTCTTCTTTTTTTCACTAACAAGAGGTCATATTTTTTGAGGTAGTCGTTATCCTTTTGCATTATTTTCGACCAAATGGTATGTTTCTATACCTCCAATGGGATTACCGCTTCCGTGCCATATACAAGAGAAAAAAGTTTTCCTCTGTTACCACCCTTGGGGTCATTCTTGTGGCCTGAAGAAGGTCGGGTAGCTTATCTACCCATTTTCCCTTTCGCTCATTCCAAGCATTTTTGCAATATTGTGATAAGTGTTTTGTTTTATGAGTCTGCCTGACCATTTGCTTGGGGTCTATAAGAAGTGGAATGTGATAACTTAGCACCCATTTTGTTGCAAAAAGACACCAACCTATGACTTGTGAATTGGCAGTCATTATCTGTGACCAGCTCACAAGGAATACCATACCTACATATTACATTCTGCCAAATAAATGTTCACACGTCAACTTCTTAGATTCTAGTTAATGGCTCAACCTCTATCCACCTAGAAGAATAATCAATTGCCACTATTAGGAATTTTCGTTGTCCTAGGGCAAGAGATAATGAGCCAACAATATCCAACCCCCACTTTTGGAATGGCCATGGGTTGACAATGGACTTCAAGTAACTAGTCGGTGATGACTCTATGAAAATAGAGTCATTAGCACACTTTTTTTACTTAATATTTACTTGTTTTGTTTACTAAATAGTATTTTTATGGTAAAACAAATTAAAATATAAACTTTTTAGTGAAAAGGGGTGAAAATATAATTTTTAAATGTTTTTGGGATTTTTATGAATTTTTAACATAGGACCAATTAGGAGCTGCCACGTGTATGAGCCACAAGCAGAGGAGCTAACTGGGCAAGCCACAAAGAGCAAATCACGTCACACAGCATGTGAGAAGGATGAAACACACACCACGTGTCAACACATCGTTCAATCTGAGTTTAGAAAATGGTCAAAGAGCCATGCCACGTGTCGATATGTCATTGCTCTTCTCATTCCACTCGTGCACCACGCTTTCCATTTCCACGAATCATGTCACGCCATGTGTCGTTGACTAAAAAAATACAAAAAAAATCAAGAGAAGACATAATTTTGGTAGAGATTTAAGAGGAAATTAATACTATAATTAAAGAGATTTATTGTATTTCTTTTTTTACTCTTTTCTTTATCAATTTTATGTCTTTCTTTATGAAAAATATGAGCTTTATGAACATAATTATGTGTAATTAATTTATTAATCTAGGGATCTTATGAACCCAATTTTCACCATGTAATGATCTAAAAGTTTACCCCAATTATAATTCTAATTTAATTATATTATTTAATCTGATTTTTATACTATTAATTGTTTGGACAACATTTTATCTTTAGAGACAATTAAATAGATTTGAGAGAATTATTTAATTGTTTGTCTTGATTAAATAACATGTATAGTTTCTAGGAAGAGATGTATGATTCTTATGTATGTGATCCATAATTGATGAACTTAATGAGTAGTATGTAATTTAATTAGTATAAGAGTGTGATTAAATTAATTACTATATGATGTGTAGTTTACTTGAGAGAGAAATACATGCTAGATTAAATTCAATTGATCATGTAATTAATTGATAATTATATTGGGAGGATTTTAGTGATTTGCATGTTTAGAAAATTGGGGGATTAAGTATTCCTAGATATTTTCTCATATATCTTTTTAATTACCAAATTTGATTTAATTAATTATTGCTATTTAATTTTAGTTATTTTAATTTTGCTTCATTAAAATATAAAAACACATAAAAAAATTGATTTTTATTTTTTTTAGTTTTAAAAATTAGTTTCTAATAAAATAGTCTCCGTAGGAAAGATCTTTTCTTATCATTATATTACTTGTTGCGATACGTATACTTGCGTATTCATTACACACATTTCGTGTGTGACAATTAGTCGGCTGGTGTATGACATTAGCATATCTTTGGCACCTGTCACATTTTTTGACATAGTTGATGTAATCTTTGAAAAGAGTAGTCAATAGTAGCCCTACCTAATGATTATTTGAGAAAGAGTTCTACCTCCTAAATGAGCCCCGCATTGTCCCTCATGTAATTCGCTCAAAACTATTTGCGCTTCTAGATTAGGTAAGCACTTCAAGTATGATCCTCCATAATTTTATTGATAGAGTTCCCCCTGAATCACAATATAATTCCTCACTTTTGTCATAACTTTACGAGCCTTATCCTTGTCCTCAGGCAAAGTATCGTGAATGACGTATTCTAAGTATGGAGCCAACCAAGAGGTGTGTGTTAAGGAGCTGATGCTTAACTGATTTTTATCCTTACCCTTGTCCCCCATTATGCTTGGCCCTGACAAACATGACACATGGATGACCTTTTTCAACTCCGATCTCACCATTGATGCCAAAGTAGCAAGGGAGTTTGCATGTTTGTTTCTCCTCTCAGTATTTGCTTGATCTAGAATGTTCCAAAAGATTCCTTGCTTTTTTCACTTCTTGCATATAAAGCTTCATCATATATTCCTTGGCCTCAAACTTATCATTAACTTAGAGTCTGCATGTGCGTTCCCCCTTTCAATATTTGCTTGATCTCGAATGTTTCGAAAAATGCCCTTGCTTTTTTCACCTCTTACATACAAAGATTCATCCTTTCTTTCTTGGCCTCAAACTTATCATTAACTTGATTCACTACAAGTCGTGAATCACTATGGACCAACACTCTTTTGACCTCCAATGCCATCAATTGGCATAAATCTAGGAACAATGCCTCATACTAGATAATATTGTTAGTTTCCTAGAAAGTGATATGGAGACACAACTCTATTAAACCTTTAGTATGAGTGAATATCACAATTCTAATCTTGATCCTTCCACTAATATATGCCTTCCATATTACTTGGAGTAGACACTATTATCATCGAAACTAACACCATAGCTTTTAACTTAGATGTGGGTTTTTGAGTCCACTTAGTAATAAAATTGGCCATAGTCTATCCCTTGATTGTCGATAAAGGCTTATAATGCATCTCGAACTCGCTTAATTCAAAAACTATCTGGGAAAGGCAACCATATTAGTATGGCTTTCCCATGATATTCTTCAAGGGATATGACGTGAGGATGACTATCTTATATGCTCCAATGTAATGTCTAAGTTTCCGTGCTACCATTCTTATTGTAAAATTTTCCTTATCCAGCAGAGGATACAACTATTATGCTCCTATCAGGGAATGACTCACATAGTATACAAGGTTTTTTCTCCCTTCGTTGTCGACCACCAATACATCACTAGCGACTTTATTTGTGAAATCTATATACATATATAGCACCTCGTCGGTAGTAGGATTGGATAAAAGAGGCGCCTTCTCTAAGAATTCTTTGATGGACTGGAAAGTTTGTTCACAATTTGTATCCCACATGTATTCCTTATTTTTCTTTAGCAACTGAAAAAATGGTAGACACTTCTCTATACACTTGGAAATGAAACAACTCAATGTGATTATATGACCATTTAGTTATTGGACCTCCCTAATACAACTTGGTGATCTCATGTTTGTTAGAGCTAAATTTTTGTCAAGATTGACTTTTATCCTTCTTAACGACACTCAAAAACCTAGAAACTTCCCCGAGTTTACTCAAAAGACACACTTTTTTGGGTTGAGTCACATTTGATAACGCATTGTTTAGACCAAAATACATCCTTATATCAAAATAGGTCCCTTCTTTCATGATAAAAGTAATTTTTCTTGATCTCTGGAATTCATTCAAATCTAATGGTAGCCTAAGTATGCATCCATGAAGCTCATCATTTCAAATCCAAATGTGGCATCGACCAACTGGTCAATGTTTGGGAATGTGAACAATCCTTTGGTGTAGCGATATTAAGGTCCATAAAGTCAATGCACATTATATGCTCTCCCTTCGCTTTATTTGCCAACACAATGTTCGATAGCCATGTTGAATAATTGACCTCTCGAATCCATCCTACACTTTTTAAGAATTTGACCTTCTTCTTAATGATATCACTTTTATCTTGGCTGAACCTCCACTTTCGTTGTTGAACTAGTTTCTTGGTGTAATCGACACAAATTCATGATAAATTATTTCAGGATCAATGCTAAGCATGTCTTCTAACTTCCATACAAAAAGTTCTACATTATCCTTGAAGTATTCGAAGAGTGAAGCTTTTAACTCGTGGGACAATTTAGAACTGATTTTTATGGATTTATCCACTCTTAGCCCCATATGTAAATTATTTTATAATCCTTTAGGGTAACTACCATGGTTTGACTCCCTACTCACTACATTATCTCCTGATTCAAAAGATGTTCGTTCTTTGGTTGCTAATTTGATACGGGGATAATGCATTTTCATGGCAGAATAGTAACAACTCGTTGCCTTATCTTGCTCTCCCTTATCTTTCTTATCTCTTCAATCATAAAATACTTGATGAGTTGATGATACATGGAAGGGACTGCTATCATCTTATGGATCCATATTCTACCCAAAATTGTGTTGTAAGATATGTGGGTGTTCAACACCACAAAATTTGTAAGAATGATTGCTCTTTCCATAGAGATCGATAAATGTATAATCCCTATTGACATGGTCACACTTCCATTGAAGCCCACCAATTGCATCTGTTGTTGCATTATTTCCTTGGGGTCTATCCCTATATCCAACAAGGTAGATAAATACAGCAAATTCGAAGATCTACCTTTGTCCACTAGGATTCTGTGCAACTCACAATATGCGATCTTGACAGTGATAACCAACATGTCATTATGGGGTGGTAGGACCTCCCATCCTTTGAAGATGATAGGATGGATAGGTCCTTCATGCTTAGGCATACCTCTTCATTGAGTTGTTGGAACAACGCGACATAGTCAGTCCTCCATGTATGGTATGAATTATGTGCAAATCTCCTCGTAGAGGCTAATTTGATCTGTTAGCATCCCTAAGAACATGATTTTGAGGAATAAACTCACTTCGATTATTGGGGTTATTGGCTCTTCTATTTCCTTTTTCCGGACCCCTATTCTTGTCAACCACATCACCCAAATATCCTTCTTACAACAAATGTTCAATTTTTCATTTAAGGTGTCGGCTATCTCTGGTCCAATAACCTGTATCTTTATAAAATGCGGCAATTTAAGTGATTGATATGCTACATGTGTTGTATGGCCTTAGCCAACGAGATATGCAATGAAGACCTCTAAAAAGGGACAACACCCTTCCCTAAGTCCTTGGCCTCCCCTTGGGTGCGATCACGGGTTTGAAATGGGGAAGATTAAGGTGATTATCCCCATAAGGCTTCATATCTTCTTCCTTTTTAACTAGGATGGGCTTGGTTATAGCTCCATTTATCAATCCCTTGTTAGACTTCATCTCTCTCTCAACGTTGACAAAATTTTGGATCCCTTCATAAACCATTTCCAGAGATCGTGAGGTGGTCTTAGTTAATTCAATGAACGTATCAATGTCAAGCTTAATGCTCTTATGGAAAGCTTCAATGGAAATGGAGTCTGGACATTATAAAATTTCCATTTTCTCCATTTTAAACCTCCTCGTATAAGTCTTGATGGTCTCATCATCCTCTTAGATGAATGAAAACAAATTACACGACTCTTTCCAAATTGACTTATTGCATGCATAATTGGAAACAAATTCTTTCACCAATGCATCAAAACTTTTAATACTTTTAAGAGGTAACACAATAAACCATTGTTGTGTCATCTCTTGGAAGGTTGTAACAAACAACTTACAATACATGGCTTCTTTTTTGTTTTCCAAGAGACTCACAGTAGCCATCTTAAAGTGAATGACATGGGTCATTGGGTCTTTTGTTCCCTTATAAGAAAGACACTTGGGGGCAGTGAACTTTAGGGGCGATATCGATAATTGATCGCGCATTGTTTCGATATTTCCCCAAGGCCTTAGTTTTTCCTGACCTTTGAACCAATTATTCATTTTTCCTCCTTTTTCTCTTCCATATCTTTGAGTTTATCTTCAAAGGTACCGATCGGACGAATGAGTGGTATCAGACATCCCACTGTGGTAGACATCCCACTGTGGTAGAATTCTCCAAGCCTGAACATCCTAGAAATTGATAGGGTGTATTTTTGCCAGATGTTCGTGGGTTGGTGGGGTCATGTATACAGATCCTAGAACATGGTTGGTAATTTGAGCTATAGGTATATGTTTTTCCTCGATTATACAAGGTCGACACTAGTGAGGATCTTGTGATGCACACTCTAATCTAGGTGGATGGCTAACCATTATAGGGGGCCAAGGGTGTGGAACAAACTTTGAGCTTCCAAATAATCATCCCATACTAACCTCGATCTAAGTTTCTTGTTATCATTTTGAGACTTAATGAATTCTTGTTATAGTTACATTATCATTTTTTGAAGACTCTCTAACATGGTATCTTTTTCGTAGGATGTACTTTCAAAGTTGTAGCTAAACGAGCTAGTGGTTCACGAAATTATGTTGTCTAGTTCGGTTGTGTCATTGCAACTGAAGGTCGCCTGTTGTCCCTATGACAGGAGTAATTTCTAAATATGCACTAGAAAGATTTAAGGCCTATGGTAGGCGCCAATTGTTTGAAAAAATGCTAGTGTTTTAGGGTTTCTAGAAAGAGGTTTAGAATGAAGATAATATTTAGTTCTTTTATTCATCTTATAAATGAGGTATATACAGGCATACAAGAGGTAGGTGTCAATATTACATTAGTATGTACTTCATCAAGATATCGTAGCCAACCCAAACATGTCATTTTTACAACAATAAGCCATTTAGGGAAGCTAGGTCGTTGTCCTAGCAATCAGGTCATTGGAGTATGTATATTCATTGTACGTGCATGTGATAGAAACATGGAAAACCATTAGGTTGCTTGATATCGGTATCCATATGGTCAAGTCGCTAGGTGGAGTGCTCTATAGGGAAATCAGTATACTCCAATGCCAGGCCGCTATATACAAGATGCTCGATACAATAGACTCTTATCAAAGCAAGGTAACTTAAATTGTTAGGATAACGACCCCTCTACACATAACATTCCTAACAATTGCAATGATTGGAACCATCTTGTTCCTTGGACTCTGTTCTATCCCTTTGTCATTACTTTATGATCAATGAGGATGATCACAAGTTTTGTCGAATCAGGAATTTTTGATTGCTTGGTTGTTAATTTCTTATACATGTTATATATTTGTTGTGACGAAACACTTCTATATATGTTTATGTTTGGAGTACTACTTAGATGCTTTGAATTATTTGGTAATTTATGAATAGGCGTGGACTCTCTCACTCATGTCCCTTTTCTCTCACTCAGTGAAGTGATCTATCAAATCACTTGATACTAGTGTCCACATGATCAGGTCGCTAGGCGGAGTGTCCTATAAGAAAATCAGTATACTCCAATGCTATGCCATTATATACAAGGTGCTCGATACAACAAACTCTTATCCAAGCAATGTAACTAAGATCGTTATGATAATGACCCATCTATATGTAACATTCTTAAAAATTGCAATGATTGGAGCCATCTTATTCCTTGGACTCTATTCTATCCTTTTGTTAGTAATTTATGATTAGTGAAAATGATCACAAGTTTTGTCGAATCAAGAATTTTCGATTGTTTGGTTATTAATTTCTTATACATATTATATATTTATTGTGACGAAATACTTCTATGTTTGTTTATGTTTGGAATACTACTTAGATACTTTGAATTATTTGGTAATTTATGAATAGGCATGGACTCTCTTACGCATGTCCCTTTGGGTGAGAAAGTCTTTAAAGAGTAAAGTGAAGTGATCTATTAGGTCGTTTGATACCAGTGTCCATATGGTTAGGTCGTTAGGCAAAGTGCTCCACAAAAAAAAATCAATATACTTTAATACCAGGTCGTTATATACAAGGTGTTCGATACAATAGATTTTAATCCAAGCAAGATAACTCAAATCTTTAGGATAATGACTCCTCTACTCATAACATTTTTAACAATTGTAATGATTGGAACTATCTTGTTCCTTTGACTCTGTTTTATCCCTTTGTCGTTACTTCATGATCAGTGATGATGATCACAAGTTCTTTCGAATCAAAAAAATTCGATTGCTTGGTTATTAATTTCTTATACATGTTATATATTTGTTGTGACGAAATACTTATATGCCTGTTTGTGTTTGGAATACTACTCGGATACTATGAATTATTTGGTAATTTATGAATAGGCGTCGACTCTCTCACTCATGTCCCTTTTGCCAAGATAGCCTTTAAAGGGTAAAGTGAAGTGATCTATGGATCTACTACACCAACAACAACGAAGTTGTTAATCTGTCTACATTGCAATATATAGGGAGAATTTGAAGATATTTATTATGTACATTGATAAGCTGCCTTGTGCTGGAGTTTGGACATCAATGTAAATATGTCTTCACACAAGGAATCATTACCCATGGCCCTATAAGTCACATGGAATGTGACGCTAGATCAGTACAACTACATCCTAAGACATCCTTTTACTATGTAATTCAAATGATTTTCCCCAAATTAACCCTAACTAGTATTATTAGTATGTTGTTTCCCCAAAGTCTCTTTAGGGGTCTAATTTTAGTATGCTAATACATGAGCGTGGTTATCTAATTGAGTTAATCAAATTGACCTAACCAATTATCCTCATAAAGATAATAGAGAGAATGCACAAACTAAGAATCATGATCCACATACACTGTAGAACAACTTTCATGGGAATTGATAAGTAAAGGTTTAGCGAGAGCTATAGTATTATAGAACAAAATAAAGCAAGGGAAAAGCTCCTGCTGATTACATATGAACAACAAAATCTAGAATTTTGTTTACTCATGGCATAATTACTGCGATAATGTCCAAAAACAATCTAGAATCTCGTTCCCTGATAGAATAACCACAGCGATCGTGACCAAAAGCTTTACATGTTCAGTCATCATCTTCGTCCTCTTCATCATCATCATCCTCATCCTCTTCTTCGTTCTGTCCCTCCTATGAAAGGCATAGTATTTATGCTCGCATTATAAGAAATGGACATTCAACAGGAACCCTAACAAGCTACTGGTATGTTGAAATAAAATTTACAATAATAATAATAATAGTAATAATAATAATGGCACTCTGAACGAATGCAAATAGGCCTACCTCCATACTAGCTTCATCCTCTTTATCGTTCACTTCAGATTTTGATCTCTCCGACTCTTCATCACCATCATCTTCTGAGCTATCCTGTGAAAAACAACAGGTAGGATTTGGAAAACACCAATAACAAACAGACCTAACCAAAGTGCTTTTACTTATTTAGGGGGGGGGGGGGGGGAGGGAAAGTTCCAACCTGCTTTTTGTTGTAGGCCTTCATTTGCTTTTCATACTCAGCTTTCCTTTTTCCAGCCTTGGCTTCATAAGGAGCCTTTTCCTTCAAGATCAAGGTGGACAAGCAAAGATCATTCAACAATAGACAAAAAGATTAGAACGATAGGATGGAAGAAAGCCTAGATTCGGCAGGTTTACTTTGATTAATTCAGCTTTGTCTACTATTCCAATTTAATACCTTTCAATTTTCAAAATTCAAGTGGATAAGACTTTGTTAGGCAAGTGACTATGAAGATTCCCACGCGAGGAAAACTCTATTGGGCATAGAGTTATCAAACTCTAAAGTATGGGTTGAATGAGAATGAATGGGAATGAATGAGATGCATGCTGTGGTTTACAAGGTGGTGCATGCAGTCTTTGGATAGCAATTGCTAAAGAAATTAATTTTTTCTTTTCTAATTTGAGTTATAAAGTAGGGAGCGGAGTAAAATTCATTTTTAGGAAGATTCCTAATTGGATAGTGGTTCCTTTTCAATAAGAAATTTGTATAATCTTTGTTTGGATAAAAATGTCCCAATAAACATATTGTTTTCTTCGAAGGGTTAGAATATTAGATTTAAGACAAACTTAAACAATTGGAAAGTTGTTGATTTTGTAAGTTTGATGCCACATTTAGGAGTAAATATCAATGTCAACAATATTGATAAAAGGATATGAACTAATGAATCATCTAGTAATTCTTCCTGTAAATCTTATTTTTAGCTCCTTGTGGATGACCCCAATTTATTACGTTTCAATCACTTTGATTTGGTGTGGAAGTGTCCTACTCCAAGTAAAGTTAAGGTGTTGAAGTGATTAATTGTTCTTGGTAAGGTCAACACGATGGATTGAATTCAATCATAGTTTTCTAAACTTTTTCTTCCACCGAATTGGCGTTTTCTTTTTAAGAGAAGTTTAGAAGACATTAATCATCTTTTTCTACATTGCTCAATTTCGCATCCTTGGTCTAGGCTACAAAATAACGTGGGTGTTCAAATGAACAATCTAAGGATCTTGCAAATCTTTGTTGCAAAAAATTTAACTTGCTTAGGAATAGTACAAGGCTAATAAAGCAACAGTATTGTGGAGCTATAGGATAGGAGCAATTCTTTAGGTGTTGTGTAGTGAGAAGAATAATGTAAGTTTTGAGAAATATAAAAAAGATAACAATATTTTATGGGAGAAAGTTTCCTTTTTGATTTCCTTATGGGCATCAGTTTTAAAAGAATTTAAAGATTATTCTCAGTTTCTTTTAAGTTATAATTGGGAGCTTGACTATTTTAAGATTTGTTTTGGGTTGTATAAAGCTTACTTTAATATTGTTAAGTTTTCTTTCAAATGGATTGCTTATCCACATTTTGTACTTTTGTACCTACCTTTATGTATAAATATATTATGATGTTTCTTACTATTAAAAAAAATAGACAAAATTCAAAAAAATCAACATGCAAGTGAAAATCAACAAATTAAAAGGATTAAAAAAATTGCACCGTATTACCTTCCCTTCATTGCTTCCCAATTTATATTGATCATCATAAAGCCTTAACTTACTTATGGATGCAGCAAACAATTAATACTCACCCTCCAACTTACAAATGAAGTCCGGTCAGAAAATCAAAGCAAAGAGGATTCAAAGGACTTTCCAATTATATGTGATAATGTGAGTGTGAGAAATAATCATATAACAGAGGGAAGAGTCTACCACAATTCTGTTGAATTAAATGTTTATTTGGCAATCAGAGGAGGGGAAAAGAAAAAAAAAAGTTGTTTGGCAAAAAGCTTATGCAAGCAACAACTTAGTTTATAAATTCCAAACATATATGTCCAGGGAAAACATCTTATAGGAGTTTCTTAAATTTGATAACCACAAAGATTAGTATAAGGAATAGTGCCAATGTGAAAAATGATTCCTCATTAGAAATGTAAACAGTGGATTACGTACAGCAGCAGACATGGCCTTCCACTTATCTCCTCCAGCTTTTCCAACCTTCAAGTGCAAAAATAACAAAGACATGAATCAATTCCACAATTCCAACTATATTTTCATCAGAGAAGATAAAACTAGGCAGAATGCCCAAGAAGTACTTACAGCCGATACAGCCTTCACATTAGGGTTGTCCCTCTTGAATTCTTTTCTGAACTCCTCACTGTCACATCAACTCATTAAGATTCATATAAATCCTCAACACATTAGAATAGTAAAATCTTCAAATTAACTTATTTAGAAAGAGAAAAAAAAGGAGATACAAACAGGAAGACAAAGAAAGCACTGGGTGGCCTCTTGGGCTTGTTTGGGTCCTTCTTGGCCTTCTTTTCAATCTTAGCCTGCCGTTTGCTGCTCCTATCAGCCTGGACGGCAGCCTTTCGCTTCCCGACCTTTCTGGAAAGAATATAGATACATACGACCCATCAATACAATATTCATGTATATGCTGTTGTATACACGATAATATAACATCATATGTCATTAGAGCTAAACATCTCCATAATGGAAATCAAAATAAAAACCTTAGACAGTTAGATTAATGAACCTTACTGTGTGACTTACATTTTACAATCCAAGGATCATATCCAAAATGCAAGTATTGCCATCAAACTTAAACCAACTAACCTGTCATCTACAGGCTTCAATGGTTCCTTCGAGTTCTTTGCTGCCCCCTTACCCTTGGCAGCTTTCATGTTGACAATTAAAAATGTGGTCCTGTTCATCAAAATTTAGATGAATAATCTTCTAAGACACCCTGTTCTATAATATTATAAGAGTTAAATGAACTAAACACTACAAGATTGAAATCATAAAGTAAAAGGAAATAGATATATCCCCACAACACATAATTATTTGACGTCATTCATAAAAAATTCGGAGCAAAAATTTTCAGTCACAAAAGTAAGAGCAAGCAAACAAACTAAAATTAGGAGCTATAAGTAATTCTTATCCAAATATAATAGTTGTTCGGTGTTCTATCTAAATTGGCCAAAGTTCAACACAAAAGGTAAATTGCAACAAAATAATAAAATTTCTTCCGGTATACGCATAAAACAAAACTTTCACACGCAAAAAGGATCTTCACTTCAACAAAAAAAAAAAAGAATCCCGTAGAATTACCCACATATATCTTATTGTAGTTAAATGAATTTCCACTATATCAGAAGAACTAAGAAGAAGAAAACAACGATAGCAGGAACAAATCCAGAAAAAAAAAAGGAATTTTAAATTTTCGTGCATTAGAAATCATGCAGAAAAAAGACGATAAAAAACTTTATTTCCATTTAATTCCTTTCAATTATCGAAGCATCCGAAGAGAGCTTTTAAAAGAAGAAAAATGAAAAACAGATCTAAAAGAAAATGCTACCTGTGTGGAACGAACTGACAGTCGAATCGCAGAAACGGAACGGAACAGAAAAGAAAAGAGAATCAAAACGAACCTAACAAAATGAAAGACGAAACAATACGATCGAGAAAGGAGTGGAACTTTGTAAAGCAACTGGGCCAATCGGTATACCATATGACTTTACCGTGACAAGAGTCAGCGCTAGCCGCTAGATTGCGCTTTTACCGACTACACCCGGTACCCAAAAACGCTAGATATTTTTTTATTTGTTTGGGTTTTTTTTTTTCCCCAACTTATTTGTCGGGTTTTTTTATTCCAAGAACAAATGAACAATTAAAAAAAAAAAAACAGCTAAACAAAGATGGAAAGTATTTTAAAAAAGAAATATTCGATTTTCTCATATTAAAAGATATATTATTTCCAAGTGCTTCTCTATTCGGTATTGAATTGTGATAATTGCCGCCAAATTATTATTCCATACAAGCAAAGACAAGGGACATATTTGTAGAATGTCCTTTGTATTGACACGTGGTAAATCTCGTAGATCACGTGACTATAATATATCGAAATTGTGCTTTGACTTTTGACTCTTTCTCCGCGACCAAGACTCAAAATATTGACAAATAAGCATGTAAATTTTGTATGGTCTGAATTATCTGATTTAAGCATTAAAAAAAAGTCCGACTTAAAGTTATCTAATAATTTCTTTTCGGTTAATCAATTGATTTTAATTCTAATTTTTTTTTAAAATCATATATTTATTTATGTTTTAAAAAAATATATATATATATAATTTTTTCAACACAATTAAAAAATACTATATATAAAAATATTATGAAATATAATTCAACTATAATTTTAAACTTAAACTTATGAACAAATATTTATAAGTGTATAAGATAATCTAAAATATATATAAATTATAAATTTTATAAAATATATCAAAAATTTCAAAGCATTTTATTATTGGTTCATCATTTAATCTCGGATAGTGACTTGAATAAACTTAAAGTTAAACTTCCGTCCATGATGTAAATTTTGGGTTGGGCTAACCCGACTTATTAAGCCGTTACATAATTTTTAGTTGGGTTTTATGAGCCCTATCATCCATCTAAGTTAATATTGTCTCGACTCTTCACTAAAGTTTCCACCGCAGGCATTATGTTTCATTCATCCATTCAAATGCTTCAAATCGATTTTTTTAAGGTTTCGAATTTATTATAGCTGTAGTAAGGATAAAAATAACTTTGATATTATCTATAATATTTATAACAAATGTTTGTGTTTAAAGATATAGATATTGATACATATTATTAGTAACAATATCGAAAAAATATTAATTTCAAAAGATATTGATATAATATAAATATTATCAATTAATTGTTTTTATTTTTAGAGTATTTTATCATTTAATATATTTATATATTTTAATATATTTAAAATAATTATTTGTGGAGCCATCATCTTGAAGAAAATCATAAAAATTCCATGATTTTGTGTTGTTATGACTACGATTATTAGACTCAAAAGAACCAAAAGAAGTCAAACAAGCTACGTGTGTTTGAATCAATTTCAATTCTTCGTGTCTTGTATGCTCAATATTTAATTGTTCTTCTTCTATGAAGATAAAAGAAAAAGGAAAGGATCCTTGTGTCTAAAGTTCACGTAGGTGAGAAAAGTAAGAAAAATAATTCCTAAATTTCTTAGGATATATACCACAATATCAAGATTAGAGATCATCTCTCCAATAGCACAAAGATTATCATCCAAAGACTTAACCTTCACAAAATAATTTTGAATTATCTTTCCTAACTTGTTGCAACTTACACTTCAATTCCATAACCCTAGCACAAGAAGTGGAATTAAAAGAATCTTGAAATATTTTCACATGATTGTACGTAACATTTTTCTCACCATTGACATGATAAAGTATATCCTTCGCCACAGAGTCGAAAATCTAACTCTTGAAAAGATTATCCTCTTATTCCAAGAAGAGTATTTGGATTTGAAACAATTTTTGACGAATCCTTCATGTTAGTATGAAACTTAAAATGTGCAAATTCTGTGACATTTAGACCAACCTCTCAAGACTATAAGCAATCACAGAACTAAGAAATTATTCTTTTCATATGATATAATTCGTTTGATATACCTTGGTCGAAACAAAAAAACCATTCGATGGTGACAAAATAGAAAAAATATTCACAATTAAAGAATTAGTTGTTGGAAAATAACGTAAATTCCCGATAAGCCAGATTTATGAGAAAGCAAGAATAGAAAAATAACACACAAATTTGATAACGGAGTTCGGCCAATCTTGCTTACATTGCCTCCTACAAGGCTCATTGCATCTTTTTACTGAAAGGGGAGAAATTACACAAGGTGTTTACAACACTCACAACTCACAACCCAATTACACCCAAGAAAATTACTCTCAATTTTCTCTCACAAAAGCTTTTCTCTCTAAGCTTTTCTCTCAATTGGAATGAACACTTTGGATGATTAATTCATTACAATTACACATCTATTTATAGGAAAATTCACTCCTTGAATTACTCCTTAAATTAATGGTTCCTTAAATTACTCCTTGAATTAAGCTCCTTGTTTTGCTCTATGAATTGCTCCATGTTTTGCTCCTTGTTTTGCTCTATGTTTTACTCCATGTTTTGCTCCATGTTTACTCCTTAAATTAAGGAGCTTTATAACAATCTCCCACTTGAAGAATGATTTCAATCTGTCTTCACACCTTGATCAATGCAGCAGCTTTTCTAGTCTTTGTTACTCTAGCAGACCAATCAAGTCGAGCACAACTTAAGTTGAGTAACAGTCACCACCTTTGTTAACATATCCGCCGGATTTTTTCTTCCTGAATCTTCTCCAAAGATAACACATCATCTTCCAATGTAGATCCGATGAAGTGATAACGAAGTCCAATATGTTTTGTTCTAGAATGAAATGCTGAATTCTTCGCCAAAGTTGTATTGCAGACTGACTATCACTTACTAACATTCTTCTCTTGTTTGAATCCCACAATTAACAAACCTTGAAGCCATATCATCTCTTTACTAGCTTCGACGCTACATACTCACTTCCGTAATGGATGAGTGACAATTTTCTATATTTGTGACATCCAACTAACCACCGTAGTTCCAACAAGATATATAACCGGTGGTGCTTCTTCTATGTGATCAACTTCACCTTCAAAGTCGTCACGCATACCATTGTACTTTTAACTCTCCTTTACTAAAGTACAAGCACTTTTCTGCTGCCTCGCAGATACCTCAAAATCCACTCGACTACTTCCCAATGAGTTTTCCTGGATTTGACATAACCGTTAACAACTCCCAATCGCATGGCCAATGTCGGTCTCGCATGCACCACCATTGCGTACATTAAACTTCCAATGGCCGAGGTAAGGAACCTTAGCCATGAATTCTCTCTTCTTCCGTCCGAGGGGACCGATCCTTAGATGCGAAAATGACGCCAAGGGTGTGCTTAATTGGCTTCATATCGCCATGTTGAATCTTTGCAAAACACGATTGATGTTCTCCGAGATAACCGGCAGAAGGATCCTTTCTTCTTATTTCTTGTGATTTGCATTCCAAGAATCTTCTTTGTCGACCTAAGTCTTTCATGTCAAATTCCTTTGACAATTCTGCTTCAACCTTTTAATATCATCCATATCTCAACCTCGCTACTAACATATCATCAACATAAAGTAGTAAAATGATATAACTGACCTATATCTTCAAGTAGCAACAATGATCAAGATTGCACTCCGAAACCTTCCTCAGGTACGGCCTAAGCTATCAATTTTTTTGTACCATTGTCTCGGCTTATTTCGTGCCATACAAACTCTTCTTAAGTCTGCAGACACCACGTGCTTCTTCTTCCCATTTTCTCGAGAAACCTTCCGCTGGGTACATGTAAATCTCTTCATCTAAATCTCCATGAAGCGAATGCTTCACATCCAACTATTCAAGATGAAGATCTTCAATCGGCTACAATACTCAATACCGAGCATGATAGTATTGAAGCTTCACAACTATGAGCAAAAATGCTAACATGGTAGTCAACTCCTTCCTTCTCGTTGAAACCCTTGAAAACTAGGCTGGGTTTGTATCTCTTGAACCATCACAAGCCCTCTTTCACCCTAAGACACCCATTTTTCGCGGAAGTTACTTCTTTCCCATAGTAACTCACCAGTTCCTACGTCTGGTCAGAGATGAGAGATTTCATTTCTTCTTTCATAAGAAGCTCCCACTTATCGGAATCTCGAAATCGACAAGCTTCATCATAGCATTCTGTGCTCCTCCATCACAAGAACATATAGTTCATGTATCTCCCGTTAGCAGCATACGAGTAAGACCTTTTCAATACAGGAGCTGGAGTAAGAGGTCGCAGTGTCGGAATGTCGGAAAATCGCTTTTTCCAACAAGTTCCTCCGGCCGAGGACTTGTTACAATTGGTTCTATTGCGGAAGTATCCGGGACATCATCCGCACCGCAAATACCGACTCATTCTCGCTCTAAGTCATCGGGCGCTCATTTTACGTATGTCCTTATACATCACCCCTTTCGTTGAAAATCACATCTCGCTACGGATAACTTTCTTCTTTTCGTCATCCCAAATGCAGAGCCAAACTCATCCTCATCATAGCCAATGAACGTGCATTTCTTGGATTCGGGATCGCTTATTCCTACCTTGATCATCGATATGCACAAATGCTACACAACCGAAAACTTTCTGATGTGATAGTTTCACCTCTTTTTCTCGCTCCATACCTCCTCCTGGGTATTCTATGCTCTAACGGGAAACGTATGGGCCTCGGCCGATCAAGTTCGGCTGCGTGTTGATCGCTTCGCCTGCAATTGCTTCTAGACCGATTGTATACGAATGCTTCCGGCTCTTTTTGTCAACGTTCGGCTCATACGCTTAGCTACACCATTGTGTCGAGGCTGCGTTCGGCACAATTATTTCCATTACGATCCCGTGCTCATACAGTAAATTTTTGAATCTGGGTGTCTTCATATTCACCACCATTATCTGCCTGAGCTTTTTGATCTTTAAACCCGTCTCATTTTCCACCATAGCTTTCCATCTTCCTCGAAAGCCTCAAATACTTCCCGTACTTACGCTGGGAAAGTAAACCCATACCTTCCGAGAGTGATCATCATGAAAGTCAAGAAGTAGTGTTTCCCACCAATGAGATGACGGCCAGTTGTCCCCAAACATCGTAGTTGAATAAGCTCTAGTCTTTCCTTCGGGGATTCTCGCAACTTGTCCGAAAGCCGACTCTCTTTTGCTTTCCAAGTATGCAATCTTCACACATGTCTATCTCCGTACCGTAGACTGAAGTCTTCCCTTTGAGTACATAATCTTCATCCCCTTCTCACTCATATGGCCTAGTCTCCTCGTGCCACAGTGATTTCGTGTTTCATTGCCACAGAACCGTAATTGAACAATGTGCCTCTCATCGTCATGTAAAGAAGTGCCACTTTTCTTGCTTCGATCAATCATTATCAGACTTTGAAATCTTCCAATCATCACTACGGAAGATCGTAAGGTAGTCTTCACCGCCAATCGCCCCACCGAGATTAAGTTCCTTCTCGTATCTAGAATACGCCTCGACATCCTTTAGTTCCCAAACTGCACTGCTCAACTTAATCTTCACTACACCTTTGCCAATAATAAGACATGGTTGATCATCACCAAGATATACCTTTCCAAGGTTTCTCGGGACATATTTCTAAGAATTCTTTTGTGAAGTAGCAGTACGGAACGATGCTCCAGAGTCTAACACCCAAGATTCTTCCTTGCTTTCCAAAGAAGATATCAATGCATCGCTCTCCTAAGGCCATGAAGTAACATTTGCCTCTCGCCTTCACTTGTTTGTCCTTCTGGCACTCTTGCACTGATTTTGTAATGCCTTGCTTCTTTCCACAATTCCAACACTCGATAGTCTTCGAGCTATGGAATTATTGTGATTCCTGGATTCGACCTCCTGCCCTTTGCTACGTTGTTCCTTTAAATTAAGATTTTATAACATTAAGAATAACCAACGGAACCACTAGAGGTAACCAAGGGATCAAACATCGAATGAATGAACAAATGCCATAAAAACTTGAGTGAAATCTTCGAATTTGTAGCTTTCATACTATACAAAAGTGAAGGAACTTAATAGAAATTTCTCTCTAAGTCAATAATTTATAATAATTTTATATTTTTATTTTTATTTATTATTATATCATTTAAATTTTAAATATATGACAAAAATTAAAAAAGAAAAGCGTGACAGAAATGGAAAATGTGCGAAGGATAATAAGGGGCTGTTCCTCCGAGTCATGAAAAGTGTCACGTGTACTTAAAAATTCCAAATTCTACTTCTTCTTAACAATATGTTTGAAACGAATGTATATAATGCATGTCCTCTTGAGTATTGGGGTTTTGGCTTCTTTCTGAATTGGCACAGCCTTCGATTGCTTTCTCAGAAACTACTGGTAAAGATCAAAACTGCCCAATATTAGCCTCTTCTTTGCCTTTTGTTTTTCTATCCCATAATCCACTTTTCTACTGCATCAGAATATACTCATACGTCTACATTTTGTGGTACGTCTTTTTCATCCTCGCTTTCTGTTAGCCCATATTTTTCATTGATTTTCTTTCTGGGTTTTGTTTCGGATGATCGTTTTCACTTTTGGATTTCATTTCAAACATTTTCTTTGACGTGGGTTGTTTAATTTTGGGTGGTTTTGAATTGAAGGTAAAGGAAAGCGGGTACGAGATTCATGAAAGATATATTCACATACATTAAGAAGGTAAGACATGGGTAGGCTTTTTGTGATCAATCTTGAAGGTAGAATCTACGAGTGCAAGCACTGTGGAACACATCTTGCTTTAGCTGATGACATTCTTTCTCAGGTGACACTTCTTTTCACTTATAGTCCTACATTTAGTCCCTTGTTAATTTTCTGTTTATCTGTTTAGGAATTCATTTCCACATTGTCGTTTTGTGTTACCGACTTTGTAGTTTCTAATGAACTTAAGACGGCAGCCAAAACAATACAAAAAAGAAAGACCCTCTCGGGGAGTTTTGATTGAAAGAGAAAAGTAAGGTTGATCCTTAACATTAGTTTGCAAATTGTAGTTTTACTCTAAATTATTGTCTCTAAGAAAACAAGAAGGAGGGAGGGAGGGAGGAGGGGGGTTAGGCATAAGTTTTTGTGTTTGTGGGTACTGAAATAGAGTTATGTATGTCATGTTAATCTTTGCACGATACCTATTGAATAATTCAACAACTTTAATTATTTTTTCTTTATTATATTCTGTACCTCATTAATATCTGGCATTATGTAGAACTACCTAGTTTATTTATTAAGCAAACTATTGTAATTGACATGCAAATTCAATGTCAATAGTCATGGTCAGTTAAGCAAAATCAAACAAGTGGTGATTGGTGAGCAGCTTACTTTGTTTGGGACATTGGATTTGATTCATTTGAGTATAGACCTTAAAAGATTAAAGAAGGCTTTTATGCTTCCTTGAATCTTGAATGTAGAGTTAGGACATGTACTCTGCTACGCCCATTTCCTTGCCTGATTGTGCAAACATTTCTTCCTCACCTGACTCATTGGTGAGATAATTCTAGTCCCTTGCTAATAGTTTTGAAGTATCATTTGTCTTTGAATAGTGGGTTTGAAGTATAATGTATCTGTGCCTTTTGTCACGTCCCGCTCAGAATGTCCCTAAAAATCCAAATGTTGGCTGCCTAAAGGATCTAGACACATGGAAAGTCCTAGAGTTGCCTAGAGAAGTCTAGAAAGGGCTAGAGTTGGACGGACTCAACTCAAGCTTGAAGACCCTAAAATGTTCTAGAGCACGCTGGAGAGTGCTAGAATGGACTGGAATATTCTAGAACGTGCCGGATGGTTCGGGAAGGATGTAGAAGCCGCTGGAAGCTTACGGAACATCCCGAACGTGCATGAAGGAACTAGACAAACCTAGAAGACTCTAGAGTTGGATAGAAGGTCTTAGAACCTTGTGGCATATTGTACATAGAACTCTCTTGTATATTCTAGAGTTAGAAGGATCTATAAAAATGTGGCATACTCCTAGGCTTGTTGCCATACTATAAATAGACCTATTGGTCTTCATTTGTAATCATCTTGGGAATTCTTAGCATTTGTAACATAAACTCTCTCTAGAGAAATACAAAGCATTCTTTGCAAACTCTCTTTCTATTCTCTTTGGAGTTACATTTCGGTTGAAAGGTAGGCTTAGTGCAACGGACCGTGCTAAGTGCCGCACGATCGATACTTGAAAAATTAAGGTCGTGACAGTTGGTATCAGAGCCAGGTTGAAGCAATCTTACTCTTGGCATAATGAAGAACGTTGCTCCATCTACACCAAGCGTTGATGTTCCACCTATGGAACATGGACGTGAGGAAGTTCAGAAACCATCAAAAGAATCTCGAGCCAAGTCGAAAGACATACTTTCTAGCTTGGAAGCACGAGTGGGGAGTGCGCAGGACAGCTTAGGGGAGCTGTTTGATCGAGTGGACAACTTAGAGGAGCGTTGCAATGGCTTGGAGGCCGAGGATGTGGAGATCCATGCAGCGATTAAGATGTCACTCAACGAGTTAGATGGTGGGCTAAGGCAAGAGATTGATGGGTTGAAAGCTGAACTTGCCAAGGTAAGAGATCTTGTCCAAAGAGAACTCGCTAATGTGTTGCATAGAGTTGAGGACATGGGTGGTGATCTAGCTCTTTGTAAGCGGGCTATGGCCGCGGGAACTAGCACAACCACCGTCATCGAGGCTAAGAGGGTGGATGTTCCCAAGCCTAAGACCTTCAATGGGCTAGAACAATACTTTGAGGCTACTGGCATAACGGACCATGCCAGCAAGATCCGAACTGATGCCATGTACTTGATTGACACTGCTATGTTGTGGTGGAGAAGGAGACATGGTGATGTGCAACGAGGGGTGTGCACAATTGACACCTTTGAAGATTTCAAAAGGGAGTTCAAAATGCAGTTCTTCCCCGTAAATGCTGAGGAGGAGGCAAGGGGCCGATTGCGATGATTGAAGCAAACAGGTAGCATAAGGGACTATGTGAAGGAGTTCACAACCTTGTTGCTAGAAGTCCCCGACACATCTGAAAAGGATGCCCTATTCTTATTCATGGATGGTCTCCAATCATGGGCTAATCTGGAGCTCAAGCGACGTGCTGTCCAAGACTTGTCTTCGGCCATCGCAACTGCGGAAAGCTTTATTGACTACTCCACAAACAAGGAGAGCCCAAAAGCCTCAGATAAAAATTTTGGTGGAGAGAAGAGTAATGGAGACCATGCCAAAAGTCAGGGTTCCAAAAATCATAAAGACAGCTCCTCATTCAAGCCACGAGATAAGGGGAAGGAGAAGGAGGATTGGAATACCTCGAAGCCCCGTGTAACGTGCTTCATTTGTGATGGACCGCATTGGGCATGCAAATGTCCGAAAAGAAAGGCCTTGAGTGCCTTAGTTTCTTCCACTCATGACCAAGATGGAAGCGAATTGAACGAAAGTGCGAAGATGGGTTCTTTGCGCCTACTTGGTGCAATGCAGAGCGCCCCAAAGACTCCTAAAGGTTTGATGTACGTGGATGCCACCATCAATAGGAAGGTTGCCAAAGCATTGGTTGACACAGGTGCATCTCACAACTTTGTTTCAGTGGAAAAAGCAAAGAGACTCGGCCTGAAGGTTGTCCATGGAGGGGGATCTCTGAAGGTAGTTAACTCAGCAGCACTACCATTACATGGAGTCGCTCGAGGAGTTAAGGTCAGTCTTGGTGCTTGGACTGTCCAAGTGGACTTATCAGTGGCACCTATGGATGACTTCACAGTTGTATTCGGCATGGAGTTTTTGGACCAGGTAAGAGCTTTCTTGGTGCCATGCTCAAACTCTATGTGTATCATGGATGGTATGAAGGCGTGTGTGGTGCCGACGGAAAGGACCAGCAAACCTACTATCCAAGCTCTCTCAGCACTTCAATTCAAGAAGGGATTGAAGAGGGACGAAGAGAGTTACTTGGCCATCTTAAAAGAATACGACGATGAGGAGACGTCACCAAAGCCAAGCTTGCCAACGGAAGTGCAAGCTGTCTTAGATAAGTTCCAAGATGTAATGCCGGAAGCATTACCCAAACGGTTACCTCCAAGGAGGGAGGTAGACCATGAAATAGAGTTGGAACCCGGCACCAGGCCACCAGCAATGAGCCCGTATCGGATGGCAAACTCAGAGTTGGCAGAATTGCGGAAGCAACTCGACGAATTGCTGGATGCTGGCTTCATAAGGCCCTCCAAAGCCCCATTTGGTGCCCCGGTGCTCTTTCAAAAGAAGAAGGATGGCTCGTTACGAATGTGCATAGACTATCGAGCTCTAAATAAGATCACAGTCAAGAACAAGTATCCTATCCCCCTTATTGCTGATTTGTTCGATCAACTGGGGAATGCTAGATACTTCACAAAATTGGACTTGCGATCGGGATACTACCAGGTACGCATAGCCAAGGGAGATGAGCCCAAGACTACTTGTGTAACCAGGTATGGTGCCTATGAGTTCCTTGTCATGCCATTCGGTCTCACAAATGCACCAGCCACCTTCTGCACACTTATGAACAAGATTTTCCATCCCTACCTCGATCGGTTCGTGGTAGTATATCTTGACGACATTGTGATCTATAGCCGGACTATGGAAGAACATCTAGAGAATTTGAAGAAGGTTTTCGAGGTCCTAAGGGAAAATGATCTATACGTCAAGAAGGAATGTTCCTTTGCCCAAGATGAGGTGATGTTCCTAGGGCATATGATAAAAGATGGGAAACTGATGATGGATGGAGCTAAGGTGAAAGCCATCCAAGAATGGGAACCTCCTACCAAGGTTCCCGAGTTAAGATCTTTCCTCGGACTTGTGAACTACTATAGAAGGTTTATCAAGTCCTACTCAGCGAGAGAAGCCCTACTCACTAACCTGCTCAAAAAGAACAAGGCTTGGGAATGGACAAGTGAATGCCAAGCCTCGTTTGAAGACTTGAAGAAGGCTGTCAGTGAAGAACCATTGCTTTGCCTACCAGACCCTTCCAAGAGGTACGAGCTACATACGGATGCATCCGATTTTTCCATTGGAGGAGTATTGATGCAGGTAGGGCGTCCGATAGCTTATGAGAGCCGCAAGCTTAACGACATTGAACGCCGCTACACTGTGCAAGAGAAGGAAATGACCTCTGTCATTCATTATCTAAGGATGTGGTGACACTACTTATTAGGCTCTCATTTTGTTATCATGACGGACAATGTTGCAACAAGCTACTTCCAGACTCAAAAGAAGTTGAGTCCCAAGCAAGCTCGATGGCAGGATTTCTTGGCAGAGTTTGACTACAGGTTGGAGTATAAGCCCGGTAAGGCTAATGTGGTGGCTGATGCGTTGAGTCGAAAGACGGTGCTAGCAGCTTTAAGTAGGCCAAGTAGCCCTTTACTGGAAAGGATCAAAGAAGGGTTAGAGCATGATGCCCTTGCTCAAAACCTCCTTGCCCTCATCATGGAAGGAAAGACGAGACGATTTTGGATGAGTGACGGACTACTCTATGCCAAGCAGAATCGTATCTTCGTGCCAAAATGGGGGAGCTTAAGGAAAGAGCTTATCAAGGAATGCCATGATTCCTTATGGGCTGGACACCCAGGAATGAGGCGCACCCTTGCTTTGATCAAATCCATCTACTATTGGCCTCAACTTCGGGACGATGTTGAAGCTTATGTGAAGACTTGTCTTGTATGCCAACAAGACAAGATAGAGCAGCATGCACTCAGAGGATTGCTAGAACTGCTGCCCATTCCAGAGAGACCATGGGAGAGTGTCTCTATGGATTTCATCACTTGCTTGCCAAAATCAGAGGGCTTTGGCAGCATTATTGTGGTAATTGATCGCTTCAGCAAGTATGCAACATCCATCCCTGCCTCAACGGATTGCACGGCAGATGAGACGACATGCTTGTTCCTTAAACATGTTGTGAAGCATTGGGGGATTCCATCCAATATAGTGAGTGATCGAGACCCACGATTCACAGGGAAATTTTGGACGGAATTGTTCAAGTTGTTGGGATCAGACTTGAACTTCTCTACAAGATTTCATCCTCAAAGTGATGGACAAACAGAGCGCGCCAACACATTGCTGGAGTTGTATCTTAGGCACTTTGTGAGTGCCAATCAACGGGATTGGGCGAAGTTGTTGGATGTAGCCCAATTTTCATATAATTTGCAAAGGAGCGAGTCTACAGCAAAGAGTCCCTTCGAGATTGTCATGGGGCAGCAACCCATGACTCCCCATGCCTTGGCCACGAGTTATGAAGGGAAGAGCCCTGCTGCCTTCAAGTTTGCCAAGGCGTGGCATGAACAAGCGAAGTTGGCCCGAGCCTACCTGAATAAGGCGTCTAAGAAGATGAAGAAATGGACTGACAAGAAAATGAGGATGGTGGAGTTTCAGGAAGGTGATTTGGTCCTGGTGAAACTATTGCCCCAACAATTCAAGTCCTTGCGGAAGGTTCATAAGGGATTGGTGCGGAAATATGAGGGACCATTTCCTGTCCTCAAGAAAGTCGAAAAGGTGTCATACAAACTACAACTCCCTCTAAAGCTTAAAATCTATCCAGTCTTTCATGTAAGTATGCTGAAACCCTTTCATGGAGACAAGGAAGACATGAGTAGGTGATAATCCAAGAGGGCACCTACCGCAGTAGTAACCTCCTTCGACAAATAAGTGGACTCAATTTTGGCGGACCGCTTGATTCGACAAAGGGGCGTACCAAGTTATAAGGAATACTTGGTCAAATGGAAAAATGTCCCAGATGTAGAGACAAGCTGGGAACCCGAGGAGTCTTTATGGAAATTCAAAGATGACATAGAGAGGTTTCAACTTAAAGGTGCGACGAGGGCGTCGTGAACTTGAGTGGGGGAGCGTGTCACGTCCCGCTCAAAATGTCCATAAAAATCCAAATGTTGGTTGCCTAAAGGATCTAGACACACAGAAAGTTCTAGAGTTGCCTAGAGAAGTCTAGAAAGGGCTAGAGTTGGACTGCCTCAACTCAAGCTTGAAGACCCTAGAATGTTCTAGAGCACGCTGGAAAGTGCTAGAATGGGCTGGAATATTCTAGAACATGCCGGATGGTTCGGGAAGGATGTAGAAGCCGCTGGAAGCTTACGGAACATCCCGGAACGTGCATGAAGGAACTAGACAAACCTAGAAGACTCTAGAGTTGGATAGAAGGTCCTAGAACCTTGTGGCATATTGTACATAGAACTCTCTTATATATTCTAGAGCTAGAAGGATCTAGAAAAATGTGGCATACTCCTAGGCTTGTTGCCACACTATAAATAGACCTATTGGTCTTCATTTGTAATCATCTTGGGAATTCTTAGCATTTGTAACATAAACTCTCTCTAGAGCAATACAAAGCATTATTTTCAAACTCTCTTTCTATTCTCTTTGGAGTTACATTTCGATTGAAAGGCAAGCTTAGTGCAACGGACCGTGCTAAGTGCCGCACGATCGATACTTGAAAAATTAAGGTCGTGACACTTTACTATGCTTTCTGTTGGGAAGGAATGATCCACACCACATTTGATGGCCATGTAGATTTTGGTCTCCCACTGGTTAGACTTATAATGTCCAATATGGTCGTGATTGTTATATATACTGACCCTTTCCGCTGCATTTGTTATAGACTTTTCATTGCAGGCATGGAAAGGCTTTTCTTTTTGATGAAGTGTAAGCGTTTCTCTTGTTCTTTGAGTTTATAATAAATCTACTTTAGTGCTGCTGCTGGCACTTCTTTTGTTCCAAATAGTATTTCCAAAACTAATGTTCACACTCTATCAGTGTAAGCAATTTATTGCATAAACTCTAAGGAGTATCAAGCATTTGAATTTAATAATTGTTGCAAGTTATAATTCCCGATAGAACCACTCATCTCCTGTCTAGATAGGCTCAGAAGAACTCATTAATAGACCGTCTATATGGATGCTTCAAAATATTTATCTTGCCTCTTGAATTCATGGTAGAGAGAATGTCACTATAGTAGAAAAGGTAGATCGGATGATGATGACCGTGTTGGCATGTGAGTAGTGTGACAGACAACAAGCACCAATGTTATAGATAACAAGCACCAATGTGATAGACAAGAATGATAGTGGCAAATAATAATGTTCTAATTTGTTTCCTTTCTGTTTTCTTAGTATACAAATATTATACTCTTGTACATGAAAAACATAACAGAGAAATACAGAAATACAAAAACTAATAATGGTAACCACAATAATTTGACATGATATCAAAGCAGATTACCTAAAGAAATAAAATAGCTACGTTGTTACTTGTTACGACATATTTTCTGTTCTCACGATACTGTTTTTGGCCAATCTGGTTTGGCAAATCAGTTTCTGATCCAGGATCAGAGGTGGTTCTTTTGTTGTTTTGTTTTTTGGCCGATCTGGTTTACTGTACTCTGTTCGTCTCATTGGCAACGGTGGTTTGTACTGGTGTCCCTGTGTTTTGTCTCGACAACGTGGAGCCGTAACAATCTCAGCCTAACTCCCAGTTACCTGGTACTTTGGTAAACAAACAGCAGCTCGTTGAACCTCCAGTAGCATGTCGAACCTCCAGCTGTGAAAGCCTTAGTCGACTATCTTCCAGATGCCGAACATATGCTGAAGTTGTTGCCGAATCTGAGACTTATTAGCAGAATAAGGTGAAACCTGCTTCTCCAACAAGCCGCAGATCTCTGGGAGGACCCAATAAGCCTCGATTTTTGGTACATTGCGTAAACTTCTTCGTCCAACCTCATCTTCGCGACTTCTCCGACAGTAGCGTGCAACAGATCCCAAGTTGCCGGCGGGGACGTGACCCGTGACTTAGAATTTGGGCTCCCACAGCTTGAACCTTGTCCGAATCAACACCCCTTTTCTAACGGCACAGAGTGTTGATTGTGGCGAACCAGAATCAACTTGATGCTTCTTCACTGAATCAGAAACAGGGAGAACTTAGATCAGAGGTAACGCCTGAAGACCCAACGGCGTAAGGGAACTCGAAGGGAAACAAAGGTTTCGAGGCCTCAGTTTCAGAGAGAAAGCCAAAGCCTAAACCACATTTGCTGTCGCTCGTGTACTTGTGCGGCTAGAGAAAGGAAATTAGGGTTTTTTTGTGTATATATATTTGGCTAGGTACGAAAGCCAAAAAAAAATAGAATCTATAGACTTCATGGCAGAATCTAGAGATTTAACTACAAATTCTATATTGAATGATCTAACTACAAAAATGAATGAGGTTCTGACTAGAGCTCAGATAGCCTCACAACCACCGCAAATTGAAATGTCGACTACCCCTATTGGCATCAAGTTGGGAGGATCCAACTATGCCTTATGGTCCCAGGTGGTGGAGATGTATATCTCTGGCAAAGACAAATTGTGATATATTAATGGGGATTTTCCTCAACCTACTGACCCTTCATTCAGGAAATGGCGCACTGAAAGTGACATTGTCAAAGGATGGTTGATCAATTCGATGGACCCCTCCTTGATTGCAAATTTTATTTGTTTCCCAACTACAAAACAGGTTTGGGATTCTGCTGCTACCACTTACTATGATGGGATAGACACGTCTCAAGTGTATGATCTTCGCTATCGAGTTACTCGTCTGAAGCAAGCGGGTGGATCCATTGAAAAATACTACAATGACATTCAAGGGTTGTGGCGAGAAATTGATTTTCGTCATCCTAATCCAATGGAGTGTGCGACTGACATACAAAAATATAACTCCATCGTACAGGAAGATCGAGTGTATAGCTTCCTCGATGGACTTGATGATAGACTAGATAAAACTCGAAGTGATGTGCTTCAAATCAAACCATTCCCTACGGTGGAACAAGCCTATGGATTCATCCGTAGGGAAGAGGTCAGGCAGACCGTGATGATCATGGGTGCAGATACGACACCCGGAGCAGTTATGGCTTTCAAAGGGATCAAGGGACACCATAATCCGATGCCACCAAAACCAGGAACTTTTTTGGGTAGCAAGAAATCCACGGGAAATCCACCGTCTATTGACATGAAATGTGGTCATTGTGGAAACTCCAAACACACCCGTGAAAACTGCTTCAAACTACATGGGTATCCAGAATGGTGGAATGATCTTCAAGCATGGAAGAAAAGGGAAACCACTGGGAAAGCTGTTGTGGCTACCAATACTGCATCACTATCTCTTATTCCTCAGGTCGAATCTTACCAGGATCTAGGTATTTCAAGTAAAGCATTTCACATCTCTACTCGTAGTGATAATAAGGATTGGATTTTAGACTCTGGAGCTACAGATCATATGGAATTTGACCCAAAAGATCACTCTAATACAACCCAGCCGAGACGGAACCATGTTGCCAATGTCAATGGGGTCACTAATCTAGTTACAGGGGCCAGAACAGTGACTTTATCTTCTTCATTATCATTATCTAATACATTACTTATACCCTCTCTTTCAAACAAACTAATGTTTGTAAGTCAAGTCACTTTAGATCTTAACTGTGTAGTATGGATGTATTCTACTTTTTGTCTCCTACAGGATATTCTCACCAAGGAGATCATTGGTGAGTGGTACTAAGAGAGGAGGTTTATATTATATGGATGACCTCAGTTCAGGAAGAGTCAATCACATGCAACACACGATTAGTAACCAGGAACGACAGATTTGGTTATGTCATCGTCGATTTGGGCATCCATCATTTGGGTATTTAAGGCATTTACTACCTAGTTTATTTTCAAATGTTACACACTCAGATTTCAAATGTAATACATGTATCTTAGCAAAAATTCATAGGGCATCTTATCCTATGAGCAAGCATAAAAGTATGATTCCTTTTGCTTTGGTACATTATGATGTTTGGGGACCTTCCCCGGTAACTACATCGTTGGATCATCGTTGGTTTGTAATTTTTGTTGATGATTGTACACGAATGATATGGCTTTATCTTCTCAAACATAAAGATGAAGTATTTTCTACATTTCACTTGTTTCATACCATGATTCAGACACAATTTTCTACAAAAATTAAGATCCTTCGGTCTGATAATGGGGGGAGTATGTTAATCAACAATTTCGTCTATACTTAGATAACCATGGTATTCTCCATGAAACCTCGTGTTCACAAACCCCACAACAAAATGGGACTACAGAGAGGAAGAATAGACATATTTTAGAAACTGCTCGGGCCTTACTAATCAGTGCACATATGCCTAGTAGATATTGGAGTGATGCTATTACTACAGCTGTGTATCTACTGAATCGCATGCCCACAAAGACCTTACAATTTCAGACTCCATTAAAGGTATTATCCGATCATGTTCCCCTGCCTACTATTTTGATGCTTCCGCCCCGCATATTTGGATGTGTTGTTTTTGTCCACCTCCACAAAAATCAACGAACTAAATTGGATCCATGTGCTGTCCGATGTGTATTCTTGGGGTATGGAGTACAAAAAAAGGGTTACCGATGCTATGATCCGATTACTAAAAGAACCTATATTACCATGGATGTCACTTTCCTAGAATCGGAATGGTTTTTCCCATCACCGGTATCCAATTACCCTCTTCAGAAGGAGAGTTATGGTGAAGAACGAAATTGGCTTGATGTTGAAATATTAGACACTAGTAACAATCCAACATACTCGGATCGTGCCAACAATATAGAGGAGCCAATATCTGGACCCGAGCTTGAACTTCCAAGAACTGAAGCTGAAGTAGTAATTGAATCTCCAGAAGATGAAGTGGTTGTTGTACCCCTCTACTCTCTAGTACCCAATGATCCTCCTGTTGAGAATACTCCTGAGGTAAGCTATCATATCACACCTTTACAAACTAATGTTATAGATATATCTGTTGGTTATGTTTTACCTTTTAGATACAATCGAGGAAAACCTCCAAATCGATACTCCCCAGAAAGAGAAGAACGACAATCCAAGTATCTAATAGCCAATTATGTATCTACTCAAAGGTTATCAGAACCTATCAGGGCGTTTGCACAAACACTCTCCTCATGTCAAATTCCAAGTAGCATTGAAGAAGCCTTATCTGATCCAAAATGGGCTCAAGCTATAAAAGAGGAATTTGAGGCATTGCAGAAGAATAACACATGGGTGTTAAGCAAGTTGCCTCAAGGGAGGAAGATGGTAGGATGCAAGTGGATTTTCTCCATTAAGTATAAAGCAGATGGGTTAGTTGATCGATACAAGGCGAGGCTTGTAGCAAAAGGATATACACAGAAAAATGGGATAGATTATCAAGAAACCTTCTCACCTATGACTAAACTAAAAACTGTTAGAGTCTTGTTATCTCTTCGGCAAATTTAGATTGGCCATTGCACCAAATTGACGTAAAAAATGCCGTCCTTCATAGTGATCTTGAAGAAGAGATTTACATGGATATCCCACCAAGATATACTGTTACATCAGGAAAAGAAACTGCATGTACATTACAACGAGCATTGTATGGACTAAAACAATCACCTCAAGCATGGTTTGGTAGGTTGAGTTCAGCAATAAAGAAATATGGGTTTCAACAAAGCAACTCTGTCCATACTCTTTTCCTAAAACATCGATTAGGGAAGATGACAGCCCTTATAGTCTATGTAGACGACATGATCATTACAGTGGATGATAAAGAAAAAATCCCTAAGCTTCAGGAACAACTGTCAAATGAATTTGAAATGAAGAATTTGGGAGGGCTCAAATACTTCTTAGGTATTGAGGTAACAATATCAAAACAAGGCATATGTCTTTCTCAAAGGAAATATACTCTGGACCTACTTGCAAAGGCAGGACTACTAGATTGTAAACCAGTCGATATTCCAATGGTTCAAAATCATAAACTTGGAGAATATGTAGACCAAGTACAGCAGATAAATAGAGATATCAACGATTAGTAGGTAAACTCATATATTTATCTCATACTCGACCTAATATTGCTTATGCTGTGAGTGTCGTGAGTCAGTTCATGCACTGCCCAAGTAAAGACCATATGGATGTTGTCATGCGAATACTCCGTTATTTAAAATCCTCCCCTGGGAAAGAACTTATGTTTTCAAGGAATGGTCAATTGGAAGTCGTTGGATATACAGATTCAGACTGGGCAGGGAATATCAAGGATAGGAAATCTACTGCTGGGTACTTTACTTTTGTGGGGGGTAATCTTGTTACATGGAGGAGCAAGAAGCAAAAGGTAATTGTCTTATCTAGCGCTGAAGCTGAATTTCGAGAAATGGTCAAGGGAATATGTGAGCTCCTTTGGTTGAAAAAACTTATAACTGAGATTGGTGTTGCTCCTAACATTGAAATGAACTTATTTTGTGATAACAAAGCAGCCATTGTCATCTCCCACAATCCAGTCCAACATGATCGCACAAAGCATGTTGAAGTGGATCGAAACTTCATCAAACAGAATCTTGAAGAAAAAATTATTCAACTTCCATTTGTTAAATCAAAAGATTAATTGGCTAATATACTCACAAAATCTGTGTCTGCAAAGAAAATTTTACAACTCACTTGATAAGTTGGGCATAAGAGACATATATGCACCACCTTGAGAGGGAGTGTTGGCATGTGAGTAGTGTGGTAGACAACAATGCAATAAATTGTGGCAGATAACAAGCACCAATATGACAGACAAGAATAATAGTGACAAATAATAATGTTCTAATTTATTTCCTTTCTGTTTTCTTAATATACAAATACTATACTCTTGTACAGGAAAAACAGAATAGAGAAATACAAAAATACAGAAACTATTAACGGTAACCACAATAATTTGACATACGTGGTTGACATATTTTGTGTTGGATGTGGCTCAATTGTAGGATGGAAATATGTAGGACCTGCAGTTGAAACTTATCGCTGTATGTATTCTTACCTGGGTTCAAATTCACTTTCTAATATTTGCTTGCATATTTCAGGAGGCTGCCCATGAGAAGACACAAAAGTACAAGGAAGGAAAATTTATCCTTGAGCTGTAAGTACCAATTAACACATACAATTATTGATGGCAATTTAGTCCGAGGCACACAAGACCGTACATGATACGACGCAACACCCATTATTTTTTTGTTAGAGGCTTAGATTTGATTGCTAATATTTTTGTGTTTGTAAACATATTAATTTTTTTCTTACTATTAAAAATAAATAAATTGACAAAAAATAATTTAAACTTTTCATAATATTAAAAAATATCTAAATTTGGATATAAAAGAACACAACCTAAACAAAGATTACTACGGCAGCAGAATTGGGAGTGATTTTTTTTTTTACACTCCTACATATGATGGTTGATGTGAAGAACTTGGGAATGATTTTTGTTTTCTTTTTTCTATCGCAATTGATGAACAGGGTAAAGTGGTTGATCCGGAAGGAGACATCTATTCATTAAATCAGGAAGCTCAGGATATGATTGGAAATGATGCTGATGATACTTGATTTGATTCTTACCTGAAAATTGATTCACTGGTTTAATTGTACATGCTATGCATTCTGTTTTTTTTTTATTTTTTTTATTTGGTAACTCAACCATATAACTAATTTTGCAAATAATATTTGAACAACTTCTTTTTTCAAACTTTACTATAGAGTATAGTCTACATTCACTCTTATTTGCAGAGAAATTATGTCTTCCTTTTCATGAAGTATAGGTGCATAAATGCCTAGAAGGTTTCTACTCTACTTTTAGTCAATTGAGCTATCAAATAATTTCTGAAAAACTCAGTTTGTGTTAAAACCACGAATGGTACTCAACCCAAGTGACAACACTCTTCACAGTTCACATTTGTCAATTGTCTTGTGTTAAAAAAAAAAAAAAAAACTTCTTGCAAACCTTTTAAAGTTTGAAGTTATTAGTTGCTTTTTCCGCAGAGAACCAACTGGATTTTTTCTTCTTCTTTCTCCACTGTATATCAATAAAGCTGGACGAGTTAAAAGAATAAAAAAAAGTATTTGTTAATAATAACAGTTAATCTATTTGTTATCTGTTTAATAGTTTAATTCTTTTATTTTAATAAAATTAATAAAACAAGGATAAATGATGATTTTTTTCATTTTATATTTAGCTTTTTCCTCATATTTTCTTAATTGTTTCGTATATTGTATTTAATAATAGAAAAAAAATTCTCTACATATGAGTTTTATTTTTTTCATTTTCTCTATATATAATTACAATTCCAATAATTATTTTTTTTCATTTTATATTTATAAAAGTAGTATGTTAATAATATTTAGGTTTAATTTTTAATTTCTCTGAAATTTATTGTTTATTTTTATTATTACGTAAATAAATATATTTCTTATCCTGAAATAACAATTTAAAAAAAAAACATTAACCTTATTTTGGGTTGGAAATGTAGCATGTCTACCGATAATATAATTAACATATTAATTTTTTATTAAATATAATTATATAAATTATATTATATTTATAAATAATAACATGTCATATTAATTATGATTTATTAGATAGTTAGTTATCTTAATAATACCATAATTTTTTTTTTGATATCTGATTTTATCTAAATTTTTGAAGTGTTATTTTAATGGTATCTCAATTTATAAAAGTTTATTAATTTGATATAATTGTTCATTTAATTAAAGACTTTTCACATGTATAGTAATACATGTGCGATGTTGAAATAACATTTTTGAATAATAAATTAATTAATTATTTTAAAATATATTTTAAATACCATTTAATTAATTTATTATTTCGGCATTGTTAGGTGCTACCACTGCCTGTTTTTGCTATACTATGTCACCAAATTTTCCCAAATAAATGAACAATATACATATATGGATTTTTAGTCATTAGGAGATCCAGCCCAATCAATATTAGTATAAATTTCCAATGTGATATTAATTGTTTTCCTAAACATGAACTCTTTTTTAGGATCTTTCTTAAAGTACCTTAGAATAAGGTTTACTCTTTCCAAGTGATCTACTGATGGGTTGTTAAGAAATTGGCTAACAACACTGACTACAAAACTTATATCTGAACGTGGTGAGTCAAATATATTAATTTACCTACCAAACGCTGATATTGCCCATTATCAGTTGTCAATTCATTAGTTCAAGGCATTAGTTTGTTGTTAGGGTCCATGAGTGTTTCAACAAGCTTACACCCATTCATTCCAATCTCACGTAAGAGATCTAGAACATATTTGCAATGAGAAACTGAGATTCTTTTGGTGCTACATACCACCTCCATCCTTAAGAATTATTTCAAATATCCCCAAGTCTTTAATATCGAATTCCTTGGATAATAGCATCTTAAGCCTTTTCATTTCTCCCACATGATTTCCTGTAAGAACTATATCATCAACATATACAATCAAAGTTGTGATTTTTCCATCTATGAAGTGTTTGACAAACATAGTGTGGTCTGCATGTGTTTGAGAGTATCCATCCTATTAAAGGACCTTAGTGAATTTCTCAAACCATGCTCTAGGTGACTGTTTAAGTTCATATAGTGCCTTTCTCAACTTGCATACCTTCCCTAGTGTATCCTTGGTCTCAAAGCTAGGAGGTACATCCATGTAAACTTCCTCGATTAAATCTCCATTTAAGAATGCGTTTTGGACATCGAGTTGAAGCAATGACCAATCCTTATTAATTGCAATAGATAGCAAGACACAAACTGTATTAATTTTTGCTATAGGAGAAAAATTCTCCTGATAATCAATTCCATATAATTGGGTGAACCCTTTTTCCACCAATCGAGCTTTATATTTGTCTATATTTTCACATATCTTTTGTTTAATAGAGAATATCCATTTACAACCCAGTGTCTTCTTTCTGGGTGGTAGCTTTGTTAACATCCATGTACCATTATTTTTAAGTGCAGTGTATTCTTCTAAGGTTTTCATGTACCATTTAGGAACCTTTAGAGCCTCATTGACAGAATTAGGAATCTTGATATTGTCTAGAGATGTCACAAAACCCTAAAATTTTAGGGATAAATTTGCGTAAGAAATGTAACTTTGAAGAGGATGTTGAGTGCATGATCGAGCACCTTTTCTCTGTACAATAGGAAGATCTAACTTAGGGTCATAACATAGTTTTGGACTAGATTCTGCTTCATCTTGTAATCTTTTAGATTCAGTCTGGCTTGGGAGAGTTTCTTGGCTTTGTTGATTTCGTGTGTGCAAGTCAAGATTTCTATTTCTTCCATAGACTTTTATGGCATCATTAAGAAGAAGAAGATGTCTAGGATAGACAATGAGAGATTGATCAAGTTTGGTTTTTGAAGGAGAATCTGGAATGGAAATCAGGTTGGAAGAGGACAAGGTAGTGGAAGATAAATGAGATGGTAAATTCGGTTCAATGAGTGATGACCAATCCCAATTATGCAATTCATTAATATGATTCTCCCCTTGAATTGAAAAATTAGAATAGAATGAAGCTTCTTCAAAGAAAGTAACATCCATGGAATGGTAAAACTTACGGGTGATGGGAGAGGAACATTTGTAGCCTTTTTGATTGGTTGAGTAGCCAAGGAAGATGCATTTGATGGCACAGGCATCAAGTTTACCTCGATATTGTGAATTAATATGGACAAAAATAGTGTAACCAAAAACCTTGAAAGGAATTGGTGACACAAGTTGTGAGGTAGAATATTGACCCTGAAACACTTGTAAAGGTGAGTGAAAGTTGAGAACTCGAGAAGGCATTCGATTGATCAAGTGTGTTCCAATAAGAATGGATTCACCCTAAAATTTTTTAGGAACATTGGTTTGAAAAAGTAAATTTTGTGCAACCTCAAGTATATGACGGTTTTTACGTTTAGCTACACCATTTTGTTGTGGTGTATCAACGTAGGAGTTTTATTGGACAATACCATGTGATTTGAGATATCCACTAAGATCACAATTAAAGAAATCATTATCATTATCAAATTTTAGGATTTGAATATTGGCATTGAACTGAGTTTGGATCATGGCATGAAAAAGTAGAAATATGTGTTTGGTTTCAGATTTATCTTTCATAAGAAATGTCCAACATAATCGAGTATGATCATCAAATAACAGTAAGAACAATCGAGCACTAGTAATATTGGGAACGGGACGTGGTCCCCAAATATCAATGTGAATAAGGGAAAAAAGGGTGACTTGTTTATGTGTGCGTGGTGAAAAGGTATTTCGAGTATGTTTTGCCAAATGACAAACTTCACAACGAAATAAATTAGGATTTTTATTGATGAATAAGGATGGAAACAAACGTTTCAAGTACCAAAAATTTGGATGACCTAGACGAAAATGTCACATCATGACTTCACTTTCTTTATTAGTATGACTACTATGACTCAATTGACACTGGTAATGAACAGAATGAAATGAATGAGTGTCGATATCAAGAACATAGAGGCCCATACAGAAATCAACACTGCCAATCATCTTCCCCGATATGAGATATGAAAAACACAAGATTTAGCCAAGAATTTAATTTCACACTTAAGGTCATGATTTAGTCTACTAACTGATATGAGATTGCATTCAAAATTAGGCACAAATAACATAGATTTGAGAGTGAGGTTGTTTGAGAGGCAAATGATCCCTGTTTCGACTACTGTGGTGTGAGTATCATTTGCGACACACACTGTTTGAAGTGTGTTACAAGGTGAATAGGTTGTGAAAAGTGATTGATCACCTGTCATGTGATTTAAGGCACCTGAATCTACTATCCTATATGAGAAAGGGAATTTTCCTGCATGCATTGTTGAATTACTAGAGCTATGAACGGGGTTAATGTTTGTTTTTTGTATAAGTTGTTGGAGGAGATCCAACTGGTCTTTAGTGCATGGGACAATATTATCATATTGAGATGCTTCAGTAATTGTAGCATTCCCTTTTTCCTTTTGTATAGAAGAGAAGGCTAAGAGGAGGTTAAGAGTAGTGGTTTCCATAATGATAGAAGATGAGGCTAAGAGCAGTGGTTTCTGAGCCTAATGCTTTGAATCTTGATGAGAATATGGAGCTTGTTACCAAAGATAGGAATGAGGAGTTAATAGTAACTTTAATTCATGAGATTAAAGAGCTTGAAAGAATAGGTTTCATTACCTTCATCTCCAAACGAAGAAGTTTTTCTTTTTTTAAATCTTTTGCATTCAGCAGTGGAAATAATAAAGCATCTATGTCACCATCAGAAAATGGACAGATGCAGCAACAACAACACCAATAGATTCAGCAACAGATGCAACAGTAGTTGTAGTAGCTTCAACAGCCACAGATGTAACAACAGCAGCCACAATTGCAACAACTTCAGCAACAGCCACAACTTACACAGCAGTAATAAATGGTTGGGGTAGGATTGGGCTTATCAGAAGGCAATGCAAGCTATCAGAAAGCTTAGTAAAGATCTGACCGAGCTAAGGATGTTGAGGATGTAGGATTCTTCAGAAAAAGAAAGCTCTTATACCATGAAACTGTTTTTATTTTATAGAAAAAATGTATCTCTTTATTTCTTGACACCATATACATATATATACAGTTGTTATGATTAATATACAACTAGAAGTCACTAATATACAATTGGAAGTCACCCTGAAAATCAGGGGCTGATTACACAGCTGTTATAACTAATATACAGCTGGAAGTCACCCTGAAAATCAAGAGTCAATTACACCCTGAATCAATTATATGCCTAGATTGATTTCCTACAAAACCTAGTATGAACCATTGTTCTGTTAATTTAGATGAGAGTTGTTTTGAAGATAATGACCTTGGAAGTGAGCAAGGAAACTCCTTTTCCATGAGTAGCAAGACAGGTGATTGATGGCACTATCAGTATCAATGTCACTATTCTTAATGTATATGGTTTTGTCAAGCAATTTTGCATTTATAAAGCATCAAAATCCAAAAGGAAATCTGATGGTAGAAAGGCATGAATATGATATAAAGAGTTGCATGACCAATTAGCTAAAAAGATTGTATCGGCTATGTTTTTTAAGCTTTCTTGGTTATATTAACTTAACAACAACCATTTTTGTTAATTGCAAGGATTATAAATTTTAGTTATTTTTATGGATAAAATATTTGTAGGTAAATTTGTTTTTAAGCTCGTTATTAAGTCTATCAAGTAAAGTTGAAGAAACATCAGAATTTTAGATAGTTATATCTATTATAACTATAACATATAGGATTGCATTCATGCATTTAGTAGCACATATTCATAAATTTAGAATTATTTTTTGTGATAAAATATTTATACTAAAATATAAAATAAGATATAATCTAAATTATGGGTTAAATCTTAGCTTGAAAGATAGCTTAAATATAACTTAAAAGAAATATTCTTTAAATAAGAATCTTTTTAATTAATAAGCTTATTTTAAAAGAATTATTCTTTAAATATAAATCTTCTTGATTAATGAGTAATTTAAAAGAATATTTCTTTAAATATTAATATTCTTAATTAACAATTTTTTTCTTTAAATAGTAATATTCTTAATTAACAATTTGATTAGCGGGAAGCGTAATAAAGATATCATAAAATCGAGTTTGTACTTGAATATTTGATTTTCATAATGAAGAATTAAGTGGTCCAATTGACTGATGTTCTTTTATTTCTACACTTTATTTTTATACGAGATTACATGACTAATCGTTTTGTTTAAATTATTAAATTATAAATTTATAAAAATTAAAAATAACTTATTTATTACTCTGATTAATTATTTCTTTAATTTATAAACTTTTAAAATGTAATTTACCGGACCGCTGTATTCAGTTTCCTTGTTTAAAGTTGAAAGGCTCCTTCAGCTTGGTTTTTCTCGTTAAAACCAAGAACTGGATTTATGTATCTGTCTAATATTGGACTAAAACTGATTTGAAAATTCTAATGGTTCCTTCATTAAGTTGTATTAAATGAGTTAGCCTTAGTTCTATCATGTGAGTTGTAACTTAAGTATCTAGATTTTAAATTTTTTGTGAGTTAAGCTGAAATAATTTTAATTTAGTTGAAATAAGTCAAGAAGGATACAAATAAAAATGAAAATAAATATATATTTTTTTCTCTTTGTAAAAAAAGATAAAAAAAATATTGGTATAAATATTATCTTTGATTTATGTTACCAACCTTAGTTTTATTTTACAGTCCCAATGTGGCAACACCATTCAGTGTAGATGTCATTTTATCTTCTTCCATCAACTTATTTGATAATCAATTTGGTTATAAATAAAATTCGTTGAAACTTGATAATCAATTTGTCTCAAAGTGTGGGATGAGTCACTAATTTTGAGACAGAAAGGGTAAACGCCCATCGGCGTACGTTACGCGCAATTGGTAAATGTTTCATTTCATTGACCTTCCCGAGCAGAGAGATCCTATTTTTTGTATGCTTTCTAAATCCTTTGAAGCCGCTATGAGAAATGAGGTATTATTCATTGATACTCGGGTATACACCAACCAATTAGATTTTTTTCTCTCTCTTCATCTCTTATTGGATATTTTTTTTAAAATTGTATTAATCTTAAATTTTGTTAAAATGAACATCTCATACTATTAGGAATAATAAATAATTTCTTGTGATAAAGAAAAAACAAAAAAGACTTTCATCAGCAAAAAAATATATGATTTAAATCAGCAACCCGCTCAAAATAGTATTTCATCAGGCTATTATTGCTGATATTCGCATACCAAGAAACTCCTACAACACCTTGTAATGATGCAAATTATAGTAACTAGCTACATGTACTCTTTGGGCTGTTCATAAACAACTACATGGCCTTCTAGTCATTTTGGCTCGCCAGATGATCTCAAAGATTTACAAAACATCATAGAGTGATTCAAAACCGTAGATATACAAAGTCTAAACACTCTAAAAGAACATATCTATGTATTACATAGGATACAACAACATCATTAAGTTGAAGCAACAATACAGATATATAAACAGTGGTAGTTCTTAGCAAAGCTTATTCTGTGTCCTGTTTTCTGAGCCAGTTCAAAATTTTGGGCTACCAACACCATACTCCAAGGCTTTTGCATGAATTATACTTCCTGTTTATGCATTTTACCTTCATCTCCAGCTGAACTGATACTAGAGCAATCCAAAACTAGTTAAAAACCTCTGCAAGGTTTTAAGACCCCATTGGATGTCGTTTTGCATCACGTTATTTAGGATTAAGTCGGATTGCTCTTCCTTTTTGGCAAAGCAAGGCTTTTGATCAAAGTCATTACTGATATCTTCGTCAAAGAACATCTCTGCAATCCTTTCTTCTTGAGGTGATTCAACTTCATTTTGTGCTTCTTGCTTCTCGTCTAACCTAATCTTCGTTAGTTTTAGTTCATGCAAGAAAACAGAAAAAAGGAAGATACGTTCATCAGTAGTTTAATATTACATAAGAAACATTGAAACTAACTCTCTCTCAACAGTACACAGCTTTAGACTGAGAATACTACTCAATATTTCTTATTTTGATATATCTTTCATTTCATCAGTACTGAAACAGATAATAAATAGATGTAAGATGGTTTATAATGGAAAAATTTTAACAGAGAAAATATGTGCGTTTCATTTTTAATAGTAGCTCGAACCCTGCATACATGTTCTATTCAATTATACAGACATTATTAGATGGGTTTATTGGGAGGAAATATGAATTATGATGTTCCTGTTGCAATTCTTGACAGTCCTATTGAATTGATCAGGTTAACACAGTAAAGAAGTGGACTTGCCCGGTAAAATCTCAATAAAACTCTTCTATAGATAGCAAAAATTCGAACAACACAAGCCAGCATCAGATACTACTTTTGTAGAATACCAGGATCTCAAAGATCTAGACAAGTGGAAAAACAAAATGGGGTATTGTTACTTTGGGCCAAGGTAAAGAAGTAGAGGAAAAGAAAGCTCTTCACACCCATCAAGCAGTTACCTCGGGCAAATTATGATCGTTAGCTTCAAAGGCTCCATTTGAGCCTTCTAAGGCAATCCTCTTCTCAACTTCGTCTTGTTTTGCTTCTTGAATTGGCATAACAGGAGGCAAACCAGGTACCAAAACCGGACCACCATTGTAATCAATTAGGTTTGATATAACATTTTCGGTTCCTGAATTATTGACTGTTGCCAATATTCCACTCTTTCTTAAAATGTTCTTCGCTTCCATCACATCCTTCTTATGAATAGCTGCAGAGTTCTTAACAGTACCTCTGTTCTCTTTCGACAGCTCAGTATTCACTGAAATAAAGTCATCAGCAGTAAGTTTCGTCTGGTGGATTTTAGAAGATCTCTGAGCTGAATTAGCATCTACATCTAACTTCATTACATTAGACAGCATTTTTGCTTCTTGTTGAATTAGGTCTTCACCAACAACTTTCAATCCCGAGTTATAAGTAGAATCTTCATGTCCACTAGCAACTTGGTCTTCCTCCATTACTTTCCTATCTTCAGAATTTGCCCAATCTTCGTAAACAAGGATCGAATTCCCAGTTTCCCAAGTCTTGAGAATTCGATTGGGACCAGGTTGCCACAAGATACTTCCAGAGCTGCTCTTGAGTATGAACTTGAATTGAATTGATCTTCCCACGGGCACATCCTATTTAAGTAAAGTAAAAAACATATTAATGCATCGAAGTAACTGATTCTGTTTGATATTTTTAAGTGTGGTTTCTTCTTCTTCTTCTTTTTTAACTCACCAGCTCAACAGCCCATAGATGGCCATCTGACCAGTTCAATGGTATAGCACTTTCTGGGTCCCAAGAACCCAACATGGGGTCATCTCCAACAATGAAAAATTGCTCCCCAAAGGAGCACTCTCTTTGTAGGTGGAATTTGACATTAGTTGTTTTGGATTGATCTGTGAGGCCAAAACATAATAATATTGACACCAAAAGCTAAGATATATATCTTTCTTAAAAGGGAAAGCATTGGAAGATAACACATACTTATTTCTTCAATTTTAGCTTCTTCGGTCCCCAAGTCTACCTGAAGCATAGAAAGATCACTAATACTAAAAGAAAAAAAGAGAGCTAAAATTATAGAAATTATAGTTTTACAGAATCAGAGTGTGATTTTATTTGGTGATTACCAACCCTTCACAGTTCAAACCGAATTAAAGGGTAGTCATATTTATAACTCACGATACATAACAATGAAGGCGTAAACTAAAAACCTCCAAGCAATAGCTTTTTAAGAAGAAAAAGGGAACGTACCAATTAAAGTAAGCTACACATTTTTCATCAAAAAAAAAAAAGGGTAAAAGGCACCTGGGTATCGGATGAGAGACAAGTAGTAAAGGGGCGAATTAGAAGCTTGCTTTCTTTCCCAGCAATCGAATTCAACAACCCAAAAGGGCAAACTTCTATTTGAGGCCGCAAAAAGCAAAAATGAGGAGCAGTAAGAGAAGAAGAAAATCCTCTTCCTCTATATCCATCAAAAGCTATTCCAGAAATTGGACCTGTTAAGGCATTCATAATATCTGAGTTGAGTGACTGTGTAGAAATTAAGATCAGTGAGCTTTGTATCGTAGCTTTTTAGAGAGACAGAGAGGAGTCAGTGGCTTTTGATTTGGGGCAAATTGAGAGAGGTGACTTGGTCGTTACAGTGTACTAAAGGTAATCTGTTTCTGGTGGATATCATGGGGACCTGAGTGGGAGGAAAAGAGCTTATATATATATATATATATTATCTTTTAAGTAAAATGATTTTAACTTACTGTTTTTACTTTATTATAAAACAATTTATGCTATTTGGATTATTAAGACACCAACGGAGCTATTATATAATTAAGTGATAATTCATCGCTTTATTTTCTTAATATTTTAAATTTTTTTCATCCAATATATAAATAATATAATTAATTAATTAATTTTATTTTTAATTTTTAATTTTTAATTTTTAATAAAAGTTAGATATTTATTTAAGTTATAATAAAAATAAATATTTTTTGATTTAAAAATAAAAATTTATGTTTATAAGAAAATTATCTTATGTTATTAAATTATCTTTTTATTATAAAAATAATTTTTTGAAAAAATCTAAAAAATATGAAATAAAATTTAATTATTTTTGTTTAAATATTGTTTTTTAAAATAAAAATAATTAATTAATTAAATTAATATGATTTAAGAAAATCATATATACTCTCCTACCAAATAAGATTAAAATCAATGAATTCTATGAAAATATCATACCATATTGATTTTATAGGTATAAAATTAAATAATTTATTAC
The DNA here is from genome assembly GCA_033030585.1 of Hippophae rhamnoides. Classification (NCBI taxonomy): domain Eukaryota; kingdom Viridiplantae; phylum Streptophyta; class Magnoliopsida; order Rosales; family Elaeagnaceae; genus Hippophae; species Hippophae rhamnoides. Next base: position 40,920,794 of record CM065429.1, on the reverse strand, counting down.
CTTTAGATAAAATTTGATAATCTCATTCTAAATCCCATAAACCCTAAACTAACATCATGTTTATTAATTATAAAAACTAACAAATTAACTAAAGAATAATAAATACTAAAAATAATTTACTTGCATAAACATAATTAAGAAAAATAAATTATTTAATTATTATTCATATTTGTTAAAAATTAAAAAATCTAAGTTTTTTTTAAATTTGAGAGATAATATTATAATAAGAATTCATATTCATATTCATGAATTAAAATTATAAAAACAAATGATATTTTGATAAAAGTTTTAAATAGTTATTTAATATAAATACTCTTAAAATTAATAATAAGTATTAAAAAGATGGAAATAGCCTTATTTTGGGACAATAAATGCTACAAATGGTAAAAAAAAAAAAAAGGTTATGATTTGTGAATAAAGTATTAATCTCTTCCCACGATGCTAGATATTTTTCTTCTTTTTGCTTCTCTAATGTTTATTTTTATTAAAGATGACGATGACACACGTGACAAAGCAATCGTTCCTTTCTCTTTTCTATTTTTTTAATTCTTTTTTAACAAAAAAAAATATTAATTATTTAAAAACTTAAAATTACCAATTTAATTTCACACTAAACATCTAATATTAATGTTATTATTTCCAAATGAAAATTTTTAATCTCGTTATAATTACAAAAAAAAAAATTATCTAAAAATAAATATATATGAAAAATAGTTTATATAATTAAATTACACAAGAAAAATATCACTTTTATTATTATTGTAACTCTATGACATATATATATATATATATATGTAAATACAACATCTTATATATATAAACTTGTTATCAAATTATATACATTTATTCTTATTTTCATAATATTTTTACTTTTTTCTTTAAATTAGATTATCTATAATAATAATTATATTTAAATTATTTAATATAATGCATTAATTAAATTATAAATATGTACTCGTTTGTGTTGATTTAGAACACATTATTTCAAGTCTGAATGCATAACTCATTTTAAATCATCACAAGTTAGGTTTAGTATGTATAGGATATAACTGTTTTGAAATTAATTTTCATATTTTCTCTTAATTGATTCAAAAATGTCAACATTTTCTTATTAAAACAAACATTTTTTTTTTATGAAAATAATGATATAAAACTATTAACATATTTAAATTTATATAAACGATTCATATCAAATTTAAATGTGAGTCAATTCATATATGAACCAAAACTATTTATTACGTACCATTATTATATTTGTTGGATATAGTAAAATTGAACGTAATAAACAAGGAAAATAAAAATAATTTTTTTTTATATAATTTGATAAATGAACGTAATTTAAGCTTAAAATTATAAATAAATCTATTAATAATAATATTAAAATTTTAAAAATAAAAACCCAAATTAAAAATTTCTTTATACCTAAAAACTCAGCTGCAATATAAATCCAAAACTAAGGACTTAACGATACCTATTCTTATTTTTATGTTTTGGCTGCCTTGACATCTCTAGTAAAACTCATTGTATTAGGTGCATCACATCAATGCAATTACTTCAATTCATGTTGCTCAAGGATTTCAACAGCCATATCCCACTTATCAAATTCATACCCAAAAATTAACCAAAAGCCGCTCTTCTAATTAATATGACCACCACCACCCAAACGTTACATGCTTTTGGCTTTCTCCTTTTTTTCTATTTTTTTTTTTAATTTGATTTATTTTGAGTCATTAATTTTAACAATATCATATCCATTCAAATTATATGAGAAGTAAAAAGTAAAATAATTATGTAAATCAAAAATTAAGATAGAGACGTGACTTTTTAGAAGCATTTTGCCTTTCAATAATAATAAAACTTTTATTTATTACAATTTTAATTTAGGTGTTATTTTTTAGTGAAATCGATGGTTATTTAAAATTTATCTTAAATCATATTAATTTTGTTATTAGTTGGTCATTATTCATTTAATTCTTTATCATTGAAGTGGATTTGCAAGAGAGGAGCAGTAGTAATTTGTGTATGACAAGGAAAGACTTATATATTTGAGAGAATTAGACGATAAATTGCCTGTGGACGTAAAAATTTTTGTTATTAGTTTTGTTGTTTTTAAAGAATCTTTTCATTTGCGACCACATTTTGATATTTATAAATTAATTATGTATGTATAGAAACGATGTATTACGTGTAATGATCTTTTGGTGGTTTAGTCATTGTGGGGGGGTGGGGATTTATATTTTTGTCGTTCAATTATTATTTTCAATCTGAAGTTTTAATTAAAATACAATAAATATTTATATTGAGTTTATTAATACTCATTTAAATTAAATTCAATAATAACCGCTAAGAAGAAGTGAAATATCTTAACATATTGAGTATTATCAAAATATGTATTAATAATTTAAATAAAATATTTAATATTTTTCAATTAAAAATAAGGATTAAAATTTTTTTTCAATATGCATATAAAGGTATTTCAATCCAAATCAAACCAATTTTGATGATTTGGTTTGGGTTTGGTCAAAGAAACTTTTATTTATTTATTTTCTAATAAATTTTATTTATTAATATTTTTTAATTCTTTTATTATAATTTTTAATGTTAATTTTATTATAATCTTTAAATTTTAATTACTTATCTAATATTATTATTCATATCAATCATATAATATAATAAAGATTTAAAAGTAAATTAAATGTACAATAATGGATTGAGAAAACTTATCCAACAAAGTTAACTAATTTTCATAACCAAGATATCCATAATTTTATTCATGCAATGTAAATTTTCATTCTTCGCATTGTTATCTCTTACAACAATTACAAAGACGTTTGTAATTAATGTGTGAAGTGTTTTCATATATTAGATAACGACCTTCTAGGTTTGTCTTTTTGTGATATTATCGTTGATGATTTAGGTGGAGCACTAGAGTTAGTTATTGGTGTAGTTTGATATATAAATTTAAATTACTTAGCTATAGAAAAAAATTTAATTAAGAATAAAATATATTGTTTTAATTTTTTAATTAAATAATATTTTTTATAATTTTTTAATATAAAATATTGAAATGATATAGTTTGTCTTTAAATGATAAATTTTTAAAACAAAATAATTAAATAATATCACTTATAATTTAAAATATTATATAGATAATTTAAATTAAAACTTTATGACACTTAGTCACTAATTTATAAGTAAATAACTTTGTAGGGTTTGATATTTTTGAAATATCAATAAGAATTTTATAAATTAATCAGGATATCATTTAATATTCATAATATAAAAAATTCCTATTTAGTATCGATAATATTTAAAAAAATTTAATTTAATCGATTGTGATTATTTTGACATAAAAATTACACAGATTTTTCGTATACATTTTCTATTTTAGGTTCAATTTTTTATTTATTTATTTCATATCATATATTATGTTATCGTGTAAAATATTATTTGTTTAAGAACACTACTACAATACATACATATAGTCTCGTACATTTAGCCTCGATTTTTAAAAAAACCAAGGCCATAGGGTTTTAGCCTCGGTTATTTAAAAACCGAGACCATAGACATACCTTATGGCCTCGGTTATTTTAAAACCGAGACCATAGACATACCCTATGGTCTCGGTTATTTTAAAACCGAGGCCATAGACATATCATATTAATTTTTTCTCCTTTACACCAAAAACTTTTATCAATTTTTTTCTCTCTTTTTCTTTCTTTTTACACAAAATTAACACCAAAAAATTTTATCATTTTTTTTATGCTTCCCTTTTTTTTCTCTTTTTTTTTCCTTTTTCCTTTCTCCTTTTTCTTTTTTTCTTCTTTTTTTTTCTTCTTTTTTTTGTCCTTTCTCGGCTACGGTTTTCATACAGAGCATATATATATACTTTCTTTTTAGAGATGGCCAATCTCCAACTGCCGCTCTAAGTCTCACTCCCGTCCGTCCTCGTCTCGCCATCCATTCTCATCTCGCTGTCCTCGTCTGGCCGTTCTCTTCTTGTCTTCCTCGTCTCGCCGTTCTCATTCCCTTGTTTCTTTTTCCCCATCGCGCGTTGTATATGTATTTACTTATCGTGCGACTGATCTGCACTTCGAATTCACTCTAGTTGAGGTACGTATGTTCAAATTTTGTTTATTAGATAATCATCCCATGGATGGTTTGCGTCTTGTTTTCCCTCCTACTGCAACATCTGTTCTTTGTTTGCCAATATGTCATTATTCCTTGTTTTTTTGTTTTTTCTCAGCGATGAACCCATTATTGAAAATTCTTGTTTATAATTTTTGGGATGACTTTGATCTGATTAATGGAACCCAGGTTTTAATTTTTGGGATATCATATCATTACTCTTTATTTTAGTTTACATTGAAGCTGTAATCTCTAGTCATGTTGGCTCTTTTTTTCTGATAAATTTTTCTTAGTTCTCATTATGCTGGACAAGATCTAGATCCAAAGTTTAGAGCTGGTGAACCTTGGAAGAAGGTATTTGGCTCTGTTTTTATCTATCTTAATTCTGCTCCAATGGGTGATAACTGGTCTGAATTTATGGAATCCTATAGTTTAATCCTCAACTGTTTAATCCTAAGAGAAGTAAATTCATTTTACTATTTTAGTTCTCATATAAATTCTTTTGTTATGATAAAAAAAATATAAGTTCTGTTGTTGATTATAATTTTTTTTTATAATATTGTAGTGGCATTTTACCAGCAATTGATGTATTCTCTAGCCATATATTGGTAGGGGTAAGTTAATGCTCATTCTTCAATTTTCTTTTATTAACTTTAGATGCAAATTTCATAATTCTTGTACAGTTGTGTTGGTTAAACGTGTGTTACTACTAGAGGTTGTTTATGATGTTCTTTGGCTTCAGTAGTAGGGTAAATACCCTTTAGCTCTCTCAATATGATAAGGCTGTTTTTATCATAAATTTCAACTCTTATTCTTAAATTTGGTTCCTATCCCAAGTATGATATCTTATTTCATAATTTTGTTTGGTTTATGCAGAAAGTATATATGTATTTCAGGGGGTACAAATGAGATTATTTGTTGTTATGATCCAATTACCCTTCGAATTATATTATCTTTTCAGGCTGATTTTGCATATACATGCACGTCTCCTTTTACAGTTGTTATCACTGTGAGCATAAGTTTGACAGGATAATGAGTACGCCAAAATCCAAATACATGCACGTCTCCAAGGTAGTTTCTTTGTGGATTTTGTGTCCAAGTTCTATCTCTTATGAACTAAGAGCATTTTTTCTTTGAGTTGTAGAATCTGTTTTCTCTTATTGCAATTAAAGATTTATACTGTGATTTGTAAACAAGCTGCTGATCAATCATTGAAAGCCTATGAGGTAAACCAGATTCAACCTACAAGCTTCTTTTGCACTTTATTTTTGTTACTTCTCTATCTACTTGTTCACAATATATGATACTCTATCCTATTTGGCTTAGTTTGTAGATACAAGTGTGCTGTCACATTTGCCCTCCTTTTATTGCTTATAATTGTTGGGACAATCTTTCTAACTTATATCACCATCTTTGCACTGATCTATACACGAATGGAAAGGTCTGTCCTCATTCCAGATTTGCTTCATCTTGGAATTTAGGTATTGAATTTACATTTTAGTTATATCAATGTAACTAAGTTTTTGGTGATACATTGATATATCAGTCCTTTGTGTGATAAGCTTCAAAATCCTCTGGTGATACATTTTAGCTTGCTTGCTATGCTTATGCTATGTTAGATTGTGTTTCGAGTCTATTGTGAACAGTTTTTATGGTTCATTATTATTTTATCTACTGTTATTTCTATTGTACATTGTGTTTATGGTTCATTTTTATTTTATATGTTGTTACCAACGCAGCAGGCACACCAGGCACTAGGAGCACTAGGCGCACTGCGTACTGTGCAGCACCCATACAAACAGTACACTAGCGCAGCAGTGCACTTCATGCGTAGTCGCACCGGCACTTGCACACCACGCACTGTGACAGAACACTATTTTGAGTCTCAAAATAGATAAAAATAAATACTATATTCAAGTTATTTCTATTGTACACCGTGTGTATTAATTTTTAGTGTATAATAAACTCTATAATGTAATTATACTTTAATTTTACTATAATATGATTTTTAATATGATTTTTAATAAATTTATTGTAATTTATATTGATTTAATTTTTAATATTGTAATTAATAATTGTATTTTTTTAATTTATGTATACCCTATGGCCTCGGTTATTAGAAAAATTGAGGCTATAGGGTATATCTATGGCCTCGGTTATTAGAAAACCGAGGTCATAGGGTGTATCTATGGCCTCGATTATTAGAAAAACCGAGGTCATAGGGTGTACCTATTACCTCGGTTAAAAACCCGAGACCATAGGTTGTTACCTATGGTCTCTCTCACTTAAGCCTCGGTTTTTATAACCGTGGTCATAGATTTATAGTCATGGTTAAAAACCGAGACCATATGTACTTTTTGTAGTAGTGGAAGGTTTACTTTAAATATTTTTCATATATTATTTTATTATTTAAGATATTATTCAAATTCAAATAATGTTTCCAAAATTATTTAAATAAAAATACATGTTTCCTTCTATTTCTTCGACAAATATTTCAATATTTCATCTTTCTTGATTATTTAGGATCAAGATTAAAGAAACACTGTGAATACAGGAAAAAAAAATCTGCATAAATATTTTGTCAGTAGAGTGTAGTAACAATAATTGACAAAACATTTTAGAGAACCATGGTTATGTGAAATTTATTTGGTAAAGACAAATTCTGAAAAAGACTACATTTGAAAAAAAATCCAATGCATACTTTCCCTGGTTGCCAAGTTTGATTATGAATAGGATATTATTTTAGTATCTTCTTTTCACTGTTTTTGTTTTGTGGTAATTAATTCAAAGGAGGTATGGTATGGTCAAGTTCAATGTATTATTATTTTTAATTGTAATGTAATTACCACGTAGTCCTTCAACAAAAGTCGTTTTCATTTTATAAAGCATTTAACAAAAGTGTACAACCAAAGTCTTTTTTTTGTTTTTTTGTTTTTTTGTTTTTATCCATTATTAACCTTCAATGAAATAATAATAATAATAATAATAATAACAACAACAAGGTGTACAGCAGAGATTGTGGACTTCTCATATGAAAAGCTGAATAATCATATATGTGAATTTTGTCTATATAAAGGAGTAGCCTTTTGCTTTGTCTATTAATAGAGCTTACAAAACCAAAACAAATAACCATGGATTCCACTAAAACTAGTTTTACAACTCTGCTTCTCATTTGCAGCTCTTTTCTACTAACTTCCTTGTTTGTTGTCTCAGATGCAGATACTTCTCTTCCTATAACTAAAGGACTCTCATGGAATTTTTACAAAGATAGTTGCCCTAAGGTTGAGTCTATTATTCGAAAACAGCTCAAGGAAGTCTTCAAAGATGACATTGAACAAGCTGCTGGTTTGCTTCGTCTCCATTTCCATGACTGCTTTGTTCAGGTAACAAATGTTTTTTTTTTGTTTTGTTTTTGTTTTAAACATATATTTCAACATAAATAATTAGCTGTGTAGGATAATTATTTACTTTTGGTATTTGTCCTCAGTTTGTAAACCAGATGTACCATTTCCACTTAATGGAATTTTCTATGCTTATCTCAGAACTCAAGGGGGGGAAAACATGGGATTTAACTCATATTTTTTTATAGTTAAATAAAAAGCTCAGTGCTGTGTGTTTTAATTAATGTTCATTCTTAGAAAGCAGCATACGAACTAAAATGAAAATAGTCAATATGCTAAGGTTTTGAAGTAAATTAGATTATGGTATAGTAATAAGTTAGTTTTATGTTTATAAGCTTAAAATTAATGTTTTTGCTGTATGTATATATATATATATATATATATATATATATATATATATATATATACAGCAAAAACATTAATAAGAAATATTGCATGTAGGTGAAGTTTTAATGAGGGAAAGTTAAAAGACTTTAATGAAATTGATAATGCAGGGATGTGATGGTTCTGTGCTGCTAGACGGTTCAACTAGTGGACCAAGCGAACAGGATGCTCCTCCAAATCTAACTTTAAGAAAAAAGGCTTTTGAGATCATTAATGACCTGCGCGAACGTGTTCATAGCAAGTGTGGTAGACTCGTTTCTTGTTCTGATATCACTGCAATTGCTGCTCGTGATTCTGTTTTTCTGGTAATTCTTTTTTACTTTCCTTTTAATATTACTACCTTCTGCTTCATCTAGTTAATTTTAGATTTTCAAAAAAAAAATATATTTTTAAAATTTATAATTATAAAAATAATTTTATTCGATGTTTAATTTTATCTAATTAAATTTTATTTAATAATATTTACGTGATATTAATTTTTTATATTTTATATTTTTCATTCTTTCAATAACAATTTATTTAAGTTAAAAATAATTTTTATATTATATAATTAAAAAATTAAAAATATATTTTATTATTTTTTAATAATAATAAAATTAAATTATTAAATAAATAAATAAATATATAAAAAAGACGTTATTTATCTCAATATATTATTCGTTTTCTTTAGAAAATAAATACAGTTTAAATTTAATTATTTTCTATTTAATAATATAAAAAAAAAGAGGATATTTTTTACGTGGTTAACGATGAGATTAAAAATAAAATTTTATTTATAAAAGAAAATTAAACTTAACAAAAATAATAAATTTAAAATATTTAACCATAAAAATAAAATTATTTTTATTATTAAGAAATATACTTCCACTTGAAAATCTTTCAGAGCACGTGAAATTGAGGTAATTTATTTGAGAAAAAAAAAGAAAAAAAAGTTTGCTTGGTAGTACTTTTTTAAAAGAATATTATTTTAATCTTTTTTAAAGTGAATATAAAGTATAATCTTTAGCCGACCATTAATACTGATAAAGTAGAAAAAGTAAAAGGGCTGCCCTGTGCAATACACGACTTTTGAGGCACACACATATGCCACACGACTATACCCTACTCTTTTTAATACGAGAGACATAGGCCACACAAACTATACCTAAACTCTTTTTAATATTTGAGAGAACCATGCATGTGCGTGAATTGAGTTTTTGTTTTAACATATCTTATGTCCTTATTTAATAACCAAGAGAAGAGAAAATAATTTATATTCTGATATATGAGTTTTAAGAAAAGCATCTAAGTCTGAATTTATTATGTAAATAAATTATAAAAACAAAACTTAATTTGCTATGAAGTAGGTACGTAGAGCATTGAATTAACTAAACATGAAAATACAATAAATGAATTAATATTTTTTTTTGTGTGTGTTTAATTAATTACTGCAGTCTGGTGGTCCTGACTATGAAGTACCATTGGGAAGAAGAGATGGACTAAACTTTGCTACAGAAAATGCAACATTGAGCAACCTTCCATCACCTAGAAGCAAAACAGAAGCACTTTTGACACAAATAGAAATTAATCAAAAATTGACTGCAACTGATGTGGTAGCTCTCTCAGGTGGTCACAGTATTGGTATTGCCCATTGTACTTCTTTCGAAGAACGCTTGTACCCAAATCAAGACTCTACCATGGACAAAACTTATGCTAAAGACCTCAAAGTTGTTTGTCCAACTTTAAACTTCACCAACACTAGAGTTCTTGATATTCGAAGCCCCAACAAATTCGATAACAAGTACTACGTCGATCTCATGAACCGCCAAGGTTTGTTCACTTCAGATCAAGATTTGTACACAGATAAAAGGACTAGGGATATTGTTACTAGCTTTGCTGTGAACCAAACCTTGTTCTTTGACAAGTTTGTGGTTGCAATGACTAAAATGGGACAATTGAATGTGTTGACTGGTACTAAAGGTGAAATTCGGGCAAATTGTTCTGTCATGAACTCTGATAATGCTTCTTCTTCTTCTTACTTGAAGACCAAAGTTGATGAGGATGTGGAGACTTTTTCTGAGTTTTAATTTATAACGGGTTGTTGTTTGTTCTCTTCGTGTTTTTAAGTACTGACATAAACAAACACAAGTTTGCTTTCCTTTTCCTTGTTTTATCTTAAGTTTTAATTAAATAAAATATTAGTCGGTTATTGTGCTTTTAATTGATATTTCCTTAGTGCTATGTTGTGTCATGCATCCACCAGTGAAAGAAAGTAGTAATTAATTATCTATTTAAGAATATATATAGTAGAGCACTAAAATTGTCACTAGCTAGAGAGGAAGTGCAATCCCAAAAAACTTGTTAACATTCAAATATACTTGGGGGTTTAAAAAGCACCTTTCTAATTCCATTCACATATAAAGTTTCATTACTAATATATCATATCCTCCACACGATGTATATTATTTTTAACATGGTTCAAACATGCTCTTACTTTCTAGAAGGAATTAAAAGTGTAATCGATTAAATAATCATGTAATATGTAAAAATAAGAGGAAAAATAGTGTACCTATAATTAGCACTTAAATTGGAGGTGTTGCTCCTCACATTAATCATTCATACCATGTTACCTTTTGAAAAATCCACACACAACCCATGAGCCATCACAATAGAAACCTCCTTTGAACATTTTATAATTGCCTTTTGGAAACATGAAACTAATAATGACACTGCAATAATAGCTTGTAACAACAACAATGGAGAAAATTAACAATCTTTGTAATATCATTAACAGATAAAAAGAAAACTAAAAGCATATATATATATATATATTTGAACTTAATCAATTACCATATGCATTTTAATAGCAAAGGAATCACCGCAATTCAACAAACTATTTTATCAAAAAACTCGAACCAAAAAAATATATATATATATATATATATATCAATATCCAGCACACATCAGATAATATTACTATCTTGCCCCATGTATGATACAAAACATGAAAATCCCAGAAGATGATGTATTGAGCTGAGTTTGTTGATATAATACGATATGATATACTGATAGAACTTTTAGTGATGATGAGGAGGAGGAGGAGGAGGAGGTGGTACTTTAGTTAACGATGGAAGTGGTGTTGGAGGCTTGCATTGATAGCACTTAGCAAATAGCCCAAAAGTGTCAATTTGTTTAACGAAATTGCTGACACTAGCCCATCCACCAAACCCAAAACCCACTACCAATACCCACACAACTATTAAGGCATTCAAAGCATACATTGCAGTCCAACTTGGTATGAAGAATGGAGGCTTCTCTACAGCATTCTGCAATATGAAACGAACTCAAGTCAAATCAGCCAGCTTGTCCAACAGTCATAGTACATTAATCCTACTGTAGGCTATATAGTAGCATGTAACTAAATCCTCCTAAAAATTTTACGTGATTATTTTAAAATTTAAATTATTTATTTTACATTAGTTTAAAATTATTAATAAAAAATAATATTTAAATTTTTAAATTAAAAATATATAATTTAGATCTAATAAATAAAAACAATAACGTTATTCCTTCCTATAGGTAAATGAAAAGGACATGCCACCAATCTCATTTCTTCTCGTAACGATTCCAAATCTGAGCAATAAATGCTATTGGACACTTGCCGTTATCTCTCATCTCACCCCATTTATTCTGCGCAATTGCAGATCAGAATGTGGGGGATCCCATCGAACCCGCGGAGCCCACTTCTTTAGTGAATTACTTAGAGAAATTATACATTACTTAATTAATAATTAATATAATGCTTATTAATAATTTTATTAACTGTTATAAAAGATAGTGAATAGTTATACTTTTTTATTTATATTTATGTTCTATTTTATTAATATGAATAACCAAATTATCCGTACTTTATTACAAGTATATAATTTCTTCGTCGACAAAATGTTATGTTAGTATAATAACTAGAATAATCTAATTTTTTCATTCATAACTATATATTTTACGGTTAACTTATTAGTTTTAAAAATTGATACCACGAAAATAAATAAATAATTTTATATTTAAAAAAAAAACTTATTTATTTATTAACTCCTTTCTTAGCTTATAAAGTCTTTTCTTTAAGTATTGTTTCAAAAAAAAAATTTTAGAAAGTAGAAAAAATAAAAAAAATTAACTAATGTCATTTTATATCAATTATTTAAAACTAGATTAAAATGTAAAAATATAATAACTTACGCTTGTGACGCTTGATACTCTTTTTCTTACTAGTTTTTCATTTTCTTATTGCAAAATGGTAATCTAGAACTCATTTTTTAGGACTTAAATTGTTTATTCTTTTTATTATAAAATGTGTTTTGAAGTACATTTATTTATAAAAAATAATCCAAATAATGATAAATGAACTTTTTATATAATTTATCATTAAATATAACAAAATAACAACATATACATATTTTTATTTTTCTATAAAAATATATCTAATAAATTAATTTTTAATTAAAAAAATAACAAATCATTCAATTAAATTTTCTTTGTTTAACATAGACTTTACATGTTAGACAATGAAACTTTTGTTTAAAATTTATTGAAATTATTTTAAATTTAGAAAGATAATTCTTTTTAAAAAAATTTGAATAATTTTTAATTAAATATTAATTTTTTAAATATATATATATATATATATATATATTGAAAAAATATAAACATACATGTCATATAAATATTCTTTCCTTATATTTAATGAAAAAATGAGATAAAAGGTTAAATTTATCCTTACTTTTCAAACCAATAAACTTTAATGACACATTTTTGAAAAAAAAAACAAAAGGATTAAAAAAGACATTTAAACTAAATAAAATTACTATTTAACCGGTTCATCATTTTCTAATGTCCTGCAGATATTCTTATAACTTTGTGAAATAATTTAATTATATTATAGTATTACATATATTTATATAATTTGAAAATTATCCATACTATGAAATTAATAATTTAAAGAATCAATTTTAATTCGGTTACTCACTGTAAATGTGTTACGCACCTTTATAAATTGTATATCGATCCCTTTAATAAAAAAATCCAACGTATATTATCTTTCAAACCGTTACACTTTATCATTAACTTTTGTACATATTAATTGATGAAAAAATAAATTATAAGAGAATTTTTTTTTTTTGTTTTTGTAATATAATATTTACATAATTGAGTAGTTTGGTCACATGCATGGTTTACCTGTCTAGCAGAGGCCTTTCTGAAGGTGAGCATATGAGCAAGAGCAGGGATGATATAGACAGTAAAGCTAACCAAGAGAGCTCCGACAGCCGAGTTAATAGGTCCAAAGAAGGGAAAGATAATGGCCAAGAACCAAATTGGTACCACAACTGGTAACCTTGCAAGAGCCCTTAAACAAATGCTTTTCGTGTCATGCATACCTATTACCTTCTCCCACACAAAGTACAATGGCGTACATGCGAACCCAAATGTTATAAACTGCACACACCCAATTAAGTCCCCATAATAAAATAAGTTGTTAGTTGTCGTAACTACAAGATAATTAGAAAAATGTAAAGCTACGTCTACCTGGTGAATAAGCATTAGAATAACAGCAGCATCACGGAAGCGATTCTTAGGAAGAAGAGAGAAGGCATTTGAATGATTAAGAAGCTCGTCACCAAAAGCCCAGTATACAGCAGCAGCCGAGGGAAGAGTTAGAGTGAAAACATATAGTGTTGCTATCAAATAGATGTACTTGAACTTCTGCGGTTTCCACATAGCGTGCATTATCTCCCTGACACATGCATGTATAACACACCCCATGTATCAGAATTTATTCCTAACCCTCTTACTCAAAAGACTTATCACAATCTAATTATTCCATGCACACTCTAATAAATACAAAAATAATGCTTCTTATCATGCATACAAATACAATAATATACCTGCCATAATTCAATTGATTCACTGTTAATGTGTTATTTATCAATTCTCAATTTTACATCAAATCAATAAATGATACGTCATTCAATACTGTTAAGTATCATTGTCCCACATCGACTAGAAATAAGACAGCAAAGCTGCTTATAAGTTTGGACAACCCTTAATTCAATGAGATCTTATTGGGTTGAGTTAGGCCTAAGTTTCTAACAAATACATATATACAACACTAAACTATGTGTACAAAAATTTGTTCATTTATTTTGGAATGATAACTGCATACTATTGTACACAAAATAATCTTTATATACCAGAATATAGATAGACATAACTCAACAATTTTCATAAACATGTATTTAGTAAAGTGTACAATAATACATGTAATTTTGTGTGCCATTATTCTTTATCTTTATCTACTACTAAATATGGAGGTACAAAATCAAATTTGTAGATAATAATAATAGATCAAATATCGTTATCACACTTAAATGAATTAATTGTTTTTAAGTAGTATTATATAATTCAAGTTGTTGTTATATGTATCGATAAATATTTACTAAATATAAAGTTGGTATCACTTAGTGATTATGAAACAATTTAATTATATAGAAACAATTAGATTGTGATATATGTATCAATGAATGCATTAAATTGTCAATTTTTGTAATTTTTCCCCTCCAGCTGTTACGTTTACATAGACGGGGACAAACTTACAAAGGATGCTGAATTTTAATATTATAGTTAAACATGGATAACTTTTACGGTGCAAACTAGATTTTTGTCCTCTCTAAGTGGAGTACATAAAGCTGCTAATCAAGCAAACAAAAGTAACTAGAAATCAATATATGAAAATGCTTTATACAAAAATTTGATGGAACTTTTTTTATCAAATGATAGTTGGGTACGTATGTAAATTTGAAGAAAAAATAATGCCTAGAAAAATGTTGCATGTTTACCAACTATATTCAAAGGCACAGCTTACAATTTGATCTAACTTATGGGTTATATGCTAATTGGTTTTTTTTCTTTTTTTTTTTTGGTTAAAATTGTCTCTACTTTACAATCCAGGGAGCCCACAAAAACTTGATTTATAAAGCATTGCTTATCAATATATTATGTCTGTACATATCGACGACCAAAGTGGCCGGCAAAGGCTGCAGAGAGAAGAAGTGTAGAAACAAAATACAAGCACAAACTTACACAGTGACAGCGTGTCCACCAAAGGTGTATAGGATGTTGGTGGCACCGGTGAAGTAAAGGACTGGCTTGGTTGGACCCGAGTGTGTTACTCCTTCAATCTGCAAAATTTCACCCTATCTGTAAATTTCACTTTTACCCAAAAACATTATTATTATTATTATTATTATTATTATTATTATTATTATTATTATTATTATTATTATTATTTTAAAAAAATGATGATAAAAATGAAGGGCTTTAAGATCATGAACCTGCCCATTAACAAGAGCAGCTATGGCCATATACCAAGCTGTGTAAGTGGTCATCCCAAGACCAAGAAAAGACCAAATCCGATAGTTATGGAAAGAAGGAATGAACACAGTAGTTGCACAACAAGCTCCAAAAATATAAGTCCAAGTTCTCTTATCCAAATGGTCATTGACGTAGTAAATGTTACTGTTCATACTCCCAAACACACAAATAATCAGATTAAATTTTAAGGTGGAGCTTCCAACGAGAGATTATAAAACTGGAAAAGATGGAACTCACCTAGCACAACCAATAAGCTGAATAACAGATCCGAATAGCAGGAAAGTGCAATTGAAGGCAAGTCCTATTGCTTTCCAATAAGGACCAAGTAACCCATCAAGCACTTCAAACCACTGCAACAAAAAGTAAAGGGTGCCAAAAATGAAAAAGGTCAAAAATAAATAAATAAATAATAAGTTTGGCAACTTTTAAACGAATAAATGCATCTTATTTATATAAGTTAAATTAATAATGGTGTCTGGGTCTCTCAGAGAAGCACAACATTCCAAACCTGTATGACATGGTTCTTGAAGCTAAAGTTTTCTTTCTCCTTCCTACTACGATACTCTAAGTAGAGTACACTGATTAAATAAGCTGTCCAGCTTCCAATTAGACCATAGAATATCTGCAGTAAAATTCCTGAGAGCATACCCAGTTGAGAAAAAGAGTAGGGCAATGTCAAGAGGACTTGAGCAACCTATAACAAAGATGAAAATAGAACATTAATGATCATCGATACTAAAAAAAAAAACTATCTATATATATATTCTCTATTAATGGCTTTTGAGGGGTATATTTACTTGATTTGAAGCGCAGCTAAACCAAGCATCCCAGGCAGAGCCACCATGCCAGAGAAAGCTTCTAACGTTCAACATTGAACTTTGATCTTCAAATTTCTCTTCAACCTTACTACCCTTATGACCATCTGACTCGGTGAAATTGGAGACTATAGCTTCTTCTGCTTGATTTTGTGGCAACATTGTCACCGATTTTCTCTAAATAGTGGATTCTTAATCCTGGTAGATCTGAAACACACAAAATAAATTAAATGAGACAAAAACTACAATCAAACGGTTTCCAAGAAGAAAACGAAAGCCAACATGACAATAGATCCAAGTATCTGACCATAATTCGTTCCACATATATTTTAAGAACTTGATTAAGAAGAAATTTAGAGTAGGAAAAAGATAAAAAGTTGTGAACAAAAGGGGCAGAAACCAACATGCTTTTCACGATTTCACTTGACCGAATACAAGAAACCCAACCCAATAAAAACCAATACCAACGCAAACTAGCATACCTTCTTAGAGAGGTCACTATATCGAAAAAGGTGAACGAAAAACGCAGATCTCTAACTCCCTTCCAAAACAAATAATCGTATTTTCAGCGTGACTTTGATTTATCAGCTTTTGCTTTGTTTTCAGAATGAAAAACAAACAAACAAACAAACGAACGAACAAATCTCTTAGGATAGAGCAAATTTGAGAGGTTCAGAAAGAGAGAGTTTACGAATTGTCATTAATCCCAACAAAGACAAGTCAGTCTTAGATGAGTTGAAATAATTGCAAAATCTTCAGCTACCTATTTAATTCTCTCTCTCTCTCTCTCTCTCTCTCTCTCTCTCTCTCTCTCTCGTTATAGCTAGAGTGAACCATAAAGAGTGGCTTTAAAGAGCTATAAATCCGTACAGTGTGTAGACACTACACAGTGTTAATTAGTACCCAACCCAACCCAACCCAACCCAACCCAAAAGACGGCGAGAGACCTCAAAAGCAGAGAAAAATCTCTGCTAGCACTAGCTTCTTCCAACTTCTTCACAGCAGCTGATGAAAAGGACCGACCCTTTTCGCTCTTATTCTACTCCATATCAATAAATATATTTTTAAATAATTTTAAAAGAAAGCAATAACTGATATAGCTAGCTACCAAGTGCAGAGTTTTCTTTCACTTGGTTCTTTTTTTTTTTTTTTTGCTTTGAAATTCCCTTGTTTTCTTCCTTTAAATAAACATTACTGTAAAACCCAAGTGAGAGAAAGAGAAAGGAGTGGTCCCAGTTTTCTGTATTCCAATTCTTGGGTATATAATTTGGATATCAATGAGACGAAGAAGAAGTTGTTCTGATGATCACTATTCACTAGTGAGTGAATTAAAAGTTTAAACGATGAACCTTCCCAAATCCTTCTTATATAACCTCTCAAAACAACCGTTTTAATTAACGGCTAATATTACATAAATAGCCATTAATTTCCTTTTTCCAAAGTTATTAAATTAGATATTAATTTCTATTTATTCAAGTTGCAGGACAGCAGGGGGTTCTTAATATCAAATCCAGAACCTCTTCTTCCCCCTCAATATACAATATTAAACATTGATATAACAATAATTAAATATTTTATTTTATAGTTCTAAATTTTTTTTTTTAAAATGAAAATACTAATCAATATCCACCTCTGACTTATCCTATTTTTATTTCCTTTCATTTATCTGGTACGTGCTGAGTTGAATCCAGATCCAACCCTCAGTCAATATTGCCATCAATTTAATTACCTTAATTCTTTCATCTCATTGCATATGCAACTCAGAATCTCCAACACAGTTGTAGTTATTTAACCAGAAAAATAAATTCTAAAAGTGATGTTTAATTTCTGTATTTATTTATTTTTTTATAATAATTTAATAAATATAACTACGGCTGTAGTCGCTCATGATTTTAGGCGGGTGTCGTAATATAGGTTCAAACCTGATAGTTACAATTGGACTTTCTCTTTAGCGTGGTCCGCCCATGATCCAACCGGCGTTATATAGAAATCTTTTAAATTAAATTATTTATATTCTGTAATTTTTTAAATTAAAAATAATATTATTTAATTTAATAATTTTTTTTAAATATAATTATTTCTCTTAAGTTATTAAATATCATTAAAAATATTAATATTTAATAACAATAAAATTATGAAACAATTCAAAAAATATTTATTTTTAATTATCATTGTTTTATTTAAAATTAAAAAAATATTGAAAATAATTTTATTATTATTTATTTTTCTTAAATTATTTTATATTAAATTAAATTTTTATTTTTATTAAAAACTCCTATTTTAATTATTTAATAGTAAATAATAATATATTGAATAAATATCATTAAACTAATTAGTTATTTACAAAACTAAAAAAAATAAATAATATTATTTTTAACTTAAATAATTAAACATAAAAATTACATAATTTAAAAGATTTTTATAACGAATAATTTATTAACACTTTTTTAAATAAAAATCACATACACAAACACTTCAGTGCTATTCCACGCGTAACATTTTAATTTATTTTTTGTTATTTTCATAGTTTATTTATTATTAAAAGTAAATTTTTATTTTATATTAATAAAAATTTATTAGAAATATTTTAAATAATTTTTAAAAATTTTAATAAATATATAGTAAAAGTAACAAAATGAAATGTTTCAACAAATCCACCCTATTCTCACTTATCAAAACCATAATTTGCATTTATGTGTCTAAACGCAACTAAAGCTTAAGCCGAGCCAAGTTGGCCTGGCACGCCTATACTTATAAAGATAACACGCGCACAATGAACGCCCCTAGCTAACCCCACTCCTCTCCGGCTCATCATACAAAAAAGATGCCTTCTTTTATCAGACGGCTGCAAACGGTTCAATTTACATTGACTATTTGATAACAGTACCCACCCTTTGTGCTTATTACTCCTTTATCCTACTATTTCCCATTAAACCTTCTTTTTTTTTTCTTTGGTAGTATTATAATGATTTATGTAATATCTTATCGTGTCATCTTGTTTTATCTACACTTGTAATCAAATGATCAGCGGCATATTTCCACTTGGTAAAATGGTTGAGTACGTTTCTATGTTATTATATATGATATATAAATAAATAAAATTATATTTAAAAATTATAAACCTTTTTGTATATATAAAATTATATTTAAAAATTAACATTTTATTAGGATATATATATATATATATATATATATATATAACATTAGAGAAGAAGCCTCATGTAGCGCACCGTTGAAATGGGGATTTGTCGGCTTGGTGAGGGGTTCATTTCTTGATCCTCATCAAACATATACTACGAAACACGCACTTCTATTTTTCTGCCACTTCCGATCAATATTTTACTTTTTCAAATCATGATCTTAAACATTTTGACCATTGAAAGAGGGACCTGACCTGACCTGACCTGACCTGACCTGAGCTAGTTACTGAGGTGGTGGTTTCAATCAATGTGAGAGAGCCGTTTAGATTTGTAAAGCTTCATTCGAATAAATAAAATAATTTCATTTCATTTACGATATTCTCTACTTTAATTTTCTGGGTATTCTTTAGTGGAAGATGTAATGATTAGTTAATGGATTTTGATGCCACTATCTTTTTTATTTATTTTTTATTGGGTATCAAATTTATAAGCATGTTACGTCCTTACCTCTCACGTGGGGTCCTTTTAATATCATTACCATATTTATGCATTTAATTTTTAATAATTATTATCATTTTTATTATATTTAAAATATTTATTTTATCTATAATATTAATTATAATTTAATCCATAAATTTATCAAACATTTATTATTATACTTAATTTTTATAACCCCATATATATGCATAAAGATTATATCTTTTTGTTTCCTTTAATTTTTACTTTGAGATTTTATGACTCAACTAACCTCAAGTACGCTACGCGTGTGAGTAAACTTAGTAATTTGGGCAATGACCTACCAAAACATTATTAACTAAATAGTCTAAGCCATGTGTTTGCTTCATACTTTTTGATTGCAACATTTCTCGTAGTAGCCAAAGAGACAACATGGGAAAATAGTAAAGCCATGTGTTTGCTTCATACTTTTGATTGCAATATTTCTTTGCTTCAAATACAATTAAACTCGTTTACAATCTAAATTATGTATTTTTCTTCTAATTCAATTGAAGTTTCCACGTTTTGACAGTAGTTTCAGTTAATACGTATATAACTAAAATTAGATGCGGTGCACATATTTTTAAAGTAATTTTTTTTAATATGTTTGAAAATATAATGTATATTTTTTTACCACGTCAAAAAAATATATTTTTCTAAAAAAAATTTAAAAATAAAATCGTGTAAATAGATGTGTTGAAGAACTCTAGAACTAACTAAATTGAATCAACAATAAAATCAAAAGAATCCAAGATCATTTTCACCATAATTATATCTATTTTTAATCATTATAATTTCTTTTTGTTGTATAAATTAGATTGTAAACATTCATTCATCAAGTAAATTAAAATCATTTCTTACATGTTATTCGAACTTAGTAATAAACTCTCTGAAAACTTGGCTTACATAGAAAACCCATATACAGTTTTTTTTCTTCCAAATTTTATTTTTTTTTCAAAATTAATTTTGAATCACATCTATAATTTCAAATTCATCCCATTATAATCTCTAGAAAATTTCAAGCAATTTGTAATTTTTTTAAGCCAAGAAGACAACTCACGCACCTTCACGCGCCTACACGCTTGCTCTCTAAAAAAGATGAAACAAACGACATGTCGTTTAACAAAAATGCTCTCTAAAAAAGACGATGCAAACGACACGGCGTTCAACAAAAATGATGCATCGTTAGCCAGTTCAATCATTCCAGTCGTCAGTTCACCCACTTTTCGATCGGTTCTTGAACTAAAATTTTTGATTTTGGAATCCTTGATCCATTTTCTACAAAATATAGTCCATTTCAGTTCATTATTTTTTCCATCAAAAGTCATTATAGTCTAAAACATACTAAATCTTATCCCATTTTTTTTTATTTTTCACTCAACAATTATGTTTGAAACTACCAATACTAGCCCCACTGTACCAAAATGGTATGATGATCCTAGCCATTCATTATACCTACATCACTCAGACCCATCGGGTATGGTTTGTGTCTCAATCCCTAAATAAAAAAATTATCATATTTGGAGTTATGCGATGCTCACTTCTTTCACCACCAAAAACAAAGATGAGTTTATTGACACAACAATCACGAGGCCACCAGTAAGTTTTGAGGCAGAAACCAAACAATAAAATCGCTACAACATTTTTGTCAAATGATGGATTCTTAATAACTTATCACCTATAATTGCAAAAAGTGTCATGTATAATGATACCGCATATAAGTTATGAGAAGAATTGAAGGAACGATTTTCACACACCAATAGTGTGCACCTATTTCAAATCGAGAAAGAGATCCATAACAGTATATAAGAAGGTACGAGCATTGGAGAATAATACATCAAGTTGAAAAGCCAATGGGATACTCGAGATGCATTATGTCCCTTTCCACATTGTGGAGGAAACACCTGAAAAAAACTACAAGAATACCAACAAAAGTAGCAAACTATAAAGTTCCTCACGAGGCTTAACGTAGTTTGCACAACAGCATAAGGACAAATCTTGCTCATGGAACTTTTACCTATAGTAAATAAGGTATACTTATTCATTATTCAAGATGAAAAGAAGAGAGCTATCACACTTGCCGCTAAGGATAGTCTCCCATAATATCCTTACAAGAATTACCTAACAAGGAACTCACATCCCAAGTGCAATCGATGCAACAATATCGGCCACAATTTTGAAAGCTACCGAAATCACTTGAAATGTAAATTCTGTGGTTTCAATGGACATACTATCAACATATATCGAAAGAAAAAGGTAGTTCAAGACCAGAAAAATGCAAGTTATGGCTTCCCCTCCGAAGCTCACCATTCTGACTTTCAAGCAAGCAGCTCCGACACAAAGACACCATCATACAACCTTACAACCGCCTAATATCATGAGCTCCTCATACTTCTCAATCAAGCCAAATCAGGTAGCATGACAAGTCAAGTGACTACTCCTTCAGATAACAAATCATATGCAAGTGTTTTCCATTAAGAAGCTCGTTAGATTTTTGATACAGGGGCAAATGATCATATGGTATGTTCTCAAAGCCTTATGAGCTCCAGTATTCCAATCATTAATCAGCATGTGCATTTACTTTATCATTCACTTACATGTGTCACACATATCAACACCGTACATTTCTCCTATAATTTCATACTCTATAATGTCTTATGTGTTTCCTCCTTCAAATTAAAATTGGTTTCAGTAGCCAAACTCACTCAAACTAAATTTTGTCATGTCATCTTCACTAATATTGTTTGCTCTATTGAGGATAAACGCTCAACAAAGACGATTGGGATGGGAACTGAGAAAGTAGAAATCTACTACCTAACTATTTTGAAAAAGGCTAGATGTTTCTCCGTTTCAAATACCACCCCAACCAAGCCTCATCTTTGGAATCAACGACTTGGTCATTTATCTAATAACAATTTACGTTACTTTATCTTTCCATCAATATACCCTTCTGTTCTATTAGTGATTGTTTTATTTTTCCACTAGCTAAGCAAACTCCTAATCCATTTCCTTTAAGGTATATCAATACAAAAGCACATTTTCAATTAATTCATGTTGATATTTAAGGGGGCTATCACATTCGAGTACTTAATGAAACACATTATTTTCTCACTATTGTTAATGACTACTAAAGATGCACATGGGTCTATCTTTTAAACACTAAATCTGATACACATACATTTCTCACAGCCTTCATTAATCTTGTTGAAACACAATTTGAATCCCGAGTTAAAATCATTCGTAGTGATAATAGATCAGAATTTTCTATGACCCAATTATTTTCTACCAAAGGAATCCTACATCATACCAGTTGTGTCTCTACCCCTCAACAAAATGGTGTTGCTAAATGCAAACACCGTCACCTTTTCAATGTAGCTCACACATTGCTTTTCCAAGCCAACCTACCTAAAAAATTCTAAGGAGATGCCATTCTTAAAGCCACATACTTCATAAATCTAACTCCAACACCTATTCTCAAAGGTAAAACATCATTTGAAATCTTTTTCATAAAGTTCCAAGGTATGAACATCTTCATGTCTTTGGTTCTTTTTACTTTGCATCTACACATCATGATCGACCCACCAAGTTTGATGCTAGATCACATCGATTCATATTCACCAAGTCTACAATCTAAAAATAGGCAAAACTTTCGTGTCTCATGATATTATCTTTCATGAACATGTGTTTCCTTATTCCACTTCTACTGTCAATAATCCAACTCTATTCACTTAATTAGAAAATACTATTTATGGTGATAAGCCTAACATTCGTCAATCAACCACTCCAAATACATCACTTAATCATACAACATCTATCCTTCCAACAATCGACTTACACACCCATAATCTTCAAGATACACCTCTTGAAACACCATCATAAACTTCTATACCGCACGTGACTCCTTCAACACTAGTTACACACAGACTTTACCGATACACTCATGTTCCTAGTTACCTTTAAAAGTATCATGTAGAAGCTTCCTTGTCTTCTCGGTCCTTCCCTTCATCTAACTCAGCATCGTTCGATAACAAAGATACTTCTTATTCCTTATCTCATATACTTGCCTATGATTGATTTTCACCTACATATCTTGCCTTTGCTACTTCTTTGTCCATTCTTAGCGAACCAACCACCTTTGCTAAATCTTTCAACGATCCAAAATGGTAGCTTGCCATGAAACAAGAATTGCATGCTCTTGTAACTAATGGCACTTGGACTCTCCAATAGCTTCCTCCAAATGAGAAACATATTAGTTGTAAATGGGTCTAAAAAATCAAGTATAATCTGGATGACTCTATGGAATGATATAAAGCTCAGTTAGTGGCCAAAGGATACAGTAAGATGGAAGGTTTTTACTACTAAGAAACCTTTGCACCAGTAGCCAAACTTATCACCATTAATCTTCTTCTTATCATTGGTACTGTTCAAAATTGGCATCTTTTCCAACTCGATGTTAACAATGCCTTTCTCTATGGTGATCTCCACGAAGATGTCTACATGTCTCTTCCACCCAATTCGAATGAAAGGGAGAAACACGAGTATGTAAACTACACAAATCTTTGTATGGACTCAAACAAGCCTCATGACAATGGTTCATTAAGCTCTCAACAACACTTAAGCTAGCCGATTTTAACCAATCCAAGTATGATCACTCATTATTTGTTTGAACCAATGGTAATTCCTTTTCTACTCTTCTTTTCTATGTAGACGATATAATCATAACATAAAACAATCTACAAGACATTGAAGAAACTAAGAATCATCTCATGCAACAATTCAAGCTAAATGATCTTGGCAAATTAAAGTACTTTTTGGGCATATAAGTTTTATGATCCAAGAAGGGAATTGTTCTGTCACAACACAAATACGCACTTGAAATATTTGAGGGCATGGGTTACCTTGGTGCCAAACCTACCAATTCACCTATGGAACATAATTTATCTCTCAACAAGGTTGAAGGAGAATTCATTAGTGGCCCCACATTCTATCGAAGTTTTGTTGGGAGATTAATATACTTGACCATCACACGGCCCGACTTAGTGTATGTTGTACACATTCTCAATCAATACATGAAAAAATCACATTTGGAAGCAGCTCAATGAGTGATATGATATGTCAAGAACATACCAGGTCAAGGTCTATTTTTCTTAACAACTAGTTTACTAAAACTAAATGCTTTTTGTGACACAGATTGTACTAGATGCACAGACACACAACGATTAACCATGGTATATTGTATGTTTCTTAGAAACCCACAAACTTCTTGGAAGACTAAAAAGCAAAACATAGTCTCATGATCAAGTACAGAAGTAGAATACCATTTTATGGCGGCAGCTTGTTGCAAAGTAATCTGATTATGATACATTTTGGATGATTTGGGTATCAAACACTCCCAACCGATTAAGTTATATTGCCAAAATCAAGTTGCCCTTCACATTGCATCAAATTCAGTGTTTTATGAACGAACTAAACACATAGAGATCGATTTTCATCTAGTGAGAGAAAATGTTCAAGCTAGAATGATCAAAACTTATCATATCTCTACATCGGAGCAACCAACAAATATATTTACAAAATTCCTAAGTTTTACACAATTCTCAAGCTTACTTAGCAAGTTAAGAATAAATAACATATATTTCAACTTGAGGAGAAATGTTAAAGAACTCGAGAACTAGTTAGAAGCAATCAACGCTGAAAGCAAGGGACAACAAGGATCCAAGATCATTTATACCATAATTATGTCTATTTTTAATCATTATAATTTTTTTTTATTTTATATAAATTAACTTGTAAACATTCATTAATCAAGTGAATTAAAACCATTTATTAGTCTAGTAAAAATCGAAAATTTGTAATGCATTGATTTAATAGTCACGAGTAGTCGAAGTAGTTTTTACAACCTTCCACTTTTATTGAAGGTCATATGTGTATATAACTCTTAAAGTTTCAAAACTTATTCCCAAAGCTTTAATTGTTGTTTATAATTTGAATCACTCTTTTTTTTTAATATCTAGTGAGAGCTAGCTAGTTATTCCGCTGCATTATATGTTTATATCAGTATTACTGCAATTAAATCCAGTAAAGCTGGAGGCTAGCTAAAAGTATCTATCATTTTATAAAGAGAAGATTATGATGGGTCTATAATTAATAAATGTCTGCTTATATATAGTACATAATTAATTACAAGTTGTCTACTACTATAAATAATAATAATAATAATAATAATAATAATAATAATAATAATAATAATAATAATAATGAGGAAAAAGAATAATCTTGAATGTTGATATCAATTAATTAATATCGTAAATAAATGCTACTATATATTTCTAACACAGAAGGGAATAAGAAGTGTGACAAAAATAATATTAATAAATGGAATGGCATGCAGTAGTATCATAGTATAAATGGTAATTTTGGAAAATAAAAATAAAAATGAGTTTAGTCTCAAATCATTAATTAAACATTCGGATAAATCAAGGTAGGTAAAGTTAATTAACTAGATCTACGAAGAGGTATGTTGGTTATGTTTTGAAGCTAATTAGGGAAGAATATTAATTAGAGTTCAATAATTGGTGAAAAATGAGTAGAAGGATGAGTTTGGATAAGGCTAAAGAGAAGAAGTGGTAAGGGTACATGGACCCTTCTTATTCCAAAGGAAGCATATATGTACCTTTCAAAGAGGACCCCTACCCCCCCTTCTCCTCATGTACCAAACTGTCAATTAGAAGATTATATTTGTCCCCCCAAAAAAGAATGATCTATTCATATCAAATTTATAAATTATATATATATATAATTATTTACCAAGATACCCCCTTGACTATTCATCCATCCCCTCAACTTCCCTTTTAATTATCTTCGATAATTCTTAAGTTTCTTGTTCACAATCAACATCCATTTTATTTTATTGCATAAAAATGCTTATTCTATACAATATTTTCACTTTTTCAGTTTTAATTAATTAATTGTTATATAAAATTTCATTTCTCAGATTATTAATTTGTCTCTATCTCGTAGTTGAACATTCTTCATTCAACATGTACATAATTAACACAAAAAATATATATATATATTCCAAATCATGAAATTATAAATATATGTGATACTACACAAATAAATACTTTACGTTAGATCACGAGGTCTCTGGAACAAGCAGGAGAAGTCTTACCCATAATTTTTAATTTAGAAAGGAAATTAATATTTCGTTTAGGTAGGCATAAGCATGACGTAATATTGATATACAAATTGAAGGCGGCCAAAGAGGGTTTTTTTTTTTTTTGACAAAACGTGTTTCTTTCGATTTGATGAGAGTTGATAAATATGTGAAATCGTGATATTTGTTGTTGGTGCTAAAACATGATGATGATGATGATGTCAAGTTTTGTCAACTAATATAACAACAAATTTATTATGAATTAGTCAAAAATAAACAAGGGTATGATTAGAAAGATAAGATGCCAATTATAACATTGGCCGTGTAATATGAAAAGGTTAAAGTTGTTTGTGTGGGTTTCAAATTCCACATTCAAAATGCTTTTCTCACCTTCTATACTTCTATTAAAGAACAATTCTTTGTCGATTTTTCTATTTTTTTTTTGTTTGATATTAATTAAAATAAAAGTGATTAATTAAAGCAAAAAATTAAAAATGATAATAACTGGTAACAATGTAATAAGTAACTTTATTCACGTAACAATCATGAATATAAATATAATTATATTTTAATATTATTAATGTTATTGTTAATGGTTTATATATAGGGTAATCTAATGCTAAAACTCATGGTTTATTAATTTAATTTAAATGTTTTAATTTGATTTATAAAAATAATTTATATTATTTTTGGAAGAAAAAAAAAACGTCTTTGTTCTTATCGGAAACAATTCTACTATTTAGGTTTTTTTTTTCTTCCAACTTTTATATAGTATTAATAATAACTGTTTATTGTTGATAAGTGTAAAATCATGCTAAATAAATATTTAAAATAATTTTTTTATTAATACTTTGAAATTTCCAGCATGAATATAAGAAAGAACACATAATCATAGTCTAAATATTATGTTATTAGCTAGTAACGAGAAGAAATTGAAACTTACTCCCACAATTAAACATTGATTTTGCTGGAACAATGCATTCATTTTATTATTTTTATTTTTGATAAAAAAAGGAAGTTTCATTAATCATTAAAATTCAAAGATATATATATATCATGTTGTAAGATATATAAATATTAAGGTACATATATCATAGCATCAGAAAATCTCCCTACAGCTAGCCAGCCAGCCAGCCAGCCAGCCAGCCAAGTAGAAATATTGTGATCAACGAACTTCCAATTAAAGCTAGCTCTCTCTCTCTCTCAACCAACCAGTTCTTAACTGCATCGATCAATGTTGAAAAAAAAATGAAATTTATTAAAAAAATAGATGCTGTGAATTGTGACTTGTCCACATTTATCTTTTATAATATTTTAAAGAGGTATAAATAGTGAAGAGTTTGTTATTAGGATTAGGCGAGAACCCACTTGGCTTTAATGGAAGGGAAGAACGTAGGCAAATGTGATACGGCAGCCTGTGTCGTCCGACGTCAATGCCGTCTTGAGTCGTATGTCCGTGTGTGAGGTGGTATTTTATTTTTGGTAAAATATTAACTTTTGAAGGAAATTTTTTCCCTTACAAAATAGTTGTTATATATATATATATTTCGGAAAAAAAATAACCGTTATATTCCTTTATTAAGAATATGGCCGTTTTCCTTCTTAATTCGAGAAAAATAAAGAGCCGTTGCTCGTATTTATTCACAAAAATATCCGTTCTTTCGTCTTTAATGCCCGAAAATGGCGTTACTTTTCATTACTCAGAATGGCGTTACTTTTCATTACTCGGAGATAGGCCGTTACATTCTTAATTCCTGAAGCATTACCGTTTTATTCATAATTGCTACGGCGTTTTCTAAAGCCTATAAAAAGAAGGCTTAATTTCTCATTTTTACCACATCAATGACAATCTCATCTCCCTACGAAAACAATTCTCTACCAATTTCTACAATTTTAAGTATTTTTTAGTTTTAAACAAATTTTACGGTGTAGCATTCCGGTCTTTCATCGGGTCTGGTGAAGTTAAACGAGATTACGATTCTGTACTGTTTATCCCGGAACTGACAATTTGTGTTTCTTACCTGAAATTAGGCCGCCATGAAAGCGTCTTAAAGAGAAGCGGCCAATCCGCGACTTCAACCCGGCGATTACTTTGAAGTTATCGGTAATATTGTTCCTACTTGTTTTTATAAACTTGCTTGACAATAACAATTTTAAGAGCGATTCAATGCCACGTGTCTCTTGAAATGCTAGCTGGCCGATCTAAACAAACCATTCCATTTTGAAGGATTACACTTTAAAAGATGGAGGCAAAAAATGTTGTTTTTCTTAACCATGAAAAAAGTTGTTCGGCTTCTTACTTGAAAAACCAACACGCCTAATCCTCCTCTTGAAGTCGTAACTAAGGATTTAGACATTTGGATGGAAAAATGATTTTCTCCGCAAAAAAATTATATTCTTAATGGTTTAGTTGATGACTTGTATGATTATTATAAGCGTGATAAGTCACTGCTAAGGAAATTTGGGAAGCAACTTCAAAAGAAATACGACATTGAGGAAGTCGGAACTAAAAAGTATCTTGTCGGTAGATACGTGAAGTTTGGGATGATTGATGGAAAATCGGTGGAAGCTCAATCACATGAAGCTAGAAGATAGCACACGAAATAACTTCGAAGGTATGACTTTAGATGAACAATTTCAAGTAAATTGTTATAATAGATAAATTACCCCTCGCTTGGAAAGATTTTAAGAATACACTTAGGCGTAAAACAAAGGAATTTTCTTTAGAAAGTCTTATAACACGTTTAAGAATAGAAGAAGAAGCTAGAAAACAAGACCAAGAGATGAAGTACTTGTAGTCTCGAAATAATAGTACCAATAAGAAACCTTCCTACGATTAAACCTAAAGGTAGAAATATGAAAACTTCATGTCGTAGGTAATAATCAAAACCGCCACCACCAGAAATAGAAATAGAAGCTATCCTCCCCGAGGAATGGACCTCGGCCCAGCAGGAATAACACGTTCATGTGTTATAGTTGTAATAGACACGGCCACGGCTAGGAACTATGGAACGAGAATCGTCCCGCGCGGTAGCGAACCTTACCGAAGATCAACTTATTGCTATGATATCCGGTCGATTTTGTTGGTGGATCAGGGGTGGTGGGTAGACAACGGTGCTTCTCGCCGTGTTTGCTATGATCGAGACATGTTCAAATCTATTCGATTCCCGAGGATAAGAAAGTCTTTGTTTGGGTGACTCTACTCCATAAAGTTCTTTGATGCTTGGTGAAGTGGTTTGAAGTTTACCTGGAAGAGCGTCATCTTGAAGGATGTCTGCGTACTAGGAGATGAGAAGAACTTAGTTTCGTGCTATCTTTTTAACAAAGGATTTACTCGAACCGTATTTGATTTATATCTATAACTAAAAATAATATATTTGTTGGGAAAGAGACGCATACTTGATGGCATGTTTAAATTAAATGTTGAAATCAATAAAACTTCTTCTCGCTTACATGTTGAGTTCTTTTAATATTTGGCATGCTAGACTATGTCATGTTAATAAACGCATAATCGAGAATATGAGTAGTTTAGAACTAATTCCTAAACTATCTTTAAATGATTTCGAAAAATGTGATTTTTGTAGTCGAAGCTAAAATAACCAAAACTTCACATAAATCAGTGGTTAGAGAATCAGAACCTTTAGAATTAATTCATTCGATATATGTGAACTTGATGGAAATTTAACAAGAAATGAAAAACGCTTATTTTATAACTTTTATAGATGGTATTGATTACAACATGTATATCTAATGAAAAATAAAAGTGAAGCGTTTGACATGTTTAAAATATTTATGAGATTGAAAATCAACTTAATAGAAAAATAAAGAGGTTTCGAGTGATAGAGCCTTGAATATGATTCCAATATCTTTAATGATTTTTATAAAATTCATGGAATCATTCATGAAAAAACTGCACCTTATTCTCCCGAAATGAATGGCAAAGCCGAAAGAAAAAATAGAACTTTTCTTGAATCGGTTGTTGCAATTTTATTAAACTAAGTGGCCTTATCAATTGGGGAGAAATTTTATTAGCTTGTTTGCTATGTCTTAACAAATAGAGTGCCTAAATCTCTACAAATAAAATTTCACCATATGAAATTTTGAAAAATAAGAAACCTAATTTAACTTATTTAAAACTTGGGGTTGTTTAGCCTATGTTAGGATCACGATCCTAAAAGAAATAAACTTGCAGTAGAAGCGTATGAATGTGTATTCATAGGATACGCTTTGAATAGTAAAGCTTATAAATTCTATGACTTAAAAAATCAAGTAGTTATAGAATCAAATGATCTTGCCGACTTTTATGCGAACATAGGTTTCCACTTTAAAATTAAGAATAGTGGGGGCTCGTTTTCTTATTAGTTTACCTATACTAGAACTAGTGATCAAGCCGAAGAATTAAACACCGAAATTAGAAGAAGTAAACGAGCTTCGAACCATGGGATTTTCGTCCGATTTTTATGCTTATACCTGGGAGGAAGATCCCCAAACTATTAAAAAAGCATCATCTTCTTCAGATGCCAACTTATGTGAAGAAGCCATAAATGATGAAATGGACTCTTGAGTATAATAAGACTTGGCATTTAGTTGACTTACCTCCTTGTTGCAAAACCATTGCATGTAAATGGATACTAAAAAAGAAATTGAAACGATGGTACTATTGAAAAATATAAAGCTCGTCTTGTAGTTAAAGGATATAGGCAAAGGAAAATGTAGATTTCTTTGATACCTTTTCTGATTACACGAATAACCACTATCGTGTACTTTTCTCTCACATATCTATGATTTAGTAGTACATCAAAATGGATGTTAAACCGCTTTCTTAAATGGTGATTTAGAAGAAGAAATTTATATGGATCAACCCGAAGGTTTTGTTATCGTCAGGCAAGAAAATAAAGTTTGTAAATTAGATAAATCTCTTTATGGTCTAAAACAAGCACCTAAAGCAATGGCATGAAAAATTTGATAATCTAGTTATCTCACATGGATTCAAAATAAATGAAAGTGACAAATGCATTTATTATAAATTAGAAGATAATATTTGCACTATTATATGTTTATATGTGGATGACATGCTTATTTTTGGATCAAATATTTATGTTGTGAATAATGTCAAAATGTTGTTAAGAGCTAATTTTGATATGAAAGATCTTGGAGAAGCGAGTGTAATCCTTGGTATAAAAATAACTAGGTGCGAAAAGGAATTACTCTAGATCAATCTCGCTACATTGAGAAGATCTTAAAGAAATATAATTACTTTAGCTGTAAACTGCGTACTACAACATGATCCTAGTGTAAAGTTGTTCAGAACAGGAGACGGTGTTAGACAAACCGAGTATGCGAGCATCATTGGTAGCTACGTTACAGCTACTTGATCGCACTGTAGACAGACATACATGTTGTGGGACTACTATGTAGGTTTACCGGTAGACTTTAGTGTAGAGCATTGGAATGCTATTGAAAGGGTTATGAGATACCTTAAGAGAACTATGAACCTTGGATTACATTATAATAAGTTTCCTTTGTTTTAGAAGGATACAACATGCAGATTGGAGACACTTTATCGAGGAAGACTCCAAAGCAACTAGTGGCTATATTTTTAACATACCGGATGGTGCCGTTTGTTCTGGAAGTCTAAGCAAACAATATTGGCTCAATCTGACAACGGAGTCTGAAATGATAGCACTAGCTAGTGAAGAAGCGAGGCGGCTAAGAAGTTTGTTCCGAGATCCCTTTATGGGAAAGGCAGGTCTGTACTGCAGATCCACGGCGATAATCTGGGCTATTGCAAGATTCGAACCGTTACTCAGCGAGGCAGCAGATCGTCGTAAGCGTAAATCTTGTTAGAATTTCTCTCAGCGGGAGCGGTAAGAGTGGATCGTATACGTTTCGATGAAAATTTGCGAGATCCTTTGTGAAAGGATTACGAGAGCAGGTTTTCAAAACCTCCAAAAGGAATGGGATTAATGCGCCTTAGAATGAAGAGTCACTTATGAGTGGTAACTTGACTTATAGATCGGAGATCCCAAGAAATAAGTTGAGGGTAATAACAAGTCATGAAGTGATATGAGATGTATCAAAGTTATTAATCAATCTCATTCATATTGTTATAAGTATATGAAGTCTGACGATGGAAAAGGATGATTTATTTGTTAAACTCTTAATGAGTTCTATACTACATGTGGAGTGGAGTACGTAGCTACGGAGTACTCTTGATAGACTCACCTATGTGAATGTGGAAGTGTGGTAGCTTCTATGAAAATTTTTGGGCAAAATTTACTAGAGCGTTCACTATCTTGGGATACACGTGTATGGCCCGTAAAGCACGGGCTTTTCGAACTACACCTTGGAAAGGTTGTGTGTGTGATGATTGTTAGAGATAGAAGTTCAAAACTACGAGTTACTCAGTATATTCTAAAGCATCAACACTATGCAAAGAGTTCAAGTCGATAGACACCTTTTTGCTTATACCTGATCTTATAATTTTTAATTGATCGGTTGCTCGATGAAAATTATTTTTATATAAAATTCAAGTGGGGGATTGTTGAAAAAAATGAAATTTATTAAAAAAATAGATGTTGGGAATTGTGCGTTGTCGCGTTGCTCTTTTATAATATTTTAAAGAGGTATAAATAGTGAAGAGTTTGTTATTGGGATTGGGCCGGCACCCACTTTTGTGGAAGGGGAGAGACATAGGCAAATGTGATACCACACACGCTTGTAGCTGGTTTGCCGTCTTGGAAATGAGCCGAGCCGAGTCCGAAGTCAGCGTGTGTGAGGTGAGGTGGTATTTTATTTTTTGGTAAAATATTCTTTTTAAGGAAATTTTTTCCAACTTACAAAATGGTTGTTATATATATATATATTTTTCGGAAAAAATAAATAACCGTTATGTTCCTTTATTAAGAATATGGTAGTTGTCTTCTTAATTCGGAAAAATAAAGAAGCAGTTGCTCGTATTTATTCACAAAAATATCCGTTACTCGTCTTTGTCCGAAAATGGCGTTCTTTTCATTTACTCAATCGCCGTTACATTCTTAATTCCTAGACATTACCGTTTTATTCATAATTGCTACACATTTTTCTAAAGCCTATAAAAAAGAGCTTCATTTCTCATTTTTACACATCAATCAAGCGATCTCATCTCACTACGAAAACAATTCTCTACAATTTCTACAATTTTAAGTATTTTTTTTTAGTTTTCCGAGCAACAAATTTTTCGGTGTAGCATTCCAGGTCTTCATCTGATGGTGAAGAGCGAGAGATTACGATTAAAATTTGTTTGTGACGACGGCAATTTTGTGTTCTTGCACAATGAGTGCATGGCAAATGTCTTAAAGAGCGACCTTTAGTCGCGACTTCGACAGCGATTACTTTGAAGTTATCGGTAATATTGTTCCTACACTGTT
The DNA here is from genome assembly GCA_033030585.1 of Hippophae rhamnoides. Taxonomy (NCBI): domain Eukaryota; kingdom Viridiplantae; phylum Streptophyta; class Magnoliopsida; order Rosales; family Elaeagnaceae; genus Hippophae; species Hippophae rhamnoides. Next base: position 40,886,462 of record CM065429.1, on the reverse strand, counting down.
TTTATAAACTTGCTTCAACAATAACAATCAATGATTTATCAAATTGATTCAAAGACTTTTACTTAAAAATGAAATTCCATAGCCCCTCCCCTGCATGATACTTGATCACACTTACATCTCATACCTCTTAGAGACATTTTCACATACACTTTGAACTCAAAACACAACCAATCAACCATATATAGCTAGGTTGTGAATTGCAGTCAGTTTTTGTTGTGTTGCACGGGTCGGTATTTATGCAAAAATTAATGGGTAATTTTTGTGCATCTCGACAAGACTCTAGTCAGACCCGTCGCGAGACCCATGATAAGAATCCGGCCCTGATCAGGCCTCGACCAGGGTGGCATGCGGCTTGGGAAATGTCTATAAATACTCCCTCCCCTCGTAAATGCTTTCTCTCTATTCAAAAACTTTTAACAAAATTTTCTAACGACAGCGAGCGATGGCAGTGTATATATGCAGTTGTTAGTACAGAGAATTTATTGGAGACTTGAAGTAAATACATAAACATAGCATTTTGACTCTGTGATAAATCCTTTGTTTTTAATGAATATAATTTATGAATTCAAAACCCTAGCTTACTTCTAAAAAATCTATAACACAATAATATATTAATTATGATAATAACACTTGTTATTATTTTGACAATAGAGCCACCTAAAAAAAACTTATGCTTTTAGATATATACTTATAAGGTTAAGTCAGCTCCAAGTTATCACTTAGTAGACAGAAGTGGACCATAATTAAGCACAGTTAAATCAGCCAGCTACTTATTTATAATTTATTTGCACTTAATTTGTTGATGATGTACATTATTGCTACCTGGTCATGATAGCAATGCATTTCAAACATTTATGTTTTATAGATTTTTACTAGATTTCAAACATTTATAATTTATTAATTTGCCCATATTTATATTTATATATATATATTTGTGATTTAATGTGGGTCAATATATTGAAATTGAAGGGTGGTGTATGGAAATCAAATAATTTCCATTATTTGTAATCTGGTCCCTCTAATTTATTTTTTTTTATTGAGAAAAAAAAAGCTTCATATATAAAATAGTTACATCAAATTTGACGAAATTACTTTAATGTATTATATTATAATCTTTGGTAAAACACTTAGTTAAAAAAATCAGTCAATGTTAAACAATATCTTGAATATTTCAAGTAATAAAAGATGAAGTTTTATTGAAATTTGATATTTTATCAACTTGAAGAGTTAGAGAAGAAGAGTCGAAATGTTTTGGTCATGTGTTAGATATATATAATTCGATGTATTTTATATTTTTTTAATTTAATTGTGTTGTATTTATATTGATTTGAATGAATATAAATAATATAGAAAACTAAGTTAAATTAATGCATATGTATATATATCCATAAATTAATAAATTTGAAACGCGAAGATCGAGATTCTTAAATTACCGAAGAAGCAATAGTAATTATACACTACTTTAAATTAATTAAGCAGTTTGAATATAAATTAATGCAGATTCCCACAGTGTAATTAATATTCAACTATTTATTTAGGCTCTCTTCAATAACTTGGATTGCAATTTTGCAGACCGCAAAGAGAGAAGAAAATAACGTGCATGCCTTGTGATCGAGAAAGGTTAACTGAATCCATATATACACACTCTGAGAGAGAGAGAGAGAGAGAGAGAAAGAGAGGCTCCAAATTGTAAAAAAAAAACTAAAACTGGAGTTACAATAAAATCTTAATTAATTAGGAAGAAGATGTGTGTGTTAGAGTTAGTGGCAGTGCCTAGCTTTATGCGTACACTGGCATGCATGTGATTCAGTTCGATGTTGAAGTTGCCGCTTGGCATATATATATAAACTACTCTATTATTATTTGAACTTCACCTGAATTAAAATTCTTATCTAAACATTTTTTAAGGCTTAGAAATAATTAATGAATATATTTTATTATGAAAATAAATAAATATATACGATTATTTTATATAAGAATTATAAGTAAACTAAATATGATAAAAGTTAAAAGATATACATTAACATATATATATATATATTAATATATTATTTGATATACATTAATAGCCACCTCAAACTCAAGGTGTATGTGAGACCAACTTGAGGTTGTCAATCAAATTACGAGTGCGTCCTTTAGGAAATGTCTTAGTGAAGATATCTGCAAGTTGATTGTTAGAGGAAACATGGAAAAGCTTGAGAACACCATGGATAAGATGAGAGCGAATAAAGTGACAATCAATCTCGATGTGTTTAGTCCGTTCATGGAAGATATCGTTGTGAGCAATATGAATGCATTCTGATTATCACAATAAAGGGGAGTTGCAGAGGATTTGGACACACCCAAATCCTTAAGGAGCCATCGTAGCCAAATGAGCTCCTATGTGGTATCAGCAAGAGCACGATATTCTGCTTCAGTCCTGGAGCGGGCCATGAAGGTTTGTTTCTTACTTCGCCAAGAAATCAAAGAAGAACCAAGGAGAAAGCAATAACCTGTAGTAGACCTACGATCAGTGTGATCTCTTGCCCAATCAGCATCAGAGAATGCACGAAATACTAAATGAGACTGATCTGAGTAGAAAAGGCTATGAAAGATAGTGCCTTTCAAGTATCGTAGAATACGCAGAACAACAACATAATGAGTCGATCGTGGAGCAGACAGATACTGGCTCACCTGATGAACAACATAAGAGATGTCTGGACGAGTAACTGTAAGATAAACCAGGCTGCCAACCAATCGTCTATAAAGAGAAGGATTAGACAATGGTTGTCCCTCTGATGGTGTCAGATGCGCATTAAGTTCAACTAGAGTGTCAACAGTCTTGCTGTCAGTGAGTCCAGCTTGAGATAAGAGGTCAGATGCATACTTTGCTTGAGTAATGTAAAGACCATATGTGGAACGAGTGATCTCAAGTCTCAAGAAATAGCTTAAATGTCCAAGATCTTTCATCTCAAACTGTTGACTAAGAAAATCCTTGAGTTCTTGAATGCCATTGAGGTCATCACCAGTTATGATCATATCATCCACACATAGAAGAAGCAAAATGGTGCCTTTATCATTGCGACAAAGAAATAAGGCAGAATCATAAGGACTGGAAGTGTAACCCAAGCGAAGGATGATGGAGCTGAACTTGGCAAACCATGCTCGTGGAGCTTGTTTAAGGCTATAAAATGCAGGTCGAATGCGACAAACCTTGTTTGTTTCAACAGAAAGACCATGAGAAGGTTGCATATAGACTTCTTCATGTAGATCCCAATTAAGGAAAGCATTTTTAACATCCATCTGAAAAAGGTCCCATTTACTAGCAGCAGCAACAGCTAAGAGGGTACAAACAAGGTGGTCCCATTTACTAGCAGAGGAAATACGGGCAACTGGAGCAAAAGTCTCTTCATAATCAATCCCATACTCTTGTGTAAAACCTCTTGCTACAAGACGAGCCTTGTAGCGATCGATAGACCCATCAGAGCAAGTCTTGATCTTATAGATCCACTTACTACCAACCACAGATTAACCAGGAGGGAGAGTAACAAGATCCCAAGTATGGTTTTTGGTTAATGCATCAATTTCTTCTTTCATTGCAATCTGCCAAGAAGGGTTAGTAGATGCCTCATGATATGTGTAAGGCTCATGGAGTGTAGCAAGGGTAGTGTAACAATGATAGTCAAGTAAATGTGTAGGAATGGATCTTACTCGAGTTGAGTGGCGAGGTGGAATGTCTTGTGGAGGATCTTCAGGCAGAGTAGGAGCAAAGGACCTATGTTCAAGGTGGGGTAGCTCGTTATCAACCTGTTCTTCTACGACCTGTCTAGGAGAATCATCAGAAATATCTGAAGATTGAATAGTGAAGTCCAAAGATGGATTAGAAGTATCTGTAGAAGGAACAAAAGACTCATTTGGAAAAATTTCTAAAACATTTGAATTAGTTAGGGAAGAACGAAAGTGAGAAAGTTCAACAAATAAGCGGTGTTCCCAAAAGACAACATTATGGGAAACATGAAGACGATGTGAGATAGGATCATAGCATCGATATCCTTTTTGAGTTTCACCATAACCAAGAAAACAACAAAGTCTAGATCGAGGCTCAAGTTTGTTGTGTTCATGAGGCTGAAGAAGAACGAAACAAACAGATCCGAATGAGCGAAGGTAATGATAGTCAGGAGATGATCCAAAAAGGCGCTCATACAGTGTTTGATTATGAATGACAACTCTTGGAATGCGATTAATGGATAAACAGTATGAAGAGCAGCTTCACCCCAAAATGGGGCAGGAACTTTGGCAGAAAGAAGAAGAGCATGAATAGTGTCAAGAATATGATGAAGTTTTCTTTCGGCTCGACCATTTTGTTGAGAGGTTCCTGGACAGGTTAGATGATGTACAGTGCCATAGGAGTGTAACAGAGTTTGAAAAGCATTTTGAGTGTATTCGAGAGCATTATCAGATAGAAAAGTTTTGATATGTTTGCATAATTGTGTTTCAACCATTTTTGCAAAGTTGTTGTATATTGTCAAGATTTAAGAACGAGATTTCATTGGAAATATCCAACTATAACGAGAATAATCGTAAATAAAAACAACAAAATATCGAGATCCACCAATACTAGTAACAGGAGAAGATCCCCAAACATCAAAATGAATTAACTCAAAAATACTATTAGAGATAGATTTACTATTATTGAAAGGTAAAGTTAGCTATTTTCCTAACTGATATGAAGTACAATCAAAATTACCTTTGGACACAGAACCCAATAGACCTTTAGAAGCTAACTGTTGTACCCAAATGGATGGTGCATGACCAAGACGAGAATGCCAAAGTGGGAGAGAAGGTAAGGAATAAACTGCAGTAGTTGCAGCAGCAACAGAGGTAGGAGCAACAGGTGGGAGATGGAGATTATTTACGGGAAACATATGCCCGACCCTAGGACCGATCCCAAGCTCTTGCCCCATCCTCGGATCCTGCACAATACACCAAGAATAATAAAAAATAAGGCGATATCCTAGTTCAGCTAATTGTCCCACAGAGCATAAATTATAGGATAGGTCAGGTACATGGAAAACCCAAGGAACAGAGAGGGTAGAGGTCGAAACAAAACCTAGACTATTCCCATGAATGGTGGAACCATAAGCTATATGAATATTAAGGGGATGTGGTACAGGGTCAAGTTTCGAGAATAAATATGAGTGAGGTGTCATGTGATTGCAACATGCAAAGTCAAAAAGCCAAGTTTGAGACTTACCGGGCAAAACTGAGAGAGTAGTGGAAAGAGATGCATTACCAGCCATTTGAACAGCCTGAGTTATGATCTTCTGTAGTTCAGTGGAGGAGAGGTTGATAGTGGATTCAGAAGACTGGGACTCTGCTGAACTAGAAGGCATCAATGAAGTAGGCTCAATATTGGCAACAACAACAGTAGATTTGTTGCAACGATAACAAGTCTCAATGGTGTGGCCATGACGCTTGCAATAATTGCAGAACCTTTTATTGCTCTGTCTGCGACGATTGTAAAAGCCAGAGGAATCACCTGATTACTGAGGTTGCTCATTGAGAGGAGCAGGAGGAGTAATAGCCAAAATATTGAGCTTATTCTGGGCTTGAAGGGTTGCAAGTCGAGCTTCTTCTCTAACCAACTCATTTACAGCAGTATCAAGAGAGAGAGGAGGACTGACATCAAGAATTCATAGAGACGAAATTCATCCCTAATTGTAGCATATTGCTGAGCATCTGTTGAGCATGCACAAATTGGATCACAAAGGTCAATTTGGTCCTAAAGGAAACGAAGTTGATCAAAGTAGTCATTGATGGATTGCCCTGGTTCCTGTTGAAGTTTATGCAATTCAACTATTAGTTGATATTTCATGGATCCGTGAGTAATGGAGTACCTTTTGGCCAACATATCCCATGTTGATTTGGCATCATCAAAATTGCCCAACAGATTGGAGATGGAAGGAATGGAAGTATTCCAAATCCATGTGAGGATCATATGGTTGTGACTATCCCATTCAATCATGTGACGAAGGAAAATAGCATCTTCTTCATTTACTCCTTTAACAGGAATGATAATTGCACTAGTACAATAATGCCAGAGCATACGACCCTTAAGAAAACTGCGCATAGCTTGAGACCATGACAAGTAATTCTTGGTTCCCTCCAATATAGTATTGATAGGGAAAGAAAAAAAAGCATCCTTTTTATCCATTTGGAAACACAATATGCAAAAACGGACTGCAAAAATAAGGTCTACGCGAAAAATTGGGTAGGATGGACTTTTATTACAAAAGTCAACGATCAACGGTCAGGCCGGTGCACAGTCAGCGGGGGCTTTGTGACGTCAGCTAAATGTGATGATGACGTCACTGGACAAGAGCGTGTCGTGTGTTGGTGGCACGTGCGGGCGCGTGAAGAGGAATTAGGTTGCAATTCGCCCAAGGTTGTGTAGATCTGGTCGTGGCGATCACAATGGTATCTGCATAAATGTCGTGAGAGTAAGATTTCATGGCGCGTTTGGTTTCAGTGGCGGCACATGAAAAGACGTGCAGATTGTTTGGGTGGCGCGTGAGGGAGCGTGTGGTGTCCGATGGTTGCGATACTTCCACGGTTGTGTAGATCCGGTCGATCCGATCATAATGGTATCTGCATAAAAATTATCAGAGCAAGATGCACGACGACGACAGTGATTGGAGTGATCTTTGTGGTGCGGAACTCCTTAACAACGGCAACTATAGGCTTGAAACCTAAAGATAACGGCTGAAAGACGTCGGAGGTTCAACGGTGAGTGGTTGCAGCGGCTATTGTGACAGCGAAAGCTATAGGGGTTGAGTAGCACCAGAAAAGATAAGACTGGTAGAAAGATAATAACAGTGACTCTCATACCATGTTAGAAATACTTAATAATTGTATTTTATTATGCGAATAAATGAATATATATGGTACATTTATATAGAAATTAAAGTAAACTAGATATAAAAATATACGTTAATAGATTTATATATATATATATATATATATATATATATATTATTAATATATAAGTTAACATTAACAAATACGTACAAGATAATTATATAAGTTAATATTATTATTATGTACAAAGGTAGATTATCAGCCTCTACCACAATTTAGAAAAATGTGAAGGAAGTACAAACTGATAAAAAATTGCTAAATATTAAAGATAAAAATAACAGATTAATATCAGCTAGAATATATATATATAAAATGAAAATTCACTTAGTTAAGTTAAATACACGTCCAATTCGAAAAAGAAAAAAATGTTTAATACACATGTGTACAGTACTATAAAAGATAAATTTTGTGTCTCAATTATAAGCAAATTAAGAATATGTGATTTATAATTAGAACATAAAATATAATTTTAAATTTTAAGTAATAAGTTTTAAATATTAAATATTATTTTATTTATATAAAAAAATAGTAATATTTGTCTCATGACTCATATAAAGGTCCATTGATTAGTATACCATTACCATCATGGTATTAATGGCGAGTGTGATCAATTGTGATATATTTCATAACTCAAGTGATTGATAATTCATGAGTTAGACCTTGAAAAATGAGAGAGAGACATAGAGATAGAACCGCTTCAACGCCCCTTCATTCTTCAACTAAAATTCATTATTATATGAAGATATATATGAACGACAGACATTCGAGCAAGCTTTGGGGCCTGTATTGGTAGTCACTAGCCCACATCTTGTGACCGACGATATAGACACGTTACATAAGAGTAATTATATTTATATAATATAAATTAATGCTTTCTATTACAAATTTATGATGATAATAAATTATTATTATTATTTTCTCTATCACAAATTATGATATTTATTTCAATAAATGAATCATTTTACGAGGGAGGGGTGTACATTCAAATGTCAAATCTCCATCTAGGAAAAGTGGTGAATGTTAATATATTTTCAGAAAATATTTGGGTTTAATTCTTCAACACTTAAAAAGCATTAAATGTCGTCAATGAAAATTATTATTTTATGCATATATAATATTCTACATGTCTAAAACTTGGTTAGCCTTATTATTTTTTTTCTTCGTAGAATATAGAAAATTTCATTAAAGAACCCAAACAGGCTAGATCAATATGAGACTAATCTCTGAAAAAAAAAAGACTTCTTAGGAGTATAAACCAACCACAACTGTTAATATAACCAAACCCATTAAAAAAATTAAGCACATAAACCTAATTATTGTTTCCAAACTTGTACCCTAACTTATATATATATATATATATATATATATATATATTACCCCTTCCTGCGTGTGAGAGAGGTCACCAGAAAAACAACAGCAGCATAATAAAGAAAAAATTGCAGGGAGATATAGCAACTGCAGAATTTGGAAGAAGAAGAAGCTGTTTTTTTTTCTTCCACATTTTCATGTCCTTGAGGATTGCTAATTATTTTCTCTCAAATTTGTACGGTAATATTTTGATTTAATAGCAAGTTTGTTAATTTATCTTGCTATATATTACCAGTAAATTAGAAGGGATATTTTGTGGGTTGGTTTTGGATTTTGGTATAATTTGTGAAGCTTTCTGAAAATTGGTGTTTGTATCTCCTTTTGATTATTAGTGGATTTTCCTCACAGTCGTCAAGTAGAGTAGACTTTTTATATTGAAAAGTTGAACCAACTTAAATTATTGTGTGCCATTTAATTTCTTATTGCTTATTTATTTTTCATTGCTACCGATTATTATTAATTTGTGCAACCAAAATTGGATCTGAAATTCGCTCATAAGTACAATTCCTTAACAAATTGGTATCGTAGCTATTAGGTTATTACGGTATTTATTGAACTGATCAAGTTTGCTCTTTTGGATTTATTTTGAGCTTCCGGTTATCTCGATTTGTTTCATATTTTCTGGGTTGTACTTCTCTTTATTTAATATTGGGTTTTCTGTCATGGCGGCAAAATATGAAATTGAGAAATTCAATGGTAGAAATGATTTCAGTTTATGGCGTATGAAGATACGAGCCGTATTAGTTAAAGAAGGGCTCGTTAAGACACTTAAAGGCAAGGATAAATTGCCAAAAAAATTGACTGATGAAGAAAAAGATGCATTGATGGAAAATGCTTTGAGTTCAATGCAGTTATCCTTGTCTGATGAGGTATTACGCGAGGTTGGTGATAAGGAATCTCCTGCTGGGTTATGGCTTAAATTGGAGAATTTGTATATGACCAAGTCTTTGATCAGTCGGTTATATTTGAAGCAGCGTTTGTATACATTCATAATGTCAGAAGGTACACCTTTGCACGATCATCTAGATGAATTTACTAAAATTATTCGTGATCTGAAAAATGGCGGTGTTAAGATTGACGATGAGGATCATGCCTTAGTTCTATTATGTTCTTTACATCATTCATTTGAACATTTTGTTGATACCATGCTATATGGTCGAGGCACTATTTGTTTGGAAGATGTCAAAGCGACTTTGAATTCAGTGATTGAAGAAAAAGGTGTCTACAAGCAACAATGATAATAGCGGTGGTTTATTTGTCGAGGTAGAAATCAAGAAAAAGACACAAGCAAGACAGTAGGCAAGTCTAGATCCAAATCTAGAAAAAGAAAAGATAAATGCAATTATTGCGGTCGGGAAGAACCTTGGAAAGTAAATTGTCACGAAACTCAAAGGTAAAGGAAAATCTACCACAACGTCTTCGGTACTTAATGATGTTCTTTGGTGTTGAGATAGTTCGGTTCGATGGTGAAAATGTTCTATCGATATCTATTGGTTCTCTTGGAGATGTTTGGATTCTTGATTCGGGTTGCACACCGTATACGTGCCCCAGGTAGAGATTGGTTTGCTTCTTATCACTATTGATGGGGGTGTTGTCTTGATGGGAAACAATACGTCCGTAAGGTTATTGGTATTGATGTCCGAATTAAGATGCGTGATGGTATTGTTAGGACTTTGAAAGATGTTCTCCATGTTCCATTTGAAAAAGAATTTGATATCTTTGGGTACTCTTGATTCACAAGGCTATAAGTATGTAGGCGAAGGTGGAGTTTTAAAAGTTAGTAGCGGTGCTCTCCTTGTTATTAAAGCGGAAATTGTTGCGTGGTCTCTATATGCTTCAGGGGTAGCATTGTTATTAGCAAGGTGGAGTTTCATCCTCGTCGGATCAATTCCGTACACTACTCGATTATGGCATATGCGGCAGGCGTATGGTGAGCGAGGATGTTCATTTTGAGCAAACGAAATTTGCTTTGTGGTCGGAAAACCTGGAAGCTTGATTTCTATGAGCATTGTGTCTATGGAAAGCATCGCAGTGGTCAAGTTCTGACCATCCATAAAACGAAAGGTCTTGCATGATTATATTCATTCGGATCTGGGGTCCTTTTCGTGTTGTGTCTCGGTGGTGCCGGTATATGTTGACTTTTATTGATGACTCTCGTCATGTATGGGTGTATTTTCTGAAGAATAAGAATGATGCATTCTCAAAATTTGTGAAATTCAAGGCTTGTATAGAAAATCAAACAAGCAAGAAAATCAAGCATTTGAGAACTGATAATGGTTTGGAATTTTGTGACAGTCAGTTTAATGAGTTCTGTGAAAGAAATGGCATAATTAGACACGTCTTGTGCGTCGTACACCACAAGAAATGGAGTAGCAGAACGTATGAATAGGACTCTCTTAGAAAGAGCTCGTTGTATGCTCTTTCAAGCTGACTTGGATAAATCCTTTTGGGCTGAAGCTTGTAACCATGCCTGCTATTTGGTATATCGGTCTCCATCAACTGCAATTGAGTTGAAGACTCCGTTTGAGGTATTCTTTGATACTCCTGCTAATTACTCTGATTTGAAAGTTTTTGGTTGTCCTGCTTATGCTCATATTAATGATGGCAAACTTGAGCCTAGGGCATTGAAATGCATATTTTTGGGGTATCCTTATGGGGTGAAGTGTTATAGATTATGGTGTGTTGAACCCAAGTAACCTAAATTTTTGATTAGCAGAGATGTTAAGTTTGATGAGTTTTCCATGTTGCAAAAGAAAAAAGAGTCTAATGTTGCAGGAAAAGGCCACGGTGTTAGTGAAGAGCGGTGGAGCTTGAGAGTGGAGCTCCTAGTCAAGTACAAGAGGCACTTCGGATCAACCATCTGTGGATGAGATAGACGATTCTCGCACGTGATGTAGCATAAGAGCAACATGAGCAACCATACGGTGTATCGCTAAGCGGTAAAGGAATAAGAGAGATTAGACGCCTCGCAGGTACGCGGTCTGGACTTAGTTTCTTTTGCATTGTCTCGTGGCGAGTCTATTGAGGTGCATGAACCTTCTAGTTATCATGGAAAGTGTCACTTGTGATGAGTACGTTCGGTGGTTGGTTGCTATGAATGAAGAGATTGAATCACTTCGTAAGAATCATTCATGGAATTGGTGAAACCGCCTAAGGGCCCGAAGATTGTTGGAAACAAATAGGTCTTCAAGAAAAAGGAAGGTATACACGAGGTTAGGCAGCTAGGTTCAAGGCACGTGTTGTTGCGAGAGGCTATTGTCGGAGGAGAAAGGTATTGACTTCAATGAAGTATTTTCTCGTTGCGAAACATAGCTCTATTCGTGTGTTGCTTGCTATGGTTGCATTGTTTGACATGGAATTAGAATGACTTGATGTCAAGACAAAGCCTTCTACATGGTGAGCTTGAGGAACAAATATATATGCATCAAGCCCAGGGGTTTGTTGTTCCAGGTAAGGAAGATCATGTTTGTTTATTGAAAAAGTCTTTATATGGCTGAAGCAATCTCCAAGGCAGGTGGTATAAGCGGTTTGATTCTTTTATGATTGATCATGGTTACTAGGAGTGATTATGATAGTTGTGTTTATCATAAAAGATTCCATGATGGTTCATCGGTTTATTTGTTGCTTTATGTTGATGACATGCTTATTGCTTTCTAAGAATAAGTCCGAGATTCGAGAAATTAAAGTCTCGGCTTAATGGTGAGTTTGAAATGAAAGATTTGGGTGCAATGAAGAAAATTTTGGGCATGAAAATTTGCGAGGGGATAGACAAACGGGCAAGCTTTATTTGACTCGAGAAAAGTTATATTGAAAAAAGTTCTTGAACGTTTTGGCATGAAAGATTCTAAACTGTGAGTACGCGGATTAGTGCGCATTTCGTGCTTTCTTTGGATTTATCACCACGGGTGAGGAAGAAGAAGAGCGGTACATGTCTCGGGTTCCATATGCTAGTTGCCGTTGGAGTTTGACGTACGCTATGGTTTGTACTCGTCTAGACATTTCACATGCAGCTAGTGTTGTCGGCAGATATATGGGTAATCACCGGTAAGGGTCATTGTGGCGTGAAATGGATACTTCGGTATTTAAAAGGTACATCTAATTTTGGTTTGGTATATGATGGGAGTTCTAACACGGTTGCGTGTTATTGGTTATGTGGATTCCGATTATCTTTGGTGACCGGATGAAGAAGATCTCTCGACAAAAGGTTATGTCTTCGCTCTTTCTCGTTGTGCCATTAGTTGGAAGAGCTACTTTACTGGTCTGATTAAGTTTGTCTATGACAGAGGCAGATACGGCCGAAGCGATAGAAAGAAGCTTTCATTTGGCTTAGAGGTTTGGTTTGTGATTTAGGTTTACTGACGGATACATTTGTATTTTGTGATAGTCAGAGTGCGATACATTTGACTAAGAATACTATGTATCATGAAAGAACCAAACATATCGATGTCAGATATCACTTTGTTCGTGACATTGTCTCCCAGGGTGCTATTGTTGTTAATAAGATAGTCACTACAGAGAATCCAGCTGATATGTTAACCAAAGCAGTTCCATTTAACAAGTTCAAGCATTGTTTGGACTTGATTGGTGTTTGCAGAAGATGATCACCCTTCGGGGTTTTGGACGACGGTTATTTGGTAATCCGAGGAATTTCATTTGAAGAATTTGTTTTCTGTTTTGAGCCAAGGTGGAGATTTGTTAATATAATGGCCCAAAACAAAACTTATAAGCCCAAACCCATTAAACAAATTAAGCCCATAAGCCCACCTATTGTTTCCCAGCTTGTACCCTAGCTTATATATATATATATATATATATATATATATATATATATATATATATTACACCTTCCTGCGTGTGAGAGAGGCCACCAGGAAAACAGTAGAGAAACAGCAGCAACATAATAAAGAAAAAACTGCAGGGAGATATAGCAGCTGCAGAATTTGGAAGAAGAAGAAGCTGTTTTTCCCTTCCACATTTTCATGTCCTTGAGGATTGCTAATTATTTTCTCTCAAATTTGTACGGTAATATTTTGATTTAATAGCAAGTTTGTTAATTTATCTTGCTATATATTACCAGTAAATTAGAAGGGATATTTTGTGGGTTGGTTTTGGATTTTGGTATAATTTGTGAAGCTCTCTGAAAATTGGTGTTTGTATCTCCTTTTGATTATTAGTGGATTTTCCTCGGTGTGCCGTCGTCAGTGGAGTAGACTTTTCATATTGAAAAGTTGAACCACTTAAATCATTGTGTGCCATTTAATTTCTTACTGCTTATTTATTTTTGCTGTTACCCATTATTATTAATTTGTGCAACCAAAATTGGATCTGATATTCGCTTCCGCAAGTGCCAATTCCTTAACAACAATAAACACAAACCAATACCAAGCAACACAACAAACTAGAAAAACAAAAACAATCTACAACTATATTTCAAAAATAAAAAAATTAAGACAAAGCAATCTAAGTGAAGACAAACTAGAAACAAGCGAAGCGACAAGACCAATAAAGATGAACAGAGCAACAATACATAAAGACAACAAGACAAAGAATGCCTATATAGACAAATCAACAATTGTATTTTTCATTGCATTGTCTCCAACAAGTTCTTTCTCACTATAAACATGCATATATATCCTGTAACGTCATAGTTGATCCCCTTGAATGCTCTTCAAACAAACCACATCTTTCTTATTTTGCCTTATTCTTTTTCTTAACCTTATGAGCCTTAATATATTACCAACAACCTTCCCTTTTTGAATTCAACCCTCTTGTCATGGTCTAGCTTTTTCTTATGAATTCGAAGGAAAGCATCAATATTCATGACTCTATTCGAAGTTATTATAGAGTAGCATTCGCAAATTTAAAATAGCCTTGTTTTTGCTCAATTTGGTCACCAACATCTATTGTGAGATCAAGCAAAGAAAACCAACTTGATTTTGGATATCCTCTATCAGACTAGGTTATAAAATATAGAAATGAGTGTTAAAGAAATAACAAACCAAAGAACTAAGAAGTAAAGAAACTAGAAAACTAAAGAACCAGGAAAATAAAGAAACCAATGAAGCACAAGAGAACCATGTCACCAGAGAAAAGCATACAACGAGAACAAGAGAACTGTTGAGCACAAGTAGCAATGAAAGCAAATCACAGAGGAAATGAATGAAAACAAGAAGATCACTGATAGTGGCAATACAGATTTTTCTAAGGCATGGAGAAATCCAAAAGTGATTTTAAGAAAGGAATTAATAGAGAGAAAACATTCGTCTAGGTTAAAAGGCAATCTAATCATATTATGCTTCTTTGAAGTACATATTCTTGTTGAAAATAATACGTGGATAAATAAGTTTAAGAATAAAATTATTTTATTAAAATTTACAAATAAAAATATATATATTAAAATATAAAATTTAAATAGAATAAAAATTCGAGACATGTGTATCATACAGTATCTTTAAGATAAATTTTTCACTCACTATATGTGTTAGAAAACGATGAAAATTTATCTTTCAAGATACAACGATTAAACAAACAAACTTATACCATAGTTTATTATTCCATGAACTTTCAAGTGTTTGAACTCTATTGGAGGAACATAATTCTAGAAAGAAAATATAAATTATTTCTTTTCTTTTCTTACCTTTCCGCATTGTCTCTCTTTCTTTTCTATTATTTTTTTTCTTCCCTTTATTTTCTCTTTCTTCCTTTCCTCTTCTTTCTCAACTCCTCTATTTTTCCTTTTTTTTTCTCTCTGTTTTGTTTTTTGTTTTCTTCACTTTGTTCCTCTATGTTTTCTTCTCTTTATATAACAATGAGAAAAATAAAGTAACGTAAAAATAAAATAAAAAATTAAATTCTTTCGTTCCAACTATTCCAAGAAGAGCAACATAAGAAATCAAAATTTGTAGAATAACGTAAAAAATAAAATCTATAGATGGAAGAAACAAAAGTCTATAGAGGTAATGGAAAAATTAAAAGAAAGATAAGAGGAAAAGAAATGAAACTGAAAATTAATTTTTAATACAATATTTTCTTACGATCCCCCATATGGATAAAAATTAACGTAGATTTTAAATCAAATTTTGACATAGAAATAGAGTACAACGGATCAAAAACTGGATAGGATAAGTAGTGTTACCCTTTGAACCTTCCATTGTGAAAGTATATTTACCTTACTGACTGACCAGTAGACGTAATGTCCTTGAATTATTCTATCATTTATATAAACGATGTTATACTTCACACAAGAGTCTTTCTTGACATAATTCAGTTCTCACTGTTATGTTCGTTTTGGCCATAAACATACGCCTGGTTTTGTGAGAGTCTCTAAAGAATTGAGCCTTGTATAATTCTCTTTCAAATCGACCCTACTCCTCTCTCATATGGATGATCTCTTATCTTTAAAAGTAATCTGCAAAATAACTTGCATACTCCCCTCGATGTTTTTTTCATAAAAATCATTAAAACCTTTAACTTACCCTGTATCTTACGGGTATCACTATTTTCCACATAGGAATGGACTTGAGGGTAAACTCCCCACAGTGATTTTGGGATCTCTAGTTAAATAGGTAAGGTTTCCTTTACAATTCCTTATTCATTTATGGGCTTCAATCTCATTCCTCTCAATGAATTATCAACTAACTCTCGATGAATTATCAATTAACTCTCGATGAATTATCAACTAACTCTCGATGAATTATCAACTAACTCTCGATGAATTATCAATTAACTCTCGATGAATTATCAACTAACTCTCAATGAATTATCAACTAACTCTCAATTTAACCCTTTAGTGAAGGAACCGTTATGTTATCTTTTAACTTCATATAGTCAATAGAGATAACCACAATTAAGAGTAGTTGTCTAATGGTATTATGTCTACAACGTGTATGTCGAGACATACCATTATACATATTGCTCTGTTCCCTGCTAATAGCATATTGACTATCACAATGGATGCATATTGTAGATACATGCCTCACCCATTTATGAATATCCTTTAAAAAATTACATAGCCATTTAACTTCTTCACCACATTTATCTAAAGTGATGAACTTAGATTACATCGTAGATGTAGCAATGCAAATATATTTCGAAGACTTCCATGAAACAACTGCACCACCCAGAATGAACACATATCGATTGGTAGAATTTGAGTCTTTCAAGTCAATATCCAATTTGCATCACTATATTCTTCTAATATAGTTGGATATCTTGTATAGTGTATTTTATAGCTACATGTATATCTTAAGTATCTAAGTAGTCTTGTAATACATTTCTAGTTATCAGATCATGGACTATTAGTATACCTACTTAGTTTTCTTACAACGTAAGTTGTGTATAGTCTCGTATAACTCATCAAGTACATAAGACTTCCTATCACTTTAGAATATTCTAGTTGAGACACACTCTCAATTTTATTCTTAGATAAGTGTATATTTAAATATACTAATATTCTCACAATTACAGAATCACCCTTGTTAAAGTTCTCAAGTATTTTATCAACATAATGACATTGATTTAAAATGAGACTGCTTGATATCTTAATCCTAAAATCACATTAGTAGGCCCCATGTCTTTCATATCGAATCTTGAATTCAACATAGTATGTCTTCAACGTAATGCACAAGATAAAATAACCATCTTCTTTGTCCTTGATATATACACATTTGTTGATTTTAAAGTCATTTGTCCTCGTGACATTATCAAACTTTTCTTGCCATTGTTTTGAAGTTTGTTTCAAGCCATATAAAAACTTCACCAATTTACAGATCTTTCCTTTTTTCCCTCGGCATATAAAACCCTTAGGTTGGTCCATGTAGAATTCTTCATTTAACTCTCCATTTATATTTACATCAATTTGATATATTTCAAGATTTCGTAGAGCGACGATAGAAATTATCATCCTTATGGATGTTATTCTCATCACAGCAGAATAAGTATCAAAGTAATCAAGGAAATATCATTGCTTTTATCCCTTAATTACAAGCTTGACCTTGTACTTATCAATTGATCCATCTGATTTACTTTTTCTTATGAAAATCCACTTGGACCCTAGTGTTTTACTACTTGGAGGTAAATCAACTAGTTCCCATGTGGGATTTTGTATAATGGACTCAATTTCACTATTAATGGCTTCTTACCATTGAGGATCTTTAGCAGAATTCATAGCCTATTCATAGGTTTGAGGTTCACTTTCTAGCAAGTAGGTAAAAAAATATAGACTATAGGACATTTCTGTCTTAGCCCTATTGCCACGTTTGAGTTCAATATTAACCTCATCCTCAACCATTTGTCCAAGTTCTTTGTTTTAATTATCTTCATTCATAGTCTCATACATTTTTTTAAACGAACTTAATTCTCTTTGAGATTTATTTAAAAATACATGTTCAAAGAACGATCCATTCCTTGATTTCATTATCATGTTCTTGTGTATGTCTAGGATCTTTGACTCATGCACAAAAAATAGATAAGCATTATTATTATGTGTATATCCAATGAAGATGCAATCTATTATTTTTGGATCTATCTTTACCTTCTTAGATATAGGTACAACTACTTTAGCAATATACCCCCATACTCGTAAATGTTTATAGTAAGGTATCATTCCTTTAAATAATTCATATGGTGTCTTATGTATCTTTTTTTGGGGTACTTTATTTAAAAGGTAGTTAATTGAAAAAATAGCTTCCCCCTACAAATTATGTAGTAACTAAGAACTTAATGGTATTACATTCATCATTTCTTTTATGGTATTATTCTTACGTTTAACAACTCCATTTTGCTGATGTTAATAAGGCATTTTGGTTTCATGAATAACTATGTATTGTACATAGAATTCACTAAATGGTGCTTCATATTCACCACATGATCACTGCACTATACCTTGATCTTTTTGTTGAATTGATTCTCAACTTCTATTTTATAAAGAATAAATTTCTCTATAACTTAATCTTTTCTTTTAAGCAAATACATATAGTAATATTTCATACTATTATCAACAAAAGTAATAAAATACTTATTGCCACCCCTTATTTGAAGAAATTTCAAATTACATAGATCACTATGGATTAAGTCAAAGGGTTCAGTGTTCCTTTCAATCGAATGAAACAATTACCTAGTCATTTTTGCCTCAACACAAGTCTTAGCCTAATGTTTTGAATCTATTTAGAATACGGGTATGTGTTCCATGTTAATTAGTCTACACAATGTGTCGTAATTAACATGACCTAGTCTACTATGGCACTAGTTGGAAGACTCAAGTAAATAAACAGAAGAATTAATTTTATTAAAATTCTTAGTTTTTACCGTCATTACATTAAACTTAAATAGCCCATCATATACATATCCCATTCCTTTAAACATCCAATTTTTTGCCACAATGACCTTATCAGATTCAAACACCATCTAAAAGCCATGCTTGTATAGCAATGAGCTAGAAACAAGATTCTTACTAATTTATGGCACATAGAGTACATTTTTTTAATGTAATCTCCTTTCTATATGTCATATTTAGTTTGACCTGGACTTACCCTCAAATGGCAGATGTGATAGAATTTTCCATGAAGAGCTTCTCTCCATCTTTCACTACTTCAAAAGTAGTGAATAACTCCTCATTTGAGCATACATGCCTTATTGTACTAGTATTAATCCACTACTACTTTGGGTTTGATCATATCAAATTCACCTTAGAAATGATTGCACACAAGTCAATATCAGATATGTCATAAGTGATGTGATCAACCATGTTTACCACATAGTTCTTGTTTCTTTTTGGAAACTTGCAATTTGGGGCTTTATACCTTGTCCTTTGATAATTAAAGCAAATCCCTATGAAGCTTGACTTTTTAAAAGTTGCTTCTTTAGCTCCTAATTTAGACCCTTTATCAAGCTTGTCCTTACCCTTATTCTTATTATGCTTAGAACTTTGACCATATTCCATCATATTAGCCTTGGGTATTGATGTGATATACCCTCTTTTGGAAGAAGTCATGTTGTCTTCTTCCAATTTGAATCTTATCGGCAAGTCTTTCAAAGACACTCCTTTCGCTTGTGCTTAAGATAGGCCTAAAACCCTATCCATAAAAGGACAACTTTTCAATAATAGCTGCAACTTGAAAGGTTTCACTAAGTGTCATCCCTTCATCATACATATCTTTTATGTATCTTGGATTTTACGTACTTGACTACATACAGGTTTAGAGTCCACCATCTTATAATCAAGAAAGTGACCAACCAAAATTTTCTTAGCACAAGCATTTTCAATTTCATACTTTTCGGTCCAATGATTCCCACAAATCTTTAATCGCATTCTTCTTATTGTACTTATTATATAAGGAATCGGTTAGACTACTAGTTTATCCTCAAGTTGATTAGGAGTTTTTTCTGTCAAGAACCTTACCAAATTCAAGGTCATAAGATAGAACATCATTTTACTCCCTTATCTCTTGAAGTTCAAGACATTAAACTTTTCATGTTTCTCTACCATAAGCATGGTTCATAGGAATAGAAACAAGTAACATTGGAGTTACCCTATGAGTTTTAGAATGTCTTATCATTTGGTTCACATTAGAAACACACATAGTATAATTAACAACATTTACAATTGGGTTCTTGGGAGTGGTAATTTCTAATGCCGTAATCTTTTCTTTTTCTTTTTCTATTAAGAATTGCACAAGTAACAAGAAGCTTTAAATCACCAAATTAAGTTTTGAATTAAAAATATATATATTCATTTCACCCGTTGATTAAAAAAAATAACTTTTAAATAATATAAAAAACTAATAATAACAAGAATAAATAAAAGAATAAAACTAATTGTAAACAAAAATAAACCAAAGCTAAACAAAAAGCAAGTAAGAAAAAAATTCTAATAAAATAACAAGAGAATAAAAAGTTAAATAAATAAATAAAAATTTTAAAATAATAAATGATGAATTAAGAAAAAAAATTCCGTAAATATTTTTAAGCGTGAAAAAAACTTATAAGTGTGGAAAACTTTGCTTATGATTAAAACAATAATGGAAGCAAGTTTTCTATAGATTTAAACAAGTTTTCATAGGTTTTTTTTTTTTTATAAAATCTTATTGAAATTTATAACAATGATTTGTTTTGAAATATTAAGTCACCGAATAAAACAGAAAAACAATATGGCAAAGAAACATTATCACAGAGAAATAAATAATAAAAGTAATATTAATAAATGATGAAGAATGTAATTAATAAAAAGATATAAAAATTAAACGGTAACGGTAGTCACAAAATATTTTTAATTTTATTTTGTATTTGTTTATTCAAAAAACAAATATGTGAAAATTATTTTATTAAAATTCACGAATATAAATATACATATTATAAATACAAAATTTAAATAACATAAAATTTAAATAAAATAAAAAGTTGAGATATCACACAATAAAAATTTTAAGATAATTTTTTTATTCAACATGTTAAAAAATGACAAAAATTTATATCATAAAATGTAAGATTAAACGTTTTACCTTTTTCATATTTTTTTTCCCATTTTTTTTATTTCTATGTCTGCGTTCCTCTATATTTTATTCTCTTTATATAACAATGAGAATAGCAAAGTAACTTAAGAATAAAAGAAAAAAAAATTAAATTCTTTCGTTCCAACTGTTTCAAGAAGAGCAACGGAAGAAATAAAATCTGTAAACGAAAGAAATCAAAATCTGCAAAGATAACGAAAAAATTAAAAGAAATAGAAGATGAAAAAAAAAATGAAACTGAAAATTTAATTCTTAATTCAAGATTTTTTAATAATACTAACTACTATCGTGTTTTATGTACTTTCGAACCATTCTTATTGAGAATAATATTTATTAAAAGAATCCCATCCTTTTGATTAAATTAGAGTGAGTGATGAATAGATAATATAAATTTTTCATGTGGTTGATAATAATAAATTATTTTGGTTTGAAGTTATAACTTGAAATTTAGATGTACGGGTAAATATGTTAATTTCCAAGGTTAATTTAGGATCCCATTATATTCTTTTGAAGTTACCACTAAGCTACTGATTAGCCTGCTAGCTAGAGATATAATAATTAAGTGTCTGGTAGCTCTGCCCAATTTGTTTGTCGTGTATTTCTTACCCACTATACTAATATATGCGTCCTTTTTCCAATACACAAGAATTCACTGGTTAGATTGTGGCAGGCATTAACAAACCCATATGAGACTTCTCCCTAAGAATTTGGGTATATATGCAAATCAGATTCCAGACAAATCAATAGTGAAAGTTATTGATTGTTCCACCACTATTCACATCGTTTTCTTAGCGGTCAAGCGATCAGGCTCCTATATTATATCGGATATAAATATCTAAATCAGGAGCACGTTATAGATAGAGATCAATTTTGTATTCCAATAAATCTAACTGGTAATCGTAATTATATAATAATTTAAAGTATCTATTGAAAATAAATTTAAATAAAAAAATTGATAAAAAATAATATTAAATTTTATTCTCTTAAAATTTTATTTCATATTACTAATTTATATCTATTAGAAGATATTTAAATAAAAAAAAATTTATAATCGTGATTTCACATATGCATTCATCGTTGTCCTCGTCGTCTATCTGATCGGTCGAGCTTGAGTACGTGTGTCGTGTGTGAGATAACACTTTGTATTTTAGAAAAAAATTCATTATTAAAACTATTATTTTCAATAGACATTACCGTTATTTTCATAATTGTGTAAACATTGTACATCTTTTTCCAAATATAAATAAAGGGTAATAGTTCTCAGTTTCAAGATACAACAAAAAGACCGAAAAAACTACACTTCATAACAAACCCAAGAAAAGAAAACTCAATTTTTTTTTTCAGTTTTTCGAACATATAAATATTTTAAAGGTGTAGCATTTCAGACTTCATCAATCAATGAAATTCCAAAATAGCAAAAAGATTCTGAGTTGTTTTATCCTAGGTACCACGAGTTTGTGTTTACTTGCACAAATTTAGACAAAGCAGCGAAACGTCTTAAATAGAGCGACATAGTATGTGACTCAACCCAAATAGTATATTTTAATATATCGATAACAATGTTCTTATATTGTTTTCGCATACTTTTTTCCAACAATTTTAAGACGATTTATATCTACCATGTCTACTGAAATGTTAACTGTTGAGCTCAACAAATCTCTAGTCTATAGGACTCAGTCTTTAATTGTTTACTGATGGCTCTTTAAAAGCACTCAACTTTTCTATTATTCACAACTAATGTCATCGACTCCCACTTCTCTACCACCATCGATGATTTCATCGCCATAGAGAAAAAACCATCATCATATCCACTTAAACCATCGAATCTTACTTCCACTAATTGCTAGAATCTTAACGATAACGATCATCGGAATCCTCGTTCTCATTATCTTCCTCCACTACAAGCTCTTCTATAATCGTACAATGTTGTTTAATCAAATTCAATAGAGCAGTGGAACCCGATAATTCTCTTACTCATTTCTACGGTGAGCTACCGACGCGTTTGCGACTTCGAATCGGCTCTCCTATAATCATGCAAGGCTATACTACTTGATGGCCAGTCTTTGGCTATTAAGGTCATGAATTCTCAAGGCTTGATTCAAGATGATACTAGTGTATGAATTAATGCTCAATTGAAGCCTCTTAGATGCACTTCTTAATCAAAAGTGTATTGAGGTGATGGAATGTAAGAGAATGTTTAGCATTACTTTAGCATTACCATTGACATTGCGAAAGGCCTTGAGTATCTTCACTGTTTTTGTAATCCGTCTGTGATTCATGAGGATATTAAGCCTAGTAATGTGTTATTGGATTCTAATTTCAATGCTAAGATTGGAGATTTTGGCCTTGCATGAAAAAAAATAGAGGACTTAGAATAAATTGGTCAAGTTGTATTGGAGGTTGAAGAAGAGATGGATGAGATAAAGGGAAACCATAAGAAGAAAACGAAGAGAGATGAGAGTATTGGAATTAGAGGGAAAAATTCTTTAATCATGGAAGAAATGGAGAGTGCATGTTTGAGTGTGAGTTAATGATTGGTGGATTTGAAAATGGATGTGTCGGTATTGATCAATTGCTAGAGAGAAGTATAACAAGGGCTTTGGATTCCAAGACCTCACTTGAGAATGTGATGGCTTTGTCTATGTTGCCAGAGACTGTAGGTGATAAGCTAAGGAAATATGGGATGCACTTCAAAAGAAGTATGACATTAAGGAAGCTGGAACAAAGACGTATGTAGTCAGTAGATACATGAAGTATTAAATGACTAATGACATATATGTGGAAGCTCAATCACATGAACTATAAAAGATAGCACATGAAATAACTTCTGAAAGTATGGCTTTCGATGAACAATTTCAAGTTGCTGTTATTATATATAGATAAATTATCCTCTGTATAAGAATATTTCGAAGTTATAGAGACACTGAATATGATTCCAATATTTTCAATATTTTTTATAAAACTCATGGAATCATATATGAAAAAAATGCATCTTATTCTCCTCAAATAAATGGCAAAGCTAAAAGAAAAAAACATAACTTTTACTGAATTAGTTATTGCAATTTTATTAAACTCAGCGTTGCTTCCCATTAGTAAGGAGACATTTTATTAACAATTTGCTATGTGTTAAAGAGGGTGCCTAAATCTACTTGTAAAATTTCACCATATATGAAATTTTGAAAAATAAGAAACCTAACTTAACATATTTTAAAACTTGGGGTTGTTTAGCCTATGTTAGGATCTCTGATCCTAAAAGAAATAAACTTTTAGTAGTTTACCCATAACTAGAACTAGTTAACAAAATAAGGAATTAGACACTGAAATTAGGAGAAATAAACGAGCTCGAACCTCTAAGGATTTTGGGTCTGACTTTTATGCTTATACCTTAGAGAAAGATCCTCAAACTCTTTAAAAAGCCTTATCTTCTTTAGATGCCAACTTATGGGAAGAAAACATAAATGATGAAATGGACTCTCTTGAGTATAATAGAACTTGGCATTTAGTTGACTTACCGCCTGGTTGCGAAACTATAGGATGTAAATTGATACTAAAAAAGAAATTAAAACCCGATGATACTATTGAAAAGTACAAAGCTCTTCTTGTAGTCAAAGAAAAAATGTAGATTTCTTTGATACTTTTTTACCAGTCACACAAATAAATTCCATACGTGTGCTTTTCTCTCTTGCTGCTATCCATGATTTAGTAGTGTACCAAATGGATGTTAAAACTACATTCTTAAATGGTGACTTAGAAGAATAGATTTATATGGAGCAACTCGAGGGTTTCGTTTTCCCAGGTCAAAAGAATAAAGTTTGTAAACTAGATAAATCCATTTATAGTCTAAAACAAACACCTAAGTAATGGCATGAAAAATTTGATAATCTAGTTATCTCACATGGATTCAAAACGAATGAAAGTGACAAATACATTTACTATAAATCAAAAAATGACATTTGCACTATTATATGTTTATATATGGATGACATTCTTATTTTTGGGTCAAATATTCATGTTAATGTGAAAAATTTGTTGTGTGTTAACTTTGATATAAAAGTTCTGAGAGAAGTAACTGTAATCATTAGTATAAATATTATTAGGTCTGAAAAGGGACTTTTTCTAGATCAATCTCATTACATTAAGAAGATCTTAAAGAAATATAATTACCTTAACTACAAACTTGTATGTACTCCTTATAATCCTAGTGTAAAGTTGTTCAAGAATAACAGAGACGGTGTTAGACAAACTGAGTATGCAAGCATCATTGGTAACTTACGTTATGCTACTAACTACACTAGACCAGACATAGCTTATGTTGTGGGACTACTATGTAGGTTTACCAGTAAACCTAGTATAGAGCATTGGAATGTAATTAAAAGGGTCATGAGATATCTTAAGAAAACTATGAACCTTGGATTACATTATAAAAAGTTTCCTACTGTTCTAGAAGGACACGACAATGCTGATTGGAACACTCTATCAGAAGACTCCAAAGCAACTAACGACTATATATTTAGCATTATTGGTATAGTTGTTTCTTGGAAGTCTAAGAAATAGATAATACTCGCTCAATTTACTATGGAGTTTGAAATAATAGTACGAGCTATTGCTAGTAAAGAAGTAGGCTGGTTAAGAAGTCTCTTAGCTGAGATCCTTTTATGGGAAAGACTAATATTAGTTCTCCTGATCCACTGCAATAGTACCGCGGCTATTGCAAAGATTCAAAACTATTATTACAACGATAAGAGACGATAGATATGTCATAAGCACAATACTATTATAAAATTTCTCTTAGGAGCTGCTAGAATGGATCATGTATGTACTGATGAAAATTTGGCTAATCCTTTAACGAAAGGATTAACAAGAGAGAAAGTTTTCAAAACCTCAAAAGGAATAAGATTGATGTCCTTAGAATGAAGAGTCACTCATGATGGTAACCCAACTTATAGACTAGATATCCAAAGAAATAAGTTCAATGGGTAATAACAAGTCATGAAGTGATATGAGATGAATTATGCTATTATGAAGTCTCATTCTCTAGTATTAGAAGCATAAAGTCTTGAAGTAACAGAAAATATGAATTAATTATGAACTCTTAATGAGATCTATACTCTATGTGGAGTGGAGTATATAGTTACAGAAGTATTCTTGATAGACTCACCTATGTGAATGTGGAAGTATGGTCTCTTCCTATGTAAATTTTAGGTAAAATTTACTAGAGCATTTACTATACTAGGATACATGTGCATCGCCATAAAGCACAGGATTTTTGAACTACACCTTGGAAATATTGTGTGTATAATGTTGTTAGAGATAGAGTTCAAAACTACAAGTTACTCTAGTATATTCTAAAGTATCAATAATATCCAAAGGTTCAAATCAATAGACACATTTTGCTCATATACGATCTTATACTTTTAATTGATCGGTTGTTCAATGAAAACTATTTTTATATAAAATTCTAGTGAGTGATTGTTAGAAATGAATTTAAATAAAAAAATTGATGAGAATAAGTGCTAAATTTTATTCTTTTAAAATTTTGTCTCACATTGCTAGTTTACATCTCTTAGGATATGTTTAAATAAAGAAAGATTTACAATTGGGATTACACCCTAAGGGGCACCCACTTTTGTGGAAGGGGAGAGGACCTAAGCAATTGTGCTTCCACATACGTGTGCACATCGTTGTCGCCGCGATCTTTTCAATCGGCCGTGCCGTGCCTACTCGAGTCCGAGTGCGTGTGTGTGAGGTTAGGTGGCACTTTAATTTTTGGAAAAAAATCATTATTAAAACTATTCTTTCCAACAGACATTGCCGTTATTTTATGAGCATTATTTAGTAATAGTTATTTTCATAATTGGGTGAACATTACACATCTTTTTTCAACTATAAATAAAGGGCAATAGCTCTTAGTTTCAAGATACAACAAAAACTTGAAAAAACTACTTTTCATAGCAAACTCGGTCGAGAAAAAGAAAATTCAAAATTATTTTTTCAATTTTCCAATCAACATAAATATTTTAGAGGTATAGCACTATGGACTTCATCAGTGCAGTGAAGCTTTGAGACAGAAAAAATATTGAGTTGTTTCATCCTCAGAACGATGAGGTTGTATTTGCATGCACAAATTTGGACAGAGTCGCAAAACGTCTTAAAGAGAGCTACCTAGTCCACGACTCAACTCAAGCAATATATTTCAGTATATTAATAACATTGTTCTTATATTGTTTTCACGTGTTTTTTTTCAATAGTATCTCATAAAACATCTAAGTAAGTAAATCATTAGGAGTGAAGGTACATACATGGAGCTTTTTTGAAGAAAAAAAATTAAAATTCTTAACCATCCATTGTATTGATACAAGACGGTTAATTTGTCTACTTATAGGGGTGAGACTATGTAACATGAGATTGTCCACTTTGGTCTATAACTGTAAGTTTAACGGGACCTCACGGGTTTGCGAAACCATAAAACGTATCTTGTCATTTAGAGAGTGCTCAATAGGGTTATGGTTTTGATACCAACTAATACAAGATGATTAATCTATCTTCTTATTATAGAGTGTGACTCATTCCACATGACACGAGATTGTAAGTTCAACAAACTCAAGACCATAACTTCACAATTCAATGGGAGCTCACGATTTTGTTTATAGAAAAAAATCCTAAAATGTGTCATGTTATTTGAAGATTATTCACCATTTATAATCACGATATCATTTAACTTTTTAAATAATATAAGACATATATAAGTATATTATATCACATATTTGGGTTAGTTGTAATAAGATACAACACTTTTTGAAACAAAAAATGAAGTCCTCGAATCTTTGCTCATGCTCGTAAAAGGCCAAAAGGCCCCTTAGTTCCTGTTTCAGTTCGGTCTTATATCAAGGGGTCTAGTTTGTACATAAATCATTCTTATAACTCTAGCATATAAATATATAAGCATTTTTTTTTTCCAAGGAAAATATATAAGCACTGTTTAATCAAATATTACGTGGCCACAGAAAAAGAAAAAGAAATACTAGCTCGTGATTAAGCCCACTTGAATATGCGGTAGGTTGGAGTTCGAAATCCAATCATAAATATAAGTAATGTAATTATTTTAAAAAAATATTATTTAATTCCAATTATCAAAAAGTTTACTTCTAATATCTATATGAACTGGTAATGAGAATGCCTTTAATGCTCGGAATCATGATGAAATTACTTCCTCGTATGTTTAATTAATTAGGTTAAATTATAATATTTATATTAAATTTTAATTAGATTCACACTTAAATTTTTAAACATTTAAAACGTATAATTTGTTATTAAAATTTTAAAAATTTCTTATATAAATCTTAAAATTTTGATTAATAAATATTTATTTTAATAATTAAGTTATAAATTATGTATTAAATTTTAAAAATTTGATGATTAAATTGTCGAATTTAAAAAATTAAATATTTATATGTAAAATTATAAAATTTAAAAATTTAAAGATTTAAAGATTTAAAACATTAATTTTCGGAAAAGGTTGATTCTTTAAGATAAATATCATTTGCTTAAATTTTTGTAGTAATGGCTATCTGATTCACAAGAATTAGACATATCAGGAAATTGGAATTTATTAGATTAGTCAACATTAATTTTTTTACACTCTTTATTAATTATTGACTATAAACATAATCTTCGTTTAGTATTTTAATTGTGTTTGATAACTCCAGTCCCTACATGGTTTTGCGTGTACTTTATCTTGCTAGTCTCACGGGGGCAAAGATAATTGTTATATTAACTTTTAAATTAAATATTTATATAATTATAAATAAATTAGTTACATAAAATAATATTATATCATATTTAAATTTTTAATTTTTAACACTTAATATATAAAAAAATTCAATAATTAAAAAATAAATAATATTATTTTTTACTTTTAATATAATTGATGTAAATGCTAAATTTACTAAAGCCTAGATAAAGGAATCTAGTTGTAATAAGGGCTATAACTTTTACCGGAAAGAATTGAAACATGGATTTGCAATTATTACAAAATGTTAGATATGTGATTAGTGATCCATCCATAAGGTGGAACACCTAAACTAAGATAAATTATTTAAATCCTCAAAAAATTATTCATCCAAAATTGGGTATAACGAAATAATTAAGATTTACAATTGAAGTTATAATTTAGATAATATAACATAATTGTTGATACAAGTTTGTTAATAACAGTACTGAAACAATATTACTGGAAAAACCTGGTATGAACTGTTTGGGTTGAATCGCGGACTAGGTCGCTCTCTTTAAGATGTTTCGTGGCTCTGTCCAATTTGTGCAAGCAAACACAGCCCCGTCGTCCCCAATATAAAACAACCCAGAATCTTTTTTTCTCTATCTCGAAACTTCATTGCACTGATGAAGACCGGAATGCTACACCTGAAAAAATGTTGCTCGGAAAACTAAAAAACAACTTAAAGTTGCAGAGAGAATTGTTTGTAGTGAGAATTGTTTGCTGAGATTGTTGTGTTGTAAATGAGAGTTGAAGCCCTCTTTTATAGGTTTTAGAAACCGTGTGGCAATTATGAATAAAACGGTAATAAGAGCGTAACGGTCATTCTGAGTAATGAAGAGTAACGGCCTTTTCAGATTAAAGACGAGTAACGGATATTTTTGTGAGTAAATACGAGCAACCACTCTTTTTCTGAATAAAGAAGACAAACGGCCATTTAACGGCCATATTTTTAATAAAATAAAATAACGGTCATTTTTCTGAAGAAAAAATATATATATATAACAACCATTTTTGTAAGTGGAAAAGTTTTCCTTAAAAGAATATTTTACCAAAAAATAAAATACCACCTCACCTCACACACACGCACACGCACTCGCACTCGGACTTCGGCTCGCTCAACACAGCCGTCGGTCGGCCGCAGACGCGGCGGGCGCGATGTGCTTGGCGTGTGTAGTATCACATTTTGCCTAGGTCCTCTCCCCTTCCACAAAAGTGGGTGCCACGGGGTACTGATCCCAATGTAGGCCAACTCTTCACTATTTATACCTCTTTAAAATAATGTAAAAAACCAACGTGTGACAAGGCACATTTCCCAACAATCATTTATTTTATTAAATTTCATCTTTTTTCCAACAATCCACCACTTGAATTTTATATAAAAATAATTTTCATCGAGCAACCGAACAATTATAATATTGTGCA
Source organism: Hippophae rhamnoides (assembly GCA_033030585.1). Lineage (NCBI taxonomy): Eukaryota > Viridiplantae > Streptophyta > Magnoliopsida > Rosales > Elaeagnaceae > Hippophae > Hippophae rhamnoides. The sequence continues at coordinate 40,856,495 of CM065429.1, read as the reverse complement.
TAAGCAAAAATGTGTCTATCAACTTGAACCTTTGCATAGTGTTGATACTTTAAAATATACTAGAGTAACTCATAGTTTTGAAATCTATCTCTAACAATCATCACACACACAATCTTTCCAAGGTGTAGTTCAAAAAAGCCCGTGCTTTACGGCCATGCACGTGTATCCTAGTATAGTGACGCTCTAGTAAATTTTGCCCAAAAACTTTTCGTAGGAAGCGGCCACACTTCCACATTCGCATAGGTGAGTCTATCAAGAGTACTCCTGTAGCTATGTACTCCACTCCACATAGAGTATAGAACTCATTAAGAGTTTAACAATTAACTCATCCTTTTCTATCGCTTCAGGACTTCATGCTTTCAACAATATAAAATGGGATTTGATAAATAGCATGATACATCTCATATCACTTATTTACTTGTTATTACCCTTTCGAACTTATTTCTTGGGATCTCCCAGTCTATAAGTTGAGTTACCATCGTATAAGCGACTCTTCATTCTAAGGGCATTAATCCCATTCCTTTCGAGGTTTTGAAAACCTTTTTCTCTTGGTAATCCTTTCGTGAAGGATGCGCTATATTTTCATCGTAACGCATGATCCACTTTCTTACGACTCCGTAGAGAGAAATTCTCTGCAAGATCTTTAACATGGCGTATCTGTCGTCTCTTGCCGTTGTAGTAATCTGCGTCAATCTTTGCAATAGCCGCTGTACATATGTGGATCAAAACAGTGATGTCGGCCTTTTCCCATAAAGGGATCTCACCATGAGTTCTTGCTTGCTTTCTTCACTAGCAAAGTGGCTAGTGTTATCATTTCGAGGCTAATTGTAGATTGAGCCAATATTGTTTGTTTAGACTTTGAAACGCACCACCGGTATGTTAAAAATATAGCCACTAGTTGCTTTGGAATCTTCTGATAAAGTGTTCCAATCTGCATCGATGTATCCTTCTAAAACAGCGGGAAACTTTTTATAATGTAATCCAAGGTTCATAGTTCTCTTAAGGTATCTCATAACTCTTTCAATAGCATTCCAATGCTCTATACTAGGTCTACTGGTAAACCTACATATTAGTCCCACAACATAAGCTATGTCTGGTCTAGTGCAATCAGTTGCGTAATGTAAGCTACCAATGATGCTCGCATACTCAGTTTGTCTAACACTATCTCTTGTGTTCTTGAACAACTTTACACTAGGATTGTAAGGAGTACATGCAGGTTTACAGTTAAAGTAATTATATTTCTTTAAGATCTTCTCAATGTAGTGAGATTGATCTAGAGAAATTCCCTTTTCAGACCTAGTTATTTTTATACCAAGGATTACACTCGCTTCTCCGAGATCTTTCATATCAAAATTAGCTCTTAACAATGTTTTCACTTTATTCACAACATAAATATTTGATCCAAAAATAAGCATGTCATCCACATATAAACATATAATAGTGCAAATAGTATCTTCTAATTTATAATAAATACATTTGTCACTTTCATTTATTTTGAATCCATGTGAGATAATTAGATTATCAAATTTTTCATGCCATTGCTTAGGTGCTTGTTTTAGACCATAAAGAGATTTATCTAATTTACAAACTTTATTTTCTTGACCTGGGATAACAAAACCTTCAGGTTGATCCATATAAATTTCTTCTTCTAAATCACCATTTAAGAAAGCAATTTTAACATCCATTTGATGTACTACTAAGTCATGGATAGCAGCGAGAGAGAAAAGTACACGTATGGAAGTTATTCGTGTAACTGGTGAAAAGGTTTCAAAGAAATCTACATTTTCCCTTTGCCTATATCCTTTAACTACAAGACGAGCTTTATATTTTTCAATAGTACCATCGGGTTTTAATTTCTTTTTTAGTATCCATTTACATCCAATGGTTTTGAAACCAGGAGGTAAGTCAACTAAATGCCAAGTCTTATTATACTCAAGTGAGTCCATTTCATCATTTATGGCTTCTTCCCATAAGTTGGCATCTAAAGAAGATAAGGCTTTAATAGTTTGAGATCTTCCTCTAAGGTATAAGCATAAAAATCAGGCACAAAATCCTTAAGGGTTCATGCTCGTTTAATTCTTCGGTTCGTTCAGTAGTTCTAGTTAAAGGTAATCTACTAGAAGACGTGCCTCCACTATTCTTAGATTTGAAGGGAAACCTATGTTCATAGAAATCAGATCATTTGATTCTATAACTACGATCTTTTTAAGTCATAGAATTTATAAGCTTTACTATTCACGGCGTATCCTATGAATACACATTCATAAGCTCTACTAGCAAGTTTATTTCTTTTAGGATCGGGGATTCTAACATAGGCTAAAACAACCCCAAGTTTTAAAATAAGTTAAATTAGGTTTCTTATTTTTTCAAAATTTCATAGGGTGAAATTTTATTTGTAGATTTAGGCACTCTATTTGTACATGTGCAAACAGTTAATAAAATTTCTCCCTACTGAATGGAAGCGGCCTTTGAGTTTAATAAAATTGCAACAACTGATTCAGTAAAAGTTCTATTTTTTCTTTCAGCTTTGCCATTCATTTTAGGAGAATAAGGTGCAGTTTTTTCATAAATAATTCCATGAGTTTTATAAAAATCATTGAAGATATTGGAATTATATTCGGTGCCTCTATCACTTCGAAACCTTTTTATTTTCCTATTAAGTTGATTTTCAATCTCAGTTATAAATATTTTAAACATGTCAAACGCTTCACTTTTATTTTTCGTTAGATATACATAAGTGTAATCTGAACAATCATCTATAAAAGTTATAAAATAACATTTTCCATTTCTTGTTAAATTTCCATCAAGTTCACATATATCAGAATGAATTAATTCTAAAGGTTCAGATTCTCTAACTATTGATTTATGTGAAGTTTTGGTTATTTTAGCTTGACTACAAAAATCACATTTTTCAAAATCATTTAAAGATAGTTTAGGAATTAGTTCTAAGCTACTCGTATTTCTTGATTATGCGTTTATTAACATGACAAAGTCTAGCATGCCAAATATTAAAAGAACTCAACATGTAAGGGAAGATGAGATTTTATTGATTTCAACGTTTAATTTAAACATGCCATCAATGGGTGCACTTTTCCACGACAAATATATTATTTTTTAGTTATAGTATATAAATCGGCTCCTATAGTTTGAGTAAACCCAACTTTGTTAAGAAGATAGCCCCAAAACCAAGTTCTTTCTCATCTTTGGAGTATGCGAGGACATCTTTCAAGATGACAAGGTATTTCCAAGAGGTAAACTTCAATACCACCTCACTAGTACCAAGAACTTTAGTGGATGGGAGTCGCCCAACAAGACTTTCTTATCCCTCGGAATCGAGAATAGGACTTGAACATGTCTCGATCATAGCAAACATGGCGAGAAGCGGTGTCTACCCAGCACCCTCGATCCACCAAAAAATTAACTTCGGATATCATAACAATAAGTTGATCTTCTGTAAGGTTCGTCATGGCAGGACGATTCCTGTTGCTAGCTTTCTAGCTGTGGCTGTGTCTCATATAACTATAACACATGAATGTGATATTCCCATGGGGTTGAGGTCCATTCGGGAAGGATAGTTTCTATTTCTGCTTTTGGTGGTTGCGGTTATGGTTATTATTACGATTACGAGTTTTCATATTTCTACCTTTAGGTTTCGTCAGAGCGAGTGGTTTCTTATTGGTATTGTTATTTAAGACTACGAGTATTTCATCTCTTTGGTCTTATTTTCGGGCTTCTTCTTCTATTCTTAATCGGGTTATAAGACTTTCTAAAGAAAATTCCTTGGTTTTATGCCTAAGTGTATTCTTAAAATCTTTACAAGCATGGGGTAATTTATATATAATAACAACTACTTGAAATTGTTCATCTAAAGTCATACATTCAAGTTATTTAGGTGTTATCTTCTCAGATTCGTGTGATTGAGCTTCCACTGATTTGCCATCAATCATTTGAAACTTCATGTACCTACTGACAGCATACTTCTTAGTTCCAACTTCTTTAGTGTCGTACTTCTTTTGAAGTGCTTCCCAAATTTTCTTAGTAGACTTATCAGAGTTATAATAGTCATATAGATCATCAGCTAAACCATTAAGAATATAATTTTTGCACAGAAAATCATTTTGCATCCAGGTGTCTAAATCCTTAGTTCATCTTCATTAGGAGGAGTAGACTGTATTGGTTTTTCAATAGTAAGGGCATAAACGACTTTTTTCATGGTTAAGAAAAATAACATTTTTTGTCTCCATCTTTTAAAGTGTAGTCCCTCAAAACGGAATGGTTTGTTTAGATCAGTAGTTAACATTTCAGTAGACATGACAGATTGAAATACGTCTTAAAATTTTTGATACAAGTTTGTTAATAACAGTACTGAAACAATATTACCGGAAAAACCTGGTATGAATTACTTGGGTTGAGTCGCGGACTAGTAACGGATATTTTTGTGAATAAATACGAGCAACGGCTCTTTTTCTGAATAAAGAAGACAAACGGCCATTTAACGGCCATATTTTTAATAAAAGAAAATAACGGTCATTTTTCTGAAGAAAAAAAATATATATATAACAACCATTTTTGTAAATGGAAAAGTTTTCTTTAAAAGAATATTTTACCAAAAAATAAAATACCACCTCACCACACGGACTCGGCTCGGCACGACCGACGATGGTGGCGCGCACGTGCGCGTGTGAGGTATCACATTTACCTAGGTCATCTCCACTTCCACAAAAGTGGGTGCCCCTTGGTCCTAATCCCAATAGCCAACTTTTCACTATTTATATCTCTTTAAAATAACGTAAAAAAACAATGTGGGACAAGTCACATTTCCTAACCATCATTGTTTTTATTAAATTTCATCTTTTTTCCATCAATAAGTTTTTTTTAAGTTAAAATTAACTTCTTTTTTATAAACATATTAATTTTTTTATCATTATAAGTTATAATTTGGATACAAATAATTTATATTTTTATAATATTTAATTTCAAGATAAAAAACACGAAAACAAAATATGCACACGTACACAACAAAACACAATATATTTTATCTGGAATGGTAAAAGTGTGGGAGCTAATTCATCATATTAAAGTTGGAATCTGGATATTCTCTTCCGCACTCAAAATAAGCTTAAGCATTAACAAGTGTTCTACAATAATTAGATTGTAAAAGTTTGATATTTTCCAAGGGAATTAATTATGTTTTGAATGGTTATATATTGATTTTTGAATAAATATAATTTAATGATATATTTATTTCTTTTTTATAATTAATTTTTTATTTATTTTAAAAATAATTTATTAATTTAAGTTTTTATATTTATTAACACATATATATATATATATATATATTAAATATCATTATCATTTTTCACTTATTATATAAACGATTCGTAATAACAAAACCCCTCTATATATATTACAAATATATTCTGCCAACAAAATAATATATATTGCTATACAGGAAAAAATAATTATAGAGGCAGAATGGAATAAACAAATAAGTAATTAAGTATATACACATCCCACATGTAATATAATATAATAATTTAATGAAGTTTTTTATGTTATTAAAATCAAATCATAAAAAAAATTGATATATCTTAATTCTATTTAAATATCATATATATTATATCATTATCTCATTTTATTTAAATATCATATAATTAGATTATAGTATTAATGAGTCTAACTTTAAATATATATTGTATCATTATTTATACTAAATATATATATAAATAATCATGTATCATATTTTTTATTATTTTTATTATTTTATTTAAACTATTAAAAACAAATGAGATATTTTAAGTGTCTTATTATTATCTCATTTCATTACAAATAAAATAAAATAAGATAAGATAAAATTATTTTTAAAAATTAATAAATTGTATCATTAATCTCGTAAATACCTCATCATAATTTACACTTATAAAGGGTAAGTAATACCAAAACCATATCGAGCTCTCAAACTATTTAATTAGAACAATTCAGTTCAACTCTAAGTACGGGTCAGCTGGGTTACAAACCAAACTGACCCGTTATTCTAATAATAAATATAATATACCTATTTTCTCAACATGAAAGTTAGTAATATATTTGTGGTTGCATGCAACAGGGTTACATGGTCCCCGTAATAAGCAAGAGTGAAGCTGTAGCAAGAAACAAGCTATTAATTAAGGCTAGTAATATTTCATGATAAAAGATTAGGTTTCTAAACACAGATCCTAGCCAGATCTACATGTGTTTGGGCCTAATGAGTTTTACTACTTTCATCGTGGCGTTAATCGCCCACCTTTGTTGGTAGAGTAGAATGCATTAAGATCCTTATCCCACATCGATTAAGAACAAAATAACAATACTGTTTATAAGCTTAAACAACACTTAACTTAATAAGATCTTATTAGATTGAATTAAGTAACTAATTGTACTCTTAACTTTCTTATGGTTACCGATTGGAATGTTTGTATCAATCCTTAGAGTCTACTTAAACATCCCATTACATGAAAGAATTGCTTTTTACAACTACAAGCTTTTAGGCATTAAAGTCATAGTTAAGGGCACTCCACCTCCCCCTAAAAAAAAGGAAGAAAATGGAGCCCTATTTGTTTGCAATCATAGAAGACGCAGTCGTGACAGCTGTTGCTTTAGGAAGAAAAATAAGTGCTGTCACATACAGTATAAGTAAATTTAGTGAACTAATCTCACCAATTAAAGCAGTGGCTTTATCAAGAGAACGAGAAAAAGAAGCTGAAAATATCAAAAGATTACTTGAAGAAGGAACTACTTGTAGAGAACCTTTTTTGTTAAGGTTTAGTGCATTATTTGCTGAGTTAGCAGAGAGAATAGTCCCAGTTGCAATTAACACAAAGCAAAGTGTATTTAATGGGACATCTACATGAGGTTACAAATTTTTGGATCCTTATTTTGTGTTCATGAATCCTATGCCTACATATGAGATCCCTTTTTTTTTTTAATGAACTGCCTATTGAGCTTACTTGCAAAGGAGGCAAATCACCTATTGAAGTTGCAAATTATATTCAAAGACTGTTGAGTAGGACTTTGGGATTTGAATGTACAAATTTAACTAGGAAGGAAAAGTATGTTATGCTTGCTGGAACTGATGGTAGAGTGATTTCCAAGAAAGAAAATCAAAAGGAATAAAAAGTTTGTTTTATATATATATATAGGATTATTAATTTAATTTTATGATTTTTTCTATTGTTTTTCATACTAACTAACTACGTCAAAATTGTAAAATAGAATGTCTTAAACTATTATTTATATATAACAATTATATATAAATGAATTGTTCGTGTTCGTATATGGATCCATCATATTAATTTGGATATTTATTATGTTATGAAATTCTAAACATGCAAATGTTAATTAATTATTAGTATTTTTAAATTATTAAATTGAGGACTTAAATTATGACCAGCTTGTGCAATTATTGTGGGCCTTGTCTCTTATGTACAGTATTAGACATTAACTTTTGGGGGGTAAATGTGGCGTTACCAATTGGTTAAAAAAGGTCGAAGAAAAGATGGAGTTGCTGAATTTACTCCTCGTGGTCCTGCATACTCCTGAGACCACAACTTTTGCTTTGAGTTTTCAGACATGTGTAACCGATTATAATGGTTGATTCTCTACAATTTGATCAAAAAATTTAATTAGAAATATATTAAAGATATAAAGTTATACACTATAAACAAGAAATTTTTTATAAAAAGTACATTCAATATCTTGAAGTAACGAGCTTATCTAAAATTTGTATACAAAAATTTCCATACAAGACAGATAAAAAACATATATCTAGAAATTAATTTAAGTGAACTAAATTATTTTTCAAAAAACTTCAAAAGCGCAATCAAAAAGTTTAGAAAAAATATTAAAAAATGTGACAGACCTATTTATCTCATATTTTTTAGTTTACTAATGGACTAGAATAAGGAATGATGTATTAATCCCTACCACTTCATCAAGATAAAGATTTTTAATACAAACAGAAAAGTTTCCAAACCAATAGCACTTCCACCAAATGAATTCAATATAGAAGAACTCTATGTACTAAGGGGTCAAATGTTAGTCAAAATTTACTATAAACTCATTAAGATTGATAATTCTACTCAAATCAAAGTAAATTATTCAACTAGTAAAGTCATGATTATTTCTCATAGTAGTATGGCTCTTTCAAAGGATGATGGTGAAAAAAATTACCAAATATGAAATCAATTTTAACAACAATAGCTTGAAAATTGGTCAAGAAATAAGGAATGTATTTCGCTTCTATGCTAGGAAAGTCAATAAAAATCACATATGAATCTATTGTATCAAATACAAAGAAGAAAAAGATACATCATCATCAACATTATTAAAAAAATTGTTAGTAGAAAACGAAAAATAAGAATAAAGAGAGGAATTGTTGTAAGAATAGACAAAGAAAATAAAGGTGTTGTTTCACATCTTAATTGGCAGCATATGCTAAGGAAAAAAAAAGTAGCTACTATGTAAAGTAGAAAAGCAAATGAATTATTAAAGTAAGTAGAAAATAGTAATTTTAATCTTGTTAATAGACATTTCTTATACTATAAAAAGAACCCTTATTTTCATTTCAAAACACACAAAAAATTAGAGCACTCTACCCTACAAAAACACACAAACTCTAGCAAAAAAATCTCCACTATCTAGAAAATCCAAAACCAATAATTATGAGCGGCTAATAATTCCTTTAAGAAAGTTGGCCTTAAGTTTGTAATAATTATTATCTTATGAATAAAATAGAGCTTAGTTACTCTTTCTTAGTAAGTAAAAAATTGGACACCATCTATGTATGAATGCAAAAGGCTCACCATTATCAAGAGGGTGTTGAGGTTTGAGCAAAATTAAGGCATAACAGATGTAACAAAAGGAGACGAACAAAAAGAAAGACTTTGGTAGACCCATTAAATTCAAGTATAAATTTAGGTGAGTTAAGAATCTTAAATATTTAGAAATTTGCTTACATAAAGTTATAATAATGATAAACATGAAAATGGAAATAGAAAGAAAAATAAAAAAGGATTTTTAATTACAGGATTAAAACAACAGTTTCAAAAGAAATTAAAATGAAAGATAAAAATCTACTTCTATTAGAAAAAAATTATAACTTAACCTTAAATGATTATTTCAAAGATGAGAATTATGAAATTTGTCTTAAAAATTTTAAAAAGTTCAACTTCTTATTAGATATCTATACAGATTATATTAAAATTATCACAAACATCATAGATTATCATGTTTCAAGGACATTAAGAGATTACTTTAGTCAAAAATATGTAAAAATAAAAGAAGAAAAATTCAACAACTTAATAATTTGATACTACTTTCCTTGAAGATTACAAGTACATTGATGTATACAAAAAAAAATATGTTTATATATTATAAATAGGAAAAAATGTACATTTAATATACATGACTTATCAAAGTTCCAATAAATTAACAAGTATATTTAGGCCAGATTGACTAGGATTCTTACATAGTAGTACCTAACGATCAAAAACTAATAAATTGGTATTAGAGCTAAGGAATATGAATAAAAATTAATGAAAAAGTTAATACTATTAATTTTGAGAAAAAAAAATAATATTAACTATAAAATTGAAGAATTTTTTACAACCTCAAATACACAAGTGAATATATATTAGGTTTATTTTAGATATATATATATATATATATCCTACCGTATGTATCACACATTTATTTCAAAATAATATTAATTGTATAACTTTAATATCATCGAAGTGTAGGTTTAGGCAGCCCTAAGTATTTATAGACTCTATAAAATTGACGTAGCTTGATTATTGACACAAAATATATATATATATATATATATATATATATATATATATATATATATATATATATATATATATATATATATATAAATACACTGAAGATGAGCCAACGCATGTTTTATAATTTTTACTAGACAATACAGTATATGACTTAACTTGAGATTATCTGACTACCTAGGTAACTCTAACATAGTACAGTAGAAAATAGAGTTAATTTTTTTAAGCATTTACAATAAAATAAAATAAAATAAAATTAAACGTCTAGAAATTAATTAACAATTTGAAGAAACAGAGTTAGTTCTCTTCAAATAAGAGGAATTAGAAGAAGAATTCAAGAACTGGATGCAATCCTCTAAAGCTTGAGCCCGATGAGAATCGTCTAATAAAGAACGTGACCTGTTCAAATTCGATGAAGACGAAACCTTAGGAGAAGACTTTGATTTCTTAGATACAAGACATATAACTTTTCCCACTTTAGTCTTCAAATCACTAAGCAATTTCATCGCTGAATCTTTAGGCTCAACTCTCGTGATCATCCTTTTTTTGCTGCTTTCAGACCAAACAATGTCTTTGAGAAAGATGGGTTTTTCGTAATTACCATCAGGACTGAAACTCACCCTCCTTGCCTTTTTTGACATTTTAAATGAAATAAATAACAAATTAAGCCCTCTATATCTGGGAGATCAATATGATTATAGTTAATTAGCTAGCTCTTCTTCTTTTGAAATGATAACAAGTAGAGAGAGAACAGAGAAGGGGGTATGTATTTGTATGAAGAAGAAAAGGAGACAAATTGGATAGGTTGGAAGGAGTATTTATGATGAATCAACGTGGGGTAATTAAAGAAATAAAGTAAAAGCTAGTGGGATAATTCCATAAATAATATACTTATCATAATTATAAATAAATAAAAAAGCGTAACAAGAAGATGTATAGGAGTGGTTTTTTCTGACTCTAGAGTAGTGAATATAACTTTGGGTTTTGTTATATTCTCTACAAAAGCAAATGCTTGTTTGACTGAATACTGAAGAATGAGATTGGTTCATATTCTCACGCTATTTCAATTTACGTGCATAAGCCATGCACATGCGTATTTTAATCAAAACTAAGCACTATTAGGAACTAATTATAGATTTTGTTGTATTTATATTTTACTTCCAAAAATAAGACAATTGTCACGGATGAATGCGTGATTATGTATTGGTATTAAGAATATTTCTTTTTTTTAGTTATTTTTTATTTCTATATTGATTTTATAGAAAATAGAAATTAATTCATAATTCATACAGTATTAGGTCGAACTTTTCTTTGATATCAAGGTAATTGCTATGAATAGTCGTCGACTACCAACAAAGGTAAAAAAATTAGACGTATTCTGATCGCCCGAAAAGGACAAAAGAAACATCTTGTTCTTTTTGATGTAAGTATTATTTGGAATGCTTACGCATAAAGTAGTTTTTTTAGAACAGGTCCAAGTTAAATAACAATGATTTGAAACACTTCTTTAACGTAACTTTTACTTATTCAAATAACAATTAAGGTGAAATAGAACAGATCCAAGTTAAATAACAATGATTTGAAACACTTTTTTAACATAACTTTTACTTATTCAAATAACAATTAAGGTGAAATAGGGTATGTAACAGTAAATCTCTTTATCAAAGAGATTTATTGAAAATCAATAAAAAGAAAAAAAAAATAATGATAATGAAATTCATAAACACTTGTGTTGGATTGACATTTTTATTCACATTTTTTTCCATCAAGAACGTTTTATAAAACTCTTTGACTCCCAAATTTAGGGTATCTTATTTTCACACAATTATAAAGTGGAATATAGGACTCATGCCGCTTTAGGTTCTTTAAATTTCGTAGGAGTATAAAAAATTCACTTTCTTCATAAAAAAGAAAGGGTATAACCAATAAGGATTTCCTTTTTGATTCATCCCTGGAGTTGAATACCAGGAACAGAGAGTTTTCTCCCATTTTGATAGTTTTAAGAATGAGTGATTACCCTACTATGACCTTTACTGTATAATTAGAAATTAGAAAAGAAAAATGGTTATTTCACCCTTCCTTTTTTTATCCAATGTTGAATCGATAACACCATTCTTTTTTTTTATCTTTTTTATCCAATGCTAAATTGATGTATAAAGTAAGAAGAATTCTTTGGATTTGAAGAAAAAAAAAACAACCCTGTTGATAACGATTTGTTTGGTCAAAATAGTCCTCTGAATATTATATTCTTGAATGAATTATCAATTTTGATAAATTTAAATATGAATAGTGGATAGGCTCATTACATTATATATATATATATATATATATGAGAATTCTCATAAATAATTGAGTGGGAGAGCCAAATGAATTGAAAAATTCATGTTTAACTTACCCTAATTGACACCAACAAGTAAAATCTTCTTAGATCTCAAGACTACAAGATCCATCCGTCGAGTAGGGATGAAAGTTGGCCTTAGTGATCCGATGGTGCCGAGTAGAAGGGTCGTCACTCGATGGATAAAAGTGCAAATCCTCTTTTTCCCAATTCAAATTTGGGTGTTGCCTAATCAATAAAAGAATCGAAATACCTTATCCTATATTTATAATATAACTTGACAATTGTTTTTCACCATAAGTAAGTAGAAGAAAGGAACTCTTGATATTTGCTTGATTCTAAGCATTCAGGGTTCTCTAAAATGCAGTAAATACTTGCATTAGGGTTTCACTAGCAGTGAAGAAGAACTAATCAAACTTGATACCATAGCCCTTCTACTTCTAGAAACTATTGTGAATTTTATTTGTAAATTTTATTTACTTTTTATGATACTCCAAATTCGGGAGTCCAAGAGTTTTATAAAGCATTCTTGATGAAAAAAACATGTGATCAAATTGCAAATATATAGATAAAGAGATGTGTTGTTCTTGATCCTACTTCACCTCAATTGTTATTTGAATAAGTAAAAGTTATGTCTTGCTTGTATTGTATCATTTGATCTATGTACCGAAACTGATAAGATTCAAGATTATGTAAAATTATACATGAAAGATCCTCATGCAAATGACTTATATGCTAGGAACCAGATTTGAATTGGTGACAAAAGGATTTTCAATCCACTACTCTACCAATTGAGCTATCCTGACCATTCATAGCACCATTTGATACATACAACACCTAGTAAACATTGTTTAGGACTAGGATTACTGGGATATCTAATCCCATTTACTCCCCTAGCTTTCACCAAAATCTAATTTTTGTGAGATCGTCAATATTGTACCAAGAGTGTTTTTCCCTTTTTCACTTCACAAAGATCAAAATAAATGAACATTCATTTTCTTTCTGCGGAAGGAAAAGGTCTTTCATCATGTTAATTAATTGATTATGATAAATTGGATAACATTTTGCAATTTGTTTCTTCTACAATAACTCATCTTTTCAAAAGTTTTGATGGAAAGATTCTTAGTTTAATATTGGATATTCTTTTTCTATCTAAATTATTTTGAATTTTAGGTTCCATTTATATACTCGGTGGAATCTGGCATATCTTAACCAAACCCTTTTGCGTAGGCTCATGGTGCACTTGTATGGTCATTCACCCAATTTAGATTTGCACATATAGGACAAATGCCTCAAGATTGCGTCTTTTTTTGTAAATTCTTGCTCCCATTGGACCATTTGTGTCTATATGCATTAGGATCCTGATTTATGAAAATGGGTGCCCGAGTTATTATATATATTATGAGTGATATAGAAATGGATGGAGTAATATCTTCCTTTATCCAATAAAAGTATTTTGAGACCTATTTAATGGTTACCGCTAACTGCTTTTTGTCCCAAATATTTAGGGTTGCTTTTTCCATTCATACTCTATGTATTGAGAAATATTTACCATCTAAAAAGAGGGGGGAAAGGTCCAATTAGCCATATGATGGTGAATTCATTCCCAGGCCTTGTACACACCACCCATCAGAGTATGGGAATTGGCCATGCCCTTATTTGGTTGCCCTAAGAGCAATTGTTTATGGCCATTATAGAGAAATCCGTTTCACTTTCATCAAAACCTTTATATAGTGATATGACGATGCAGAGTGAAAAGGTAATCACTCGACGAATAAAAGTTACTCTAAGAATAATATGCTTATTCCTCTTCTTCAAACTCTGACTCGTATTATTCATAAAGGAATCTAAGAGAAAGAAGTAAGAAATCCTCTTTTCATTGTGTGGGCCTTCCACTAGGAGCCCATTATGCCAAAAACGAAAGAAGCCCCATCCTTTTCTTTCCTTTTCATATATGAAAAAAAAAGGATCTCTTAGGTTCAAGATTGATCTTTTTTTAATAAAGAGTTCATTAGGTTCGTTGTGATACAAGAAGTCTTTTTTTTTTGGCAAAAATTGAAACCATAAGAAACTTATACAAATACAACCAAAAATAAAAAAACAAGTTTCTTCTAGTTTCAATTTATGCCAACAAAAAGATTTCTTATGTCACAGCCAACCCAATGAACTCTTTATTAAAAAAAGGTTCATCCTGAACCTAAGAGATCCTTCCTTTTTTCATATATAAAATATGAGATTTTCTTAAATTGATTCTTGCCAAATTCCACCATGTATACAAATGGAACCTAACTATACATGCCCTCTAATTATATCTTCTAAATCGTCCAAAGCCCATCTCATGGTATCTAAGTTGAGAGAGATAAATTGAACAAGTATTTTCATTCCTTCATTTATTTTGGCTTTTTGACCCCATATTATAAGGTGAAATAGACATGTTTGTGAAGTAACGGACTACCTATACTTGGTAGAAAGACCTTATGAAACTTCATTGTTTCTTAGGATTAGCTTTGGGCCTTTCATGTGCAACTTAGGTGGAAGACAAAGAAGGCCCCCGTAAAGGAGTTATGGATACTACTATATGAACATTAGATGTTAGATATCTTACCTTATTGAGACATGACCAAAAAAAATATTATAACTCATAATTAATTCCTAATTGAATATTAAGAGTAATGGGACACTCTAATAAATCTATTAGAATTGGCTCTGTATCAATAATATCTCATCATTCAAATTCTTTTGGCACCTTTTCCCATTTTTTTCTCGGATTAACCGAAAGAAAAGATAAGTGTAATATAAAAAAAGATTCATAAGTGGTTGTTAATAGAGTTGAAGTTATCAAATTCTCCATGATAGCTTATGATTGGTAACTCATATAATTTTTAACGATAAAGACAAGGGACATGCCATCAATGTTTAATGCAACAGTGACCTTCTTTCTTAGTGAAGTTATTTTCTCAAAAAAGAAAAAAAGAAAAGAAAAGAAAAATTATCTCAAATATTGATAAGTGAGCTAGTATTGGTCTATTGAATTAACTTGATTTAACTTCTAATTACTATAAAAAAAATTAATCAACCTAAGGAAGAAAAGGCACATCACATAAAGTTTGGTGTTATCTTTATGTTATATGTGGTTTTGAATCCACTTTTGTAATATAAAGTTGGTGTTATCTTTATGTTATATGTGGTTTTGAATCCACTTTTGTAATATAAAATAATTAGATGTATCAAAAAAATAAATTATATTTCGGAGATGGAATAGAAAATTGCTTTCGTCCCTTTTCTCTGTTTCTATATCAAAGAGCATTTAGAAGATGACAAAATTTAAGGCTTAGGGAAATTTAAAGAGTTCTTGATCTGCAATAGTGTGCTTTCTTTATGAGGAAATTTTTTAAGGAGAGATCGAAGGAGGAAAATAGTCCTAGTTCTCGATATAAAATATGTGGTTTCTTAATTCTCAATAGAGGGAAAAGCTGACTTCCGGTCATTCCCATCAACTCATCTCTGTCTTTTATATTACCCTTATAAAACTAGCATCAAGAATCAACAATCAAAAAGCTTTTCCGAACTCCCTTTTCTCGACATCAACGTCGGTACTATAAGTGTTTGCATTAACTAGGAATAACGTTGCAATTTTACGATCAATGAACTAAGGTGACATTTGATTCATGGAATAAAATGTGAATGAGAATAGAATCATTGGAATCAAAGAAGACATTAGTATTATAATGTTTGGTTTACAACTCAAATAGAATGAAAAATACTATATATTATCTTAATACTCATATATTCAATAAAGTTTAAATAATATCATTTAATTATTATTTTTTCTTCACACAAAATACATTATTGAAATTATTATTTTTCTAAATAATTATTACTTAAAAATAAAATATATTATTAAAATTATAATTTTTTTCTAAATAGGGTTTAGGGTTTTGAAGTTTGGGATTTGGGTTTTAGGTTTTGGGAGTTGAGATTTAGGGTTTTGGGTTTTAGGATTTGAGATTTAGGGTTTTGGGTTTTGGGATTTGAGATTTGAGATTTGAGATTTGGGGTTTAGGGTTTAAAGTTATATTTGTGAATACATGTTTAGGGTTATATTTGTGGGTTAAGGTTTAGTGTTAAAATTATTATTTTTTAAATAGGATTTAAGGTTTTTGGATTTAAGGTTTAAGGTTATATTTATGGGTTAAGGGTTAGGGTTAAAATTATTATTTTTCTAAATAGAGTATTGGGATTTTGATTTTAGGGTTTATAGTTATATTTATGGGTTAAGGTTTAGGATTAAAAATATTATTTTTCTAAATATGATTTAGGATTTTAGGGTTTGAGATTTAGGGTTTTAGATTTAAGGTTTAGGGTTTAAAGCTTAGGGTTATTTTTGGGGTTGGAGTAAAATTGAAAAAAAATTGAGATGGGAATAGAAACATGATTCCTTAATGGGGAGAAGAAATTCTGATTCCTTTTCTTTTAGAAATCGATTCCATTACATTCTCACATTTCCACCCAACTAAACATAAAATTGGAAGGAATCAATTCTGAATTTATTCCATTCCAATCAACTATGCATGGGGTAAAAGAAAATACGTGATTATCATGACTCTAATAATCAAGCTTTAAACATTGATTTGTGATCAAAATCTCAATAATTCCTCTCTTATTTTTCTGAATAATGTGATTTCCATTGATCTAATGGTGGTGTTATGAGAGCTTTGTTAGGATTTGTTAAGATTTGAGGAGATTGTACATCGATTATCGCATCCTTGCTCATACTTCTTGAATCATTGAGGTTTGATCATATTTCTTCTATTCTCTAATTGATCATATGTCTCAATAATTCTAAGGAATTTTGTCTTGAATTATGAGGTCTTAGATTTTAGAACAGACTCTGTATTTTGGTGCAACCTTTGTGATTGTTCTACTATTTGATTTGTTACTTGATTTGTGAGATTATAATAGATTAGAAATAAAGATTTTTACTATTGCTTGCTAAATTACAAAGTTTTTTTTCACTTCTATTCGTGAGCTATTACCTTGGGTATGTTCTCTCCAATAGCTGTATCTTCTTAGCTGCTACCTAATTTTACTTGTTGATTGTCTTTTGTATCCAAGTTGATCTCACTAGTGTCCTAACTTTGTTTTTGATCAAAATGGGAAATGAAAATATGGCTAGAATTTTTTAGAAGCTACATGTAGTAACCACGAGGGTGGAGTGCTTTCTAGCTCAACATAAAGAGCTTTTTGTGATTATTAATAAGGAAAATCTTATATTTAAAAAATAAAAATTATTACTCTTTGGTTTGGTAAGAGAGATATGTGATGCTAATCTTATAAACAAAGTTGAAATAGATTTATTCTTGTATAATTTGTAATAGATAGCTAGCAAGGCAACTAGAAACAATATCATGAATGCTTTTGTTTTGGATACATTCATAAAAGATGAGACACTACTACAAAAATAGGCATTAAAGTTGGTTCGTTGAACCGACTTTAAATTGAGCGACTTAAAATGTAAAGTCGATTCACGCGATGAATCGACGCTACATGTAAAGTCGGTTCATCGCGTGAACCAACTTTACCCGTACAATTTATGATTTTTTTTATTTGTATTCTCATTTTTCGTATTATTTAATATATATATATATATATATATATATATATATATATATATATCATAAAAAACTAAAATATAAATAATAATACAAATAATTAAAAATTTAAATATATTTAATTACTCGATAATTAAATTTATTACAAAAATAAATAATGTATATATATATAATACATATAGTTAACTTAAATTATAAATAAAATAATATCGTCAAAGTGTAATTGGATGCGATCGAGTAAGCTTGGTTGGCATAGAATCTTGATTGGTCTTCACAAGCATTATGACAAGAAAACTAGACAAAAAAAATAGTTGATCCATATAACAATTCATATTCTCCTACATACATAAGTACGTAAAACATCCATCAAACAAGCAGAGATTCCAGATAAATTCATATTTATAAACAAATGATTAATAAAGTGTTAATATGAGTTCGTAAAAAAAGTAGGAAAGAGAGATGATATGTATTATTATATATAAATTTCTTAATTATTAGAATATATATCAAAACATACATAATAAAAAACAGTTATCATTTTAATCATTTTACAAAATCATTTCTATACAAATTAAAAAATAAGCAACATGTTAGCATAAATATATAAAAATCAATCACTTTAGTTGATTCTAATTTCTAAGCATGTTACTATATCATAATTAAAAAGTAATATTAATTATACGTATATAATATTCTATAAAAGTATATAGGGACTAATATAGTAACATATATAAATAATAATAATAATTATTATTTGATTTTTATTAATATATATATATATATATTATTTAAATTATTGAGATTATACATATATATTTATAATTTTTTTAAGAGTCAATAGATAGCACGTATAACTTTTATACCAATATAATTCCTTACAACATATTATTTTTCCTAGGTTCACTTCTTAATAAAATATAATTATTTATATATAAATAAATTTATCCACGTACAATAAACCCACAACATTTTAGATATTATTTCCACATAAAATAAGTCAAACATAATAATAAGCAAAATAAAAAACATACATAACTCAAAAAATTTATACAACATATATATAAAACAAACTGAATAATAAGCTGTAAAATTCTACTTAATAAAATATAATTATTTATAATATATAAATAAATTTATCCACGCACAGTAAATATATATAATCCATCAAACCCACAACATTTCAGATATTATTTCCACATAAAATAAGTCAAATATAACAAACAAAATAAAAAACATATATAAATCAAACATTTTTACAGAAAATAGGTATAACAATATTTTAATATTTCGCTAAAAAAAATAATAGATCTGAAAGATAATGAGAAGAGGAATATAACTTACAAAACGACGTTACAAATGGTGATCGGAGGTGGCCGGAAATTTAGAAAGAAAGTGGCGCGCGCGAGAGAAAATGGAGGAGAGAGAGGAAGAAAATGATTTCTGCGTAAAAAATGACCCCAATTTAGATATATTAGGTGAATAGTGTCGGTTCACATGAAGAATCGACGCTATCCATGTGCGTAGCATCAATTCACGTGAAAATTGATGCTACACATGCAAATAGCGTCGGTTCTTCACGTGAACCGACACTACACACACGGATAACGTTGATTCTTCACGTGAACCGACGCTATTCACCTAATTTAATTTTTTTTTCAATTATTATTTTATTTAGACTAGCTATGTATATATACATATATAGAAATAGAAAAAATAATTACTTTAGAATAATATTTAATTAAAATATATACACAATTAAATAAAAATATATTGTAGGTACATATATAAATTTAAATATCTAAACAAATAAAGAAAATTATATAATTTTTAAAACTAATTGTCTAAAAAAAGGAAAAATGATATTATTTTTATCAAACTTAAATTTTAAAGAGTCAAATAAAATAATAATTAATTTTAATTTTTTTTAATTTAAAAAATAGGACGTAGCGTCGGTTGACATGTAGAACCGACGCTATCCACGTACATAGCGTCGGTTCGCCACGTCAATTGACGCTACGTCCAACGTGGATAGCATTGGTTCTACACCGAACCGACTTTAAATTTATTATAAGTCTATTTTTGGAAAAAATCGACTTTACACATCGACTTAAATATCTATTTTTATAATAATGAAATAATTTAAAAAAGGTATCTGTGTTGCTCATAGATATAAGATGGCCTCTAAATTACAACTCAAGAATGTCTATCTAATGGATAGTAGAAGTTAATATTCTTAAAGAAACAATTTCTTAGAGATATTAAGAATCTATCATTTCTCACTTAACGTCCAGAGGATTAGAAGATAATTATATGTATTAGATAAGTTGTTTGGTGTTCTAGATAATGTGTTTTATTTTTCTTACCTAGTTTGTATAGTTGTGAACCAAACTATGTACATTGTTTTTTAAGCAATATAAACTCTCCCTTAAAAAAAAAAGAAAAGATTATCTTTTTTGAAAAAAATTAACACATGGTGAAAAAAATAAAATATAAATAGTTATTATAATAGTAGAATCGTACCACTTTTATTTTTAAATATATTATTACTTTTAAGATTCGAACGAAGAAATTCAAATAAAAAAATGTTATATATTTATCATATGTGGCTGACAATTCATATTTTAAAAGTGAGAGTCGTAGCACTAACAATTTGTTAGATAGATTATCAAATAATGGCTTTTTATTATTATTTAAAGGTATATGATTAATCGTTATAATGTATAATATTATTATATTTTATAAATTAAGACTTATAAAAAATAGGAGTAGAAAAATTATTATTTTTTAATTTCAGTCATTAGAATATAATAATATAATAAATTATATATTAAATTGTGTCAGTTAATTTTAATTTAAAAAATGCTTTGTTATGAATTTTTTTTCCCTCCCTATTTAGCTTTGTTATGAAATTAATGCTAGGTGGTCAAAAGCAAAAAAGAGAGGAAGCCAACAGAGACAAAATTAAAATACTTTAATAATGATATTTTCATCTTTTTAGGAGCTCTTGAGGGGCCACAATTAGTTATTTATTTTTTAATAATATAAAATAAATTTAAATAATTGTAATCAATTATATTTAATTAAATGATATTAAATATAAAATAATATAGTGTAATTTTTTTAATAAATAAAATATATAATTTTTTTAAAAAATATAATTTTTATAATTATAAATTTTAAATATAATATTTTTATTTTTCTTTATAATCTGCATTTTGATTCTGCTTGGAATCCGGAAATCTTGAAGTAATAAACCATCGCTTTGCCGTGGACTGATAGAAGAACTGAGAAAAGTAGATAAGAAAGAGAGGAAATCTGTTTGAATATAGGCGTTTATATATGATTACAAGATTATTTTTTTCATCTGTTTTAATACATTTTATTGGGTTTATTATCTTATTATAATTTTATTTTAAATACATTTTTTATTTTTATTTTCAAATGTTATTTTAATATAATACATATTTAATAAAATATATTAATTTAATACAATTTTTTTATTTTTAAAATTTTTTCACAAAATGTACCTCATATGTATTGAAAGAAGGATATTTTGTGATACTTTTTTTCTAACTTTTTTCTATTTCTTTCGTTAGAATATTAATAATTTCTTTATTTTTTATTTTTAAATTTTTAAATACATATTTTAATTTATTTTACCTATCACACTTCTTCATATATCACTTAGAATTTTAACATGTTCACTTATAACTATATATTATTAAAAATGAACATGGAGAACAATTTTTGATATAACTGTTCCCGAAGTTGAAGTGATAAATATGTATTTAAAATTGTTTAAAAATCGTTACAGTTTGATAACGGTTTTTATCCGTAGATAAAAGGACATGGTGGTAGAGGTGTTTAACGGTCTGATTCGGTCCGGTTTTGGTTAAAAAAATTTAACTGGATCGAACCGTTTGAAACGATTTTAATTAATACAAACCGGATCGGACCGTTTGATTTATAAAACGGTTCAGTTTGGTTTGATTCGATTTTTTTATACATTTAATAAAAAATAATGTGAAATTTTTAATATATTATTAAATCGGTCTATTCCAATTCGAACGGTTTAAAATTAGTACAAACTGGACCAGACCGTTTGATTTGTAAAACCGTTCGATCAAGTCCGATTTGGTCTGGTTTTACGGTTTAGTCCGATCCGATCCGGTTTATGGACACCCCTACATGGTGGGTAATAAATAATACCCAAAATTAAACCAATTTTCCCCTACCCCATTAAAAAAGATTTAATATAAAAGTAATGAATAAATATGGAGGTAGATAAGTGGTATTGAGCATTAATATAAAAATTTTATTGATTTAATAAATATAATATATATTGGGTATGGGTGGGTACGGATATCAATATAATTGTATTCGATCTTATATTTCATGATTGAATAATACTCAAAATCATCCCCACTCTTGAATTAATTGAATAAAAATCGAATCGACAATATGGATAACCTAAATACTAGAATTCTCAATTAAAATGCTAATTCCTACAAACTACACACCGTTATTCATTAAAATTTTATACATGTTTTGTTTTAAAGAATACATTATGTAATTTTTGGATTTTGTTTAAAAACACAATATACAGAATATAGTTTGTATGTAAAAAAATAGATTAAGCTAGTAAAAAAGTAGTTTGTATATATAACTCAATATATAATCATATATATCAAATATGTATCATCCACTACTACAAAAAGGGCATTAAAGTCGGTTAAAAATCGATTTTAAATGAAATGATTTAAAATTTAAAGTCGATTCAACGCGTGAACTGACTTTACATTTAAAGTCGGTTCACGCGGTAAACCAACTTTAATTATTTTTTAAATTTACTCATTTTCTATTATACTCAAATAAAAACTTATATTCGAGCAGAAAAAAACTAAAATCAATTTAGCAAACAGTTCAAATAATACAAATATTTAAAAAATAAAATATTAATTAATAGTAGAAAAATTATTATGATTTTGTTCTATTTTATTCAAGATCATTATATTTTTCTCCTAATGTTATAATACAAACCTACATATATAATACAAAAATTTATACACATAAATAATAACATATTATGAAAAAAAAAATGAATAATAAGTGCGTAAAATTAATAAAAATACTTACAAAAGTAAATAAAGTGACAAAATGAAGGAAAAGAAGAAAAATGATATTTTGTAAGTGAGAAATGTGTATAAATTTTTTGAGTATTTTGCTAAAAAAAATAAGGGATCTAAAAGATTAGTTAGAGAGAAAGAAAACCCACTAACTGGTGCTGGAATTGGTAGTCGTAGGTGGCCGAAAAATGAGAAAGAGTGGATGAGGTTTTGGGTTTTTGAGAGTTATGCAATGCTTGGAATAGTTTCTATCTGAGAAAGAAAAAAGAGAAAGGAATTTATTCACGTGTGTAGCGTCGGTTCCACGTGTCAACCAACATTATGCTACGTGGATAACGTCGGTTGCAGGTGTTAACAGACACTACGTCCACGCATAGCGTCGGTTTGACACGTCAACCGACGCTACATCCTACATGGATAGCGCCAGTTCTACACCAAACCGACTTTAAATTCATTATAAATCAATTTTTTCCAAAAATTGACTTTATATATCGACTTAAATACCATTTTTGTAGCAGTGATCACTATTATAAGTAATATTAATAAAAGACTGTTGAGCGAGTATTTTATTTAAAATTTAAATGAGTTTTAGTCTTTTATCATTTTTAGAAACATCATAAATTCTTAAAAGGAAAATAATAGCCATGAAAAATCTAAATTTAAGATGATTAATAAGAAAACATAATATAAAGGAAGTTATTGAGTTTTCATGTGATAAAAAAGAAGATATATTGAAGAAAGTGTAAAAATTATTAAAATATGTATTTAAGAACTCAAAAAATGGTGGAAAAAGAAGCTGGAATGTTATATTTAAAGAAATAGTAAAAACAAAAAAACTATTTATTAAATACACATGTGATAAACATGACTAATTTTTTTTTATAATTTAAAAAATACATTAAATTAATATATTTTATTAAATATAAACATAGCTAAATAAAATAAAAATAATACATAAAATAAATTTATGATATTCCTAATACGTCGAACAATGTTCCCTTATCATTAATTTTATACTGTATGAATCAATAAAATAATGAACTCCAAAGTCGTTGCGTTAGGCCTTGTACTCAGTGTTATTGGTGCCTTCATCAGATATTGTACCTTCAAATAAAGAAGTCAACCACTTATGAATTATAGTATTCCTAGTTTAGCTTACTTGGTCAGCTTATATTTAAATTTAGATTCATATTTAATGAAATAAAAATATATAATATATATATACACGTATATAAATATAATATAAAAAACAAATTATTACATAATTACACTATTTAATATTTATAAATAAAATATACTATTTTAATTATATATACTTTGTATACTAATAAATAAGAAATGAACTTTTAAATTAATTTTGTAAAGTATACGAATATTGACGATATTCGTGAATAAACATTTAAATATAATTTAATTTCTAAGTTTGTTATTCAAGATCATTTTTCAAATCGAAAAAACTACAAAAATAAAATGAATACTTTTTAGGTATATTTATGTTCTTATGCATATTAGATTTTATATTAAACACATAAGTTACTCAATCGATCGAGTAACATCAAGATCGATGAAAGAAGTAAATCGATTGAAATGAATATACCTTGATTAAAAGCCCTCTCGCATTATTTTTTAAATGGGATAGATCGATCGAAATTTAAGCCTCGATTGATCGAGGGCTGGATCGATCCAGGTATAATCGAATTCGATCTACTTGGTCTCGAGTTGTAACAATCATTGCTTGGATTGATCGAAAGATCAAAAAAAGTTTTATCGATTGAGATCGATCGAGTGGCGAGGATTTTAACTTATAACCTAATTGT
Organism: Hippophae rhamnoides; assembly: GCA_033030585.1. Taxonomy (NCBI): domain Eukaryota; kingdom Viridiplantae; phylum Streptophyta; class Magnoliopsida; order Rosales; family Elaeagnaceae; genus Hippophae; species Hippophae rhamnoides. The sequence goes on along the minus strand of CM065429.1, from coordinate 40,831,781 downwards.
TTACTTGAGCTAAACTTATAAATTATAATATTGTCTTTATTATTTACTGCTCTATAAATTGTTTAATAGACAAATTTATAATTAGATTTTAACCTAGCATCAAAGTTTCAATATTTTCTATTTAAACAAGTTAATGTCCCTTGTCTCTTTAACCACAATTGCTTTAGCATTTGCAACTTATGATTTTTCTAAATCTATTTTGCAAAAAACTAATCTTTTAAGGTTTTTTTTATAATTTAATCTATCAAACATTTTATGATTTTGTTTCATTGATTAACAAGCTTACAATATATATGATGTCATGCTTAATCATTTATTCTAGTATTTTTAGTGATTTTGGTTTTTCCATTATTATGTTAAATCATTTAGTTAGAATTGTTCATTGTTTAATCCACTCTAAGACACACATTGCACTTGTCTCTTTGTGCTAACATTTAAGTTGATAACTAAATGGATTCGATAACTTGTGTGATTTGAGTTTATTAAAATATTGGTTCAGATGCAAACACCTTGTTTATGAAAATTGTGAAAGAAAGTGAGGTTTGTAAATAGATTGATGAGGAGCATTACATTGGAAGATGGTTTGAATTCTAACATTGTAATCGAATATTATTTTCATATTGGATAGCTAGGTTGTCTGATTGACCGATAATTTTTCTCTTAAATTATTGTTATGGTCTATTTCTACCTAAAATATTATGCGTCAATCTTTATTTGTTTTCACATTATTTAAGTTACAGGTGATTGCATATTTGGGCATATGTAAATTTTAATTTAGCATATTTTTATTAATTATATGTTAATCTCTTTTATTTAATTAGATTTGTAATTAAAAATCTTTCAAATATATATAATTTATTTTTCGATAATTAATTAATAAAAATAATACAATTGATATAAATATGACATTTAATATAACATTATAAATTTCTTAAAAATAACATTATAAATTTTCTTATAGTATAATTTTTTTAATTATATGTATAAAGTATGTACACATATATAATTATTTAATTGTTTAAATAAATATTTAAAAATTGAAACCATTAATATATAAAAAAAGAACTATTGATCTAAATAATAATATTACAAAAATAAATTTAAGTGTAATTTAATATATACATGAATTAGACAAAAGAAAATCATAATTATATAGTGATGTGATAAATATAAAGTGTCTTATATAAAGCATAAATTTAAGTCTTATTTTTATCGTTATATATATTGCATTTAAAAATCTATTTTATGAATTAATATTATTAATTTAAGAGTTTTGATATTGTCATTATGTATAAACGATACTTTAAAAATTTAATTTTGTAAATTTATTAATTTTTTAAAAAGATTTACGATGACAATGAAGTCAAGCCGTTTTAATTTAAATTTTAAATTTTTTAAATTTATAATATGAATTTAAGAGTTTTGTTTTATCATAGTGTAGAAATAGTACTTTAAAAATCTAATTTTTAAAATTTATAATATAAATTTAAATTTAAAAAAAGTGATTTTGACAATGATGATAATTTTTTTAAGTGTAATTTAATTCATACATGAGTTGGACAAAAAACATAATTTATGTGTAATTTGATTTAAATATAAGTAAAAAAATGACATAATTATAACTATATAATCTAAAAATAAGGATAAAGTGTCTTATATAAAAAAAGTTGAAATATTAGTATTGTTACTGTATATAAATAATTTTGATATTATTATTATGTATTTTTATTAAAAAATAGTATTTTTCAAAATTTATTTTTCACATCATAGTATAAATTTAACTTAATTAGAAAAAAATTATTTCGTATAAAAATAAATAAATAACGTAATAATAACCACATAATCTAATACTAAACGTAGGGTGACTTATATAAAAAAATAAAAGCTCAAGTATTCGTATTATTGTAATAAATAATTTTAATATTATTATTGTGTATATTTTTATTAGAAAATGATGATTTAATAATCTACTAAAAAGTATAAAATGTACTATGAAAAAATCAAATTTTAATTATTAGTATTATTACGGTACATAATTTTGATATTATTATTCGTATATAAATATATAAATAGTATAATCATAAATACATAATATTATGATAAGTATAAAATTTCATATAAAAAAATTCAATATTATCGTATATAATTTTGATAATATTATTATATATATTTTTATTAAAAATATTATTTTAAAAATATATTTTTTACATTATTGTATAATTTTGATTTTATAAGTGAGCATATAAATAATATATTCATGACATAAAATCTCCTAATAAATATAAAGTAACCTATATAAAAAAAGAGTTTAAATATTAGTATTATTAATATGCATAATTTTAATATTATTATTATGTATATTTTTATTAAAAAATTATATTTTAAAAATTATATTTTTTATATTATTTTATAAATTTAACTTTATTTACAAAAAGAAAAAAGGTAAATAACGTTGGCACGGATGAAAAGCAAACTGCCACTTTAATATAGTTAATAGATATGGCAACGAAGCTTTATTTTACTTCAATATCATTTAATTAAACTTAATTTAAAATTAAATTACGACCGTTAATTTATTGAACATTATATAATTTATTCACTTAATATTATTAACGTTATAAATTTTAAGACTTATTTTTTTAATTTTTCTTTTTTCTTTTAAGATTTGAACATAATTGTTTGACTCATAATATGGATTGATCATTTAGATTTATTTTTTTAATTTTTTTAATAAGTTATAAAAAATAATTTGATAATATAAATAAAATAAATACAATTTTGATGATAATTTATATGTTTATCCTTCATTAATATTATTTATTATTTTTAATATAAACTTTAATTAATTATTTTTATTATTAAAATCTCTTAACTATTTCATCCATAAATTAATCAATTTAATTTAAATATTTAAGATATTTATATATCACGTGAAGTTATAAGTGTACCATAGATAACATAATAAAATTATAATTTTATGTGTTATGTATGTAATTTAATTTTTTTATTGAAATTAATAAATTTTTATAAAATATTTTAATAATTTAAATAGTTAAATAAAAAATATCTAAAATAATAATTTTTTTCCAGAATATTAATAATTAATTGAGTATTTGCCATCGAATTTAAAGCAATCTCCGACCATGAAAAAATTTGTCCGAAAAGCCGTTGCTTTATTAGGCTACAAGTAAGGCCTATAAAGAAAATTCGGCTCCTGACACTTGAAAATTGTACTCGTACTAATTCTAAGTGCACATATGTTTGAGAATGGACTAATGGAAATATTTGTTATATAATTTTTATATAATTATATAAAAAGACAGGATGTATTCCGACGAAATGCTATTGATTTTAGGAGGACTATAATGAGGAGGACGACAGACCCACTCACGATCTACTAAAGGAAAGTAGCTTGATTGGTTCGAATCCAATTCGTGAGATGGCAGTGATCTTTAGCTGGTCATGGCCTATAATTTTTATATAATTATATGTTTTGTTTCGAAACAAAATTATATAATTATATAAAATTTAATAACAAATATAAACATAGATCTTGTTTAAGTATTACAAACCGAGTTTACTTAGTAACCATGAGGTGCTTGCCCACACAGTACCTTAAGATGTATAACAACAAAATACATTGAGTACATGTAAACCAAGAGATTCATAATAGTGAATATGTGATATATTCAAAAGGTATGCGAGAGGTATTAAACAATTGGATGTATTTACCACGGGGTGTTTATACCAAGGTGTCTATATTGGCTAAGATCAAAATCACCAAGACGCATGGCCTTATCATGGAACTGTGAAATAGCCTTTGTGTTAAGCATAAGTCAAATATAATCGTTCGAATAAGTGTTAACAAGTAGAGGTAGAAGAACATATATATATATATATATATATATACCTATATATACCTATATATACCTATGTAGTCAATTGAGGGTGTAAGGTATATGAATATTGACAATATTTATGAACAAAACGTTTAAATAAAAATTAGTTTATATGTACATTTTCTTGTTTGCTATTCAAGTCGAAGAAATTTTTTGAGCTTTAAGTCAATATATTTCAGGTATATATTTATAATTAATCACATTAGAATACATATTATGCACTTAGGAACTTTCGTATATATACTGGTTGATCAATCGAAGTGTTAGGTTGATCGATCGAGGATGGATCTTATATGATTTATGCCCTCTCGGGTTGATTTTCAAATTGATATAGATCAATCAAAGTTGGATCGATTGAAAAGAGTTTCGATTGATCGACCTTAATGGTTCGATTGATCGAGCCTAGGATAGATCGATCGAGTGACTAGGTTTTCAACTTAAAAACTATTTGTGTACTCAAGCCAAAATGTTCTTTTATCATATTATCTCTATTAATTATTGCTTTTATGGTTTGTTTAATGGACAAAGTGGTAATTGCTCTTTACCCTAGTATAAGGGTTTCATCTCCCTTATATAAACAACTTAATGCTCATTATTTTAAGCAACCATACTTTTTCTATTTTTTTAATTGTTTTTGTGCTTTCTGTCTCAAAAATTTTTCAAAAACTAAATTATATGTTGTTAGGCTATTTCTTGAATTAATCTATCAAATATTGTGTAGTTATATTTGATTGACTAATAAGCCTATTTGTTTTATGATATTGTAATTTCATGTTCATATTGCTTCTTTCGATTATGTTTTTGCATATTTAGATCAAATAATTTAATGGATGATCATACTTATTTGATTTAGTTATTTAATTTTAAAAAAATATTTTTATTAAACTTGTACTTAATCTGTTTATTCTAGGGTTTGATGGATGATTTATTTTAATTAATTTAAGTCTTGAATCTTCTAATTAGGGTTTTCTATTATTGAGTTTACTCTAGGACATACTTTGTACTTGTGCTAACCTTTCAAGTGCTTGCTAAATGGATTTGATTATTCGTGTGACTCGAGAGATCGGAATGTTGCTCCGGATCCGTACACTAGAGATTATGAAAGAAGCAACAACTTATAAGTAGGTTACATTGAAAGCTTTATCTATAAAGGGTAATATAAGACCTATAATTTATAGTGGATAGTTAGGTGGTCCGATGGATTGATGAATTTTTTCTAAAATTATTTATTTTCACTTTTTATTAATTATACACGATTGCATGTCTGATCGCTTATGAATTTTTAATTAGACTTAGTACAAAAAAATTATCCATTTACTCTCTCTAGGTTAATTAGATTAGTAACTTTAACTTTCAATTGGTCTCGGAGTGGATCACTAGATATACTTGTGTTTTCCTAGGACCTTGTTATGGATAATTTTAGAAAGGGTTCTTCTACAATCCATGCTCATTTCATTGATGGGTTTAACTATCCATATTGGGAAGCTCGCATGAGAGCCTTTCTACATTCTCTAGATGAAAGTGTGTGAAATTTTATTATTTATGGTTGGAAACCACCTACAATTATCAAAGATAATATTGTCACATTTATACCTAGGAACGAATGGACTATTGAAGATAAAACCGATAGTACTTAGAATAAAGAATGAATTAATGCTATCTTTAGTGTTGTATGTTGATAAGTTCCATCGTATTTCTAATGTAGACACAACCAAGTGTACTTGGGATACTTTAGAGGTTTTCCACGAGGGTACCACCTAAGTTAAAAGAATCAAAATTTGCATACTAGGCATTAGGTTTGAAAACTTTAGGATGAAAGAAACTGAAACCTTTTTTAAATTTTATGATAATACCTCTTCAAATATTAGAGAAAAAATTGAAGAATTTAGGTTGATTTGGAAGATTCTTTGCTCATTACTAGATCACTTCCATGCAATGGTTACTACCATTGATGAAAGCAAGGATGTTGGCACCATCAAAGTAAAAGAACTTGTTGTCTCACTTCAAACCTTTTATATGAGCTTTCGAACTCCTACAAAGAACAAATGTATCACTTTCAAAACTATCATTACTTATGATGGTAACAATGACAATAGTATAGGTGATGAAAGCTAGTACTTATTGCTAAAAGACTTCAAAAAAATATTCAACCGAAACAATTCACAAGTAATTGGCAACTGAGTTGTTTCAAGGATTAGAAATCAAAAGAACTTAAACCTATGAGTTTAAAAGGTAAGAAAACTAAACCTATTAGACCATAATGTTTTAAATGCAATGTGAATGATCATTTAGTAGCTAAGTGTGCGAACAATAAGAAGAGATCTAGAAAATTGAGGAATTTAGGTTGGTTTGGAAGATTCTTTGCTCATTATTGGATCACTTCCATGCAAAGGTTACTACTATTGATGAAAGCAAGGATGTTGACACCATTAAAATAAAAGAACTTGTTGACTCACTTCAAACCTTTTATATGAGCTTTCGAACTCCTACAAAGAACAAATGTGTCACCTTCAAAACTACCATTACTTATGATGGTAACAATGACAATAGTAGGGCTGATGAAAGCTAGTACTCATAGCTAAAAGACTTCAAAAAAATCTTCAACCAAAATAATTCACAAGTAATTGGCAACTGAATCATTTCAAGGATCAGAAATCAAAAGAACTCAAACCTATGAGTTCAAAAGGTAAGAAAACTAAACATATTAGACCATAATGTTTTAAATGCAATGGGAATAGTCATTTAGCAGCTAAGTGTGCGAACAATAAGAAGAGATCTAGAAAATCTTTTAGTTCTACACTTATTATAACTACTATAAATAGATAAATCTTGGTAATATGAAATTAAGTTTTATTAATTATTTGTTTTTAAAAATATTTATATACATAGCAAATATGTAAAAAAATAACTTATCTACTACAAAAGAGAAAAAAATAAATTGAAATGATTATTCAAAAAGAAGAAAAAAAAGAAAAAAATAAATCAAAATTGATATTTTTGATATTTTGTTCGACATGTTATCAATATTTTAGCGACAATATCTAATATATTTTAGCAAAAAAAAAATTTTAAAAGATATTTTAACGACAATGATATTTTATCGATATTTTTATAATAATTTGATAAAAAAATATAAACATTACGTTTCGATGTCGGGACGTAAAAAAAAAATTGTCCTAACAATATCGCCAATAATGTAGATCTTTTTCATCCTTGCTTAGAACTAAGTGTTATGAAAGAAAAACACAAGATTTATAACTTTTTCTTTAGAAATACGAGATTATGGCCAAACACTTGTAATTTAGGGATCATGTTGATTTATGATTAAAAAAACAATTTATAACTTTGATTTTTTTATAAAAATAATTAACAATGTGTTTAATAATAATATCTATTCGGTGATTTAAAAAAAACTTAAATTTTTTATTTTTTTTATTTACAAATGTTTTAGTTTTTAATAATTTTCTTTTAATATTATATATATATATATATATATATATATATAATTCATAAGACTTGATTTATTCTCTAGAAAAAATATTTTATAAAAATAAAAAAAATAAAAAATATGATTAAAAAGTTATTTTTTTAAAGATTTATGAATTATCGTATATTTTGATAATAATTTCTTAAAAATGTGAAAATTAAAATCATAAATAATTATCAAACATATATGATCATAAAATTATTTAAAAAATCAAAAATCAAAATCGTTATCAAATATACTTTTAATATTTTTTGTAATTTGAGTTCGACTATATAACACCTAAAGACAAACTTGAAACTATTATCCTTTTTAACTACTTTAATAAATAAATAATAATGCAATGTGAAATTTCTTTCTTTATTTAATTACTTTAATTGAAAAATTATATAATTTTATTATAAACTAGTTTTTGTTATAATAAATTGAAAAATCAAAATTTGAAGTTTATAAAATAAACCATAAGAAAAAAGTATTTAAAGAAAAATAAACTTTTGGAATCACTTATTTGAAAAATCACTCGATAGCTACACCTCCGGTCATTCCCTTTTTATCATATAGGTCTTCGTTTATCACCTGAAAAATGTTAAAATTCACGAAGTTGAGTTCACTTTTAATAAGTAAATTCATTTACAATATGCACTATGATGAATGTATATGTCAATCATTTATTTGTTTATTCTTTATTATTATACACATGTGCTCTTTTCTGGGGTATTTAATCATTTGTGGATTTTGTTGTTAACTTTCTTTTTTCATTTCTTTCTATTATAGTACCCTTGTGTGATACTTATGTTATCAATAATCAATGAGACATGGTTTTTAAAAACTGTTTCAAATGTTCAGATCCTTAGTTATATTGTACTTGGGGTATAATATGAATGTGAATGTGAACCAATCAAATTGGCACACACATTGATGATTTAAAAGGACCTATTGTCTCATGTAATCACGTGGAGAACCTTCCTAATAGTTCATTTACTACGATGGTTTGTTAATCCTTCTTGCCTTTTGTACACTCGTTTCTCAAGACATACACATCTATAAATTTTAAACATTTATAATCCATATATTCATGATAACTTTTCTTTATTATAAGACATATTTTATTTTGTATTCTTAAGATGTGATTAATGTTTCAATGCTTACGAATGATATGAATATTTAATAATAAACATGAATGCATGAACATATATCATATTAGCCAATATCTAACCCATAATATCACTTTATACCAAACTTTATACAATTTTATTTCAAAAATTGTATTAAACTTTTACTCTTATCTAACTTAGAACACCAAATATTACTCTATAAAGTCTATTTCTTTATAAAATAGAATATCTTTTTTAATACACTAAAAGTTACATTAAATATTATACTAAAAGTTATATTTATTAATTTTATATAATATATTTAATTATAATTTTTTTAAAAAATTGATGTGTGAACATTATTATTTCTAATTTGATGGAACATTATACATTGTAAAAATTTGGTGTTAAATTAGAAGAATTTATATTAAATTTTAGTATAATTTTGATGTTTTTGTGTAGAGTTGAAGATATTATCATGTATTTCAACAATCACATAAATATAAGTAATCATATAACATAAAAACTATAGTAGTAAAATAAGGTTGAGATTTAATTACTTGAATTATGTAACAAAGCATAAAGCAAACAAAGAATTAAAATCTAAATAGACCTTCTTAGAAATTTGTACAAATGTAAGAAAAAATTAGAAATAATACTTAAAAAAGGAAGGAGGAGTTTTGGAATAGAGTGTTGAAGAAACTAATTCATTTTTGACCTTTTTATAAAATTTTCTAACCCTTGTCACCTCTTAGTCTGGTAGGGTGTGGAGCATTTTTATTTTTTGCAAATAAAAAACATGTGATTCGTTTTAAAATTTATTAAATCAATTATTTAATCTGAGTTAAAAGATAAAAAAAAATTTTTAGAATTTTTAAAAAATAAATTTTAATTATAATATTACGTTAAAAATTATTAAAAAATTAATTTTTTTTAAAATTAACTATTATAGAAATGGTTAATAATATTTTCAAACATTCTGTCAAATTATAAAAATCATAATATTTGCATACATAGAACATTTTTATATAAGAAAAAATTTAATCAAAATGTTAAGTATTAAATATTGATTAATTAAATTTTAATATTAAAATATTATTTTTATAATTATGAGATTAGAAACCATTTAAGTTAATATTTTTTCCTTTTCCTTTAATAATGTTTGATTTTTTTTCCTTCCTTAAATCAAATGTAGTTTGAATATATTATTTGAATTCCATTATCTTGAAAGTGACGCTGATGATGATAAGATAAACGAATAGTATGCAGAGAATATTCAAAGGAATATGTTTAGTAATGATAATGACTCCAGATATTTTTACTCGTCGCTGTGATACTTAAACATACTTGTTCGTGTAAATTAATATAAAATTTATAATATAATTTATTAATTTTTTATTAAAATAATAATGTTATGATATTAATTAATAGATTTTATCTATTTTTAATATATTTAAATAAAATAAATTATAATATCAAAACAATAAAATATATGATATATGATTATTTATAATAAAAATTTAATAAAAAAATAATAAAATGTATATTTAAAGTTAAATGTATTAAGATTATAATTTAAAGTTAAATAAAATAAAATAATATTATATCAAAAAATCATTACAAATAATAAATGAAATATAAAATTAAATAAGATATTCAACTTTATATTTTTATTTATTAATTATCGTGTAGAAAATATTCAATTTATAGTAATAACGGAGATTTCATTTTCTATCTTTCAAATAACAAGTTTAAACAATTGATTTAATTTTTTAAATTAAAAAAATAGTAAAAATAACATACTTAAATTTATAATAAAATAACAATATATTTTTATTATTAAAAATAAGTATAATATATAATTTTATTTTAAAAATTATTTAATTAATCACCGTTTAAATTAAATTAACGTTATTTTTGTTTTTTTTTTATTTTTTTTTTTGAAAGATTTGGCTTTGTGAAGTAAGTTTTACGAATATGTTTGTCAGATTTTTAAAAAATATTAATATTTTCTTTAACAAAAGAAAATTATCCTTAATAATAATCATTTTCAAAGAAAGGAAAAGAAAATAAAAGAAAAGGTTTAAAACAAGGAAATGACCATTATTAAGAAATATTTGGTTTCGTAAATGAGATAATGTGACATTTGGAAGACTTAGATAATATTTTTAGAAAATTTCTTGGTATAAAGTAAATTAAATATTTCTTAAAACTATACACAGTGTTTAAAAAATAATTGCTGGGAGATCCAAATCTTTATCTAATCAAACATTTTTCTTGCTGTGAGAAAAAAATGCACAAGAGTTGCAAGTAAGCTTAAAGATTGCAATTAACGACCACTATTATTATTATTATTATTATTATTATTATTATAAAATAAACAACTAACATATTATTTAATTTATTTTTAATTAGAGAGATAAATGCTTCATGATCCATTAATTAATTATTACAATTAATGTACAAATTCTTTAGTTATTTTTGACACCGATAGGTTACTTTTTTTGAAAAAAATTGAACACAACTAATAATTTTTTATGTAAATTTTAATTTAGTTTATTTATAATGCAATTAATTATTCATCTTAAAATTGTATTTATTAAATATAATTAAAAATAAAATAAAATAATTATTGATAGTTTGTTCACATGGTATCACATTTTAAAAAAAAAATATAATAAATTGTTATACTAACTTAAAAAATAGATTAGAGGGTTAATTTGATTCTTTTATTCATGTAAAATATACTGTCTAGTTATTTAAATTAAGGAATGTGTTATTTAATTATTATTATTTTTTAAAAATATTTAATAATTTTAAATATATTTTATAAAAAAACATTAGCCTGTTTTCCTTGTATAACTGCCTCAAGAGATTTGATTACTTATAAATAGATGTAACAGATATATGCTTTGGCATAAAAAAAAAAGATATATCCTTGCTTTTCATTTTTTTTTTGTGTGTTATTTAAAGTTAAACATATGGCAACGACGTTTTCTTTGAAAATGGTGTTTCCCCTAGGACGAGAGCGAGGACTGAAAGCCTGAAACAAGAATCGTGAATTCAAATTCTTTTTTTTTTTTTTCGTTTTATAGAATGAGGGTTGAAATGGCGATAATATCTTAATAAATTTTATTATTTATATGTTTTATTTTCTTTAAAAAACTAATCAATAAAATATTTTATTAATATTATTGAAAATTGGCGATTTTTTTTATAAATAAAATGATTAATAAATATTTATTTTTTATGATTAAATAATACTGTTATATGAAGAAAATTACCCAAAAAATTTAATGAACCAACCGAATTTATTATTATTATATATATAAAAAATCATTATGATTATTGTTTGCCAATAGGTTGTTGTAATTATTTTTTAATTTAATATTTTTATTATGGACATCGTAATGGGAAAGGATTGGCACACGAAGGACGATGACCGCAAGGTCCGCAAGATATAACCGTGTAAGAAGGAAAGAAAGAAAGAAATAAAGTAGTTCGGAGATTTGATTGTTTAGGACTTCCAAGAATTATAAGGGGTTTGGGCATGGCATATGCTGATTTCTGGAAAGCTTCCTTTCGATTCCAAACCATAGTCTCTGGTCCCGCCTTGTTTACAAAAATATAGGATATCCCATCTCCCCCAGATTCCTTCAAACCTAACTCGACTCTCCCAATTTTCAATTAATCAATTCTAAGATTTTTGGAAAATCTCACTGCACATTAACTCCATACCACAATATTATCCACTTTCATCATCAGTATGATCTCTGTTGTTTCTATTTCTATAAATCATACACTCTCTCCTCCCTCTTTTTCCATACCCACGTGTTCTTCTTCTGATTTTGCTTCATCTTCTTTTTCAACTCCTATTTATCTGAGGCTACCTCCTTCCCAGTCCTCAAGAGAAAATCCCATTAGCCTTTTTTGCAGAAGAGCTCGGTTATGCTTTTCTGAGAGGCCAAAAATGTGTGCCAGGCAAAATACGAAGCTTGGGTTGAACATGAAAGCAACCAATATGACAATCACGGAATTTATGCCTGAAGAAGACAAGGAAGAGTCTCCTCCTGTGCTCGATTCCGTCAACAACTCAAAACCTCGTCGTATTGCTCTGTTTGTTGAGCCTTCTCCTTTTGCGTGAGTCCCTTGCCTTCTCCTTTTGCTGAGTCCATTAATATGTTCTTTTGTAGTACCAAATTTTATGGCTTATAGCTTCATTGCATATACCATTTTCGGTTCTAATGCAAATTTCAGATGGGGTTCTTGGTTCTTTTAGCAATATGGTTGAGAGTTTTGGTCAAGGGTTTTTTTCATCATGTTTTTAGTTACCTTGTTTATTTGTGATTTTACTGCGTTTGATGAACTGATACTGGTAATGTAAAATATCATCATAAAGCTTTAGTTACGTCTGTTGTTTTCTGAAAGATTGCTCATAAGAAAATTGTTAATATTGCTACATTTAAGCATTTTTAGATTGAGTTTGCTTCCAAGTACTACTTTTTGATTCCTTTATCTGGTTTATTTTCTGGCTGTTAGTTACAATTAGTATGATATGAGATATAGACTATAGATATCACTTTGATTGTCGCTATTCCAAGAGTAATGTAGTTTTTTATGCCAAATGCTTTTCGTTTTGGAATTGGATTTTGCTTGCTGACTTGGTATCATCTCCATTGTCAATATGGCTTTGCTTTTCATAAGAATACTCTTTTTTCAGAGCTCCCTTAAGTTTATTTTCTAACTGAGAATTTGATGTTTAACTTGATTATGGTAGGCCGTAAATAGGATCATAATTTGTCTATTCTATTGTGCTCCTTCCTTTTTTGAATTTGGCTCTTGTGATGCTTCGTAAATTAGACGTACCCCATTTTCATGGTTAGGAATGTTGTTCTTGAACTTTGTATGCTAATCTCATGATATCTAGTTACCAATGAATTTATTATACAAGGTTGTAGGAAATCAACCTAGGAGTATGGTCAGTTTCTTGATTTTCAGGGTAGAACCAACCCCTGATTTCAGGAGGTTAGTTTTTTGATTTTCAGGATAAAACTAGCCTCGAATTTTCAGGGTAAAACCAACCCCTGATTTTAGAATGTTAGTTTCTTGATTTTCAGGGTGATATACAGCTGTATACTAATGACTTCCAACAATATATTAGACATAACAATTATATATATAAAGGGATCTAATATTAAGAAAAAAGTAATTTTTCTATAAAATACATAAAACTTCATGGTATCAAAGATCTGGGCAAAAAAACAACTTCTCTTATCTATCTCTTTTATTTTCAAATAACATCTCACCATGGAAAGAGCATTCCTTTACATCTAATCCCTCTTTTAATACTCCCACTGCTCCTTGGTTAACATCAGGCAACACGGATAATAATCTCGTCTTTATCACCACACACAAACTTAATGGCCAAAACTATCTTCAATGGTCTCAATCAATGATGATGTTCATAAGCGGGCAAAGCAAGGATGAATATCTCATTGAAAATATCTCACTGAAAATATCCCAAAACCCGATCCCAATACTGCTGATTTCACAATTTGGAAAGCAGAAAACAATCTGGTTATGTCCTGGTTAATCAGTTCTATGACAACCGAAATAGGAGAAAATTTCTTATTGTACACCACAACAAAAGAAATATGGGAAGCTGCATGAGAAACATTCTCCAATAGTGAGAACACTTCCGAGCTCTTCTATGTGGAGAGTTCTCTCCAGGACTTTCGCTAAGGCGATAATTCTGTGACTATTTATTTCACAACTCTTACTCGTCATTGGCAACAGTTGGACTTGTTTGAGATACATAAATGAAAATGTCCAAAAGATCGTGCATATTTTAGAAAAATTGGGGAGACTAAGCGTGTCTTCAAATTCTTGATGGGACTCGATAAATCCCTTGATGAAGTAAGGGGTAGAATTCTTGGAACAAAACCATTACCAAGTCTGCGAGAGGCATTCTCTGAGGTGCGCAGAGAGGAGAGCCGAAAACGTGTCATGTTGGGACAACCAAATACTTCCACGATTCCTGAAGTCCCAACATTTGCAACAGTCAAAGGAAATTAACCAAATTCTGGTGCCCGTGTTGCACGAAGCAATACTCAACATATCGACACTAATCGAATAAGGAAAGGTCGCATATGGTGTGACTATTGTCAAAAGCCTGAGCATTTTAAGGAGATTTGTTGGAAATTACATGGAAAGCCTGTTGACTCGAAAACAAATTAAGACCGAGAGGCAAAGGAAAATGCTACAATTACTGACATATCTCAATTTGATAATCATGTCTCATTCACTAAGGATCAGTTGGATCTCCTCCAACAACTTATACAAAAAGCAAACATTAATCCCACTCATAACTCTAGTAATTCAGCAATGCATGCAGCCAAATTCCCCCTTCATCTTGGATAGTAGACTCAAGTGCTTTCAATCACTTGACAGGTGATCAATCACTTTTCACAACCTACTCACCTTGTAACAGACTTCAAACAGTGTGTGTCGTCAATGGTACTCGTACCACAACGGTCAGAACAGGAACCATCTGTCTCTCGAATAACCTCACCCTCAAATCTGTGTTATTTGTGCCTGATTTTGATTGCAATATCATATTAGTTAGTAGACTTAATCATGACCTTAACTGTGAAACTAAATTCTTAGCTAATCTTGTGTTTTTCAGGACCTGAGTTCGGAGAAGATGATTGGAAGTGTTGATTTTCGTGCGGGCCTCCATGATGTCAACACTCCTTCAATCCATTCTATTAGTCATTAGTGTCAATTGAGTTATAATCTTAAGTCTAATAGTCGTACTGATAAAGAAAGTGAAATCATGCGATGGCACTTTCGTCTAAGTCATCCAAATTTTCTGTACTTAAAACGTTTGTTTGCATCCTTATTCATCAATATAAATCCAAATTTATTTCGTTGTGAAGTTTGTTAGTTGACAAAACATACTTGAAACACTTTTTCACCACACGCACAAATCAAGTCACCCTTTTTCTCTCATTCACGGTGACATTTGGGGACTATGTTGCGTTTCCAGTATAACTGGTGTTAGATGGTTTTTATTGTTAGTTGATGATCATACTCTATTGTGTTGGACATTTCTTATGAAATACAAATCAGAAACCAAGCATATATTTCCACTTTTTCATGCCATGATCCAGACTCAGTTTAATGCCTATATTCAAATCCTAAAAATTGATAATGCTGGGGATTTCTTTAATTCCGATCTTAGTGGATATCTCAAATCACATGATATTGTCTAACAAAACTCCTGTGTTGACACACCACAACAAAACGGTATAACTGAACGTAAAAACCGTCATATACTTGAAGTTGCCCAAACTTTGTTCTTTCAAACCAATGTTTCTAAAATTTTTTAGGGTGAAGCCATTCTTACTGCAACACACTTGATCAATCGAATGCCTTCTCAAGTTCTCAAATTTTACTCACCTTTACAAGTGTTTCAGGGTCAATATTCTAACTCATAACTTGTGTCACAAATTCCTTTCAAGATTTTTGGTTACACTGTTTTTGTCCATCTTCATTTATAATATCATGGTAAACTTGATCCTCGTTCCCTTAAATGCATCTTCCTTGGCTACTCAGCCAATCAAAAAGGCTACAAATGTTTTTCCCCCATCATCTATAAGTTTTACAATTCCATAGACGTTATTTTCTTTGAAGAAACTCCATTCTATTCTAATTCTACAATTCAGGGGGAGAATCATACTAATGAATTGCAGAATTGGGATTGGTCATCACTCATTGAACCGAATTTACCATCTCAATTATCTTCTACTACCTTATCCTCTTCCAACCTGGTTCCCATTCCAGATTCTTCTTCCAAACTTGATCAATCTCCCATTGTCTATCCTAGACATCTTCTCCTTCCTAATGATGCCATAAAAGTCTATGGAAGAAAGAGAAAGTTTGACTTGCCTACACGAAATCAGCAAAGCCAAGAATCTCACCCACGCCAGACAGAATCTGAGAGATTACAAGATGAAGCAGAATCTAGTCCAACACTAGGTTTTGACCCTGAATTTGATCTTCCTATTGCGCAGAGAAAATTTGTTCGATAATGTAATCTAGTCCCCTTTGAAGTTACATTTCTTACGCAAATATGTCCCTAAAATTTCAGGCATTTGTGATATCCCTAGACAACATCAAGATTCCTAATTCTGTCAATGATGCTCTAAAAGTTCCTGAATGGCACAAGGCAACCTTAGAAAAATACGCCGCACTTGAAAAGAATGGTCATGGATGTTAACAGAGCTAACACATGGAAAGAAGATAGTGGGCTGTAAATGGATATTCTTAGTTAACCAGAAGGCAGATGAAAATGTCGACAGATATAAAGCTCGACTAGTAGCTAAAGGGTTCACCCAATCATATAGAATTGATTATCAAGAGACTTTTTCTCCTTTAGCAAAACTTAACACATTTCGTGTCTTGCTGTCTATTGCAGTTAATGAGGATTGACCACTGCTTCAAGTCGATGTCAAGAACACATTCTTAAATGGAGATTTGATCGAAGAAGTTTACATGGATGTGCCTTCTGGCTTTGAGACTAAAGATACACAAGGGAAGGTATGCAAGTTGAGAAAGACACTATATGGACTTAAACAGTCACCTAGAGCATGGTTCGACAAATTCACTAAGGTCTTCAAACAGGATGGATACTCTCAGACACATGCAGACCACACTTTATTTGTCAAACACTTTACAGATGGGAGAATTACAGGTTTGATTGCATATGTTGATGATATAGTTCTTACAGGAAATCATGTAGGAGAAATGAAGAGACTTAAGATGCTATTAACCAAGGAATTTGAGATTAAATGCTTGGGATATTTGAAATATTTCTTAGGGATGGAGGTGACACGTAGTACCAAAGGAATCTCAGTTTCTCAACGCAAATATGTTCTAGATCACTTGCGTGAAACTAACATGAGTGGGTGTAAGCCTGTTGAAACACCCATGGACCCTAACACCAAACTAATGCCTCGAACTGATGAATTGGCAACTGATAAGGGGCAATATCAACGTTTGGTAGGTAAGTTAATTTATTTGACCCATATACGTCCAGATATAAGTTTTTCAGTCAGTGTTATTAGTCAGTTTCTTGGCAACCCATCAGTAGATCACTTGGAGGCAGTAAATCATATTCTAAGATATTTGAAGAAAGATCATGAAAAGGGGCTCATGTTCAAGAAAATAATTAATAGGAGATTGGAAATTTATACTGAGGCTGATTGGGATGGATCTTTTAGTGGCCAAAAATCCACATCCGAATATTGCTCATTTATTTGGTGACATGGCATAGCAAAAAGCAAACAATGGTAGCACGTAGCAGTCCCGAGACTGAGTTCCGTGCATTGGTTTTGGGCATCTGTGAAGGAATTTGGCTAAAACGATTGCTATACGAACTCAAGGTTGAACATTCAAAATCTATTAGAATCATGTGTGACAACCAGTTAGCAATTGCAATTGCCAAAAATCCAGTCCACTATGATTGAACTAAACATGTGGAAATTGATAGACACTTAATCAGTGAGAAAATTGAAGGTAAGATTATCTCTCTCAACTATGTTCTATCTAGACAACAAGTAGCAGATATCTTAACCAAAGCTTTGTTTCGACCTTATTTCACAGAGTTAAGTGTAGCACTTGGTTTGAAAAACATATATCGCCTAGTTTGAGGGAGAGTGTAGGAAATCAATCTATGAATATGATCAGTTTCTTGATATCCAGGGTAGAACCAACCCCTGATTTCAGGAGGTTAGTTTCTTGATTTTCAGGGTGAAACCAGTCCCTGATTTCAGGATGTTAGTTTTTTGATTTTCAAGTTGATTTATAGTTGTATACTAATAACTTCCAGTAGTATATTAGGTATAACAATTGTATATATAAAGGGATCTGATATTAAGAAAAAAAAGGTAATTTTTCTGTAAAATACATAAAACTTCAGTCATTGCTTCAACGGTTTCATTTATGATACAAGTTGATATTATCACCAATTTGTACTAGAATACTCTTCTACTTACAAAATGCAACCACTCGTTACTTCTCTATTAGAAATATTGTAATCTAATTGGTAAATTACTTGTTAGATGCTCATTACCAATGACAGCTGTCCTAACTTAAGTTCTTTTACTACTACCACATGTCACACTTGATTGTGGTTGGTTTTCTCTGTGTTATTGGTATGAAAATTGTCCAGCATGGGCTAGGTTTTTTGAAATTTCATACTTTTATTTACTTTTTGGTGTGTGAACACATACCTCAACAGTGTATTATCCTTTTGAAAGATAGAAGTTGGCTCCATTTGCAAATATCTATATCCTGCATTCTGTACATTTAATAAATTGTGTTAGAAAAGAAAGAGTTCCTTACAAATTTACATTGAAGCTTGGACTACTTGCATACTTTCATTGACTTCTTTTCAATAAGCAATTAATTTAGCTGCAGCCACATAATGGAAGTTTATTTGCTGTAAAGTTGGTTACTGAATGTTACCTTGTTTCATTTACCTTGCAGATATGTGTCAGGGTATAAAAATAGGTTCCAGAATTTTATTAAATACTTGCGTGAAATGGGTGACGAGGTACAGTCTCATAAATTTCTGTGGTCAATTGTTATTTTGAATTGGGATATTTATGATGGTACGGGTTCCTATTGATGTTGTGAGGTAAAAATTGGGAAATATCCAAAACTGATTCAGATATGGTGCAATGTTGTTCTAATGGTCCCTGGTCAAAACAACTCCACCTCTGAAGCCTGAAATTTATTTTTGAAATAAAACATGTTTCTGTGTCCAAAAATGTTTTTACTGTAAAGTTTGACAGATTGACTTATGAATTAATGGTACAGGTCATGGTTGTGACAACACATGAAGGGGTGCCCCAAGAATTTCATGGAGCCAAATTAATTGGATCTAGGAGGTTGCTATAAGTAATTTTTAATCTACTTTCATCTTATGGATTTGGATTTTTTTCCCCTTTCTTTTATCTTGTGGGCGTGATTTGCTAGTGATTTAGGTTTCCAGACATTTTTTAAACCTAATTACTAATTCTTTGTCTTCCCTCTTTTTTTCTTTCTTTACACTTCACAGCTTTCCCTGCCCCTGGTATCAGAAGGTACCCCTTTCCCTAGCACTCAGTCCTAGAATCATTTCAGAGGTTGCTAGATTTAAGCCTGACATTATACATGCGTCGTCACCAGGAATAATGGCAAGTACTTTATTCCATCTTTTTTTTCCTCGTTTCTTGCAAATTTTCTTTCAAGATTAAATAGTGATGAAATAAGCAATTTTTGTTGTAGGTTTTTGGGGCTTTAGCTATTGCAAAGTTATTATGTGTACCCATTGTGATGTCTTATCATACTCACGTACCAGTGTAAGTTATACACTTTCCATTGGTTCAGATAAATATATATATATATATATTCCAATAAATTGTTTCCAACTTAATTACTCAAAACTTTCAAATGACTTGCATTGAGAGTTAGTTTTTGCATGGATTTGTAGATACATTCCCAGATACACCTTCAGTTGGCTGGTGAAACCTATGTGGCTGGTTATAAGTAAGTATGTAATTGTCATTTTCTTATGTCATACATGATAAATGTTGGCAGATGGTATCAACTTAATTTATTTTTCAATTTTATTTTTATCATCAGAATTTCTTCACAGAGCAGCTGATCTAACACTGGTGCCTTCAGCTGCCATTGCAAGAGATCTTCAAGAAGCCAGAGTGACAGCAGGTACCTTAAACCTGTGTTAGTTTTATACATGCCCATTACTCTTTTGATGTAACCTATGTGTTAGCTTCTGTTTTTGAGCTGCAGAATGTACTTTAACTTGCTCTTTAATTAATAATGATAATGATGATAAAATGCAGCTAACAAAATCCGTCTTTGGAATAAAGGGGTCGATTCTGAAAGCTTCCATCCTCAATTCCGTTGTCATGAAATGAGATTACGATTGAGGTAGGGCCTTTAATTCCTCAATTGTGTTTATCTCATTCCCGTGAAATCAGAACTTGCTCTTCATGTCAAGTTACTGATTATCTCTTCAAACAGCAATGGTGAACCTGAGAGGCCACTGATTGTTCACGTTGGACGTCTTGGAGTTGAGAAAAGTTTGGACTTCCTCAAAAGGTATAGCTACCTTATCTTGTTGGTTGGGGTGTGGGGGAAGGGGGAGAATTTGAATGTTTCAAAGTGCTTAGAGTCTTAATGTTTCAGTGAACGTCTTCAGTTAACTGGCATGTGTCCCTTTGTAATGTCGGTTTAAATTCTACTATATAATCTGTTGTTATTGTTGCAAAATGATGAATATATTGTCCATTGTTTGTTTGATTTTGCTGAGACTTTGCAGTTTCTGACATTTCAGTAACTTTTATTCTTTTAACAGTGTAATGGATAGGCTTCCAGAAGCAAGGATTGCTTTTATTGGTGATGGACCACACAAGTTCGTTCTGATGCTTATATGCAAAATTTTTGAGTTTGTATAGTTTATCATCGCATGTCATGTTAAAGCAAATTATAAGTTGTCCCCCCCCCTCCAAAAAAAAAAAAAAAAAAACAATGCAAATCAATTATTGTTCATTTTTATTTTAACAAAGCATGCCACCTGTTTGCAGAGACGAGCTGGAGAAAATGTTCTCTGGGATGCCTGCAGTGTTCACCGGGATGTTAAGTGGCAAGGAGCTTTCTCAGGCATATGCCAGCGGTGATGTTTTTGTGATGCCTTCGGAATCTGAGACTCTTGGGTTGGTTGTTTTAGAGGCTATGTCTTCGGGAATACCTGTTGTTGCTGCTCGTGCTGGGGGAATCCCAGATATTATTGCTGCCGATCAGGAAGGTAAAACTAGTTTTCTCTTCAATGCTGGTGACCTTGAAGATTGCTTAAGCAAATTGAGGCCTTTGTTGCACAACCGTGAATTGAGGGAAACAATTGGTAAAGCTGCTCGGGAAGAAATGGAGAAGTATGACTGGAGAGCAGCCACTCGAACTATACGCAACGAACAATACAATGCAGCTATTTGGTTTTGGAGAAAGAAGAGAGCACAGTTACTCAGACCCATCCAGTGGCTGATCAAAAGGTTTTCCCTTCCCCGGAAGTTGACTACAGTTGATACATAGATCGATCCATTGTATGTAAACTTGTTTTTGGGCTTCAAAGAAGTCCCTGTGGGATATACTAGGGACCAACTGCTGCACATTCATTTGATTCAACTACAATTCTACAAGTATATGTGCCTACGTCTTTGTAATGAAATACAGTGTCTTATAAGTTAGTAGTCAACATAGTATGTGATAAGAGTTGTTTTCTGTCCAATGCCGGTCGCAGAAGTGACAGTGCGAAATGAGCACGTGCAATGTATAATTGAGGGGGAGGGTCTTTGTCACAGGTAAACATTAAAGAGTGGAGACAGAATGGGAAATTTCTTTAGGTTAAGTGATATTTAGTCCTCTAGTTTAAAAAATTTCTTTTGTAAAAATGTCATTCAAGTCATTTTGTTTGTAAAAGTTTGTGTTAGTTATGAACAAAATTAATTTTTTATCTAAATTTTTCTTTAAATAGAAGATAATAACACATGTGATATATATGTTTATATTTTTCGATAGTTATGTCTATAAAAATTAATATTTAATTAAAAAAAATTATAAAAATTTTTTAAGAAATTTTTTTCTTTAAACAAATTTTCAATAAAAACTTGATTAAATTTTTTATTGTTTAATATATAAAATTATACATTAAATAACAAAAGGTATTTTTTTAACAAATAGCTTAAATAATATATTTTTTTAAACAAAGTTATTAAACATTTTCCAATACCTAAATTGAAATAGGATGATTAATTTGTCCGCTTACAATAGAGTAGTATACATTTCACGTGGCATGAGATTGTATACTTTGGTCCATAATTGTAAGTTCAATTGACCCACGACCATAATTTGACATTTAAATGGGATTTCACGGTTTTGTTTCTAGGAAAAAACTCCAAAACGCATTATACTATTTAGAAAGTGTTCATCCCTTGTAAGTACATCACCATTTAGCTTTCTAAACAATGTGGGACATGTGTAAGCACACTTTATCATACACCTATACTTTAGGGACTCTTACTTCTTTATAAGAACACAAGCCCACATGGCCCAATAGGATCATGACTCTGATATTGACTAATACAAGACGGTTAATATGTCCCTTACATCGGAGTAGGACATACTCGACGTGGTATGAGATTGTTCGCTTTAGTTATCACGACTTGACTGTTCAATGGGACCTCACAATTTTACTTCTAGGAAGAAACCCCAAAATATGTTATTCCATTTAAAGAGTGCTCACCTCTTATAAGCTCATCAAAACTTAGCTTCCCAAGTAATGTGAGATATATGCAGACACATTACATCATACACCCCCACTTAGGGAGTCTTATGTACTCGTAAGAACGCAAAACCACATGGCACAATAGTTTCATGACTCTGATACCAACTGATACTGGACGGTTAATCTGTCAACTTACATCGAGATGGAACCCATTCCATGTGACAAGAGATTGTTCACTTTGGTTCATAACTGCAATTTTAACAAGCCTATAACCTTTACTTGACAACGGGATCTCACGATTTTGTTTCTATAAAAAAACTCTAAAATACGTTATACCATTCAGAGAGTGTTCATCCTTTATAAGCATATCATCACTTAACTTCCTTAGTAATGTGAGACATGTACGAACACATTTTATCATAAATAATGAGATTTACAATGTAAATTTAGCAGTCGAAACCTACATGGTCTATAATTTTTATAGGCAAAAACAATAAAAGTATATGTTAAAATTTTTCCAGTGCATCTCCCTAAACCAGTCAATTTAGAAATGCAAAATGAATTTGGATGGTTAAAGTCACATTCAATAGGTGAATCCGAAACCTTTAAGGCATATGACCAACCATTTTTAGATGATCAATTTGAAATGTTGGAGTTTATTGTTGAAAAGGCCAAAACATAGCGGTTCTCTTATCACATGACTTGTTATTATTGACTGAGAGAAAAGGTGGATAAAAAAAAAAGGAAAATGATGAACTGTGAAAAAAAAAAGAAAAAAATCCAAATGAATGAGCACCTCCGACAAGCACTTGATGTTTAAGCCAAGGTTGTGTTCAATTTGGAGGGCTCCGTTCTCTAATTTAGGAGTTCTATATCTTAGTCACGTAACAACAATACTTAAGTGGAACTTTTTTTTATTTTATTTCATTGAAGTAATTAAGTGTACTTAGGATCTTCAAGTTTTATCATTATTTCATATATCTATTTATTACATGTCAAAAATTATTTCATATATCTATATATCTATTTATTACATGTAAAAAATTATACAGTCAATTTTTAATATATAATATAATATATTATTTAATTTAATAATAATATATATCATAAATATATCAAAATTATAACTGATATAATAATTTTTTATTAGATAAATTTAATCATATTTATTAATAAAATTATCACTGATTTAAAATGTATTTCAAATTTAAAATATATTTTTTCTACTTAATTTCTCCCCCAACTTTGGGGAATTTGTTTTATAGGTCTAACCCCCCTTTTGTAATGATGAGAAGGTGTGTACATCTTAACAAAGATGTATACTAAAATACTTCATATTCTATTGACCAAAAGAAGAAATACCTCAGGCTTACTTTTAAATTGATTTTTTTATGTATTTTTCTAGTATTACTCAAAATATTCTACAACTGTGATTCACTTCTTAACCTACAAAAATACTTTTAAAAAAAAATAAAAAATTATATGATCGTTTGATTTAATGTAAAGAAAATACTCTTCAACTTGAGCATAATCATTTGCCTTGAGTTTATTTGGATGTATTGAGAGAGATACAGAGTAAGCTCAATTTGCAACCCCATTTAACTTTTTCCCTTTGTTTTTTTATTTTTTGGTAAGAAGAGTTGGTTTGATCGTTCCTAATGGCCTTTATATTAATAGTAATAAAGGTAAAACTTTGATATAAGAAAAATCATAAATTACTTGAAAACAAAAAAAAAAATACAGCCATTTGCTAAAAGATGACATACAAAGTATCAAGCAAAACAGCCAAACTCAAAACAATAGAAAACATCTTGTCTTTTTTGTCACGTGGATAATAAATTGAAGAAATATACAAAACGGCAAAAACGTCCCTATTTCGGCCGATTATTATCATTAACCATCACCACCACCAGTCGTACCCCGACAATTTGACCGGTATAAATTGTTTTCAAATTTTTTTTTTTTTATTAAAAAAAGCAAGCCCGGTTTCCAAATATCTAATTTCGGTCTCTAATTCGCATACACAATTTCGGAAACATATTGCATGAACTCCGAATCGGTTTCAAGATTTGCCATAGTTTCGGGTGCCAAAACCACCTCTAAATCCACACTCCTATCTTCATCTCTACCAGGAAAAGCCGAGATCTTGCCGTCGAATTTATTTGCCCTACCACTCCTAACCGCCAACGGTTTTCCCCACCCGAAATCATTGTTGTACATAGGAAATCTCGGCGAACTCCCCATTGTAATCGATGCACCATCAAAGTTTCCGAGAGGGAACAATCTCGGCGCCTTTTCCCAATCCTCTACACCCTGTCTCACTGTAGCATCGTTGTGGGCCACCACGTTCTTGTGCAATAGATCAGCACACCATATCAAATCCCGAGACAACAGTTCTCCAACAACCGCATTAGTCGGAATGCTTTGAATTGCGTTTCCGAAATAGTACGACTCCATTTTCGGCACTACTCTGTGCCGGCAATTCACTGCCATTCGAAACGTCGTCGTTTTGGTTGCGTCGAGATTTCTAGCACGAGTCACTGAACGCCACAGATGAGCGCACAAAGACTGAAACGACGAAATCTCTGCTGTCGTTCTGTTATAGCCGTTGTTTGAATTCTCTAACGAATTATGGCAAACGGACGATATTTTCCCGCTGTTTTCAATGGTTTTCCAGCTTTCGTTTGATTGCTTTCCTATAATCTCAGTAGTTTCAGAGACGACGCCATTAAGCATAGCTTTGGTAGTGTAGCTACTGTTAGCTCTGACTTTCAGTTTCTGGATTGCTTCCCTGCTAAAGTGAAAAATTCTTTCGCGCAACGATTCTTCGCCTGCGAATGTAACCTTAGGACCGCCGGGAGGAAACAAAAGCACCGCCGTAGAGTTAAAGACAGTGTCGCGAGAAAAGTCCGGAGTGTTGGAGACTTTTTTAGCGCCTCTGTAAATCTCAGCGAAGGTGTTAAAGAAGTGCCATAGGGAAGTCCCGTCGACGACGGCGTGGTTAACACTAAAACCAATAAAAATTCCGTCGTTGAGCTCGGTGACCTGAACTGCAACTAAGGGCTTGAAATGGCCGGAGTAGCTCAATGTTCCATCGAAGGTGAAGAAGTCGTTGAAACAATAGGGGACGTCTTTCGGAGAGAGAATGCCGTTGACAGTAAGGTGTTTGGCTTTTGTGTGAATAAAATCAACTCCGGCGTTGTTGCAGAGGATGTGAACATGGCCGTCGGCGTCGGTTTGAAGACGGCCGGCAAGAGCAGGGAAGTGAGAGAGCGTGATGGCGAGAGATAGTTTGAGTTTTGAAACGAGGTCGTTTATGGGATAAGGAGGAGAATTGAAGAGAACACCTTTTTGGATGTATTGACAAGAGAGCATAGGGAGGTCTGAAACGGAGAGTTGTAGAGAGTCGATTGATGATTTTTGATCTGTTTGAATTATGTATTTTGAGTTTACGATTATTGATGAAGAAGAAGAAGGCATTTTAATAATTTATTTTGATTGGTTTGGGTTTTCAGGTAAGTGCTGTGTGAGGGAGCAACTGAGAAGAAGAAGCAGAGGTGGTGGGGTTTATATAGAGGCAAGTTCGGGTTTTTGGTTCATGTACTTAGCTGCTTGTTTCATATTGCTGATCTTATCATATCCATTTGTTTAAAAATATACAACTAATTTTTTTTTTTATTTTTATAAATAAATGGTAAAAATTAATCATTATTTTAAAATTATTTGATGATTTAATATTTTAATTAATAAAATTAGATATTAATATAATTTTTTTAATTAATAAATAATTATTATAAAAATAATAAATAATATCTTTGAGATCTCATATTATGTGCAAAAGTTAGATTTTAACCTATATATTGTTTTCATTTTCACCTTTCTTATTTTCGAAATGCATACGTATTGGTTTAAAAAATACTACAAAATCCAATTGGTTCTACTTTCTATGTTAATATCATACCATTTTATACATAATTTTTTATATTATATCATATTTTATAATTATTTTAAAAATT
This sequence comes from Hippophae rhamnoides, assembly GCA_033030585.1. Classification (NCBI taxonomy): domain Eukaryota; kingdom Viridiplantae; phylum Streptophyta; class Magnoliopsida; order Rosales; family Elaeagnaceae; genus Hippophae; species Hippophae rhamnoides. The sequence goes on along the minus strand of CM065429.1, from coordinate 40,804,938 downwards.
AAAAAAAAACAATTCTATAAATAATATTGACATATATTACGTTCAAAATTTAAATAATATAAGTATAAATTTTTATGTATTTCTATTTAAATAATGATCCTTAGCTAGTTGTATTCTTGATGTAGCATACCACTCGTTGTGCCACTCTAAGTATGGAACTCAAAGATTGTCCATAAATTGACTAAGAATGTGAACATCGTAAATCAAGTCTGGCCTTGTGATAGTTAAATAAATCAACTGCCTAAAAAGTCTTTGATAAAGAGGGATTTTCGATGCACTTGTTGTCTTCCTTATTAAGAAATAAATTATGTTCTATTGGATAATTGGTGGGCTTCACTAGCAAGTACTTCGTGTATTCTAATATTTCAAGTGCGTATTTTCTTTATGAAATAATTCCTCTTTTAAATCGAGATATCTTTATGTCTAAGAAATATTTCAAATTACGAAAATATTTGAACTTAAATTGCTACATGAGATGAGTTTTGATACCTTCAATTTCTCGGAGATTATTGCTTGCTAGAATGATGTCATCCATATAGACAAGGAAAGCAATAAAGGAAGCACTATGGTGTGGGATGAATAAGGAGTGACCTCATTTTGAATGTACGAAACCTATTAGGGCAAGGACTTTGGATAATGATGAACCATTGACCAGAAACTTGTTTAAGTTTATACAAAGATTTGTTAAGCTTGCATATACTTGTCTCCCACTTTCGTTATAAATTAGGAGGTAATAACATTTAGATGTCTTCCTTTAGATTGCTACGTAGGAAAGCATTGTTAACATCTAGTTGTTTAAGGTTCCAATTTATAAAAGATGTAACATCAAGGAGTAAGCGAATAACAATAAACTTGGCAACGGGAGAAAAAGTCTCACAATAATTGAAATGTTTAGTTTGACTATAACCTTTTGTAACCAAACATGCTTTATAGCACTCGACTGTGCCATCATGGTTGAATGTGATCTTGTACACTCATTTATAACCCACGTGTTTCTTGTTTAAAGGCAAAGGTTGGAGAGACCAAGTACCATTATCATGAAAGGCATGGAGTTCTTCATCTATGGAAAGACACCATTTAGGATCTTTAACAGCCTATGTAAAAAAGATAGGTTATTTGATAGTTCAAATGGAAATAGTGAAAACATAATGGACAAGAAAAAGTTGATCATAAGTAAGAACATGAGAAAAGATATGAGTAATATCTTTGAAAGTAGTCAACATTGAGTGAGACGATGGTAGAGAATGAGTAGGCAAGAAAGCTTCTATATAATACTATTGGAGGTCATCACGTGCCTATATAGGTCATTGGATTCAAATATTTAGTGTAGGAAAATTAGGTAAAAAAGTAAGGTGATCTATTTGGCTTATTTTTGGTAAGGTCTTACTTAGTGGTGTTGATGAAAAGGAATTTGTGTCATGAGAGTTGTTTATGTCGAGCAAAGTAGATGTCACAATGAGAGGAATTGGATCTAACGTCATTGATAAAGAGAAATTTGGGTCAAGGATGTTGTTTGTGTTAGGAAAAGCAAGTATTGCGGTCGGAGGAATTTGATTTACGGGTGTCACAATAGGAAAAATAGTAATATTATTTGGTTTCTGAGAAGGTGAGCTGGATATGGGAGTAGCGAAAGTAAACGAAAAAAACATGTTCATGAAAAATGACATTTAAGGAAATGAAATTTTTTTGGATGCCTAAATCATTTATCCAATAACCTTTGGTACCATAAAGATAACCAAGGAATATGCAAGTAGAAAGAGCATCAAATTTACTTGGTTTGTATAATGAGTAGAGACAAAACAAAAACAAGCAAAAACACGTAAATGATTAAAATAGATATTTGGTGAAAGATGACCTCAAATAGTGTTTTTCCATGAAGCACAAGAGTTGTTGTACGATTGAGTAAGTTAGTGGCGATAAGGATATAACATCACCCCAAAATGTTTTAAGATATTTGGCCTTAAACATTAAGGCACGAGCCCTACTGTGTAGATGTCGATGTTTGCTTTCAAGAACTCCATTTTGTTACCAAATTTAAGGTCATTATCACCACGAATGGTTTTAATGTGAGAATAAAATTGTGTTTCAACAAGGTTTATAAGGGCAAGTAAACAATTTCTAGCTTCAGATTTTGTAACCAAAAAATAAACCCATGTACATTGAGAAAAATACGCTACAATAGTAAAGAAATATTTTACCCTTTATAAATTTAGAACATAATAATCACCCTAAATATCAACATAAATTAACTCAAAATAAGATTTTGTATTATTAGAAATGGAAGAAAAAGATTTTCTAGTTTATTTAGCAAGTGGACAAAAAAATCATTAACAAAATGAGATTTAACGGAATCTAAAAATAAAGACATGCCTTGTATGCTTTTATTGGAAGAGTGACCAAGGCATTGGTGCCAAAGATGAGGGTTAGTGGAAGTGGCAATAGTAGTGAAAACATGACACTCAATGTACTTCGAAGTATTCAAGTAGTAGAATCCATCTTGCTCAAATCTCATCCTAATAATCTTTCTTGAATGTTGGTCCTGCATAAAACACTGGTTGTTGGTAAAGATAGCATAACATGCATAAAGAGGTTTAAGTCAATTTGGCTATAGATGTCAACTTAGTTTAAAGGAAGGAACATAAAGCACATTATAAAGAACCATTTCATTAGAGAAATGGATTGTCCCTATATGTTTTACATAAGCTAGAGCATGATTTCATAAATATATATTACAATTGGTGACATGTATACTAGTGGTAGAAAATTAGGATGAACAAACCATGTGATCTGTGCTCCCGTGTCAACAATATATTGAGTACCCTTACCACATATAGGAGAGATAGAAGGAATACATGAAAGATTTCTTACTATCGACACTTGACTGGCAACACTAATCGATTTTGTTCGATAGATAAGTTCAAGAAAATCACAATATTGGTCAACGTGAAACTATAAGAGGAAGGAGTTGCTTCAGCTTTCTATGATTTAGAATTTTCATGATGAGCTTTGGAATAAAAGTTTGAAGGAGGGCACCTTTTATCCCCTTGGATATTTGCTCGTTTGAGTTTGCAAAAGATGTCAATGGTATGTCCCTTGTAGTCACAATGATCACACTGAAGATGTTGGCAATAGTTTTCAATGATATGTCAAACACGAGTGCAATGATCACATTTGAGATGTAGGGATTTGTTTCATCTTAAATAATGAGAGAAAATACCTTGTTCACATGCAGCAAAGGTTTTATGAGTAAGATCTACCTTTGAATTCTAACATAAACAGGATTGAGTCTCATGAGGAATCAAATCGTATGTTATGTTTTTTGGTATTCCTGCAATTTCTTTGCCATGTCACCATTACAAGGTGAAAGAGGACTTAGAATATCTAATGCATCCTACAAGCCCTTCAATTTGATGTAGTAGTCACCAATGCTCAAGTCTTCTTGAATGTAATTATGAATCTCTTGTTCAACATGAAAAATATGCACACTATTCTCATGAGAAAAACACTCTATCAATTCCTGTCAGATCTTAAAGGCATTATCATTGTACATCAAACTTTGAGTGATGTTTGGCGATATGGTGTTGAGGATCCAACCCTTGACGAAGAGATTGCAATGAGTCAATTGCTTGTGTTCTTTAATTGATTTTTTTAATGGTTTTGTGATGGATCCATCCACATAATCATCATTGTTCTTGGTGATGAGAGTTATGAGCATAACATGACTCCAAAAAGGATAATTATCTTGCATTAATTGTTGAGTTACAAGTACTAAATTTGATTGATCAAAATGATATGTAAATTTCTTATGATAGAAAATATGAAAAGGAATCGTAAAGTTGAAAAGTAAAATGGAGAATAATAATGTATATTCTATATATTGAGAAGTGATGTACAATTGGCATTTTATACAAGAGGAAGAGAATAAATTTATGCCTAAATAATATCAATTTTTCTAACCAATACCTTGATTCAAGGAGAGAATAAATTTATGTTTAAATAATATCAATTTTCTTAACTAATAATTTAATTTAGAAAAATCAATTTAAATAAGAGAATCAATGAATAAATAATTGTTATTTGATTCTCATTATATGCAAGTTTTTTTAACAAAAAAATAAACTTTATAGAGGTGTATAAATATGTGTAAAAAAAAGTTTAAAAAATCGATAGAAAATGAAAGGGATTGATTGATTTTATCAATATTTTTTATCACGTAGATAATTTTTTTTTAATTTAAATATAATAATATAAGTTGAAGTATATATATATTTTTAAATAAAATAACTTAATAAGTTATTAAAAAAATGATTAAAATAATATTTTTCAAAACACAACAAGTTTTGATAAACATCATTATTAAAACCTTCTTCCCAAACATTTTTCTTTTACTTTACATAATTTGATCCTCGTAAACAAAAACAAAACAATTTAGTAAATTATTCCGTAAATCTGTATCAATTTTAAATTGCAATGAGTCAATTGCCATCTTCACCGTGTGAGTGAGTGTATTTTTGATTAATACTATATACACAAAACTGAGTACTTCATCTGCAGGATACCAGAACGAGGAGTAATTTCCATTGGATACTTTATCAATACTTAAATTAGCAAAGTGATGATGTAATATATATTGGTTTTTCATGAATTAATTAGGTGACCTGATCATAATCTATATAAACTGTATTCAATATTGGTAATTACGTTGACTTTTTTACATTGTACTAATTAGATAAGAAGAAGAAATTTATCACGCACTTTCAATATATTACTTCCACCATTTACACGTAATTAATAAGTAATTAAAATTTCATCTCATCTTTAATACTCTAATTACAATGCCTCTATAATTTTTCATATAAACAAAAATAATTTGAATCTGTGTTACAATTCATTGAATGTGTAGCCTAACAACATTAATATAAGACACCAATAAATTAAATGGAAGATTATAATCTCGATTTTGAGTAAAAATATTTATTACAATATTGATAATTTATAACATAATAAGTTTTAAGGTATCAAATAAATTGAATTGTTACACGTAGAATTAGACTAACACACGGAAAACAAAAAAAAACATTATTATAACGTTATAATAATTAAAATTAATTTTATTTATAGAGAGAAAAATTAAAAAACAATGAGAAAAATTAATGGAACATATGAATCACTTAATTAATTTTTTTATATATAAAATATTATACATATAAGTGTCGATTATATAGAGTGTATATATGTGAGAGTAAATATATTCATAATTTGAAATCGATCACAAGACATAAAAATAATGAGTAAATATATTCATAATTTAAAATATATCACTCATAACTCAGTTTAATGTTCAATGATGAATGATTAAAAAAATATTAAAATTAATATGATTTAATATATTTTTATTTAATAGTTAAACATGGAAAGATGTTCACAGGACATAAAAATAAAGAGTAAATATATTCATAGTTTAAAATTGATCACTAGTAACTCATTTTAATGGCAACTGAACTGATGAATGCTTTAAAAAAATATTAAAATTAAAATTAATATGATTTAATATATTTTTATTTATTGGTTGAATTTGGAAAGATGTTTCTTAAAATAGTACATAACAAAATAAATTTTATTTTATCTTTTAACCTTTACTCCAAAGTAAGGTTTTGATGAGTCTACGACAAAAAGTTTGAAATAAAATTATAATAAAATAATAATTGAGTAAACATGATAATTTATTTTTAAAATTTTTATATTATCTTACGATTTAAATTTTTTTAAGGGATTATATTAATTTTTCAAATTATTATTAACATTCAATATGTATTATGAAAATAAATTTATTATTTATTATTTTTAAAGTATATTTTTTACTAATCAAATTATTTTTTTCTCTTTAATTTATATTAAATATATAATTTTAAATTTTATTAATTTAAATTATTATGTTATTATATATTATAAAAATAATAGATAATTTTTAGTAAACAACAAAGTTCATTGGGATGCCATGACGACCCCACGCGTGTCCACTGTCATCCAATGATGGGTGGAATTCTATAGAAGAATTTATAAAAGAAAAATAAATAATAAGACGGGGGTGTACGGATTCCCATTCACAAACTTTAATAACGAGAAATATAAATCTGTGAAACATAATGTAAGTTGTTATCCTAATAAAAATATTTATTAATTATAATTTATTAAGATATAATTAATATTAAAAATAAATAAATATTTTATATATTTTATTATAAATAATAAAAATTATTGTGTTGAAATCATTATCTATATATTAATGGTCATGAACATATCTAGACAAATCTAATTGACATGACAAAGATTGTAATATATATATTACAAATAAATAAAATTCTTTTCTTCCTCAAATAACGTTTTTTCTTCAAAATCTGATATCATTTGTAAAGAATAATTACTACTTATAATCATCTTTTCTTCCAAACCCATTATCATCTTGTCTGAATTCTTAATCTAGACTAAAAACCAATAAGACTCACAGTCTAATAACAACACCAACCAAAATAAAGAATACTCAAATATAATTCAAATCCTTTAGAGTTTTCTTTAGAATATTGAAGATCAAAAACAATCAAAGATTAATTTCTAAACTTATTGAAATAAAAAAGGAAGAATCATCTTCTAAAAATAATTCTCAAAAGAAGTAGCTATCCTCAACTATAATCCCTATAAAAAAGAGAAGAGAGTCATCTCTAAAATCTTTTTAAAAAAATTAAGTAAATTTTAAAACAAATTACTCAAGATTTTATCACAATTATGCAAGGATTTCATGACAAAAATCTTTATATTTTTGGACAAAAAATATTTTCAAAAGAAGAATTTCATAATGAAAATTCTTTACAAAATATATTTTAAAAAATAGGTTCTATGAAACTTGAAACTAAACAAAAACCCCAAAATATTATCATAGTATTTTGGATTTATCCAATTCTCAAAGCTTTCGTTTCAAAACCTTTGATTATTGGGATCATGAACCAATATGGTTCAATACCTATTTAATCCAAAAGCTAGAATATTTCTTGTTATAGATATTCTATTTTTAAACCATTAAACCTACCAAAATACCTTGAATTCATACCCATTAGTGGAAGTCATTTAGATCACTACCAGAAATCCAAGAAAGTTATAACTTGTTCAAATGAAAGAAGGATGACAACCTTGTGCATATTCCCTATAAAATCATACATTCCTTGGGTATATTTATTGTCCCTTAAACAGGTATATGACCCAAGATATATGAGTAAAATCAAGTGGTGGACAACACCCAATGTCCTTAAAACAATTCCAAAACCGGTGGTGGAAGAATGGCATGAAAAACTTCAACCAACCCAACACCAATTCTTGGCTTTGATACCATAAGTGTACCAATGATATGTAGAGTTAATTAAAGAGGTAATACTAAAGAATAAGAGCACAAGACTAATGAATAAACATATCATATTGATATGGTTAGGCAGTTTAGCCGACCATAAATAAACAAAAACTTAAAACAAAATACAAACTTAATTATAAATGATGAAGGTTATATGAATTACAAAAGGGAAAGGAAATAGTATCAAAGAGCTTTCTTGGGTATTAAAGAGCTTGAGAATAATTGTGGGTAATGCGTGTTGGGTTGTTCATTGGCCAAAGTTTTAGCCACATGTTCCACGTATTGTTTTGTAAGATCAAATTCGTTCATCTTTAGAACAACATGTAGAAGGAGACTCTATTCTTAACTTAATAAATTTTTTTCAAAAGAGAGGTTTCGATCTCTTTTTGGGTTTTTAAAAGGAGAAGAGGCTTAAGTATCTCTTTCTTTGGTTTTGAAAGAAAAATCTTTTTAGGAGATTTTTGGGTTATAAATTGTTTTGTGTTACCAATCCTTTTTAAAGGTTTTTGAATTTCTTTAAAAGGGTTTTGGGGTTCAAAATGGTTTTGTTTAAAAGAGAGTTGATTATCTCTTTCATTATTTTGAAAATAGTTTTTTAAAAAAGGAAAAGACTAAACAGAAGAAAAAGAAGCAGAATCTAAAAAATCTTCAAAAGAAGCTATACTAGAAAACGAAGAAGTTATTAAAAATTATGAAAATAAACCTTTTAATATAATATACTTAGTCTTTAATAATGAATTCTTTAAAATTTAATATTACTTTCTTTAATAAACTATCAAGATGCTTAATTATACTTTTGACAGTCAAAATAAGAAAAAGAAGTCTTCACCTAAAATAGAACTCATCATTTATACTGTCATAATTTTCATTTAACTTTAATTATCTCTACCTACAAAGGTTGTCATTTCAACTCTTAATAATTATAAGAATATGAAGAAGCTTTAAGGATAGGACTTATCTTTTTTCCCGTAAATCTTTATCTAACCAATGGTTTGTACTTACTTTGATTGTTTTATCGACCTAAAATGGATTTACAAGTAATATTTTCTACAATATAATTTTATCTAAATAGGTTTGTATGTACTTTGATTGTTTTACCGATCTCAAATGGGTTGAATCTTTATAAAAAATAGTACTCATCTTCTCATTGTATGATTTTATTCATCTTTCTACCTATGTCATGGATATATCGACATCTTATGATTTTATTGCCTATTCATTGGGACTTACTACCACCCACCAATGTTGTGATTCAATATAGATATAAAACAAATAAAACTTCTATAATGATGTGATAAGTTATTTCATGCTATAAATACTTCACATACTTTTGGTTTAAATCACCAAGATCTCTATAAAAACGGAATAGCTAAACATAATAATATAGTAAATAAGAACTATACTATAAAAGCTTCACATACTCCTTGGTTTTTAACACCAAGTAACTTAGCACAAATGCAATAATTAAACTTAATTTAAGTAGTGTTAAAAGACAAGTGTTATTATTTGTAACAAAATCATCTTTAAATTCTTATAATCTACTTAAGGAAAATTCCTTATTACTCAACATATATAATCATTGTATAACTAGACTATAAACAGTAGAAAGAAACGAGTATCTATAGTTTGTAATATCTCATTCAACATCCCTCTTGACTCTGATATCATAAGTGCACTTAGGATCAAGAGATTTAATCAAAGAGGTAACATTAAAGAATAAGAGCACAAGACTAATGAACAAACATATTATACTAATAAGTAAGGCGACTTAATCGATCATAAGTATTACAAAAAAATATAAATATTAAAATAAGAAATCAAACACACTTACAAAGATAAATATAACTTACATAAACTTGAGAATATACAAGAAGATTATTGAAGGGAAATAAAGAGAGGCGGATAGGAGGTTTTGAGAGAGAATTCTTGTGTGGTTGAAACAGGACTTGGGTTTTAATATAAAACACAATAAGGTTTTGAATGCTTTTTAGAGAAGGGCTTAAGGCTTGCAAAGAAAAGACTTAGTTTTGAATGAAGAGGAGCTCTCCTTTTATAGTCAAATATTTGACTGTTGGAGATTCTTACACTCTTGTGAACAATATTATGTTGCCAACTTTATACTGTAGAAGATGTTGTTATTATTTGGTGAGTAGTGTTCTATCTGACACCTTTTATTGTAGAAGATGCTTTGCATTGTTTCTTGAATAGTACGTTGTCGTCCACTCTTGTAGCCGTTTTGTCTTTGGTATCGACTCAATAGTGCCAACTACTGATGTCTTACTAACGTCCTATTGATGTCATCATGATGTTGATTTTTTAGTGACGTCATGTTGATGTCACCATGATGTTGATGTTTTAGTGATGTTCTGTTGATGTCACCATGATGCTAATGTTTAAGTGACGTCATGTTGATGTCACCATAATGGGCTCTGAACCCTTTTGAAGCCTTATGCATTGGGTTTTTACATTTTACAATAAATGAGCTTTAAACTTTGATAGAAGTAGATGGACTTCTAACCCTAATACAACTTATAATGCATAAAGGCCATTTTACTTGGATAAGGCCCAAGGGCCATTTTACATGGGTTTTACAACAATCATTTTTTGGAGTGATATCTAAATAGTTTTCCTCATCATCCCCAAACATTTTGAATTGTTTGATGTAGAGTCGTCAGACGTTTTGCTTGGAAGATCCGATTTTATTTTTTGATAGTTGATGCATGGTATCTATATGTTCTTTTGTTTTTGTTGTAGCATGTGATGCATTTGTAATGGCCTTTAGAGCCAAGAGCTAGTGTTGAGTTGAACGAGATATTACATGTGCTATGATAAGTAAACTTATCCTCAATTAAGGTTAATTGGGTTACATAACCCAAGGTACGACTAAAAAAATAAGTAATATGTTGTGTAAATTGTCTTTCACATTCTTTTAGTTATTAAGGGTTGGAATACACACTTATGTGGGTATAGATAATTAAGGTTAAATAGAAGTTATGGTAGTGAAATAATGAGTTGTAACTTTGTAGAACTTTCTCAACTTCTTTTTCTTGTTTTATGTTGTTAAAAGTTATAATTATGATATCAGAGTCATGTATGCATATGATGTAACAAAGAAACTCAGTTATATTATGTGTATATAACAAGATAAGAACTCTACCCCTTTAAAGCAAGAAGGGGGTAGTCTACGCTTATATGGCTAAGGGATAGTATTCATGGGCGGAGGTACCCGGTCCGAGGGATATAGAAATTGAACCCAAAGGTAATTTGGTAGATGTTATAGGCATGCAAAAGTATTCAAGGGTGGCAGAACCGGCTGGATGAGAGGCAAAAAAAGAATGCCCCTAATTAATTATGGTATCAGAACACACTTAATCGAGTTAATACAAAAAATAATTTGTAGCATACAATTACTATACCGAGAATAATCTGCTTTGAATTGCAATTATGGCACCTACCTTAACAAAAAATAATTTGTAGCAGACAATTACTATACCTAGACAGTTACAACCTTTACCAGCATTGCAGTCAATGCTATGAGGTTATCTCAAGTTTGAATAAATAATTTTTCTTTTAATAAACTATCACGAACTTAAAAAAAAAAAATTGATACTTAACTATAATTAATTGAGATACGTGTTGAAATACCATTGGTGAATAACTAAAAAGCCATTTAGTTTTTGCGGGCTTTCGCCAAATGGTAGCCCACTATGATAGATCTGAAAACAGTGAGGCCCACTTTTCTAAAGGATCAGCATAAAAGATTGAAACTCGGCCACGTCCTTCAATTTTTATATGAATGGCCGCTCATAAAATGTTTGATGTTTTTGCTCAAACAGACAAGAAGTATGTACTATGGCCCACTGTCATCCATATCAATAAAATCACCATATCATATGCACGTACTGTTAATAGGCAAGCCTGGCATGTGCTAATTAGCTAGCTAGAGCAAAGGCTATCTACCCCATTTTGTCTGTGATCACCAAATCCTTTAAGTAGGAGAACTGTTTGATTTTTTTTATATGAAATTAAAATATATAAGTTAAATTTTATTTTAATAGACGGTGATCAACAACAAAAAAATGAGAGACGTTAGGTTTGATAATTGAATCTAATTTTTTTTTGTATATGTAATAAAAAGAATACCCGATTTTAAATTATTTAAGAATAATAATTGTTTAGATATATGAATTGATCCAAAGTCCAATCCAACAAATATCCCAAGCTATCAGACGAGCCAGTCTAAAAGATCTACATGTGCCCATAACATTACTAATAAAAAGGGTATGTCTTTACATACGAGTTTGATGTTGGAAGACCGACCTCCAAACCGAGTCATAGTTTGATCAACCTTAAGCTTTAGATGTATTTTCTTTTACGTTTGTAGCCATATGACACGCTTTGATATGTACACTTTATGTAATCAGCACGTGTAAATATAATGTTCTTTCTATATATGGACCCCATAAGAGATCCACAAATTCTATAAAAACTCTTTGAATTTTCTCTAGTTTCTCTTTTTGTAAATCCGATGTAATCAGCTTATGACATTCAATGTTAGGGGAGAACGCTCTACCTATTCTGTGATCGAGGTGATCAACTCTCTCTTAAGTGTAAGAGCATTCTACCTGGTTCTTTGACTAAGGTGATCAATTCTGTGTCAGAGCGCTCTACTTAGTTCTTTGACCGAGGTGATCAACTAGTGACATTCAATATTGGGGGAGAGCGCTTTACCTGGTCTATAATTGAGGTGCTCAACTCTCTCTTAACTGTCATAGTGTTCTACCTAATTCAATTCTATGTTAGAGTGCTCCACTTGGTTCTTCAATCAAGATGATCAACTCATGACATTCAATATTAAGATAGAACGTTCTACCTGGCCTGTGACTGAAGTGATCAACTCTTTCTTATGTCTCAACGCGTTTTACCAAGTTCTTTGACCGAGGTGATCAAGTTATGACATTCAATATTGGGAGAGAGTGTTCTACCTAGTTTGTGATTAAGGTGATCAACTCTCTCTTAAACATTAGAGCGTTCTACCTAATTCGTTGATCGAGGTGATCAACTATGTGTTGGAGCGCTCTACCTGGTTCTTTAACCAAGGTGATCAGCTCGTGACATTCAATATTAGGGGAGAGTGCTCTACCTGGTATGTAACCGAGATGATTAACTCTTTCTTAAGTGTTAGAGCATTCTGCCTGGTTCTTTGACCGAGGTGATTAACTCATGATATTCAATATTAAGGGAGACTGATCCACTTGGTCTATGACCTAGGTGATCGACTCTCTCTTAAGTGTCAGAGCACTCTATCTGGTTCGTTGACCGAGGTGATAAACTTTATGTCAGAGCGATATACCTGGTTCTTTGACTGAGGTGATTAGCTCCTGACATTCAATATTAGGAGGAGCGTTCTACTTGGCCTATGACAGAGGTAATGGACTCTTTCTTAAGCGTCAGAGCATTGTACCTGGTTCTTTAATTGAGTTGATCAACTCTTTGACAGAGGTGGTCAACTTTGACATTCAATATAGGGGAGAGCGTTTCACTTAATCTGTAATTGATAGTTCTATAAAAGTAGAGTCATAAGTATATTTTTTATACTTAATATTTACTTTTTTTATTTAGTAAATAGTATTTTTAGGGTCAAAATATTAAAATATAAACTCTTTAGTGAAAAGAGGGTAAAAATATAATTTTTGAAATTTTTTATGGATTTTTATGGATTTTTAATGTAGGACCAATAAGGAGCTACCACGTGGCCTTCCACACAAGCAAGGGAGATGATTGGAAAAGCCACACAGATGCCATATGTTAGCACAACATTTAATCCTAGTTCAGGCTTGGTCAAACCGTGTTGCCACGTTTCGCTACATCATTGCTTCGCACATTCCACCCGTGCGCCATGTGTCAACAAGCGTTGACTCTAACCAGTCTCCCTTACCATGCGTCGCTCCCTGATTCATCCAGTGAATTTCGAATGCTACATATCATATTGTGATTGGCTGGCATTGTCATTTTTGCTTGTTTTGATCGTAGCCCTTGATCTGAAGTTGATGTGGCTGTTCAGATCGCACTTGAGCAATATTTAAGCCCCTAATCACCCCATAAACCCAAAGTGACCTCCATTAACATAATTTTGGTCAATTTTTGAAGCTAAAAAGAGAGAAAAATACAGTAAATTCAATAGAGGACACAATTTTAGTATATATTAAAGAGAAAATTAACATTACAATTCAAGAGATTGATTGTATTTTTTTCTACTCTTTTCTTTATCAATTTTTATGTCTTTTTTATGAAAAATATGAGTTTTATGGACACAATTATGTGTAGTTAATTTATTAATCTAGAGATATTATGAATATAATTTTCACCATGTGATGAGTTAATATTTTACCCTAATCATAAATTTGATTTAATTATATTATTTAATCTAAATTTTATGCTATTAATTGTTTGGCCAACAATTTATTTATAGAGCCAATTAAATAATTAAATAGATTTGAGAGAATTATTTAATTATTTGTCTTGATTAAATAACATGCATACTTTCTAACCAAAGATGTATGATTCTTATGTATGTGATTTATAATTGATGAATTTAATGAGTATTATGTAAATTAATTGGCATGAAAGTGTGATTCAATTGATCATGTAATTAATTGATAATTATATTTGGGAGATTTTAGTGATTCGCATTTTAGAAAATTAGGAGATTAAATATTCCTAGATATTTTCTGATATATCTTTTTAGTCACCAAATCTGATTTAATTAATTATTTATATTTACTTTTAGTTATTTTAATTTTGTTTCCTTAAAATATAAAAACACAAAAAAAATTGATTTTTATATTTTTAGTTTTAAAAATAGTTTGTAATAAAATAATTTTTGTGAGAACGATACTTTTCTATCATTATATTACTTTTTGCGATACGTATACTTGTATATTCATTGCATACATTTTGTGTGTGACGATCAGAAATCAAGGTGATCAATTTTCTCATAAGTATTAGAGCATTTTACCTAGTTCTTTGACCAAGATGATTAATTCTGTGTTAAAGTGTTCTATCTGGTTTTTTGATTGAGATGATCAACTCATTGCATTCAATATTAGAAAAGAGAGCTCTATCTTATTTGTGATCGAGTTGATCAACTCTCTCTTAAGCATTAGAGCATTCTACTTGGTTCTTTGACCAAGATGATCAACTCATGCATTCAATATTAGGGGAGAGCGTTCTACTTGATATGTGATCGAGGTGATCAATTCTCTCTTAAGTGTCAAAACGTTCTACGTAGTTCTTTGACCGAGGTAATCAACTCGTGATATTCAATATTGAGGGAAAACATTCTATCTAATCTGTGATTAAGGTGATGAACTCTTTCTTAAGAGTAAGAACGTTTTACCTGATTCTTTGATCGAAGTGATCAACTCATAATGTTCAATATTGAGAGAGATCATTCTACCTAGTTTATGATGAAGGTGAATAACTCTTTCTTAAACATCATAGCATTTTATTTGATTTTTTGATCGAGGTAATCAATTTTATGTCAGAGCGTTCTATCTAATTTTTTGACCGAGTTTATCAACCGATAACATTCAATATTAGAAGAGAGTGTTGTATCTGAATAAGGTAATCAATCAATTCTCTCTTAAACGTTATAACGTTCTGCGTGATTCTTTGATGGAGTTGATCAACACTGTGTTAGAACGCTATAATTGGTTCTCTTATCGGGGTTATCACTTTTGTTGAGATTTGACGGATATCTTAATGTTTGAGATATCTTCAATAACATTTTTAAAGATTTTAAAATAAATTTTAATATCTTCCACGTTTACGTTTAATGTATCTTCATGTATATCCTCAATTTTAACAGCCGTGATGTAAACTGTTAAATGAACAGTTTTTTTAAAAGCAAATGAGGTGGGTTTTAAGAAAAATCAGATCGTTGTTGTTCGTTTTTGTCAAGCTTCATTGAGGTGGGTTTTTAGCGCAGTCCTTGGTTATTTCGAAAAACAAGGGTAACTACGTTCCTATTAAGGAATTTGATGTTCCTTGTCGACTTCGCTCTATCTTCATTTTAAGCTAGCTGAATCTAACATTAAAGTTAAAAGACTTGGAATTTGTAATACCCATTTTTTCTTCTTTGATGTTCTGAAGCTCTGCAAAGTGATTGTAAATCTTCTATAATGAGGGAACGTGATTGAAAATTTACCATGTTTAATTAAAATAAATAAATTTTTTTATAATTTAAAAATAAAAGAAATAAAAAATATATATAATATCTTTTTATTTTATTTTTATGTTCACATTTTCATTTTTTTTTGTGTGTTTGGTTTTATTTCTATTTTGTGTGATTTAATAATTTTTGAAAAAAAAACTTTTCTCACAAAAATTTATCATTTCTTTAAATCAAATTTAAGTAAATAGTTAAGTCTTTTGTACTGTTAGATTAATTTTTGAAAACATATCATGAAATATTTTGTAATTATTTTTTTTTTGATAATTAGTTAGTTTTTGTCATAACTAGTATTTCTTGATAAGATGTAGAAATTATATTAAACCAAAAATCGGTGTTTATGAATTTTTTTAGTAGAGACTACCTTTGTGAGATATAATTTGAACCTAATTTCCTTTATTCAGAGTGAAATATATATTTTTTCTACTCCAAACACATTTCTTATTTCTTCAAATTTTTAAATGATCTCTATAGGTATTAGCATTGAATGTATGAATTTTTTATCATCTTAATAGAGTATTGTATATTTTTTATTATTATTTTTGCTTAGATTAAATGATTTGAGTAGAAATTGATAGTATATGCTTATATCTCATTCATGCATGACTACTACAAAAAAAAGAGACATATCTGGGGATACCTAAACCAAGATCATAAAGAAAAGCCACAAAATTAACCATTCACCATAATCCAAAAAAATGTACAATCTGTATATGGGTTGACTCTCTAAAATATATATATTGAGAAATATCTTCAGAAAAAATAGAGAGATAAAGAATATATAGTATAATCTACATACTATAACCCACATTACCTACAAAGTTGTGAGTAAAGGCTAATTATAAAAGAAAGATATAGGAAGTAATTCCCTAAAAAGTCATTGCAATTTCTTCATTTGTAAAAAGCATATATCTTGAAATTCTTTCTTAATGAGTTTGATTTATGCATGAAAATAATTTTTATATATGATTCTTTATAATTTATACATTTGATTCCTTTCATGAGAACAATGTTAAAATAACACTTTGAGCCTTTATTCTTTATACATATGCGAACATATTAGTTCATTTCTATACATCAACTCTTTCGCATATAAATTAGTATGAGTGTTTGAACCCATATGATTTAGTGTTTTGAGAGTATTGACTTGTGAGGAATATAGTCGAAGCGAATTCTGATTCATGACACTGAAATTGGGTGAAATTAAATTGATACATTTTTGACATGAAATATGAAAATAATTTTCGACTAATTATTATAATAAAATCATGATTGTTTAAAGAGATTAAAATAAATTATGCTTGAGATTTTAATTATGATCTTAAAGGAGATTAAAAAGTATGAGACATTTTTGTGATATGTTGTTTTCTCTTATTCTTAAAAATTAATTTTTGATTTTGTTGTAATTTTAGTTTTTGAGTTGATTGTTTTTATTATTTCTTTTGATTTTTACATTTAGTTCAATGTTTGTGGGTATCATTACTGAAAACCCTCACGAGACTCAAACTCGTCCACTAGGGCAACCTAGGGGTTTAAAGGCTTGTTGCATAGGCTAAATGCAACCGTGTCAATCCACGGAAATGATTTAGGATAGTTTAATTTTTAGTTTTGATCGATTCTCTTGCTAAGGGACTAGAAAGAAGCTGGTTGAGGGTAGGTATGGGCACGGGGACGGGCGGGGACGGATTTGAATATAACCGTCCCCGAACCGAATTCTAAAATCTGTCCCCGACACCGCCCGAAAACCGTTGCAGTTCGGGGACAGTTTTACCAGCGGTTAACGATTCGAGACGATTATTGAAAAAAAACAAAAAAAAAAAACCGTTTTTCAAAATCCTATTCAATTGAGCCCCCTTTAGCAATACAATTCAACCAAAACAAATGGTTGAATTTATTATCTGAATTTATTATTTTGAGTTTATAATAAAAAAAATTAACATTTAATAATATATATTTCTATGAATCTAGATAACATTAAATACATATAATGATATAAACAAGAAACACAAGATATAAATAAAATATTATAAACTAATACAAATATTGAAATCTAATTAAATAAATAAAAACTTCTTTCTTATTATTAAGTATTCATCATACGCATTTAAAAAAATCAAATATATAAAATCACTTTTATAAACCAAAATAATAAATTGATTAATCAATAATGTAATTTTTACCTCGACATCATCTGTACGCAATATTAATAGTGGAAGGCGGATGAACCAGGAGATAACATATTTGAATAAATTATAAAATATTTAAATACATAATTAAATAATTAATATATAATACATAAAACAAGTGTTAATAAAATATAATATGTATTAAATATATAAACTTATACCTTGTTTATGAATATTAGCCCATAACTAATCTTGAGTACGTAGCTTCGATGTGTTTTCTTTGAGTCTACTTCACGATGTTTGCTTACTACTCTACTTGTACTAAATCTCTGATTAAACAAGTTGTGGTGGCCGAATAATGAATATCTCTAGCCATATCATGCATTATTGGATACTTATGTTTATTACACTTCCACCATGACAATATCAAACTCTTCATCAAAATTTCTACATCGACCTCATAATAAGAGTCTAACTCGATTTCAAAGATCCACTTTATTTTGCATTAATTTCCATTGTTTATACTACGTTTATACCACTGGATTAAGAATACTGAGTACCTTTTGAACTTTGAGATGTATTGGGCGTGTTGAAAATTCAATTTGTCGACTCTCTTCTAAAATTCGTTTATTCGGTACATATTTATCAAATCATAACATTTTGTTCTCACCTTTTCAATTTCAAAAAAGGCATTCTCTCCATATATTCTTGGAAAATAGAATTAGAGATAATTCATCTTAAATCTAGGATCCCAAAACAACTCATATCATGTACCATGACAATATTAACTTCTTGCGATACTTATCAAATTTTACAAGCATGTTTGGCCGCCATTCCCTTGACCAAATCATCCTCGTCGTTAATCCAATTATATAATGACAATTTGATGTCATAAATATGAGGAAATAACATGTTTATAGTGGGATAGTTCGAACGAGAAATCAATTGAGTAACCTTGTAAAATACTTAACTTATCACAAATTGTACTTGCCATTATCAATCAATGCATCGGAAGACTATTATAATTCTTATCCAATTGTTTTAAGCGAGGAAACACTTTCTCATAAAACAATGCATTTTTAAGCATTATAAAAGTAGAATTCAACGAGTTTGACAATCAAAGAGATAAATTCTTACAAGAAGACTTTATCTCTTGAGATGCAATCTTTTTAAATTTTTCCTCCTCTTTTGTGTTCTTTGTCGATATGCAACACTATCTCTAACTTTAACAATGCATTGAGAAATTAGATTTAACCCGTCTTTCACTACCAATTTTAATATGTGGCGGCCACACGCATGTGAAAAATATCTCCATACAATAATATTGAAGTTCTATCTAATGAATCTAACAGATCAGGTAGCATTGAATCATTAGTAGAACAATTATCTAAAGTTAAGGTTGAAATCTTACGATCAATGTTCCAATCCAAAAAGCAACTCATTAGTTCTTGACCAATAACGGCAGCATTGTGTGGAGCAGGAACATATATAAACCTACAAAAAATTATATAGTAACAATAAATTTTAATATACAATCATTTAATATGCCAAATCTCTAAAAAAATATTTAATAGGAATTGTATAAATTTTAACAATAAACTTAAAAATTACCTTATTATTTTACTATGCAAATACCAATTGTCATCAATGAAATGACAAGTTCTGACCGTGAATCCTTTGTTTTGATTTCCAGGACTTTCACGTATCACTCGTGATTGCAACACATGACTTTTATTGTTCTCGACATATCCATCATTTTTTTCTCGACATCATAAATCTTTATAATGTCTCTCTTCATTGTCGCCGAGAGAATAGGCTTCCATATTGGTTGTAATGAATGTGAATATTCCACTAAATCCATGATGTTCTACAATACTAAGAGGATACTCGTGTAAAATTATCATCTTTGCACATTTATCGAGAAACTTGAGAATCAAAATTCCAATGTCCTAATTCAATTCTATTCCTTTTTTGTTAGGATTTAACAATGATTGGCCGATACCCGCTTTCTTGACGTTTGAATGGACAACATTTTGTATGTGCTTTCAAATGAGATGTCCCGATTCCTTGTATCACCTCTACTTAGTTTTCCGCATAATTACATATTGCCTTCCATATTCCATTAATTTTCTTCCTATCAAAATGAACCCATGCTTCGGACTTTAATTTAGCCTTCCCGTCTTCTTCTCACTCACATTCATTTGATGGTTGACTTTGTGTATTTTTCGGGTGAAGAGGTTGATGTAAGGAGAGGAACATTTTTTATGTTGATCGGCGCGAAGTTCCACCACTTGTTACCTCCGCATTAAGTTCAATGTCATTTACTCTTGAGATGATTGTGGTGAACAATTACGAAAAAAATAACTTTCAAATGTAAATTCATATGTAAAAAATATATACTTATACTTTCTATTATCTCAGTTACCTTTTCAACATATTCATTTGTCATGATATTTAAAATCTCTCGATAGTCTTGATATGATAACCTCGATACCGGTGATCCTTATCCTGGAACGCATGGTACACACTAAAACCAAAGAAGTGCACGGTAAGGATAAACCACCGCTTTTTCCAAGATTTCCACCCTATTCTGGAGTTCACAAAAAAATAATTAAGTTGTGTTAAAAAAGAAATAAATCTAATATATTCTTGACGTTCACATTACTTGAAGTAGCTTACAAAAGTAACGGTGTTTGAAAAAATAAAAAGGTAACAGTATTGGAAATAAGTGGCAGTAGAATTACCGTACAAACTCGGCCAGTACTTCAAAGCAATTCACTGCGGTAGACACTGCTCGATAGCACTCCTGTAAGAGCAAAGTTTGTTGCTTCCCTATGATCTTGAGGCTGCGAAAAGGTAAACAATAATAGTCAATAATTCCACACGCAAAGTCTCACGATCTTGGCATACATTGGCTAAGGTTGAATGACTCGGTGAACAACTACCTAATAGACTATTGAAAATTGATAATGTAATTTGCTAAATTCAAGTAAGGACTAATTATGACATTAGATTGTACTTTGGCCTCTTTGTGATTAAATGTTCCAATCTTGATTTTATCAATGGAAACTTAAAGCAAGTGATCTTATCATTTTTTACTCAATAAAAAATATAAAAATATATATAGACACGTCGTACCCTCTTGTATGCAGGTGTTTTTTGTTTTTTAGGGGTGGGGCGGAGGGAATTGTATGAGATGCTTTTAAAAAGTATTCCAACAAACTATGCCAACATAAACAAAACGGTATATTCCCATGCTTCAAATACGACCAGGACATCGAAAACACGAAGTTGCAATCGGTTCATGCAGAAAGTGATAAATTGACAAGATAAGGCTCGATGGAAGTAAGAAGGAAAAATGAGTTATCTACTACTGGCTTTAATGCCGGATTAAAAGTAGACATTTTGATAGCAATTTCTCTAAGATTTTTATGATGCATAATTGAATAAAACACACGTCAAATTTCCTTGCCATCAAAGGCATAATATAGCTATATTGTCAATACCTTTGTAAACACATGAAGCTACTAGCGAACAACATAATCAATTGAGATACATGAAGCCATATCACCTAGATATAATAGACAATAATCTTTACCCCAATCTCGAATCAATAATAATGACGGAAGAATTAAATAAAACCATAAATTGTACTTACTTCAACTAAATTCCTCAACCGAAGCTTGGGGAAAAAGAAAAGCCATCACATTACCCGAATACATATATATGTAACATCCAAATCAAAAAAGAGAAATCAATAACTTGACGAGGAACATTGAAAAACAAATCAATATGCATATACGGATCGAAAGAACTATAGAAAGCATCCACATCAATGAAACCCAAAGATAAAACCTAACATATCTAAGTTTAGGCGAGAGAGAAAATGAGAAGGCTCACATGACGGGACCGTGAACGGGATCGGAAACGATAGATTCTTCGACATCGGATGAGGACCGGGGAAGGTAGGGTTTTTCACAATTGATGAACTCGGTATAATTCTCTAGGAATGAAAACCTCTGCATGAGAATTCTTCGACATCACGATTGATCTTCGGTTCTTCACCAACCTTTAGAAGATATGAAAAGCGGACCACTCTTGATTCTTGAATACACTGCTTAAATAGTACCAAATGTAAGAAAGCTTGATCTGGATTACGGAGATGGAAAGATTGGAATTTGGAAGGAAAATGAAAGAAAATGAGAGTAAGAAAAAAAAAAAAAAGGAGGCTGAGCGTGAGTAGGGATTATGATTTAGGTTATAAATTAGGTTTATATATTAGGTTAAAAATAAATAAATTTTAATTAATATATAATTTATTTAAATAAATATAATTAAATTCGGATGCAGTAGTACGGTTTTTAGTATATCGTAAATATACGAGCGTACCCGTGCAATGCATTTATGTTCGGTTTAGCAAACCGAAGACCCGTCCCCGAAAGTACGGTTAAAAACCGAGGTGGAGTGCGGTTATCATGGATAACGCAGAACCCACGATTTGCCCATCCCTAGTTGAGGGTTATGATAAGTGCTCAAAAAGCACTAAAATTACCATGATTTTATGCACATTAATTGATTAAAAATATATATATTTATATGTTTTATCATATATTTATATAAATTTGTCTTTTTCGGAATCACAAGTATTTTTATTATTTTTCAGGTATTTTGGCTTAAAAACGTAACTTAAAGACTCAAAGAATAATAATGGAATCAATACATCACAAATATATTAATAAATAAATGAGGAAAGGTCAACATATATGGAAAAATTGGACAAAATGGGTCAAAAATGTCAAAAATGTCAAAAAAGAGGAAAATGCGCACGCTAGCCGCCCAGTCCGCGCGCGCCGTGCGCACCCTTGTTCAATCCCGCACGCGCCAGCTCTTCCTTCTGCGCGCACCAGCCTTCTTTCCGCACGCGCCCCTGCGCGCCCAACTGCCCTCCGTGCGCGCCGCTGCACATTTTGCCTCATTTTTGCACGCAGCCGCCCCCATGATGTCATGCTGACATCATCAATGGCATAAGCAATTGCACTCCACGTTTTCACATTTTTTTAACATTTTTTCACTCACTTTTTCTCTCCATTCTCACCTATAAATACCCCCCTTCTCTTCACTTCTAAACACACCTCAAAACACATTCTCTTCTCTCTTTCTTTCTCTCATTTCTTAGTTTTTAGTTTTTTTTCTTAGTTTTTAGTTAATTTCTCTTAGTTTTAGAGTTCTTCCCTTTTTGGGAAGAACTAGTTATGTTTTTGTAATTTATTTGCTTTTTGATTCAATAAATGGGAGTGCAAATTCCGCTTGGAGGTTTTCCAACAACGGGAATAGCATCGAAGTTCTGTAAGGATTTTATTTTCTTTACAGTTATTTTTTATGCTTTATTCTTACATGTTATATTTAATTTGTCTGTTCCAAAAAATTTGATGCCATCCCCGGCAACGGCGCCAAAAACTTGATGAGTGAAAACCGGCATCGTCGATCCTGCCAATACTTTGGTTTTATATTTATAAAAATCTCGCAAGTGCACGAATCATTTCGTAGAAAATGACAAGTATACTCCCAAGGTCGATCTAAGGAAGGAATGTATATGGTTTTCAATTTATTATTCAAACTTTTAAAAACGAAATTAAATCCTAAACATCCTGTCACGATATTTTGGGTTTTGTGTTTTTAATCTACTAATATAAAAATAAACATAGATTCAATAAAATTTATGCAAATTTTATCATTTATAATAGTGGAATATTTATGGATATAATAACTAAGTTAATTATGCTTGCTCGTATTATTTAGGTTATTAAAGATATGAATTGATATTTATTGATTCTCACTTTTTTGTATGAATGCCACCTTTGGTGGGGTTAGATATTCTTTGTTAACTAAATAAATCAATTAACACCTATGGGTGGGGTTGATAACTTATTTGGTTAATTAAATTAATTCATTTTTCTAAGAGATTGAAAATGAACCATTTAAATGCCACATTTGGTGGGGTTAGACAGTTTAAACTTTATTCAAGGTGTCCAAATTAAACCTAAGAATTTAGTTATCTGAGTACTAACTTTTAAGTTTTAAAACCACTATTGAAAACATGTTGTCAATATATTTTCAAATAATAATTCTTATAAAAACTTTTGAAATAGAGCTTCACTCTAACTACCGGGCGATTGTACCAACAAATAAAAGAGCACTACTCTAAATTAGACCGGATAACTAAACCTTAAAATCTAATTTTCAGATTTAAGTTTGTAATGAAAAATAATATATTTCTCTCTAACATTCTTAATATAAAATCTTGAATAAAAATAAAATCAATTCATTTTAGAGATTTTCACCTATTTAATATTTCGCAAGCATAACAACGTTATTATTACATCATGATTATAAACAGCCAGCACATTTAAATTTAATCACACACAAATTAAATATAACATGTAAGAATAAAGCATAAAAAATAACTGTAAAGAAAATAAAATCCTTACAGAACTTTGATGTTATTCCCGTTGTTGGAAAACCTCCAAGCGGAATTTGCACTCCCATTTATTGAATCAAAAAGCAAATAAATTACGAAAACATAACTAGTTCTTCCCAAAAAGGGAAGAACTCTAAAACTAAGAGAAATTAACTAAAAACTAAGAAAAAAAATTAAAAACTAAGAATTGAGAGAAAGAAAGAGAGAAGAGAATGTGTTTTCAGGTGTGTTTAGAAGTGAAGAGAATGGGGGTATTTATAGGTGAGAATGGAGAGAAAAAGTGAGTGAAAAAATGTTAAAAAAATGTGAAAACACGGAGTACAATTGCTAAGGTAATTGATGATGTCAGCATGACGTCATGGGGTGGCTGCGTGCAAAAATGAGGCAAAATGGGCTCGCAGGGGTGCACGCGGAAGGCAGGAGCTGCGCGCAGGGGCGCGTGCGGAAAGAAGGCTGGTGCGCGGAAGGAAGAGCTAGACCGCGCGGGATTGAACAAGGGCGCGCACGGGATTGGGCGCTGGTGCGCACGGGCTGGGCGACCGGCGTGTGTATTTTCCTCCTTTTTGACATTTTTGACATTTTTGACCTTTTTGACCCATTTTGTCCAATTTTTCCATATTTGTTGACCTTTCCTTATTTATTTATTAATATATTTGTGATGTATTGCTTCGAGTATTCTTCTTTGAGTCTTTAAGTTACTTTTTAAGCCAAAATACCTGAAAAATAATAAAAATACCCGTGATTTTGAAAAAGACAAATTTATATAAATATATGATAAAACATATAAATATATATATTTTTAATCAATTAATATGCATAAAATCATGGTAATTTTAGTGCTTTTTGAGCACTCATGAGTGATTTGGGTTTAGTTTCTGTTAATTTATGGGTTTCTTTTCTTGAGAGGAGTATTGAAAATGATAATATATGTAAGTCCCTCCTACATTTAAGAGGAAGAAAACACAAATGTTAGGTACAACCACAAATGGTAGGTGCAACCACCAATGGTAGGTGTAACCACAAATGGTAGGTACAACCACGAATGGTAGGTACAACCACAAATAGTAGGTACAACCACAATGGTAGATGCATCTAACATTGATATGCAATTTTGCCTATAAATAGACAATGTCTTTGCCTTAGAGAAACATCAACACACCAAACAAGAAGTGAAACAAAGCAAAGCCAAAGGAACAATTTCCTTTGAAGAAAAATAGTATTGTGTGTAAGAAAGTAGGAGAGAATATCTTAGAAAAATATTGGGATATTTTTCTAAAAGGGGAGTGACAAAATAGTGAGTTTGGGAACCACTTGTGTGATACTATTTTGGGTTTATCTCAATTTGTTGTATTACCTCTCACTTTGTACTCATTAATTTTATTAGTGGAAGAAATATTTTTCGGAGTTTGTCCCGTGGACTTAGCCCAAATTAAAGGGTGAACCACGTTAAATTTTCGGTGTTATTATTCTACTCTATTGAATTCATTTTATCTTTACCCGATATGCCCAACAACTGGTATCAGAGCTAGTCTAGTAAAATTCTTAATATGCTCTGTGGTTGCAGCATAGACTGATCTTCCACATCAGAAAAGATTTTATTAGGTCCAGGGTATATTGATTTACAGAAAAAGAAACACAAATAAAAATGTCAAGCTGTGTTAGATATTGAGAAATTTAATGGCAATAATAATTTCTCTTGGCTGCAAAGCGAGGATGATGAATATTCTCATTCAAATGTATCGTCCATAAGGCGTCATTGGAAAAGAAAAGAAGGTAGCAACCGTCACCAAGGAAAAATGGGAGAAATAGATGAGATTGTAGCTAGTACAATCCGCCTAAATCTCTCGCATGTTGTCTTGCAAAATATTGAATAAAAAAATTGCAAGACTGCAAGTAAAGAAACAATGGGAGACTCTAGAAAACGTGTACATGTCAAAAAGTTAACCTTGCCAATAAATTTTATTTGTAAAGGAGCTATATCGTATTTGAGGAAGGAAGATAATGCTGAGCATGATGCAGCATGTTAGCAATTTCAACAACATGCTTTCTCACTTAGCAAGATTTAATATGAGTTTCGACGAAGAGAAAGTCGTGATGTCTGTTGGCATCACTACCCTCATCATATAATCATATCACAACAACTCGACTTATGCAAAAGACAAGATGGAGTTTGAAGTTGTCATAGAAGCCTTGTTCTCATATGACAAAAAAACAAGGAAAGAGATTCAGCACAAGCCCTTATCACAAACAGTCAGAGGAAGGAGACCTACACAAAGAACAAAACCCGTATAAAGAGCAGGGGCAAATCAAACAAATTTTCCAATGTTGAATGCCATCACCTGTAAAGAGAAGTGGCCACATTAAGAAATTTTGTCTGGGTGTTCAAAAAGGAACAAGAAACGAACAAAGGCAAAGTAATGAAGTTAAGGATGACAACAATGACGACGAGCAAACAAATACCATACGAGTTCAATATCATTTATGATGAAGATTTTGTCAATCTTGCATCACACGAGACCAAATTGGGTGATTGATAGTGTTAGCGCTCTCACGCTTACATCGCGTAGAGAATTTTTCTCATCATACACACCTAGAAGTTTTGGTGTCGTTAGAACGGGAAATGAAGGCCCCGTCAAAGGTAAGAAAGGGACGAGACATTTGCTTGGAAACAGTAGAACTGAACTAGACTATTTCTCAAGCGATGTCGCATATTCCGTATATGCTATCGAATTTGATCTCTCAGGTACAAACTTACAAATGAAGGATATTGTAGCTTCTTCATTTATGACAAATGGAAATTTATAAAAGGCTCCTTAGTAAAGGGCTGTAGTGAGAACATACAACTCGTATATAATGCAAGCAAAGCTCTCCACCGACACAAGAAATGCCATAGAAAGATAGTACAACCGAGTTATGGCATAAGAGACTCACCATAATGGGTGAAAAAGGTTTGACAAGTATAGCCAAAAGAAGATATCGTCACTGAATGGATGAAGTACATTTGGAGAAATGTGTTCATTGTCTAGCAGAAAGCAAAATGTAGAGTCGTTTTAAGAGCTTCCCTCCTTCCGTAATGAATAATATTTTAGATCCGATTCATTCAGATTTGCGTGGACCAATGCCAAAGTCACTGCGGTGCTTCAATACTTTCGACTTTCTATTGATGATCATTCAAGGAAGACGCGGGTATATCTTCTAAAGACAAAGGATCAAAAAGGGTTAGATGTCTTCAAAGAATTTCATGCCCCTGAGTATGGATCGAGTTAAGCTAAAGTGCATCCCACGTACAATGGTGGAGAATACACATGACCTTTCCATGCTTATTGCAAAAGCATGGTATTCAAAGATCGATGACACCTCCAAAGACACCGCAGCTTGAATGGCTTAGTCAGGATGAATAGAATCACGGAGCAGAGTTAGATGTCTACCTCACATGCAAAGTTGCCTAAAACTTTGGGTGAAACCATACTCACAGCACATGTGTTGAATCTTTCACCCTATACTCCTCTCAAGATGGATGTTCCAAATAAAGCGTGGTCAGAAAGGATGTTTCCTATGATCATCCGCGAAATATTCTGTCAGCAAAGCATTTGTTCATATCCTCAAGGACGGTAGATCTAAACTCGATGCCAAAACAAGACAAAGGTATTTTTATCAAGCATGGTCAAGATCAATTTGGCTATAGATTTTACGATCCAGCTTGCAAAAGAGACTTGTCGAGTCGTACGATGACGTATTTGTCAAGACGGCATCATCAAGATATTATCAAAATGAAGAAAGATGTTCCTAATTCCAATGGTGACTCATCGCATTTGGAATTAATTCCTCCAACATCTAAGTAGGACAATTTGGAGACGAAGACCAGTG
Source organism: Hippophae rhamnoides (assembly GCA_033030585.1). Taxonomy (NCBI): domain Eukaryota; kingdom Viridiplantae; phylum Streptophyta; class Magnoliopsida; order Rosales; family Elaeagnaceae; genus Hippophae; species Hippophae rhamnoides. The sequence continues at coordinate 40,776,835 of CM065429.1, read as the reverse complement.
TTTATCCACTGGACGAAGATGACGCCCCATGTGGCTGGTTCAAGATGAGAGAAATGGCGATGTTCATTATCCATTACCAACACTCGTGGCTTCTCCTCGTTCCACCGAGAAGAAGTGATAGAGCGAGACGAATCTCTATCTCATATCCTCCACGAGTATGTAACTTTCACCGATGGTATGAGAACCTAAGAATTATGAAAAGGCTACGGATGACGAATCCAAACAAAAATGGATTTAAGCCATGCAAGATGAGATGAAGTCCTTGTACGAGAAAAAACTTTCGAAATACGGTCGCCCAAAGTGGGAGAAGGCCTTGAAAAATAAACGGGTGTTCAAGGCGAAGCACTAAGGCGACACGTCACCGTGATACAAAGCCATATTGGTTGTCAAAGGATTCACCTAAAGAAAAGGTATTGACTTTGACGAGATTTTCTCTCCAATTGTAAAAATGACATCCATCCGTGTCAGGTTAGTGGTTAGTAGCAAGTCTTGACTGAGTGTCGAGCAAATGGATGTCAAAACCCATTCTTACATAAAATGACTTGGAAAAAGAGATATACAATGGGAGAAATGTAGGATTTTCAATAAAAGCGGAAAAGAAGATTATGTCTAGAATTGAAGAAAAGTCTCTACGCTTAAAAGAGGCACCAAGACAATGGTACAAGAAGTTTGATTCGTTACATGGGGAGCAAGGCTACAAAAAGACTACTTCACCATTGTGTTTTCAGGCATAAATTCTCTCACGATGATTTCATTATTCTTTTTCGTGGATGATACGTTGATTTGCTGGGTCGAAATATTTCCTAATCAACAACTTGAAAACGTTAGCATTGAGTAAGTCTTTTTCCATGAAAGACTTAGGACCAAAGAAACAGATTCTCGGTAATGACTATTATTGTAGACCTGAGGTGCCAAGAAATTATGGTTGTACAGTGAGAAGTACATTGAGAAAGTACTTCGTAGATTTCATATGAATAAGGCTAAAGCCGATTAGTTGTCCTCGCTAATCACTTTAAGCTAACTTCTGCCAGCAGTCTCTCTCGGGAAGAGGTTCCATATGCTTCAGCAGTTGGAAGTCTAATAAATGCCATGGTTTGTACACGGCCAGATATCACTCATGCAGTTGGAATTGTGAGTAGATTCCTTTCAAATCCTGGAAAGGAACATTGGGCTACAATGAAATTGATTTTCAGGTATCTTCAAGGTTCTTCCAAAATATGCCTATGTTTTGGAAATGATAAACCTGTGTTAGTTGGATACATAGATGCAGATATGGCTAGTGATGTGAATTCTAGAAAATCCACTTCAGGTTACCTGATTACGGAGCTGTGTCATGGCAATCAAAGTTGCAAAAATGTATTGCATTGTCCATTACCGAAGCAGAGTTTATAGTAGCAACGGAAGCATGTAAAGAGTTGTTATGGATGAAAAAGTTCTTGAAAGAACTTGGGTTGCAACAAGACAAGCTATCGCTATTTTGTGATAGTCGAAATATCCATCTCTTGAAAGAATGCCTCCTTTCATTCGAGATCAAAACATATCGATGCGTAGATATCATTGACACATGTGAATTAGAAAAAGCTATTACAACTTGAGAAGATCCATACAGAATAAAATGGATTAGACATGTTAACAAAAATTCTTCCGAGACAAAATTTTGAATACTGTGGTACGTAGGAGAGGGAATATAAATGGGATTTCTCTGCCCAATTTTGTTTTTTTTTTTATTCGTGTGACGGTTCTAAATTTTCCTGATTTAACATCGGTAACTCTGAGCCTTTTACCCAATTATTTTTCTCTCTCTTCCGGTAAAGTTGCCTCATTTTTGGATTCCGAGAGAAGCAAAATTACTCTTTTATACCTGAACTTTAGATTCTCTTTAACTCCATTTATATTATATTAAAGGGTATCAGATTGATATTCTTAAAATTTTAAAGGCATTAATGAAGAAACCTGAAACATCAAATGTATCATTAAAATTTTCCCAGTTTCTAGAAAAGACAAATTAATATTAATTTGAGAGTGAAATAGCATTGAGCTTGCACCCAAACCATACTTGCTAGTCAAAAAACCATACCGAATTGCAAGGTTGCAAGATTGTTGATTGAAAGAGGGCATGAAAGGATTAACAAATATATATAATAATACCCTGAAATGGCATAGTACGCAATACACGTAAATCAGAGTACAAATTATAAAAACTACAACTCACAACTCATATGTATTTTGTCTTGCTTATATACATAATCCTACTATTATTTTGTTACAATTTTAATATTCCCCTATTCCATTATACAAACACATGTTTTGTTTGTTTCAAATACAAGTTGTATCTTTATGCTCATCATTGGTCATAAAGACAAAAATATCTTTCACTTTTCTTTTCTCTCTCTTATTTTATTATGAAATCAATCCTTCTTTTTTTCTTTTTCTCAAAAGCCACCCCCACTAAAGTTATAGCAAAAAAAAAAAAAAATTATGAAACTTCTTGTTGTCGTGTAGTTATTAATTAGCTTTCTTCCTTTCCAACTCCGATAAATACTTGATTAGGGAAAAATTAACTTCGTAACTTTTTATAATTTACCCTTTATAACTAAAAATATTATGATAAAAGAATTTTAGTTCAAAATAAAAGAATTAATATGAGTATTTCTTTACATACACCAACACTAGAGGAAGGAAAAAATAATGAGTTAAACCAAAGAAATAAAAAAGACTTCGAAACTAGGTACGTAAGGAAACATGTGGGTCTTAAATGGACTTATTAGTTTTTTGGTGCAAAAGCCAATTTTTATTTATTTATTTATCAAAATTAAAATAAAGAAAAAAATTACTTTCTCATGCAACGTGCAACGAAAAAAAACAAAAATAATTAATTTTAAAAGAAAGTGGCAATTTTGTCATTCATAATTTTGGTTTTCCTTTTCTTTTTCTTAACTTTTTTTTTTAAATAAACTTATCATTTATGGTAAAAATAAAATGTATAAAAATAAAGTTCTATTGTTATTATAGCTATGGCTAAAATAAATAAAAATAAAGGATTAATAATTAAAAAAATATTTTAAATAAAAAAAATTAAATTATTAATAATATCATTTTATTAATTATTAAATCTTAAATAATAAATCATAAAACATAAAACATAAAACATAAATTTAAATTTATTTTAATATTTTTAATATATATATATATTAAAAAATTATATGTTTAAATTATTAAATGTGTTATTTTTATCTATTTATTCTTTACATAAATATTCATTCAATTATATCTTTTATTTATGGAAAAAATAAAAAAAACTTCAAAAACTTTCAAAATCTTCAAAAATATCCTTAATGTTTATAAAAAAACTAGTTTAAAATATCTTAAAAAATATCATTATTTAACATAAGTTAAATAAATCGTGAAAAATCAACAACAATATTTAAAAAAGTCTTTTATAATAGTTTTTTTAATGTTATTGTTACAAATATTTATCAAAAATATCTCTGTTATAATAATTAATTTACCTTTATCAAAAACACTCATGTTACAATAATTAATTTGACTTCATCAAAAATACCTAAACTATAATATTTGATTTATCTACATAAAAAATACTCCTATTTATCAATAACATAATATAAATATTTTTTAAAAATATCCATATTTAATAACTGCTATAAATAATCATTAAAAACACTCATTATCAATAACAAGCTATAAATATTCAAAAAAAAATAATTCATAATTTTAAATTCAAAGTATATTATTAAATACATATTATACATCTACGTTTACATTCAAATATCATTTTAACCTATTCAATAACAATTTACCTTCACATATTACATTTATCATAAACTGTTCAAAGTTAACAACATATCATATATGATAGAAAATTATCAGTATATACTATTACAAAGACATTAAAGGGAAAATATATACTTACAATTTTGCAAGAAACTAATTGTAGACCACCTAACCAACATTAGTACGTCATAAAAGATTATGCCTAATTATTGTCACTGTGAAAAATGTGAATCTCAATTTTTTACAATAAGGATCAAAGATTAAATATGTAGTGGTGTTTATAACATAATGCATCAAATGAACTTTTGCCAATAGTCGGAGATATTTGGTTTACATTCTATAGGTTCTTTGAAGACCCATTTATGACACTTATCAAATGCAACCTTTCCCATTAACCTGCTTATTTTAATGTACCAATAAGTGCACAAAAAATATCTACACTTCTTTTTCTTCTAGAGGATAATCACTAGCCATTTATTAGCACGCAGGGAGAGAGAGAGAGAGACAGAGAGAGAGACAGAGAAAGACACATAGAGACACACGATGAATTGAAATCACATAATAAACACCTACCAAGTACCCACCCTTCTCCATAATTATACAATTGAATGGACATTTTGCAGAAGGCTTTTCTGACAGAATCTTCTCCCTCAATTTCTTCAAGACAATCCGAAGCTCTTCCTCGGCAAAACCCATCTTCTCACATCAACATCCTTAATCCAAAAAAAAAAAATGAAATAAAAAACAACTAATTACTCATCTATGATTATCACGTGCTAATTTGTAAAATTACTAAAGACTGTTTCTTAATTACTAAATTTAACGTATGCTGAGCTTTCCAGAAGAAAGAAATTTTATAATACTCTGTTTAGCTGATACGAGAATTTAGAAGAAATAGCTAATTAGTTTGACTCATTATTTCAAGCTATCATTTTTAACTTTCTAAAAAATTCCTCTGATTTCAGAAAAAAAGTATACTCACAAACTACCATTGCCATCTCTAATCTTTCAGACATTTCCACCTCTGACTCTTCTACAATAAAAATGGAAGATACCCATTTAAGGGAACAGCTAGCTTAAATCAAAGAAGAAAAGGCTAGAAAGATCTTTACGAGGAGAGATCGTGTCCAGTGAGAGTAAGGGTGATTCGAAGGATAACCGTGAAGGTGTTTCACAAAGGTATTTACGATAACGATGAAAGAGTTGGTGACCATAAGGATATCTGTGAGGTTCTGGGAATGAACGATTAGAACGAGTCATCCGATGAAAGAGTGAGTAATTAAAACAAGGCAATCAGGAAGACAGGAAGGGTGGCAATGAGTTTGGGAGACGAGGAAGCAAGGTTGCGTGAAGAAGAAAAGTAAGGTAAGTTTGTTAGATATTATTGTTATAAAGCTCCTTAATTTAAGGGAGCGAAATTAAGGAAAGCGTGGAGCAAGCAAGGGAAGCGAAAATATGGAGCAAAGCATTGGAGCAAGCAACGAGGGTAAAACATGAACTGAGCAATTTTAGGAGCGATTCGAGAACCATTAATTTAAGGGAGTAATTCGAGGTGAATTTTCGCATATAAATAGATGTGTAATTGTAATGAAAAAGCATCAAAGTGTTAGATTCCGATTGAGAGAAAAGGCTTAGAGAGGAAAGCTTTTGTGAGAGAAAATTGAGAGTAATTTTCTTGGGTGTAATTGGGTTGTGAGTTGTGAGTGTTGTAAACGCGCTTGTGTAATTTCTAAAGCTTTCGGTAAAAAGATCTGTGTAGTCAGGAGGCATAAGCGAGATTAGTAGAACTAAGATTATCAAATTTAGTGTTATTTTTACATTCTTGTTTTCGTAAATACGGCTTTATCGGGAATTTGCGTTATTTCCCGACAATGGTATCGGTATTGGTAGGGATTTACGTCGATTCGCGAAATGTCGAAACGATCCAGGAAGGAAGTCGATTTTAGTGGGGCTAATGGCGCGGAGATGAAGGAAGGAGTGAAACTCGAGAAATTTGATGGCACGGTTAGGGTTTTGGAAAATGCGAGATAGAGGATTATCATGTATCAAAGAAATCTATATCGGCCTCTCGAGGGGGAAGAAGCCGGAAGGCTATGAAGGAAGAAGATTGGAATCTTACAGGCAGAATGACGCCAGGTTATTCGATTGACGTTATCCGGTAATGTTGCTTTCCCGGCGTAAGCAAAGGAAAGACCAGGTCTTATGGCGTGTTCTCTCGATATGTATGAGAGCGTGACCTGAACAAAGTGCAGCATTGAAGTGACTTGTTCGATTTGCGGATGACGGACGCGTCGGTAGCTCGACATCTCGATGAACTCGACACGGTTCTGACCAGGTTGAGTTCGTGGAAATGAATTCGATGAAGAAGTACGGCGTTGATACTTTTGTCTTACTGCAGGAAAATTTGGAATGCTCTTGTCGCGAGAACATGAGTAGCTTTCGTCGGGAAACGATAAGTTGAAATTTGACGATGTTCGTGATTTGGTTCTCGGTGAAGAGATCAGAGCGTAGAGAGACGGTGAATCGTCGACCTCTTGGGTTTTGCATACGAGTGAGAGGAAGAAATTCAACCAAAAGAAATGGACGTGATAGGCGGACTACGAGGTAGATCGAAAGGACGGGGAGGTCGAATCACAGGAATCTAATTCCCGTGGCTCGAAGACTATCGAGTGTTGGAATTGTGGAAGAAGCAAGACACAAAAATCGGTGCGAGAATGCACCGAAGGACAGACAAGTGAAGGCGGAGGCAAATGTTACTTCCGGCCTCGGGAGGAGATGATGCGTTGATATGCTTTCTTTGGAGAGCGAGGAAGAATCTTGGGTGCTTCAGACTGCGGAGCATCGTTCCATTGCTACTTCACGAAAGAGAATTCTTCGAGAAATATGTCCCCAGGAAACCTTGGAAAGGTATATCTTGGTGATGATCAACCATGTGCTATTATTGGCAAGGTGTAGTGAAGATTAAGTTAAACGGGTGTTTGGGAGGCGAAGGATGTCGGGCGTATTCCCGGGCCTCGGAAGGAACTTAATCTCGGTGGGGCGATTGGCTAGTGAAGGCTACCTACGAGTCTTCCGTGGTGATGATTGGAAGATTTCAAAGGGTGCGATGGTTAACAGGCCCAAGAAAGAGTGGCGGCTGCTTTACATGACAGTGAAGCACGTTGTTCAATCACCGGTGTAGCAGGCAATGAAACACGAACTGTAGCACCGAGAGATTAGGCCACGTGAGTGAGAAGGGGATAAAGATTATGCGGCTCGAAAGGAAAACTTCCGGTCTACGGTCTGTAGAGATGGACGTGTGCGAGATTGTATACTTGGAAAGCAAAGAGAGTCGGCTTTCGGACAGTGGTAGAACCACGAAGAAGGAAAAGCTGGAAGCTTATTCCTTTCGGATGTTTGGGGACAGCAATGACCGTCTCGTCCGTTGGTGGGAAACGATACTTCGTGACTTTCATGATGATCGTTCTCGGAAGGTATGGGTTTACTTTCTAAAGCGTAAGTACGAAGTGTTGAGGCTTTCGGAAGATGGAAAGCTATGGTGGAAAATGAGACGGGTTTGAAGATCAAAAAGCTCGAGATCCGATAATGGTGGTGAATATGAAGACACCGAGATTCAAAAACTTTTGCTATGAGCGTGGGATCGAGAATGGAAAGAGCGCATGCCGGGCACGCCTCGACAATGGTGTGGGCGAGCGTATGAAGCCCAGACGTTGACGAAGAGCCGGAAACGTTCGTGTCTGATACGGGTCTAGAAGCCGGGTTAAGGGCGAAGCGGTCAACACGGCCGGCTGCTTGATCAGCAGAGGCCCGTACATTCCATTGGAGCGGAGAATACCCGGAAGGAGGTATGGAGGCGAAAAAGGGTGAAACTATCACATCTAAAAGTTTTCGGTTGTAGCATTTGTGCGTATCGGTGATCGAGGTAAGAATAAAAGCGATCCCGAATCCAATGCACGTTCATCGGCTATGGTGAGGATGAGTTTGGCTACCGTATTTGGGATGACGAAAACAAAGAAAGTTATCCAAGTAGCGAGAGATGTGATTTTCAACGAAAGGGTGATGTATGGACGTGCATAAAATGACGCCAATGAATCGGAGCGAGAATGAGTCGGTATTTGCGGATGCTGAGATGATGTCTAGATTGTTTATATGAGAACCAATTGTAACAGAGTCCTCGACCGGAGGAACTTGTTGGACGAGTGACCTGTGACGTTCGACACATCCTGACCTGCCTGCCTCAGGCTCTTGTATTGAGAAGGTCTTCCGACCTCGTATGCACTGACGGGAGATCATGAACTATATGTTGCTAGCGAGTGGAGGGGAGCTGAATGCTATGATGAAGCTTGTCGGACTCGAGATTCGATAAGTGGGAGCTTGTATGAAGAAGAAATGAAATCTCTGCGTCTCGACGGAGGACATGGGAACTAGGTGAGTTACCTATGGGAAGAGAGCCTTCCTGACAAATGGGTGTCTGCAGGGTGAAAGAAGAAGCGTGATGGTTCCAAGAGATACAAAGCACGCCTAGTTGTTAAAGGGTTTCAACGGAAGGAAGGAGTTGATTTCTGGCTATTTGACATTTCGCTCGTGTTGTGAAGCTCGATACTATCGGATCGGTATTGAGTATTGTAACCATTGAAGATCTTCATCTTGAGCAGGTTGGATGTGAAGGCGCATTCCTTCGTGGAGATTTAGATGAAGAGATATACGTATGTACCCGGAAGGTTTCTCGAGAAAGAGGGAAGAAGAGCATGGTATGCGAGACTTAAGAAGAGTTTGTATGGCACAGAAACAAGCCCAGAGACAATGAGTACGAGAAAGTTTGATAGCTTCGTACACTGAGGAAGGTTTCGAAGTGCAATCTTGACCATTGTTGCTACTTGAGAGATATGGTCGATTATATCATTTTACTACTTTATGTTGATGATATGTTAGTAGCGGATTCGAGATATGGATGATGTCGAGAAGATTGAAGCATCAATTGTCAAGGAGTTTGACATGAAAGACTTGGGTCCGACAAAAAAGATTCTTGGAATGCAAATCACGAAAATAAGAAGAAAGGATCCTTGCGTTTATCTCGGGCGAGTACGTGATCGTGTTTTGCATAGATTCAACATGAGCGATGCCCGAACCGGTTAAGCAGCGCCTTGGTAGTCATTTTCGCCTATCCGAGGATCGGTCCCTCGAGACAAAGGAAGAGAGAATTCATGGCTAAGGTTCCTTATGCCTCGGCCATTGGAAGTTTGATGTACGCAATAGATGCCGTACAAGACCGGACATTGGCCGTACGGTGGGAGTTGTTAGCGGTTATGTCAAATCCGGGGAAAACTCGTTGGGAAGCGATCGAGTGGATTTTGAGGTATGCGAGGCACTGCACGAGAAAAGTGTTTGTACTTTAGTAAAGGAGAGTTAAAAGTACAAGGATACGTAGATGCAGACTTTGGAGGAAGTTGATTGATCAGAAGAAGCACTGCATGGTTATATATTCTTGTTGGAGCCTGTTTGTTAGTTGGATGTCACCAAATACGAAAATTGTCACTCATCCTTCTGAGTATGTAGCGATGCTTGAAGCTAGTAAAGAGATGATATGGCTTGAGGTTTGTTAGCGAGTTGGGATTCAAAGAAGAAGAATGTTACTGCGTAGTGATAGTCGAGTCACGATACAACATGAAGAATTGACATTTCATTACAGGAACCAAACATATTGGACTTCGTTATCAACTACATCGGATCTACATTAGAAGATGATGTGTTATCTTGGAGAAGATTCAAGGAAACAAAAATCCGGCGGATATGTTAACAAAGGTGGTGATTATTGACATGGCGAAGTTGTGCTCGACTTCGGTTAGTCCTGCTAAATAACGAACTAGAAAAGGCTTTGCGTTGATCGAGGTGTGAAGGCAGTTGAAATCGGTCTTAGTGGGAGATTGTTAGATATTATTGTTATAAAGCTCCTTAATTTAAGGAGCAAATTAAGGAAGCAAAACATGGAACAAAACAAGGAGCAAAGCATGGAGCAAAACATGGGAACAAAACAAGGAAGCAAAACATGGAGCAAAACATGGAACAAAACGAGAGTAAAACATGGAGCTTAATTTTAGGAGCAATTCAAGGAACCATTAATTTAAGGAGTAATTCAAGGAGTGAATTTTCCTATAAATAGATGTGTAATTGTAATGAAAAACCATCCAAAGTGTTCATTCCAATTGAGAGAAAAGCTTAGAGAGGAAAGCTTTTGTGAGAGAAAATTGAGAGTAATTTTCTTGGGTGTAATTGGGTTGTGAGTTGTGAGTGTTGTAAACACCTTGTGTAATTTCTCCCCTTTCAGTAAAAGATCTGCGACGGTCCAGGAGGCGTAAGCAAGATTGGCCGAACTCCGTTATCAAATTTAGTGTTATTTTTCTATTCTTGCTTTCTCATAAATCTGGCTTATCGGGAATTTGCGTTATTTCCCAACAAAGTTTGCATGTACGGTGAGGAAGAGAGAGACGCGAGAGTAATATATGTACAAGAGAGATTATTATTTTGATATTGGTGTTAAACGAAGATATAACATTAATAATATTGAATTACAATTTGATATTGAATAAGTGGATCAAAAAACTGCTAAACAATAGGTGGAACCAAACACTAGTCCTTTTCATGATGGTTGAAAAAGCAACATCAATGTAATGTTAGTACTGCAATTAACAACAGCAGCAACCAAATAAAAAAGCTAATGGAACAGCTAGAACTTGGTAAAGCAGTAAAACGTAGTAAATGTTGGAATATTATGCATCATAACTCTCAAAATTTAAAATCTCTATAAAACAATTTTTCAAAAACACTCAAAAAAATTCTCAAATTTTGTTTCTGATTTTTTTTACTTAATTATTACGTTACTACGGAGAGGTATTTATAAAAACAACTAATAAATCTAAACTATACAATATAAACCTACCAAAAGAATCTAAATCATACACGTATCTCCTTATCTAATCCATTTATTTTCTTCTTCCAACCAACCATGAGTTGTATCCTTATCAATCCAGATCATCACCATAGAAGCTTTCATGAGCTGAACTTCAAATGGGCTAGAATATTTTAAAATTTGTTTTTGATTTCTTTGGGCGTGTAAACAAGTTTACAAACTAGCATCCCCTTAAACTTGTTTTATGATGCCGAGCAAATTTCTCAATCTGACAAAGTCTTCTTGCTTAAGCGGTTTAGTGAAGATGTCAGTAATTTGATCTTATGATTTTACATACTCTAGTTGTACATCCTGTCTTGTGATGCACTCCCTGATGTAATGATATCGAGTATCTATGTGTTTGCTTCAATCATGAAAAACATGATTTTTGGCTAAGGCAATGGTTGACTTGTTATCGACACAAATTTTGGTTGGCTCTTCTTGTGTCATACTTAGCTCCTTTAACAAGTTTCTCAGCCAAATTGTATGGCAAACACATGAGGTAGCTGCTACATATTCTACTTCACAGCTAGACAAGGTGACAATCAGTTACTTTTTTGACATTCATGTAAAAGTTGTATCTCCTATAAAAAACACAAATCTGGAAGTGCTTTTTCGATCGTCTATATCTCCACCAAAATCGCTATCACTATATCCAACAAGCTTGTAATCATTAGAAGCCGAATAGAACAAGCTAAAATTAATTGTACCTTTTAGATAGCGTAGGATTATTTTTGCAGCTTTGAAATGGGTGATTGTCGTTTTCTCCATATAGCGGCTAATCAATCCAACGTCATACATGATGTTAGGCCTTGTGCACATGAGATAACGAAGACTTCCAACTAAACTTTTGAAAAATGTTGGATCCACACTTTCACCATCTTCATGCTTAGAAAGTTTGATTCCACATTCCACTGGTGTGTTGATCGACTTGCAATCATTCATCTTAAACTTCTTTAGTATCTCCATTGCATAGCTTTCTTGAGAGATAAAGATGTCTTCTTCTTTTTGCTTCACTTCAATTCCAAGGTAGTATGACATTAACCCGATATCTGTCATTTCGAACTCTCGGGTCATAACCTTCTTAAAATCTTCAAATAGCTTCGGATTACTTCCGGTGAAGATGAGATCATCTACGTAAAGACAAACGATTAGAATATCTCCATCTTCAATCTTGACATAGAGTGAATGTTCATAGGGACACTTGGTGAAGTTGTTTTCCAAAAAGTATTTGTTGATGCAGTTATTCCTTGCTCTTGGTGCTTGCTTTAACCCATAAAGAGCTTTCTTCAACTTCAACACCTTATCTTTGTGACCTTTTGCTTCATAGCCTGGTGGTTTCTTAATGTAGACTTCTTCTTCAAGGACTCCATTTAGAAAAGTAGATTTTACATCCATTTGATGAATCTTCCACTTATTTTGAGCTACCAAAGAAATGATTAATCTTATAGTTTCTAATCGAACAATAGGAGCAAATACCTCATCATAGTCAATTCCAGCCTTTTGACTATATCCTTTTGCTACTAGCCTTGCCTTGTGCCTTTCAATCTCTCCCTTAGCATTCATCTTTGTCTTGTACACCCATTTGATACATATTGCTTTATGCCCTTTGGGAAGTGAAATAGGTTCTCATGTGTCGTTCTTCTCAATTGCATTGATTTCTTCGTCCATCGCATCTTTCCACTTCTTCTCTTGTGTAGCTTCTTGAAATCTCATTGGTTCATAATCAACAAAGAAACAAAATAAGATAAGATTATCTTGTCGTTCTATTACCTCATAAAGATCTTGGAGATTTATTGTACATTTCACGGCTCTTTCACTTCCACTTGAAGATGATGAAGGTGGTGGGTCTTCATGAGTGGTTGGCATTGGTGAAGTAGGTGGAGTCGTTGGCTCTTGTTGAATTTCTATAGGTTGCTCCCTTATTGTCTGCTTATCTTCTTTCAATTGAGGAAAGAAATTGAAGTTATCTACATGAGAGTTAAAATCCCACTCTCATTCTTCTTCTAATACCACATCTCGACTTATCCCAATCTTCTTATTGTGTGGGTTGTACAACTTATAGCCCTTTGAATTAGCATCATAACCGATGAAGATAAAACTCTTGCTTTTATCATCAAGCTTCGTTCTTCTCTCATCCGATACATGAACATGGGCTATACTTCCAAAGACTCTTAGGTGGGAAATACCAAGCTTTCTTCCACTCCATGCCTCTTGCGGTGTCTTTCCCCATACACTTCTTGTTGGAGATCGGTTTGACAAGTAAACTGCACATGCTACTGCTTCTGCCCAATATTCTTTGGGTAGTTTCTTACTTTTGAGCATGCTTCGTGCCATGTTGAGGATTGTTCGATTCTTTCTTTCAGCTATACCATTCTGTTTGGGGGATCTTGGTACTATTAAAGATCTATGAATTCCATTTGCTTCATAGAATTCTTGAAACTCCTTAGAAGTAAATTCTCCACCTCGGTCTGATCTCATGGCTTTGATTTTTCTACCGCTTTCTCTCTCCACTGTAGCTTTGAACCTTTTGAATACTCCAAAAACTTCTTATTTCTGTTTCAAGAAATATACCCAAGTTTTTTCTTGAAAAATCATCATTAAAAAGAAGAAAATAGGAACTGTTACCGAGAGAGCTAGGCTTGATCGATCCACACACATCAGTATGGATTAGCTCGAGTGGCTTCTTGGCTTTTGAGTCTGACTCCTTTGAAAAGCTTTTTCGGAATTGCTTCCCGAGTAGACACCCTTCACAAAGTTGATCAGGATGGTTAATGCAAGGTAGTCCCTTCACCATCTCCTTCTTAGATAACAACTCCAATCCTCCAAAATTGAGATGCCCGAATTGAAGATGCCATAGCCACGATGCATCTTTGTAGCAGGATTTTAGACACTTTGCAATGTCATTTTGTATGTTGATCAAGAACATTCTATTCTTTGACATCAGCACATTAGCAATGAGGTTATTCTTATCATCTTTTATAGAAAGATTATAATCCTTCATATGAATATCATAACCTTTCTCTAACAGTTGTTCTAAACTTAAAATATTACTTTTCATATTTGGGACATAGTAAACATTGGAAATAAATTGATGTCGCCCATCTTTCAAGCGAATACGAATGTTACCTCTTCCTTTCACTGCTATGTTAGAATCATATCCAAATGAGACATTTCCACTTACTGACTCATCTAATTCTACGAACATGTCTTTCCTTCCATAAATATGGTTACTTGCACCGCTGTCAAGATACCAGGCATTTGGTTGACTACTATAACCCTCCTTCCGTGCTAGAAAAAGAGTTTCTTTCTCATCTGTCTTCTCCTCTATGTAGTTGATTTTTTCATCTACTTTATTATTGGAAGCTATACATTCTGAAGCATAGTGTTCAAATTTATGACAATTATAGCATTGAACTTGAGATTTATCATACCTTGAGTTCATATTTCTTCTTCCACCACTTCGTGTTAAGCTTTCTGCTCTCTCAAAGTTGTTGGAATTGTTGTTGTAATTGCAACCTCGTCCACGACCATGGCTTCCACCTCGTCCACGGCATTTACCTCTACCTCGGCCATGTTGGTTTCTATCATTTCCTTGGCTTTCATGCTTATCCTTGAATTGCATCTTGAAAAGTTGCTCAGTGATCCATTGCTTCTTCTTGTTCTTTTCTTCATATGCTTGTAATGACCCACTGAGTTCATAAATGGTCATTTCTTCCAAATCTTTTGTTTCCTCAATCGTCACGACGATGTATTCAAATTTGAAATCTAATGAATGAAGTATCTTTTCCATTATTCTAACATCTTCTAACATTTCACCATTTCTTTTCAATTGATTAGAAACAACTACGACTCTCGAGAAATAGTCAGAAATAGATTCGGAAGCTTTCATATGTAGAGATTCAAACTCACCTCTTAGTGTTTGGAGACGAACCTTCTTCACTTTCTTGGCTCCTTTGAAAGAAATCTGAAGCTTATTCCACGTTGCTTTGGAAGATGTTGCATCTGAAATCTTCTCAAACCCATCATCATTTAAGGCTTGATAGATAAGAAATAGGGCTTTCTTGTCTCTCTTTCTCAAATCCTTCAAAGATTCTTTTTGCACTTGCGTTAGAGTAGCTTCATCGTCTGGCTTACTTAAGCCTTTTTCTACAACTTTCCATACATCATGTGCACCCAAAAGAGCCTTCATCTTGATACACCAATTATCATAGTTGTCGTTGTTGAGTGTCGGGACTTGAAACGATATCATGCCTCCACTTGACATAACTCTCAATATAGTAAGAATTTGCAAATTCTGTTGGTACAGATGGATTCAGAACGTCAAAAAACCTTAGGAGGAACTCCAGAGAAAATCTGAATTTTTTTCGATCAACGATCAAAGCCAACTTTTTTGGTCAACGGTCTATGTGACTTGGTCAAACGGCTCGGTCAATAGGCTTCATGACTCGGTCAACTCGGCTGACTTGGTGAGTTAACTCACTGTCTAGTAGAAACTTCCGGAGGTTCGTGGTGGCGCGTCCGAACTTCGATCGGGATGATTCTCGCGGCATCGGATTTATCTCGTCGAGAGCTTCGATTTGATATACAATAGTGTATATTTATATGTCCAACTACAGCTTTGATACCATTTTGTTGGAATATTATGGATCAAAACTCTCAGAACTCAAGAACAATTTTCCAGAAGCACTCAGAAAACTCTCAAATTTTGTTTTTGATTTCTTTAACTTGATTATTACATTGCTATTGAGAGGTATTTATAGAAACAACTAATAAATCTAAGTCATACAATATAAACCTACCAAAACAATCTAAATCATACACTTATCTCCTTACCTAATCCATTTATTTTCTTCTTCCCACCAATCATAAGCTGTATTCTTATCGATCTAGATCATAACCATAGAAGTTTCTATGAGTTGGACTTCAAATGTGTTAGAATATTTCAAAGTTTGTTTTTGATTTCTTTAAACTTGTAAACAAACTTCCAAACCAACATTATTACTTCATATTTTATTCATCATTGTGCATTTGCTTAAGAAATATGTTGCTTTGCTTATTCAGAAAAATAACCCAAATAGAATTGCTGTTTATTTAGGGTAAGTATCATTTAATTCTAATTTACATAATAATTTCATCAGGTTCTTTTGAGATTAGTCTATATTCCCAAATCCTAATTGTGCCTTAATAAAAAAAATGTTTGACATGACAATTTATTAAGCATGAATAAAAACATTTATAATATTTTATTTATCGTAAGAAGCTTTATTCTGCCTTACAAACTTAAATAATCTGAACTAATTATTAGCCCGATTAAAGAAAAAGCTTGGATTTTTAGAAGTTTTTTAATTAGTAGAATACTCTATTGGGAACCGTAAAATTATGTATATATATTTATTATGAAGTTTACCAAAAGTATTCATGGAAAAAAAAAGTTTGGGTACGTTATGGAAAAGGTTTATTAATACTAGAAGTATAGATACATATAGAGGTGTACAAAAATCGGATTGGACCGGACCAAATCGTAAAACCGGACCGGATCGGATCAAATCGAATGGTTTTACTAATCAAACAGTCCGGTCCGGTTTATATTAATTTTAAACTATTTGAACTGGACCGGACCGATTTAATAATATATTAAAAATTTCACATTATTCTTCATTAAATTATAAAAAAATCGAACCAAACCGGGAACTGAACTGGACCGAACGGTTTTATAAGTCAAACGGTCTGGTCTGGTTTTTATTTTTTAAAACCGTTTCAAACGGTCCGGTTCGATCTGAGTAATATGAACGGTTCGGTCCGGTTCGATCTGAGTAATATGAACGGTTCGGTCCGGTTATATTTAAAAAAAAACCAGACTGAATCGGACCATGGACACCCCTAGATACATAACAGGTATATAGAAATTAATGTATGTTAAATAATATTAAAAGTGTTGGTTTTAAAAATATGAAATATCTAATGTTTTCTTGCTCGTATAACTTATTGGATTGTTGCACGTTGGACAAATAGAACCTATTTTGAAAGAAGTGATTTGTGATGGGATCGTTGCAAGTTGGATAAATAGAACGTATTTTGAAAGAAGTGATTTGTTATCGAACTGTATTACTAAATAACGAAAGAATCATTAAATACTCAAAATGTTATATCAAAGTAAGTCCTAAAAAAACTTTAGGGTTTTAGCAGGAAGCTTGGTTGGTTCTTACTGCAATATAAACATAAAAAGCACTCAAATAAAAAGAGAAATCATAGCTAGACTACCAATTACAAATAGAATTGGAAGAGTTGACCATATTTACTAAATGGGATCTTCTTACTCGGCATATAATCTCAAGTCAATCAAGAATCATTATCATCCTCGTGAAGGGAATAAAGAAAAAGGAGAACACAGAATGAAGCATGAGATGCTCTAATTAGTGGCTCATGGTCATAGCATAAGCTAAAGAATCTTATGGTCAAAGCTGGTCAAATTTTGAAATCCATCCTTCTATTTTTTTTTATTTTTTGGTAAAGCGAACAGACATGAGTTAAAGAAAGACAAATCATTCTAAAACATGACTTAAAGGTTACATGTTATTCTTAGTCCAATTCGATTCAATTTTGAGTAAAAAAAATTTAATTAAATTAGACTGTTTATATAATTTAAACTAAGTCAGATCAAACCATTTGGTTATTAAATAAATTAAATCGAACGATTTGATTAACGGTTTTTAATTATTTGATTCGATTAATAATACATAAAAATGATATACTTTTTATTAAAATATATGAAATTTAATCAACGTTTTGTGAGAAGTAATATGAAAATTTAATATATTATTAAAACTTGTCTGATTCGTTTTAATCGATTTAAAATTTAATATAACCGAATCGAATTGTTTGAAAAACAATTTTTAATAATAAAAACCAAATCAAATCATTTGATTTATAAAATTGTTTTTACCGATCCGATCCAATTTTTCAATTTAATTCGGTTCATTCAGATTTTTAGACAACCCTAATATGCTATACTAAGCACTTGGTTAATACGTTCTGGTGCGCAAGGATTAAAACATCTGTATTCATTCTAGGAGAAATTTAGAAAAGGCGACTATTTGTCATTGATCTCTTTAGTAGAAGCTTTTACTTTTATCCCCGTATCATTATATATATATATATATAGCTTTTACTTGAATTTGACACTTTCGTTTGTATAAACTTGGATATTATATATAACTTGCCACATCATATATGCAACACATGCATAATAAGTGTAGAAACATTGTTTGTTCTTATGTAATTTTGAGGTTCTTTTTAGCTATATCCTACGCATAGAAACACATGCGAGAAAGAAAAAAGAAAAAAACTTGAAAAGGTATCAGACCAAAGTCACCCCAAGCATACCGTCAAACAACATACACATTGATAGAATTTCAAGCTCCACTTTGATAATTTTTTCTTCTTGCTTCAATGATTTATATTTTGCAATCTGAATTTCAAATCAAAGTATGACTAACTGATTTTCTTCTTTTTTATGGAGTCTAACTACTGTGGGACTAGTGCAACTAGTGCAAGTTCCTCTTCAATACATACTCACAATAGTCATAAAACCATGAATAGCCTAGACTAAGATATCCAATCCAACCATCAGTTAACATGCTCGACCATTCATTCAAGTACTATCAGAGAGCTCAAAGGGTATCCAACATTATGCATAATAATCTCACTAATGCATCTTAAAATAAGTACTGTAAGGTCCCAATTGGGATCCATGACGAGTGTTACTGAACAAATCTTGTTCCTTAAGCTTCGGTCCATAAGGAGCAACGCCACGAAACGATCCCAGGAAAGTGTTTGTGTTTGCATTTGATGAGTTGAACACCAAAGGCAAGCCTTCATTGGTTGATTTCCACTCAAAATGTTCCTTAACCACACCAGTTATCTTTGAATGCTGATGTGGCTGCATAGTTGCTGCTGCAGAATGAGTTGGTGATGGAGGTCTCATACTGTCCGGGGATGGAGATTTCGTGTCCGGGACATTGATGGTAGTGATATCATGGATGCTAGATCTCCTCTTGTCCTTCCCTCCAGTAAGCTGCCTTATAAAGTATTTCTGAGCATGACTAGCCACTTGAGTAGGAGTCCTTGTGGTCACAAAATTGCGAGAGATGTTTCTCCAATCACCTTTACCATACTTTTTAAGACCCATTAGAAATAACCTGTTGTTTAATTTAATCATCAGAAACACCATATGTGTGTAGCAAAATAGCAATTGCAAAACAAATAAAAAAAAGCCAAAAGGATGTGAATAGTGATCAGATTATAAAACCATATATGAACAGTTCATCATTAAACAATAAGGTTTGGTTGACAACTAACCAAGTAACCATCACGTTAAATCAATAAATTAGACTTTTGAATCTCAGTTTCATGCATTTTAAACTCTAGTATCTTTCTCAACATCTCACGTGAACAGTAGTTTCAATTAAATGCAAAGAAAATATAGAACTGAATAATTTTTTTGACATGGTTCTGTTTTATACTCCAGAAAAGCCAGATTTTGTCAAGACTTTTAATGGGTTTCAACTATGAATACTCAAAGACATGTAAATACCTGTGTTCCTCTTCTGTCCAAGGTACTCCCTTCTTCCTTTCCTGATCAGATGGCCTAGTGGAAGTTCCTCTCTTTCCATCAACTGTGTAAAATTGTTTCAAACCATCAAAGTCTTGATTTTTAACCCATTCCAATGTGAAAGAGTTGCTAGTGCTATAACCAGGAATTGGAATCAACCCTGCTTCAATATCACTAACATCTTCCTCCAATTCTCTGTACTGTTTCATTACATCACCTACTGTCTTACCTGGGATCATAGCAGCTACTTTGTACCATCTATCAGGAGTGTCTTTATCATACAAAGCTAAAGCATTCTCAAATTGCTTGTTCTCTTCAGCTGTCCATTGGGCTCCTTTGCTTTCTTGGAACAACCAATTGGAATTCTCAAGATATGAAGCTGGTGACATAATTTCAATTCTTCTGTTCATGATTTTGGATTGGCTACTAAATTATCTTAGTTTAGTACACATCAGAGGAGGCTAAGGATATATGTGTAACAATTATTTTGTTCTGTGTGTCTCTCTCCTTTTTAACTTTCAAAGAGAGAGGAAACCCATAAAAGAAATGCAGAGAAGTGGAGGGTTTTATGACCAGAAAAGCATTTGAAAGGAATCTTAAAGCCCTTTTCACATAAGCATAAGTTGAGGAATTTAGAAAGGTTCCAACTTTCCAAAACCCAAGGGAAAATTCGAGAAGCACAACTTGTTAAAATAAACCAGATCTTGGATTGTCAAAGACAAAACCCTAAACCAATATACCTCCCAGTCAGATCCAAAAGAAAAAAAAAATCACAAAAATGAAAAGAAAGGAAGCGAAACCCAGATCAAGTTCAAGAAAAAGAAGTAAAACAGTGCAAGAAATGTGAAAAATTGGGAGTTCAAAAGGCGAGTTTCAGAGCTTCGATCTAACAGAAATCGAAATATTCTGAAAAAATATAATGCAGTGGTTATTGAGCTGAAGCCTGGAGTTGTCAAAAAAAGTGAGAGGCTTTTATGATTTCATTGCTTTTTTCCTTTGATTTTTCTGAGGGTAAAGAAAAGCCAATTGGAACAACGAAGAGGGTGAAAGGAGGATGTACTTGTTCTGTGTATCCAAGACAATCTCCAAACTATTGCAATATTTTTGAGCAACTTTTACATCATTTTGTATTATTTTGGATGAAAAAGTTTATTATATTTTTTCGCTCTTAAATCAAAACACTAAATATTATGGTAAAATAATTTTTTTTTTAATCAATTTTAATAATTATTATTTAAAAATAATTTATGTAATTTATATTATATTTATAACTCTATATTATATTTTTTATTAATTTTAATATATTATTTATAATAAAAAATTAAACAATATTATTAAATAATAATAAAATATAATTTTAATTAAAATAATATTTTATTAAAAATAAAGCATGAATAGTATTACGATAAATAAATAATATCAATTGATATTTAATACCACGTTATATTTAGAATACCTTTTACGATTTTAACCCATGCTGTGCTGGAGAATGGAGATGGTTAACAAATGTTTGGGAACAAGAAGAAGATGAGTGAGGTTGGAGTGTGAAAGAGAGTGGTCAAAGTTGGTGAGTTATGATTGGTGGGTACGGTACTTGGGAGCTCTCAGTACAGAGAGAGTGTTTTTGTTTTATTTTATCAACCGTTCACATGTGAGAGATGAAATGACAGCCTGTTGTTATTGGCTAGTTAGTGACAGATTGTGATAGTATGGGACTTTTCATTTAAATAACGAGAGAGTCCTACTGTTCCCGTCAATTTAGTAACTTTCGAAAATAGTATTTTAATGATGTAATTTAAAAAATAGTATGTTATAATATAATAAATAATTTATATTTATTATAATAAATAATATTTATTTTTTATATTCATCTTTAATAATAATTAAAACAAAAATTTTATTTTATTTTTTTTATTTTTCAATTATAATAAATATATATTGTTTTATTTCCTTAAATTTTTCATAATAATAAAATTAAATTATATAGTTTCATATTTTTAAAATTAAAAATAAATAATCTTAAAAAATAATAAAATTAAAATACTCATTTTATAAAAATTATTATATCTATAATATTTAAATAAATTTTTAAACATAGATATCCAACAATAATCCAATGTTTTATTTAATAATTTAATACTTAAATATTTTTAAAATCGTAAATATTATTATGCTATTAATAAAAAAAAATTTGTTTTTAAGATAACCAATTATATTCTATCAAAATTTAAGAAAGTTGCATTTAAACTTTAATTTAAATTTATTATATATATATATATAATTTTATTTTTATCATCACTTTTAAAAACCATGTATTTGTTTAATTTTTATAACATTTAAAACATATGTTTTATTGTATATTTTAAAACTTTATTTTGTAATATAAATATTTTTTAATCTTAATATTTATATAAATATATTTGTATAAAAATTTAAATTAAAAAGATCTAAACATACATATATTTAAAATTTATGAAAATATTAAACATGTTTTTTTTAAGAAATAAAAAATGATCCAATCAAATAAATCAATAATGCAATCTACAAGCCTTAAATTATTCTTTAATATAAATTTAAAAATATATTTTATGATAAATTTAGTTAATTTAGTTATTAATTTATTCAACTTAAATAATTTCATAATTATAATCGAAAAGATGGTCAAAAGTCAATTTATAAATTGGGTAGGTATCGGTTATAAATAAAAATGGTTAGGTATCAATCTTTAAAATAAAAATAAAATGATGAATTGAAATTATTGGTTTCTATGAGACATACTCACGTGGTGATTTATATTAATTAAAAGATTAAGAAAAATAGTAAGAGTTACAATAAATATTTTTTTTTAATATTTTCATTGTTATTGTATGATTCGTCCACACCTAACTACTAATTTTTTATTACTTTTTATTACATTAATTGTATTATAATTAAAATTAATATAATAAATAATTATTAACTAAAAATAGAATTTATTTTTTAACTTATAATTAATTCATATATTAAATTATAATAATCAAATAACATACATTTTTGAATAATATTTTAAAATGAAACGTTTGTTGACGTTGATAGATCAAAGTCATTGATAATTGATTCTTCCCCTTTGGAAAATGCTATGCCCAAAATGACAATGAATGCCTGCTGACTGGATATAGATGTCCGTAGAAGGAAAGATTCTCGTGAAGCCCACGTTGAGTTTATTATTATTTAATGAAATCAAAGCCATAGCCTTGTTTTTATCTTCGTTTTCTTCTTTCTCGGTTTTTTTTTTTCATTTCAATTTTATTAAGTATTTCTTGTAGCCAAAAAGAAAATTATTAAGTATTTTTTTTTTTTGTTTGAAAATTTTTGAGGATAAATGATGTACATATATGCAATACAATTTGCACAAATTTCAAATAATTTTGAATTTGATTAATATAAAGTTCAATTAGTATCAACACAATGAAATAATAATAAGTGACTAATTGTAACAAATAATAAAAAAAAAAATATAAAGATTTAAACTATAATTTTTTAAGAACTTTTTAAATCCAAATTATCTTTATAAATGCTCTTATTTATGACTCAATAGAGAAACAAGAGATTGTCTTTTATTTATTTGAACTTCAAAAGACTAAACAAAAGACAAGTGAGCTTCTTAGATAAATACAATGTCTACATGTGTTGCACACCTATCATCTAAGTAGATTGCCCAATCTGCATTGGTGTATGCCCTTAGAGATAGTTGATCGAATTTCATCAACAAAAAGGCTGTGGTTACAGGTTCCCTTTAATTATCTCAATAATTTCTTAATTGTACTCAATGTATTAAAGTAAGTGAATGTAAAAATTGGTAGAGTTTTTTAACAGAATAATTGATATCAGATCGAGTTAAGGTGCAGCATTGTAAAGCACCAACTACAGTACTCTACATTGTATCATCTCCCAAGCTTTTTCCATCAAATTTGGATAGTACTTTTCTAGTTAACATAGGTGTGGAAATAGCCTTGGTGTCATGTAGTTTTACTTTATCAGGTAATTGTAAAATGTATTTTCTTTGGTTGAAATGAATACTTTCATTTGTTCTTGTAGTTTCTAACTCTTAAGAAATAGTGTAAATCTTCTAAACCTTTTAGAGAAAAGATAGTGTTTACTCTTGTTACAAAGCTTTGAATTAAAACTGCATTCTTTCCTTACAATAAAATATTATCTACATATATTAGTATGATCACAATGTAACCATTCTGTCTATATAACATCATGGATGCATCAGAATTTGAAGATTTGAAACCCACTGCTATAGATAATTGTTTGGCTTCTTGAATGAGGCCTTAGGTGCTTGTTTTAAGCATATATAAGATATTTTTTAACTTACAAGTATGATTGGAGAATCGTGAATCCATAAAGCTTTTGGGTTTCACCATGTAAACATCTTCCTCAAGATCTTCATTTAAAAAAATGTTGTTTACATCTAATTGCTTAACAAGCCAATCAAATTGCAAAGTTAAAGTGAGAACAAGATGTATAGTAATAGGTTTTACTATTGGATTGAAGGTTTTAGTGTAATTTATGTCTTTTATTTTTTAGAAATCCTTAATAGCTAAACGAGACTTGTATTTATCCGATATGCAATTAGCCTTTATTTTAGTTCAATATACACATTTATTGTCAATTATTTTCTCACTCTTTGGAGATGGAAACAATTCTAGGTTCCATTTTGAACAAGTGCATCCAATTCTGCCTTCATAGCATCAAACCACTCAGAAACAGTTAGGGCCTCTTTAGTATTAGAGGGTTCAGAAAGAATAAAGGATATATAGGCTTTAGGTTGGAAGATACCAATTTTTTATCTTATGGCCATTGAATGAACATTGCTAGGCTTAGGGATTTTATGAATAAGAATATATGTTGGAGCTATAGTCTTTGAGGTATCATTAAGATCAGTAAGTAGTTTTGAAGAGGTTGAAGATATTAATAAATCATTAATGGTATATTAGTTGTATGCAACTAATATACTTTTCTTAAAAACACTTTTCCTAAAAAGTAGATTCTTATTTTCTGTATTTATACTTGTATTAGTATTCATTATCATTTCATTGTAAATATATTCAGTATATTCAATTTGGAATCAAAGCAGGAAAGAAGAAAAAAAAATTCTTATCAATTTCTGAGCAACAGTGCCACCTATACAGTAGTAGCGTTGTCGTCCAGTCTGTGATGTCCAGTCTGCGACGTCCAGCCCGTGCCGTTCAGCCCGCGATGTCCAGCCCACGTCAATCAACCCGTGTCATCCAGCCTTGCGCCGTCCAGCCCGTGATGTCCAGCCCACGTCGTCCAACCCTGTGCTATCCAGCTCGCGCACCAAACCTCAGATCGTCCTCGCGCGCCCGACCATGTCCGGATCGCGCGCCAGGGCAACTGTCTTGGTCCGGCTCGCGCCACTGCTTTGCATTCTTTGTGAGTCTGCGCAGCTCCTGCACTATTATGTTCAATTTTTAATTTTTCAGCTTTCAGTTTTTAAGCTTTACCCTAGTCCAAGCCCATCAACCCACTTACTCATCTAACCTAGCCCAAGCCCGTTTGACCTAATCCAATCCCATCAGCTCACTCAATAATTAGACAGCCCACTTACCAGTCCAATCCACAACCCAACCCAACCCAAAAAATAACCAAAATCTTTATTCCACTGCACAATATATTTTTTATTATTATTTCAATGGAAGATTCAAGACAAAATCAAGTTTCTAGAATTCATGAAGTTCCAAAATTTAAGTTTCTATTAAGAGTTCAAAAATTAATTCTTTCGGGGGTACTAAACTTAATGGTACAAATTTTCGAACATGGAAAAAAGTTATGTCTGTTTATCTTCGTGGGATGCATAAGATGGGACATATATCTGGATCAATCAGGGCTCCTAGTCAATATGATATAGAAGCCTATACTAGGTCGGAAGATGATGATGGCTTTGTAATGCCAATTCTATTTAGAGACATCACTGATGATATATTACAAATGGTGGAAGAATGTGAAACTACTGAAGCCATATGGAATACCTTAAGCGATCTTTATACAAATAATTCTAACTTTATTCAAGTTCATGAACTCATGTGCAAAGCTGCCGGCATGCAGCAAAATAGGCAACCAATATCTTTTTTTTTTTTTACCAAGCTGAAAAATGTATGGGCTAAAATTGACCAAAAATTCCCGTGCAAAATTAAAAATCCAGAAGACCTTTTCTGGTACCAGAAGGAGAAGGAGCTTGAACAAGTACATGCCTTTTTAAGAGGCCTTGATACAAAACATAATAGTGCTAAAGGTGAATTGCTTCGAATGTCAGACCCTCTAAGCTTGACTACCACCTTTACATACATCCGTAAAGACGAATCTCAGCCAGAGAGTCTTCATCAGGCACAAGTTGATGTATCAAGCCTAGCCATTCAATCCAAATCAAAGGCACCTTTCCTCCAGCAGCAAAATTCAATTCCAATTCCCCAGTAGGGACCTCCACCAGGCTTTACCAATCACCCTCGTTTTCACTGCTCTTATTGCAATGAACATGGGCATCCTCGTGAGAATTGTTGGAAACTGTATCCACACTTGAAACCAAAAGCAGACTACTATGGCGCCAAACAACAAAATCATCGTTCTAAAGGAAAGGCAGTTGCAGTGCAAATTGTCCAAGAACCAGACTACTATGGACAGGATCATCCTATGGAATGTGGAGGTATCCCTACAGCTTCAATAGTCGGTTGTGGTAAGATTGGTATGACCTTAAATGTTTCTCACTCTGTTGGGTCTAATACTTGGATTATTGATTCTGGTGCATCTGATTATATGACTTATGATAAATCTTATTTCAATGAGTTATCTTCCCCACCAGTGTCTTATGTTACGAATGCTAATGGTGAGGCCTTTCCTCTCTTAGGAAAGGGGTCAATTCATATCACTCCATATTTACAACTCAATAATGTCTTATATGTACCTGACTTATCGCATCACTTAATATTTATCCCACAGTTGAATATTGAGTCTAAATGTTCTGTAAACTTTTATCCTATGTATGTGATTTTTCAGGATCTTCTTACCAAGAAAATAATTAGTCGAGGGTATCTGAGGGACAGATTGTTCCGTTTGGATCAGAATTACGCAGGGGAGAAACCAAGAGCACGAGCACGCACTGCATTGACTTCTAGTTCTAATAAGCTAAGTGAAATTTGGTTGTGGCATCGCCGCTTAGGCCATCCGTCTTTTAGTCTTATGAAAAAACCATGCCCACTTTACTTATTGGTGTTAGTGAGACTTTTTTACATTATGAGACTTGTGTTTTGGCCAAGAGCCATCGTATTACTTATTCTCCTAGTATTTCTAATAAAAGTACTATTCCTTTTGAATTAATTCATTCTGATGTTTGGGGACCATCTAAAGAGCCCACTATATCGGGTATGAGATATTTTGTTTCATTTATCGATGACTGTACAAGGTTATCGTGGATTACTCTTCTTAGAACAAAAGATGAAGTCTTTTCAGTTTTTCAAACTTTTCATACCTTCATTCAAACACAATACAATGGCATCATTCGGATCCTTCGTTCTGACAATGGGGGGGAATATGTTAATCATGTCTTTCAAGATTTTTTCCAAACACATGGGATTATTCATCAAACTACTTGTACACAAACACCGGAACAAAATGGAGGGTCTGAAAGAAAAAATCGTCATTTACTTGATATGGCTCGTGCACTCTTATTTAGTACTTATATACCAAAATATCTTTGGGGTGATGTTGTACAAGCTTCTGCCCATCTCATCAATCGTCTCCCATCTAGTGTCCTTAACGGAAAAATCCCATTCCAAATTCTTGCATCTTATGTCTCCTTATTATCCTTCCATAATCTTCCTACCCGTGTATTTACTTGTGTTGCTTTTGTGCATGTTCTTAAAAATCAAAGGTCTAAATTAGATGCCCAGGCAATTAAATATGTATTTGTGGGTTATGGAAGTTATCAGAAAGGGTACAAGTGCTTCCATCTACCGACCAAAAAGTATTATGTCACTATGGATGTTACCTTCTTTGAGGACATGAGTTATTTTTTCTCACCTGATACTGCTCGTCAGGGGAGAATACATATTTCGAAGAACTGTATCATAGTGAGAGGAAGGCATTAGAAGAATCACCAACTGATGTTTCAATGAGACCAGATGAGATTCCTAATCTATTGAATCCAATCATTGCAGAAGCAGATGCTCCAGGTATTTAAGCACCAAATTCGCTTACAGCAAATGAAGTTAAAGACACAACTGTTCCCTCAGGCATTACTCCTACCCTTGATCAACAACTCCCTGGTACTGAAGGTCACTCATCTGAGGTATGTACACCTACCGATACTAATAGCATTGAGTCTAATATTGGACAGTATGTGTTACCAAATAGGTCTACTCGAGGTCAACCAGCCAAAAGGTATGAACCAAATATTCATGCAAAATCAAAATACCAAGTATCCAATTACATGTCCACTAAAAGATTATCTAAGTCATATAAATCATTTGCGAATCAAATATCTGGTGTATCAGTACCTAACAAAGTGCAGGATGCATTGGGAGATCTAATATGGAGAAAGGCAATGGCTGAAGAGATGGAGGCGTTAAGCTCTTGTTCCCAAAATGAATACTATTTGGGTTTTGCTCTCACTTACCGCTAACCTAAACTGACCACTTAAGCAGTTTGATGTCAAGAATGTGTTTCTTCATGGAGAATTAGTCGAGGAGGTGTACATGAGTCTTCCACCTGGATATGTAGTTGATTCTCCTCGTAATTTTGCATGCAAATTGAAGAAGTCTTTGTATGGCCTCAAGTAATCCCCTCGAGCTTGGTTTGGAAGGTTTTCACAATTCATGCAAAAGGTTGGTTAAAGACAGAGTAATTCAGACCACACTCTACTTCTCAAACATCAACGAGGGAAGGTAACAACCCTAATCATTTATGTTGATGATATGGTAATCATTGGTGATGATATTAGTAAGATGGATAAATTACAAAGACATCTAGCCTCTGAATTCGAGATTAAGGACTTAGGTGAACTAAAGTACTTCTTAGGAATTGAGGTAGCCAGTGGAAGAGAAGGAATATATCTGTGTCAGAGGAAGTACATTATTGATCTGCTAACAGAGACAGGTATGTTGGATTACAAACCTATTGACACTCCTATTGAGCAAAATCATTTTTTAGCAGAGTATCCAGATCAGATACCAACTGATCAAGCTCAGTATTAGAGATTGGTTGGGTGTTTGATTTACTTGGCTCATACTAGACCAGATGTTGCATATACAGTAAGTGTGGTGAGTCAGTTCATGCATAATCCAAGTGAGAACCATATGAATGTTGTTTTGAGAATTTTAAGGTATTTGAAATCGACTCCAAAAAGTGGAGTAATGTTCTCAAAACACAACAATCCTCTTGAAGTCTATGGCTTCACAGATGTAGATTGGGCAGGAAGTATTACAGATAGAAAGTCAACATCAGGTTATTTCACCTTTGTGGGAGGAAATTTGGTTACATAGAAAAGTAAGAAGCAGAAAGTGGTAGCGCAATCTAGTGCTAAGGCCGAGTATAGAGGTATGGGTCATGGGGTTTGTGAATTATTGTGGATAAGAACTTTGTTATTGGATTTGGGTTTCGAACTCAAAAATACTATGCATATGTATTGCGACAATCAGGCAGCCAATGATATATCACAAAATCCAATACAACATGATCGCACTAAGCATGTAGAGGTTGATCATCATTTTATAAAAGAGGAGATAGATGCTAAACTTATTATTTTTCCTTTTGTTCCCACTGAATAGCAACTTGCAAATATGCTTACCAAATGAGTTTCCAATAAGTCATTATACGGTTCACTAAGCACGTTGGACATGATTGATATTTATACACCAATTTGAGGGGGAGTGTTAATAAATCATTAATGGTATATTAGTTGTATGCAACTAATATACTTTATGAGCTGTATATTAGTTGTATGCAACTAATATGCTTTTTTTAAAAGCACTTTTCTTAAAAAACATATTCTTATTTTCTATATTTATACTTGTATTAACTTTCATTATCATTTCATTGTAAATATATTCAGTACATTCAATTGAAGAGGAGGAGGTGAACTCAGTTTGTTTAATAAGAGAAAGAAGTGGACTTGGTAAGTGTGATTAACAGGTAAATGGAATGACAATATATGAAGGTTTGCATAATTATTGGTAAGGGGTGAATAGATTTCTAAATGACTTCAAGAGTGGAAAATGTGGTTGCTAAAGTGACATACGTTGATTCGATAGTAACTATAGAGGAAGTAGAGGTAGATTCGAGTTTTTGAAATGAAAATTCAGCTTCATTGAACTTCTGCCCAATGAGTTGCTCGTTCACCTTAGAAGGCGTGCCAAGAACACAATCTAGGCAAGTATGGAAGTTGAATGGGCGATATTGAACATTAAAAAAAAATGTTGCATCCGAACCAATCTTTGGTTCCAATTCACCGACACTGTGACTAGCCACTAGCTCCCTAGATATGATCACCACCTTAGTGCCAGTGCCACAGACGAAAATGACACATCTACATCTTTAAGGTTGCATTAAATCAAAGATAAAAGCATTTAAAACATCAGATTGAATGGCGTGCCACTTAACATTGATTTGCAAGTAATGATTCTAATCCACTACCTGATTTTACATTGACAATGTCTATATGCAATAGCAGTACAAAACAGGACCAACAATCTTATCATTTTATGACAAGTATGAGAAAAAATATATTAATGAACACAATTTAAGTTTCAAAACAATTCGATGATAACACAACTTTTATTTTTTCTAAGAAAAATACACTTTTCTGACAGATACTAAAAAAAATCATGTTGTCCAATGCTCTGCAACCACCACCTCAATCCTAAAGACTGATTATAACTTCAATTCACATCTCTATGCAACATGTATATAATACCGTCTATAGTTCTCATTTGTGTTAGTATGACTGAAAAGGAAATACATCACACTATTTTGCAAGATATAATAAAGGTTATATGTTTAAGCCAGTAATGGCAGAAGATGATGTCTATACCAAGGATGGCACAACTGATTTCCTTAGGAGGCCTGCTATCAAGAAGCAAACAGGAACTTGGAAAGCATGTCCTTACATACTTGGTACTCATTTTTAATTTCTTTTTCTAGTGAAATAAATATTCTCAATTAAGCAGTTCACTAATTAGTATTTTTTTTTTCAGGTAATGAATGCTGTGAAAGATTGGCATACTATGGGATTAACACAAATCTAGTCAATTACCTCAAGTTTCAATTGAATCAGAGAAATGTTGTAGCTGTCAATAATGTCACAAACTGGTCTGGTACTTGCTACGTAACGCCATTACTTGGAGCCTTTCTAGCTGATGCCTACCTTGGAAGATATTTGACAATTGCTGTGTTCTCAATCATCTATGTATTTGTAAGTTCTGTCACCATAATCACAATTAGGGTTTGTTTATTTTTGCTTATGAGATCATATGAAAATTCTTTTAAACTAAACAGAAGACATTTGTTAGAAGTGCTTTTATGACTCAAAAATGCCAGTTTGTACTTCCCGACAGAAGCACAAATAATGCCAATTTTCTAAATCCATTTTAAGCAAAAATACAAGCAAATAGAATCGTATGTTGTGTTTGTTTGGAGTGAATGAAAAGGAATCGGAATTGATTACTTCTATTTGTATGTTTAGTTAGGTTGAAAAATGAGTAAGGAATGTAATTGATTCTTAAAAGAGAAGAAATTACAATTCTTTCTCCTCTTTTAGGAATCATGATTTTATTTTCATCTCAATTTTTTTTTCTAATTTTACCCCTATCCTAAATATAATCTTAAACTCAAATCCCAAAACCCTAAACCCAAAACCATAAACCCTAAATCCCAAAACCTCAAACCCTAAACCTTAAACCCCAAATCTCAAAACCCTAAACCTCAAACCCAAAACCCTAAACCCAAAATCTTAAACCCTAAAACCTATATCCCAAAATCCTAAATTGAATCCCAAAATCCTAATACCTAAACCCCAAATCTCAAAACCCTGAATCCCAAATCCTAAAATCCTAAATCTCAAATCCCAAATCCTAAAACACTAAATCCTAAATCCCAAACCTCAAAACCCTAAACCCTATTTAGAAAAATAATAATTTTAATAATATATTTTCTTTTTAAGTAATAATTATTTAAAAAAATAATGATTTTAATAATATATTTTGTCTGACAAAAAAATAATAATTAAATAATATTATTTAAACTTTATTAAATTTAAAGTTATTAAGTTAATTTACAATTTTTTATTCCGATTTCATTTTGTAAACCAAACCTAACCTTAGTATTTAATATATACAAAATACAGTCACGTGGGTTTTTTGTTGAAATGAATCAAAAACTTCAATTTTCACAGGGAATGACAGTATTAACACTATCAGCATCGTTGCAAGGACTAAAGCCACTTTGTGATAGCAAGAACATTTGTCATCCTAATGGCTTGCAAGCTATATTTTTCTTTATAGGACTTTACCTGATAGCTCTTGGGACAGGAGGAATTAAGCCTTGTGTCTCATCCTTTGGTGCAGACCAATTTGATGACTCAGATGAATCAGAAAAGAAGAACAAAAGCTCTTTCTTTAATTGGTTCTACTTCTCAATCAACATTGGGGCACTTGTTGCTTCTTCTGTGCTTGTTTGGATTCAAACTAATGTTGGTTGGGGTTGGGGATTTAGTATACCAACTGTTGCAATGGCAATTGCTGTTGTTACTTTCTTTTCAGGCACACGATTGTATAGAAATCAGAGGCCTGGTGGGAGTCCTCTAACACGCATTTGCCAGGTGATAATTGCAACCATTAGGAAATTCCATGTACAAGTGCCTCGTGACAAGTCTCTTTTGTATGAGACTGCTAATGAAGAATCTGCTGTTAAGGGAAGCCGTAAACTTGATCATACAAACCAGCTGAGGTAATTTCTAAGACATATAACAGATATATGTAATTCAATGTACACTTACCTTCGTCGTTCTTAGCGCAAAATAAAATAAAAATAGAGAACTCTACCTTTTTACTGCAATGTTATGAGTCAGTTTGCTTATGTTTCTATTAAAATTAGTTTATGTCAAAAGTGATCCCAAAAAAAAAAAGCTTTCAACAAGAATCACTTAAGAATATAATATGTGCTTATGGGTCTGTTTGTTTATATGTTATACACTTTATGAAAGCGCTTGTTATATACAAAAAGTGTTCTTTAACTAGGGAGAAATTTTTTTTTTTTGCTAGAAGTACTTTCAGGGATCATAAAACACTTACTCCTAATTTTTTTTTTGTACAAACAAACAAGCCCTTATCCAAAAGCAAAAAATGTGCTATGATAAAAAAATTTCCGTTTAGTTTGTACCTGCTTTTACAAGGTCTTGAAAGCATAAGAATACACACCCAATAATGCTAAAAGCTTTTTAACTGCTCTTCTCAAACCGTATTTTGATTCGTTCAGAACATTAAACAAACACATAGGACGCAAATCCTTTTCAACTGATAACTCTATTATTGTATTGCATAGTTTCTTTGACAAAGCAGCTGTAGAAACACAATCAGATCAAATCAAAGGCACAACAAATAAATGGAAGCTCTGCACAGTAACACAGATTGAAGAGCTAAAGTCCATAATAAGATTACTCCCCATATGGGCAACTGGTATACTCTTTTCAGCAGTATACTGTCAAATGGGTACCTTATTTGTGCTTCAAGGCAACACAATGGACCTTCACTTGGGAAAATCCTTCGAAATCCCATCAGCTTCACTATCTCTCTTTGACACCATTAGTGTTATCTTCTGGGTTCCAGTTTATGACATAGTAATTGTTCCAATTGCCCGAAAATTGACAGGTCATAGAAATGGTTTCACACAGCTTCAACGCATATCAATTGGGCTTGTAATCTCTATATTTGCCATGTTATCTGCTGGGACTTTAGAGCTTGTAAGGCTCAGAGAAGTGAAAAGGAACAGTTTTTACGAGTTAAAGCACATACCCATGTCTATATTATGGCAAATTCCACAGTATTGCATAATTGGGTGTGCTGAAGTATTTACTTTTATTGGGCAATTGGAGTTTTTCTATGAGCAAGCTCCTGATGCTATGAGAAGTTTGTGCTCTGCTCTTTCTCTGATAACAACTGCACTGGGAAACTATTTTAGTACAATGTTAGTGAATGTTGTTACTGATGTGACTACTAGACATGGAGGAGTTGGTTGGATACCAGATAACTTAAATTATGGTCATCTTCACTATTTCTTCTGGCTTTTGGCTTTATTGAGTTTTCTTAATTTGGGAGTGTTTCTTATGGTTGCTAGATGCTATACTTACAAGAGAGCTATGGTTTCTACCTATTAAATAATGACCCCGAATTCCATTTTTCAATATTGTTCTTGTTTTCTTTGAATATCTATATAATTCAGTTTCCTTTCTGATTATTGCTTCTATGATGAAAATTTAGTAATTGCTCAATTTTCATTCAGTATATTTGATGTGCTACTTATACTGCAAGAATTTTATTTAATGTGTTACTCGTTAGAAACGCTATTATAGGTTATCAAAAGAGGAAGCAAACATAAAATATATATTCCCATCTTATATATTGTATCTTTAAATGATACCACAAATTACCCAAATTCAATTATATGATTGCCATATACTAGATAATATAAACAAACGCATGCAGGCCTACGAGGAATCAGCAGAATTGAAAAGACTAGTAGAGATTGAGTAGAATGAAAGCAAATTAGTATTCATTTCTGTGTTTTTCAGTGTGGTAGAGGAAAAGAAGGAGAATATGAAATATGATGTTAATGGGTATGAAACATTAGATTCATATCATAGACTTATCAAAGGCAAAGGGCAATCGGCCTTCCTGCAAAGTTGTCAGTGTCATTTCACGTCCATAAACGACACTCCTTCCTATCTATCAGCCTATTCCATTTATATTTCCTTAGAAAATCCTAGCTCGTTTATTAATATGTCCGGGAAAATTAATTCAAACTTTGAAGGAAAATGATGTCCGAATATCAAAAGGACAATATCAAATGCCGAGTTGCAGAAATTATCCTAAAAACGTTGACGAAATAAGCTTCATTATATCACCTTAAACGAATCAAGGTCCTTAATTTCCCATTGAGATTGAGGCTACCTGGTCATTGCATTGGATTATGAAACCTTTGTTGCCTCTTTTTCTTCTTTCTTTTTTTATCATCTCCACCATGAACATATTTGCCTGTTTGAATGTTTTTCTTCCCTACTTTTTTGACTTTTGAGGCAATTTTTTTGTGGATCATAGAGCCTTGATTTGCATATAATAATGGACATGGAACACTAATCCCAAGTCACATGCAATTTCTCATCATGTAATTCAAGACTTAGAGACATTATTTTATTGACATTCTCTAGTTTGCACTGAGCTATGGCTACTAAATGAAGGATCACTAGTTTGATAAGCTCTCTAAAATTGTGATAAAAAATTAGTAAATAGAAAAGGGAAAGATAGATGCTCACAAGGCAACTGAACACGTGAATGGAACCATGTAAATAAGTATACATAATCCTAACAAGTAATATAATAAAAAAGAAAAATCGTTCTCATTAAGATTATTTTCTTAGAAATTAATTTTTAAAACTAAAAATAATAAAAATCAATTTTTTTGTGTTTTTATATTTTAAAGAAGTAAAATTAAAATAACTAAAAGTAAATACAAATAATGAATTAAATCAGATTTAATAACTAAGAATATATATGATAAAATATTTAAGAAAAAACTTAATCCACCAATTTTTTAAACGTGTAAATCGCAAAAATCTTTCAATATAATTATCAATCAATTAATTTCATTATCAATTTAATCTAACTTAACATATATTCTTCTTTTAAATAAATTATACACCATATAATAATTAATTTAATCATATTTTCATACCAATTAAATTGCATACTACACATTAAGTTCATCAATTATGAATCACATACATAAGAATAACATATCTCTCACTAGAAACTATACATGTTATTTAATCAAGACAAACAATTAAATAATTCTCTCAAATCTATTTAATTATCTTTATAGATAAATTGTTCGTCAAGTAATTAATAACATAAAAATTAGATTAAATAGTATAATTAAAATAAAATTATAATTGGGGTAAAATATTAGACATTATATAGTGAAAATCAAATTCATAAGATCCCTAAATTAATAAATTAACTACATATAATTGTGTTCATAAAACTAATATTTTTTATAAAAAAAGACATAAAAATTGATAAACAAAAAATATAAGAAATACAATTAATTTTTTGAATTGTAGTGTTAATCTTCTCTTAAATCTCCACCAAAATTGTATCTCACTTTAGATTTTTTTTTATATTTTTAACTCCAAAAATTGATCAAAATTATGTTAATAACGGCTCATTAGGGTTTGTGGGGTGATTAAGAACTTAAATATAATTTAGGTATAATATGGATTGTCAGATCAACTTCAGATCAAGGACTATGATCAAAATAAGCAAAATGAATAGTGTTAGCCAATCACAGCACAATATGTGGCACACCGAATTTACGGGATGAATCAAAGCACCACACGTGACAAGAGAGATCGATATGAGTCAATGTATGTTGATTTAGTGCTATAAGGTGCAACGTGATTCGTGGTAACAGATAAGGTGACGTACTGGTGAAACGTCTGGACAAATAGAATGGTGACACATGGCCTAAAGATTTGACCACGCTTTTAAACTTGGATTGAACCTCGTGTTGACAAGTGGCATACAATTTGTTGCTCCTCACATGTGACGATCTACAATTCAATGTCCCTGCTTGCGTGACTTACCCAATCAACTTATCTGCTTGCGTGACCACGTGACAACTTTATTTTGATTTTACGTTAAAAATCAATAAAATTTTCAAAAAATCACAAAAATTATATATTCACAATTTTTTACTAAAAAGTTTATATTTAAATTTTTTTAATTCAAAAATAATAAAATAAATAAATATTAAGTAAAAAAAAATGTATTAATAACTATAATTTCGTATATATATATATATACTGATACCAATCAGATAGGTTCGAGGCAAATCAGTTTGGATCCCAACAATTCAATATTTATAATACTAGTTTGCATAATATCGGATAGAACTTTATCAATTCCCCTTTTTATTTATTTGATTGCATTTTAAAATTAGTAAAAACTAAAATAATATGTAGTACTAGCTCATTACCATCCTTACTTTGAGCAAGTGGGATATTTTATATGTGAGGCAATTTCTTCAATTAAAGACTCAACGTTCCTTTGGATGACAATTGTTTTGACAATAGGCACACATAAGGCAAACAGGTTTAATGTTGAAGGACAATGGCCTTTCAGCATCACATGCCACCAAAGTCCGAACACTAGCAAACAAGGACTAGGAATCAAAGGTAACTTTTTCTATCATTTTATTTAAAGACAAATCACACACTTCTACAAACTCAAGTGGAATATGAACCCACACTATCACCAACTTTCTATGGAATAAAATCATACCAACCCGCCAAACAGTGATGGGGGGGGAATCTTTTGTTCTTTTGAGACACCAATGAGCCAACATTTTAGTCTTAGTTGGGACAAACTTGATAAAGAACCAAAATGGAATCTCAGCTAGCATAACTATTCCTGCTACAAGTTCAAGAGATTTGCATATTCAGTATCCTACAACTATGAATTAATTTGGTTGATAAATTAGGTAAAACTAGACCTATGGTAGGGCTACTAGTAGCCAATATAACATATCGGTAGTAAACCAAATTGGTTGTTCTGGAACTAGATTTGTGATTCATGTCTCATACTATACAAAAACAATAGTCTCTTCAAGCAATCAACATTATCATTGATGACAAAAGAAACACTGGAATTCTAGTTATTTAATTAAGTAATTGAAGATGAAAGTTACTCACAAGAAAGAAACGAATCGGAATTCTATTCCGTTTACCCAACCAACCCATCAAGAATACAAAGGCATGTGTGGTTTTACTTTTAACACAACAAATACAGCAAAATTAATAACATTTATAACCCAAGTAACTCTAATGATCGTTCTGATTTATTCATCTACCTCTCAATACAACCTCAGCACGCTTCTGGCTATAGATTGCGCTTGACTATACCCACTTTTTGTGCCCTCACTCCTCCGGCTATTACTCGTCGGAGTCATGTAGTACCTTAACATGCCACTGTCACCATTTTTGGGTGAATACTTAGCGCTCCGATTCCGCTCCAAAACCAACTCATCTCTCTTCTTCCTTTCGAACTCACTTGTCTCCACGTTACTCTTTCTCATACTGCCAAAATTCCCACCACCAAAGCCCTGAGGATTTCTCCAACTAACACTACTATTGCTCCTAAGCAGTTTTGGATTAAAACCCACTCTAGCTTCTCCATTTCTGTCTCCTCTCAACTCTGGCCAAGACTCTGAGAAAGATCTATCAACCCCATTAGCTCGACTAAACCCATCTTCATCCTCATCCTTGTTCCCACCTCTCCTGTGTAACAAGCCCCATATATTCCATGCTTTACCCCACCGGCGAGACTTCTTCGACCCTTTACTCTCCACATTACACACAACAGAAGCATTACCTCTAAACCCAATTTCAAAACTCTCAGAGCATTCGTCTCTCAAAGAATTTGAGTTTGAATCCCTTAAATCTCTATCTGGAACCACAAGCTTTGGACAATGAATGTACTCTGTGGTATTTGTTGCAGGACTAACCTTAGAATTGGAAACCAACTTCAACTCGTCAATCTCTGCCACAACAGCAGCAGCAGTCTTCCTTATTGAGCTTGACCGATCAAGGCTCCGACGTCGCTTAGAAGAGGAGTCCAAATAGTAGTCCCGGGTCTGAGACGAACAGCCAGGAATGATATCGTCCTTGTTGATCAAATTCATAGGCTCCTCCACCGGTATCTGGGTATCGGACCTGATAACATGAATAGGAGCATCCTCTACAACTGAAAGCATAGTGGGCATTTTAGGAAAGCTCGTACGGCCAATGAAATAGCCATCCCAGGAAGCTCGAGGTTCATCAAAAGAGTATCTTGGATCGTCAAAAGACATCCTTGCCGCATCCAAGGATATCCGACCGACGTCAAGAGAGAACCTCGGATCCGTGTCGCATGATCGCCTACCAAACCCGTAATCAGCTATCTCCGACTGGGTCTCTCTAAACTGCCTCCCAATAGGTTTTTCTACAGGCAATGTGGCAGACCCGCTTCCGTTTCTGTGCTTCTTCATCTTTTGCTTTTGCCTCCATTTCTGTAATTTCTTGCTGAACACAGAAGCAGCAGACCAGAAACTACCCGCAATATCTTTCAAGTCCCTCTTCTTAGTCTGAGAATCGAGATCTATGTGGTCTTTCATGGGCTTCAAGTCCAACTCCCCCTCTTGTACTCGTCGTGGTTCCTCAACTTCTTTATTTTCTTCTATAATTTCTCCAACTCTTTGTTCAATTACATTACCCACGTTAGTTTCCCCAGTAATCCTAAATCCATCTTCTTCATCCTCTACTACTATCTCCTCCTCCTCCTCCTCCTCTTCTTCCTCCTTAGACTCTAACACAGGACCTTGGACACTCGAACAAGACTTTCTACTACCAATATCAATCTCAACACCGCCACTAACACCGCTAGTACTACTCCTAGAGGTCTCTTTCTTACTTTCGTCCTGTTGGGTAAAAAGGGTCCAGAGAGTATTCCTACCCCTGACGTCACAAGACTTCCTCTGTGGTTCAAACAGCCCAGCAAAACCTTCGTTTTTAGAGGCAGAGAAGGACTGGGTTCTTCTAAGCTCAGGGATAAACGAAGTGGATCGGTTCCGATTTGAAGTATTTCCAACACCGGCGCTGGAACCAGAAGTGGGTGGCTTGAAAATGGCCTTAAGGACAGCTGCGGCGGCAGAAGTAGTAGTGGGTTTGCGAACAGTGGAAGAAGAAGAAGAATAGTTGTCGAGCACAGAAAGACGCTCGCGGAGGCATGAGGGACAAAAGCCTGTGAAATGCTCTTCTGGGTGACGCTCACAGGAGGTTGTAGGGTAGTGAGCTAATGGTGGTTGAGGTGGCAACAAAGGTGGCTCTGGTTCGGTTGTGCTTGGATTCATAACCGGTTGCGATACTCTGTTAAGCCCCCTCTGTTGCTTCTCATGTTCCGATGGTTTAGGAGAGAGAGAGAGAGATGGGGACTACGTTTGTGGAAGTGGAACTGTTTGGCTCCAACGGACAGAGAAAGGAAGTGAGAGACGGAAATGTGAGAGAAAGGGCGAAATTAAAAGAAAATAGACAATGTGAAGGAGAAACAGAAAAATTTAACGGTTTCATTTACTATTTATTATATGAAAATAAATATATAAATTTTATTTTTATTAAAAAATAACAATAAAAATATATTAAGTAATGAAGTTATTTATGTCTTAAGTAAATGACCTAGGGAATTATTAGTTATGGTCCACGCACCGTTTTGGCTCTCTATTTCTTATTTTCTAGAAGCACCCGCTTGTGAAAAGACAATCTGGGGCCTACTAGCAAGATGAATCTTTATAGGTCTGACTATACGGTCTATTTGGTAAGTGGGTTATTATTGTATATTGAGATTTGAATACTATCTGGTAGGGGTGTTTACGGTCCGGTTCGGTCCGGTTTTCCTTAAAAA
Organism: Hippophae rhamnoides; assembly: GCA_033030585.1. Lineage (NCBI taxonomy): Eukaryota > Viridiplantae > Streptophyta > Magnoliopsida > Rosales > Elaeagnaceae > Hippophae > Hippophae rhamnoides. The sequence goes on along the minus strand of CM065429.1, from coordinate 40,736,721 downwards.
AAATCTAACCGGACCAAACCGTTCATATTACCCAAATAGGATCGGACTGGGGCCGTTTGAAACGGTTTTAAAAAATAAAAACAGGGCCGGGCCGTTTGGCTTATAAAGCCGTTCGGTCCGGTTTATTTTCCGGTTTGGTTCGACTTTTTTATAATTTAACGAAGAAAAATGTGAAATTTTTAATATATTATTAAACCGGTCCGGTCCGGTTTGAACGGTTTAAAATTAATACAAACCGGACCGGACCGTTTGATTAGTAAAACCGTTCGGTTTGGTCCGGTCCGGTCCGGTTTTACGATTTGGTCCGGTCCAATCCGGTTTTTGGACACCCCTACTATCTGGTATCTCTTCGCCTCAAAACGAGGTAAAACAATAATATTGCACCAATATTTTCTCCCAGAAGTTTGAGGTATTTTTAAAGATGAAATTTAAAAAATATTAATAAAATTATTAATTTATTATAATTAAATAATTTATTTAATTATTTATTCTACTATATTTTATAAAAAAATATATTTTATTATACAATATTTATATTAATATAAATATCATAATTATTTTAAAACATAAGTAATTAATTGTTTTGATATTTTATAAAAGAAATTCTATAATATTAATAAAAAAATTATGATTTTTTGTATTTCTTTTTAATTTTCATCCAAACTTAAAATATCTTTTATATTTTCTTAAAAATTATACCTTAATATTTTAAATGATATACACGTTTCAAATCTTACTTCTTATTATTATTGTAACGATGTAATAAGTTTAATATTTTTTAAGGGTAATTTACACAAATGTTTATGAACATTAAAATGATTTTTATATTTTTTAGGTATAAGGTATTATCTTGGTCTCATGATTTTTTTTTCTTCCTTACATGAACTCTTTATATGTTTAATTCAACATGCTAATGAATATTGGAATGATTTAGTAATAAAAAGAAGAAAAGAAAAAAGAAAGTGTAATTTTATCCACACTGAGCAACAATACAACAATGCTTATGACTTAATGAGTAATGTTTCTAAAAAGTAGTTTTTATTGACCCAATAGGTGTTTTCTTGAATTCTCCTTGGCAAAATATTTATTAAAAGCTAAAGAAATGTGCAATGATAGTCTTGGTCGAGTTTGTGGTAGTTGAAGTAAAATATTTGAAAAAAAAAATGTAAATTAAACAATGGTGTTTTACATGCATGGTGAAAGAAGAGATGTTATTTATACATAATTAAATTCACTATTTGTTATCTGATTATGATCGTCAAGTCCAGCCTATCTATTTGCAATAATATATCTCTGTAGTTTGCTTTAACCTATTATTGTTTACGTGCATGTAGTTATGAGTTTGCATGTACATATATATAGATATATCCACTAAAAGAATAATTAACAACAATTAGAATAGGATATTCTTAACTTTTGTGTAATTAATTCATTATTTTTGGATATCATGACATACCTACGAGGTATGTTGTAGTTAAGATGTATCCAAGAGGAGGTACATTATCAGAGTTGCTATCCCAAACCAAAGGTATTTTATATATGTATATGGTTAAATGCAATTTATTTTTTCAAATTAAGGGTATATTATATATCCACAAGATATACATGTAGTGGATGGATGGCTAAGTGCGAGATGCTTTTCAACCAAGTATTCCAACAAGGTAATGTAGCTTTTGGGTCTCTACGCTGGATAGAAATTATTTCAATTATAAGGGACAAAGTGGCCTATATATTTCAAAAATATATGAGTATGATCTTAATGTGGGACAATATATTTATCTATATCAGATAAAATTCGCTCCATATATAAAAGTACTGATACTTGATGAATGAATTATCTATATATATATATATATATATATATATACATGAACCTATTTAGAGGATTTGTAGAATCTTTCTAATATCTTATATTACTTATGACTGTTCGTAATGTCAAGCTTAATTAACTTAACTAAGACAATATATTCAATCTCAAAAAAATAAAAAAATAAAAAAAAGGATAATGAGGTGCCCGAATTGATAATTTACTTTTTGGCTTTTTTAAAGCTTGTTTTTATTTTTAAAATTGTACTTTCTTTATTGATATATGCTTTTGGATTTTCAAAGATTCCTGTCGGGAGAAAAAGCAAAAGCAAATCACGCCATGACAATGAGATTCGGAGGTGTGATCGAATATGAATTATCTCCTAGTATATATATCATAATAAATAATATAATAATAATAATAAAATAAAAGATTATGTTAATATAAATTAATTTTTATTTTATTTTTATGTATTAAAAAAACAAAAATAATTAATAATAATATATAAATACTTAATTTTTTAAACATATAAATTAATAAAATCTTTCGATATAATTACTAATCGATTACGTGATCAATTATATTTAATCTAGTATTCATCTCTTAAATAAATTACACACAATATATTAATTAATCTAATTGTACTATCATGTCAATTAAATTACATATTAATCATTAAATTCATTAATTATGAATCACATAAATAAAAATCATACATATTTTCCTATAAATTATGCATATTATTTCATTAAGATAAAAAATTAAATAATTCTCTCAAATCTATTTAATTGTCTATATTGATCAATTATTGGCCAAATAATTAATATTATAAAAATTAAATTAAATAATATAATATAATTAAATTTAAATCATAATTAGGATACAATATTTGATCATCACATATTGAAAATTTGGTTCATAAGATCCCTAAATTAATAAATTAACTAGATATAATTTTATTCATAAAACTTATATTTTTTATAAAAAAATATAAAAAATTAATATAAAAAGGAGAAAAAGAAGAAATATAATCAATCTCTTTAATTATAGTACCAATTTTCTTTTGAATTTTTATCGAAATTGTATTATCATCTTTTTGAAATTTTCTCTATTTATGATTCCAAAATTTGACAAAATTTGATAATTTTTACTCATTCTAATTTATGAGGTAATTATAAGGTTAAATTAAGCTTAGATTTAATTTAGACTATCATATCAATTTTAAATTAAAGGTTGAAATGGAAAAAGAAAAATTATCAATACTAGTCAATAGAAACCCGACACATGGCAAGGGAGAAATACATATACAATCAACAAGTAACATATGGCATTATGGACCGGTAACACACACTAAGTTAGTGCCATGTGGTGAGATTTGATTCGTGGATAAGGATTGTGTGGCGTGCTTGTGAAAGAAACGAAGAATCACATGACGACACGTGATAAGACTCTTGATTGTGTTGTGATACTCGAAACAAATGTGATGTTGACACGTGACGAGACTTTACGTCACCTGGTATACACAATGTTCTATTATTGGTCCTCTCTACTTGTGTGACATCCACATTGCTAAAAAAAATTAAAATTTTAAAAAATTATATTTTTTTTCTTTTTACTAATAAATTTACATTTTAATATTTTTAATCTCAAAATACTATTTATTAAACAAAATAAATAAATATTAAATAAAAAATACATTAATAACTTTATTTTGATAATACGAGGAAGTTCATGAATTACCTCCTCGTTCTCTTTTCTTACCCACATTTCTCTTGCTTTCTTGTACTAGTAATGAATTACCTCCTCGTTCTCTTTTTTTACCCACATTTCGCTTTCTTTCTTGTACTAGTAATAATGTTTTGTACACGCACAAATAGTACTACACGAGTACAAAACAAAGTATCGTAAATGTCATATTTAATTAATTAAATTATATTTCTAAACACAAAAACATAAAACACATTTATGATCTTGAGACCTCTTAATTATGTCTTTAAAGCAGCACTCAGTTTCTGGCTCATACATAACAAAAATTATATTTGGCAAATTGGAACCAACAGAGATACAAAAATATATTTCGAAGGGTTTTGGATAGTAAATATTTTATACAAAATAAAAAATTATATTCAAATATTTAAAAGGAAAATATATATTAGATTTAATAAGAGGATAAAAGTTATAATAAACTATAATTAATTAAAGATAAAATTTTCATATTATATATAACAAAAATAAAAATATAAAAAAATAATTATTTTAAAGTATTAATATCATATATATATATATATATAAGTCTTAAAAATTAAAATAAAATAAATGTATTCAGATATAAAACATAATATATGATTTAAGATTTTAAGTTTGTGAATATATTTAAAATACAAATAGATAAAAAATAAAAGATTAACAAACATAAATATTTGTTTCATAGCTTTCCTAAATAGATGAAATTAACTAATTTTATAATAACAATAAAATTAAATGAAAAATTAAGAAAAAAAGTAAATTTTAAAATAAAAAATTATTAAAATAAAATGTAAAACAATATAATATTATATAAAATTAAAATTTATAGTTAAAAAAACATGAGAAATTTTGATTACATTAATGATAAAACCTTAATAGCTTTAGTTTAAAGTTGTTTATAGTGTTTTTTTTATTATTTTAATTTTTATAATATTTTACATTGATATTTTATTATCATGGATTAAATTTAAATATATAAAATATTTTTTTGATTATATCATATTAACTTAAAAATATATTTTTATATATCATATAAAATTATAATTCTATTTATATAATTAATTAATGTTACTTTTTTCAATATATTTAATAAATATTGTTTGTTATATACAGTGATATATCAAAATATGTACACAAAAATTAGACACAGTATATTATAATCAATAAAATATTTATTTAAGTTAAAATATACATTTTGTAAAATTTATAACTAGAGCTATAGCCCCCTGTAACCTCAATGACGTTCTTACCCTAGTGAAAGTATTCTATGTGTTCTAATAAAATTATTTTTTCTACGTATAAAAATATAAAAACACTTACATATATACATACATACACTCGAGTAGTTAGAGTTTCCTTTTAAATGGACTATATCGTATATATTATAATTTATCAAATATTAATAATAAATCTCTAGATATAATAAATTATAATTCAACAACATAAAATTCATTCATTTGAACATATTGAAACTCTTAAATGTAAGTCTCCTTTACAAGAGTATGAATTAAATTCTATAAAAAACTCAAAATTTATTATAAGCACACATATTTATGTAAAGTCCATATATAATTATAATTTACATTTTTAATATAGAATAAGTTATTGTTATTATATTTTTATTATTGTATATATTAAAAAATCTTTTAATATAATTATTCAATATAATCACTATTTTTTATAAAGAATAATATCATTAAATGTAATAATAGATAAATAAAATATAACAATTAATAGTTAAGAGGTTCTATGAATTAAAATAATTTTAAAAGGAAAATAGAATACATGTTAAAAAATAATCATTATTAATGTTATTAAAATCACATTTGGTTTTATAAATTCTTTTAACATTTATCTTGTATCTATGGTTTAAATTATGAGTTAGTTTTTAATTAATTAAATTGGTAATTTTTTTCAAAATAAGTTGAAAATCCTTAATTTTGATTATCTTAATGAATAAAGGATTCCACAATTATATAAATATTATTCTCAAATTAATAATCTAATATTATTAGTTTTTTAGATAAATTCAATTTTAAATCCCTTTATACATTTTTTTTTTGAGAAAATACCTACTAAACCATATTGAACTATAATCAATTTATATATTATTCGCTCTACAGAACAATAGTAAAATGCTACCAACATAAAAATATGAAAAATTGGATTACCTTAAATAATCTCTTTTTTATGCTTTAATAAAAACATATATATTTGGATCCATTCAACAAAATAGAATAAAAAATTATTAGATGTTAAATGTTAAGAATGCTAATAGTTAAAGGAATCAAATTATCATTATATTTATACATTTTCAACCTATAATTTAATTGCCTTAAAAATAATTTAAAATTTAAAGAGTATTTTTATTAATTTAAAAAATTGAAATTAATATGAAAACATCATTTCATATAAAAATAATATTAGTATGATAGTACAAAATTAATTAAAATAAGATAGCCTTCTTGGACACATACGCTTACGGCGCTCATACTCATATATACAACTCAACCCAACCAACACTTCAACAATAGCAGCCTCAGTCTTCTCCAAATCAGAGTAATGCAGCGTCTGAAACAACAAAACTGTAGGTTTCGCTTCCATCTTCTTCTTCCTCTCTACATTCCTCTCCACCACCCACTTTGCTGTATCGTGTGCCATTGGCCCTAACCACTCCATCATCTCCTCAAGCACGTCCCTCCAACCCTTCGCCATCTCCGATTGGTCTTTGTCTTCTACTTCCATCTCCTCAATCTCTTTCCTTCTCCCACAATCTCCCTTCAACTTCGTTTTCACTTTCTCCCTCAATCTCATCGGTAACATCTGGTACATTCCGTCACGCACATCGTCGGGAATTCTTGCCTGCGTCTGTAAACACCTCTCCGCCAATAGGATCACATTGGTGTACCGGAGTGTGAGTCCAGATCCACCAACAGTTGACGGCGATGCCAATCCTAAGACTCTTTTAGTCCTTCCAATCTCACTGATGGTTAAGCTAAAATTATGATTTCCTCCAACAGGTAACGCCAATCCCATATATTGCGACAATATCATATTCTGACTCTGGAACCGAATGTGTTCCTTTTGCGAAGATATCGGATATACTGTACCGGATTTTGGAATTGGCTTCTGATATTTGATCGCATGGACTGCTCTGATCTTCTTCTGGTGATAAAAATTTTGATGATCTTCGAGAAGGCAATAGTTGGCCTCGATTCGGTGTCTTTGGAGCAATTTAAATTTGGGATTTCGCATACAGTTAGAATTAATAAGTGGTAGACCAGAAACGTAAGGTCCAAATACTGTACAGATTCGAGCGTAAACAACACATATCATTCGAGTCATAACTTTTACACTTTTATCGAAGGTTTCGCTCCACAGAGAAACCTCTTTATAATGCCGAATCTGTTTTTTCTGATGCGTGATTTTCTCTTGCAATAAATCCATATTCGTTTTAGTTAACTGTTTGGAATCAAGGTTGTTCTTCCATTTCATCACCTTTCGTTCCGCTGTTTCCAATTCAGCTAGAGATTCCCAAGCCATATACAAATTCGAAGTTGCGGAAACATATTTCTCCATCTTATCGATTACTTTTTGAACATTTTTGGAACCAAATTCAAGCTTTCTCAAATCGACCAAGCCTTGTTTTAAATTTGTGTAAATTAAATTAAATTGGTTGTGCCGGAATTCGGAACATTTATGGCCGAGATTAGAAACAGTAATAGCAGCTGTATTGAGATCCTCTAAACGCTCACAACAAGCGAGGTAGAGAAGAAAACCTTCGTCAATGGAATTCAAGAAAGTAACGCCTTTGGATCTCATGATTTGTTTTCGAAGGCGGTTGATTTGATCGCCGGCGAAGGAATGATATAGACAGAGGAGACGAGACATGGTTCTGGCGGTCTCAAAAGAAAGGATGCCGAGGGTGGGAGGATGACTGCCATTGTTGATCTTAGTACAGATTGAAGGCTTGGCCGTCATAATGGAGGAAAATGAAGGCACAAGGAGGTACGATCATGGCAAGGTATATGGATTTCAATGTAATAATGGTATTGGTAATGGTGTTTCTGATTTCTTCGTTGTTAATTGTTATTTGTTTTGGTTTTGAGCTTTTTTTTTTTTTTTGTTTCGGTTGATCTATTGGGTTATGTTTGAAATCTTTTATTGATGGAGAAATACGAGTGGTTAGTTTGGAAGTTGTGATTTGCCAAATATGTTGTACTCGAATTAAATATGTTTGGGGATTTGAGGAGTTAATTGACATTAGATTCTCGTTAGCATGTAGAAAAAATTCATAAATTTTGTAAGTTGACTACATCTTGTCTTTTTTTTTTATTATTTAAATAATAATTTTAAAAAATTACAAAACAGAATTGAAGTAGACTAACACAAATCTAAAATCTAAAATTAAAATATAAACTATGTTTAGTGTGGATTTTTGAAAAAAAAACATATTTATTTAAACATCAAAATTAACTACACTAACTAACAAACAGAAGTAATACCTAAAAATATATGAACATTCTTTTATTAATTTATGATACCAAAAAATATATTCAGAAAGAAAGAATGGAATAGTATTAAAAATATCTAAATTTTAAGATATTTTTAAAAATACCCTTAAAAAATAACTGAAATTAAATCTAACAAAAATAAATAAAAATATTTTATAAATAAAAATGAAAGAAGAAATAATAAAAAATTAAGAAATATGGATAAAAATTTCAATGAATTGTTTTACTAAGTATAATGTATCTTTCAAAAATATATGAATAACATTTTTTAAAAAATACAAATTATTTATTACCTTTATATAGATGATCTTTTAGTTTTTAATAGTAAATAAAATAAATATCATTTAGATATTATTAATATTTTACAAGAATGTAAGAAAAAAAATGTATTTTTTGAAAGGAAAGTATTACTTGCTCAATAGAAAATTAAATATTTAAGATTGAAAACAGAAAATATAATCTATAATCTCTGATACTAAATAACATATAAGGTTTTCATAGTTAATTAAAAGACAAAAAATAATTACAAAGATTTCTGAGATGTTTGTCATATGTTGAAACATATATCAAGAAACTTGTATCAACGTGAAAACCCTTATAATCAAAATTAAAAAAAGTCAATATTTGAAAATAAATAGAACAATATACTCTCTATATGAATAAAGTAAAATCATAAGTAAAATATTTACCAACTTTATATCATTTAGGACTAGATGATAAAATGATAATAAAAACAAATATTTCACTATAATTAAAGCAAAAATTATATAATGAAGATGAACATATTTGTAACATTAGAATATTTTCATAGTTCAAAATTAAATTATTACAATAATAAAAAAAGAATATCTAGCTATTAAAAAGTCTATTAAAAAAATCTCATTATATGTTATAAGTTTTAGGTTTATTATTAAAACTCTTGACAAGAATTTTGGTTATTTTTTAAAAATTAATATTGTAGGTGATTATAAGAAGTAAGTTTAGCTTGATAGAAAAAGTGATTAAATAATTACTATTTTGATATCGAACATCATTCGTAAAGAAATAACTCGAGCTATAATACCTCAATAAGTCTCCTAGGAAGACAAAAAATAAATAAAAATAATAAAATGTTATAATAAATAAATTAAAAATTATCTTTAATAATTTCAATAATTAGCAACTATTATTAAACAGTTAACCTAAGAGCTAAAAAAATTAACACCATTGTTTATTAATTATCCTGATTTTGGGAAAAAGAATGATTAGGTGTGAACATTATGATCCGGTCCAACCTAATTTTTTCATAATATTTAATAAATTGTTTAATTATATGGTATAATTTATTTTAAGTATGTAATTTATTTTTTAATATGGACTTAAAGAAAAAAATAAAATGAGGATATATATAAATAAATAAAACAACCGTTTATATATAAAAAGAATAACAGGATATGGTTTTTTGTTGAGTTCGTGAAGTTCTTCTATATTTAGCATTAGAAACGTAGTGAGAAAAAAAAATGTACAATCATTAAATTCAATTCCAATAATGTATGTAGTTTGAAAACCCAAAAAAGTAGGTGATGATGATACTGCTGGTTTGTTCTATGGAGGTGTTACACTTTCGAAACGATTGCAGCCCCTAATTTGGATCTCCATCACTCTCTGCTCTCTATTTCCACCGTTGATTACCTCGCAACATTGTCTACGTGGTGCCTGCTCATTTCATCCATACATTTTCTCTCTACGTGTTAGTCAGGCACTTACCACCAGCTTGCTTTCCCAAATATCACGTTCAAATATTTCATATTATTAAAAATAAGCTTTTTATCTACCACCATTTGCGGAACGGAACACTATTCAAAAGATATACAGCCCAAGATTTCCGAGAAACTATCAATCACATGCTCAATTTTTCATAAAAGACAACATTCATTATAATATTGATATATACTAACAATTATAATAAAATAATATATAATATGTTCGAAATACTTCATCTTTTGGGTTAATCCAAATTATTTTTTTAAATCTTAAAAAAAAATAAAATTTATTAATACTTTTAAAAATTAAATATAAAATATTATTCAAACTTAGTTCTAACATTCTCTTCATACCACTTAAATAATTTTTTATTAAAAGCTCCTTTATTTATTTAACCTCTTTCAAATACACAACTTAAAAAGTGATGTTAATGTCGTAAAATGGCATCATAATGGAAATACGAAAGAGGGATTTGCTCACCATATTCCACATATCATTGTCGAACTGAGTAGCCGAGACGTTGAAAAACTCTACACTCAAAGCAGAAGAAAACTCAACTCGGTCACAGTCTTCCTCTCCTCGGGGCTTGTACCTTTTGTAAGTAGTTAAAGTCACATCCGTACCATCCATCTCAACCCGATCCAAAAAATACACAATCGGTCTATCACACGGACTCGGATTCACAGTTTGCGTATTGAAAATAAACGGATCCGGGGCCCATGTTCTCCACGTTCTGAAAGTCTGCAACGCCGTTTCGAGCTTCTTCGCTGTCACTAACGACGGATACAATTGCACGGTATAACCCCAAGAGACTGAAATTGACCATTTACGTTTCAAATCGTAGCAAAAACTATGTTGCAAAGTCCGACTCGGGTCCATTTTGTAGACATTTATGAGTTTTTTCACCGAGTCAATTTGGTTCATGGTTGGAAACAAGGGTTGTACGTAGTCTACGTGATGAAGTGAGACCAATGGTGCTATTGGATGAGCTGCCAATAAACCATATGGGTCTCCTCTTATATCAATCTGGACCAAGTTAAAATTACACAATCAAAAGATTCAAAAACCCATGAAATGGAAATTAAAGAAAGAAAGAAAAAAAAGAGTAGAAAGAGTACAGAGAGAAGAGAATACTGACCTGGTGGAACCCAAGTTCTTTAGTTAAAGGTACACCGATTTCACTGAGACAACCCTGAACCTTTTGATCAGAACCGTAGAATTTATCATACCTATCAATACAATCGTCCAAAATGTTAACAAGCTCAGCAGCTAAAGGGTAGCTAATTGCAAAACCACCACCGCCGTATGCCATTGTATAAGAATGTACCAAATCTTGTTCTACACTCTCCGAATTCGAACCAATGTAGTACATCTGATTGTGATCGTACTTTCCCAAAACCGTGACCAAATTCTCAGTAAAAAAAATCGTGTCATCATCACCCATCACGAACCATCTCACATTATATAAACCCAATTCAAAGCTCTCCTTCACGATTCTCGCCATTCGAACGGCTGATCGTGAACCGTACCAACACGAGTACTTGAACCGTGACGTGTCTTGTGATATCTTGTACGGAGGTGAGGAGTTATACCACAGTTCCTTTTTTGGTGGGTTTTCATCTAGCCAAACAAAGCCTCTAGTGATGTTAGGCTTCCACCATAGCTCAGAGTAGCGCTTGCGCTGGTTCCACGTTTTAGATGAAGCTCCGATACCGAATAAGATATGGGTTATGTTGGTTTTTTGGTCATGTTTAGATTCAGTGGTGTTATTATCGGGTATGGTATTAATATTTTGGAGGGGATTGAAGTTTCCGAGAACTAATTTGTATTGTGGAAAGCATAGTGGTTGATTTGAGAAAGCAAAAAAGAAGATTAGGGATATTGAAGTGATAATACAAAGTACCAGAATTGTTTTGAAGAAGGTTGTAAAGACATCAGTAATTTTGATGGTGGGTAGTACTAGAAATTTCCAGGATTTGAAGGGATCTTGAATGGCTTGATCTCTTGTAGATGACATTTCTCTAGCTCTGCGTCTTCAACTCCGTGGGAATACAAAATTAGAGATGTGATTTTTCATAGAAAGTAGAAATAGGAATTTAGAAGAAGAAATGGAAGAATTGGAGAAAATTTTGATGAACAGAAACTATGAGGCCGACCGAGGTGAATCACTGAGATATTTTTAAATTTGTAATTGTATTTTTCTTTTTGTTATTTCATAAATTGTATTTTCCTTTTATTTTTTCTTTTCCTTGTAAAGCTTTTAGTAGCTGGTTTGTGGCGTGAACGTCTTCTTTTAAAAGTTGTACAGGTGAACTAACATATTACTAACTATAGCTATTCTGCTAACAAATTGTATACCATAGTTATTGTAAATATAATATTTAAATTTTATATAATTTTTTTAATAATTTAATTTGTTAAAAAAATAATAATTTTTTTTAATTTCAATAAATAAATATTGATATATTTTAAATAAATCATGGCGAAAAGAATTGAAAAATAAAATAAGATAAAAATAAATAAATAAATATATTAAAAAATAGTTATTTATTATTATATAATTATTATTTTATAACATAAGTTATCAAAAATAAGTACCTAAATATTCCTAATATTAATTCAGATAATTTTTTTTAATATATTATTGGGTGTAGATTGGTTGATATTAAAAAATTGGTTGATATTAAAAGTTTTTACATTATAGATTTTGGATATATATATATATATATATGTGGCATACAAACATAATTTTTGAATTTTTATATGTGATTATTTTGATTTGTTTTTGTGAGCTTATTCACATGAGTTATTTTAAATTTTGGATTGTTTTTCCTTTCTCCTTAATGGTATCGTTTTGGAGCTCATATTTTACCATTTTATATCTTCGTTTTTTTGTTGTCTAAGAGAATTACATATGCTTTCATCTCACAACTCTCTCTCTCTCTCTCTCTCTCTCTCTCTCTCTCTCTCCCTCCCTCATTTCTCTATCTATATGTCTCTCTTTTTACCTTCAATAAATGTCATTGATATTTTCTTAAAATTTTGATCATCTTTATGTTGAGTATTCTTGTCTCTTGTATGACGACTTCACCTCTCTCTTTCTCCACACGCATATATATATTATCAATGAGTTTTAGATTAGAAAATGTTATCTTTTGTATTCTCTCGTCCATACAACATCTTTCAATCTAATTAACAAATTCATGTGGCTCATTTTTAAGCCACCAAAAAGGTTGTTTGTAAAATTTTAGATGGGATTCTTATAACTCATCGACAACAATTACAGCATGTAACTTATTTTTATAATTTTTTTAATATTATATTTCGTTCAAGGTGATAACATTGTTAAATTTTTTTTGCTCGATTACCGATAAGATTTAATGACTATTTAACAATATTAAGGTTGTTATAGAAGCACACTATTCACAATATTAAGTAGTACTCTTATTTGGACCCCAAAGGTAAATGACTTTGGTTGGTCATGAAGTAATGATTATGAACATGAAAGCTCCCATTTGAGCAGTTTGGCTTTCAATTTCTTGTATCATATACTTGAATAAGATTTTTTTTATAATTTTACTAAAGGTTTGTTGTATTTATACACGCTTTCATCACTTTTTACTATGGATTTTATTGGGTTTTTAAAAAATAAATGCTATGCTATTACTTGTTTGAATTAATGAGTATTTATTGAATATATTGTAAGATCATAATTCAATCCAGAAACAATTAGTAAACTATATGAACTAAAATTTAAATACAGCAGAAACAAAATGTATTGAAAATATACTTTTTTTTATTGATCAAATTTTAACATCGATTTGATGTTCTAACTGGTTACTCGTACTTATTTTCTGTGTTTTGATGGTGTATCTGAATCAATCAATGAATAATAAGAAGACCCAATACTTTATAAAGGTTCTCACTTCAAAAACCTCGTTCGGTTTCGTAACCGATGTACGGTTCTGACGAAACCGAACCATTACCATGGTCCACCATTCCGTTGCACCACTTTGATGTTACATTCTTCCATTTGGTGCAAACGTTAAGCAAAATTCTTTTGAGTAACAAAATACATGAATTATAGCGATGAGTTCTCTACGAGTGAGTATTATCTTCCATGTATTACAATGTATTTAGTTTCTCAAGTACTATACTTTATGTGGTAACGAAACTTAATAAATAAATCCTATATTTATTCTTGTTATAATATATATATATATTTTCTCAAATAAATTAAGGTGCACATAAATATGAGAAAATATCACAATATATAAGAGTTTTATTAATAAATTATATATATACATTTACAAAGTGGAACCAATTCCCATTTTCTCTACATTATCCTTGAATTTCATTGGTGGCATGTCTTTAGTTAAAGTATTAGCAATCATTAACTCAGTGCTTATGTGCTCAATGATCACTTTCTTTTCCTTAACACGTTCTCTTGTGGTCAAGTATTTAATGTCGATGTGCTTACTATGACTACCACTTTTATTGTTCTTAGCCATAAATACAGTAGTTGAGTTACCACAATACAATCTTAATGACCTAGAAAAAGAGTCAACTACTCTAAGCCCAAAAATGAAACTCTTCAACCATACACTATGCGATGTGGCCTCAAAACATGATACAAACTTGGCCTTCATAGTGGAAGTAGCAGTCAAGGACTATTTCGCACTCTTCCAAGACACGGCTCCACCGACAAGCATGAAAATGTAACCAGATGTTGATTTTCGTGAATCAACACAGCCAACAAAGTTCATATCGGAGTAGCCAATTACTTCCAGTTCATTGGTTCATCTATACATGAGCATATAATCCTTGGTTCCGTAAGATATCTCATCACTTTCTATGCAGCTTTCCAATGGTCAACACCTGGATTACTTTGATATCTCTCTAATATTCTAACAACAAATGCAATGTCAGGTATGGTGCAGAATTGAGCATATATCAGGTTTCCAACGGCTGAAGCATATGTAATGGTTTTCATCTGTTCTCCTTCAAAATCATTCTTTGAGCATTGGTCCAAATTGAACTTATCACTCTTCACAATGGGAGCAACACTTGATGAATAATCTTTCATTTGAAATCTTTCTAAAAATTTATTAATATAGGTTTCGTGAGATAAACCCAAGATACCTCGAAGTCTATCTCTATGGATCTTTAATGCCAATGACATAAGATGCCTTACCCATATTCTTCATATCAAAATTTTTAGAGAGAATTTTTTTTAACTCGTGTAACAAACCCTTATCATTGGTTACAAGCAAAATATCATCCACATATAGCACCAAAAACAAATCTTACTCCCACTAACCTTCTGGTATATACATTGATCCATGACGCTCTCTTCAAAATGAAGTGATGACGTTATGAAATTTCAAATACCATTGACGTAAAGCTTTTTTTAATCCATATAAGGATTTATTAAGCTTATAAATCAAATGTTCACCATCACTAGAAAAGAATCTTTCAGGTTATTTCATATAAACCTCTTCATCTAGGTTATCATTAAGGAAAGTCGTTCTCACATTCATTTGATGCAAATCCAAATCAAAATGGGCAACCAATGTCATGATCGCATGAAGTGAATCTTTCTTAAATACAGGAGAAAATGTCTATGTGTATTCGATTCCCTCCCTTTGAGTGAATCCTTTGGTAACGAGTCTTGCCTTATATCCCTCAATATTGCCTTGTGAGTCTTTCTTTATTTTGAAGACCCATTTACATCCAATGGCTTTCACATCATCAGGCAACTTGACGAGATCCCAGACTCGGTTAGACCCCACATAATCCATCTATTCTTATGGCATTATACCATAAGTTCAAAACCTTAAAACTCATGGCTTGTGAAAACGTCTCAGGATCATTTTCGGCTCCAACATTATAGTCACATTCTTGTAGATACACAACATAATCACTAGGAATTATTGATTTCCTTACTCTAGTAGATCATCTTAATATTGTATCAATATTCTCCTGAGGACCAGGATCATGTTTTTCAGCTGGTTGTTTAACAACTGCAGACATATGTTGAACTTCAACATCTACTGGATTAGGATCAACAACGTGTGGTACTTCTAGGACTGGTTCTTCAACACGCGTTTATACTCAAGGCGTGTTGTTAACAATAACAATTAGTTCATTACTTGAAGTGGCACATTGAGCATCTGAACGATCTTTCTCAGGACCAATGCCCTAGGATCGATCACTCTCACTAATCAAGTAATTCTCAAGAAATTTTGCATTTCTTGATTCCACAAACCTAGTGCTATGAGATGGACAATAAAACCTATATCCCTTAGAACTTTTGACATATCCAATGAAATACCCATTTATGGTCCTTGGGTCCAACTTATTTTCTTGTGGATTATAAATTCTCACTTTAGATTGGCATCTCCAAACACGCATATGTCACAAACTCGGTTTCCAACCTTTCCATAATTCAAATGGTGTTTTTGAGACAACCTTGGTTGGAACTCAGTTTAATAAATACACAACCATCTTTAAAGCTTCAATTAACAAGGATTTAAAAAGATTAGAGTTGTTAAGCATACTTTGCACCATGTCCAATAATGTTCGGTTTCTCCTTTCTGCTACACCATTCTGGTCTGGTGAACCAGGAATAGTGTTTTGGGCAACTATCCCATGTTATTGAAGAAACTTAGCAAACAGACCAGACGCTTGTCCATTTTTAGTGTATCTACTCTATCTGATCTCACGATCTTTATTTACTTTCCATTTTGTTTCTCTACTTCAACCTTAAAGCTCTTGAAGACATCTAATGCTTCGCTCTTATTATGAAGCACGTAGAGATACATATATCGAGAAAAATCATTAATAAAGGTGATAAAATATTTTTGAATTTGAATGTCCATGTGTGGATAACATATATCCGTGTGTATGATTTCTAATATGTTTGAACTCCTATTGGCACCTTTCTTTGACTTGTTAGTCTGTTTTCCCTTAATGCAGTCCATACATGTCTCAAAATCAATAAAATCTAGAGTACTAAGTACCCCATCTTTCACTTATCTTTTAATTCTTTCTATGAAGATATGTTCTAATCTCCTATGCCATAACGTAGAAGAGTCATTGCCAATAATACACCTTTTAGTGCAAGCTTGAACATGCATAATGTTGTGAGTGGCATTATTTTGTAAATTAATGCAGTAAAGACCATCAGACAAAATATCATTCCCAACATAATCAAATTTAAATAAACTGAAAGATGTTTCTCAAAAGTGAAAGGAATGACCAAAAGGTACAAGTTTTGAAATTAAAATCCAAGTTTATGGAGAAACTTGGAACATAAAAGGTCTTTTCTAATTCTAAAATAAAACAACTACTTAAAATCAAATTGTATGTCCATACAATCTCCACATGTAAGCACATCTTGTTACCGAATAAGATGTATTGCTCACTTACCACTGGCTTCCTTAGATTTTGCATACCCTGTAAGGTGTTTACAACATAGATTGTAGATCTAGAATCAATCCACCAAGTGTTAATATTAACATTAATCATATTAGATTTATAAAAAACAAATGAGTTTGGATTACATTTTTTCTCAAGCCATTTCTGGAATCTAATACAATCCTTCTTCATGTGTCCCTTCTTTTTACAGAAGAAACACTTGGATTCTTTCTTAATATCAATCTGAGGTGGAATTATCCCTTTTCCTTTATACTTGTATTAAGATTTTCCTTTCTCATACGTTGTAGCCAACATTACACTTTCACCAAATTCCATAACAAGCTTCCCTTCCTCTTGAACACACATGGTCATTAGTTCATTGATTGACCATTTATCCTTATGTGTATTGTATGAGATTTTGAATGACCCATAATGATGTGGGAAAGTGTTAAGGATATAGTGTACTAGGAAGGATTATGACATCTCAACCTCGAGATGCTTAAGTTGAGCCACAATGTCCCTTATTTCCATAATGTGCTCGCGCACACCTTTCACACTGGTAAGTCTTAAAGAAGAGAACTTTATAGTAAGGGTGCTTGCTAAAGCCTTATCTAAAGTGAAAAATTGATCACCAATGGTCTTTAGCAAGTCTTGAACATTGTTATGTTGATCAACAAAACCACAAATACTAGTAGTGATTTTAGTCTTAATGAATATCATGCTAAGGCGATTAGATCGCTCCCATTGTTCATAAAGCATGATATTCTCTGGAGTACTGGTTTGAGTAATTTTAGGTGGTTTGTTTTTCCTAATATCATATCAATATCCATCCACCCTAGTTGAAGGAGAATTCTTTCCTTCCATATTTTATAATTATCCTCTTTCAGATTGGGAATGTCACAGCGAATATTAGAGAAATTTACAAGTTGAAAAGCTACAATTAAAAATTATATGCTTATTAAAATTTAAGACCTAAATTATAGTCATTCTTTACCAATGTAAATCATAAAAAATATGAATCTAGTGACATAAAACTTACTTGTAGGTTAAAATTTTAATTCAATTAGATTAATCATAGCTTTATGATAAAACTATCAAATTATGTTCTTTTTTCTAATCTCTAGGGTAAATTAGAAAATATAATTTGATATTATATCCTAATTAATCACACAAAATATAATAAAAATTTCTGTGAGATAAGATTTATTATATTACATATGATTAATTACAATTAATATGATCTTAAATAAACTTTATTAAAGTTTTAATTAATTAAAGATGTTGTGGCTACTCCCTAATTAATTAAACTATATTAATCACTTAAATATTAGCTAAATCATTAGGCTCAATTATTGCATAAAACTATAAGCAATATTAATTTAATTTCAAATGTGCAAATATTATCTATCTTAAGATTGCATATATGACAATAAATTATACAAGAAAAAATAAATAATATAAGCACTAATTAAATCCATAAAGAGCCATTAAAAATTAATTCTATTATGCATAAATTATTTAACCAAATTTTTATATGTATAATTAATTACAAAATTTACACATACAAATACCAAAAACAAATAATTTAAGCATAATTTTTTAATATGCCCAAAAATTATTTAAATAAACATCACATGTATAATAAATATTATACATACAAAAAACATAAGTTAAATAATTAATTAAAGTTATATTCAGATTTTTTTAATAAAATCAAATTTCGAATACATATATAAAAATAAGTCACATGCCGTAAATAACACAAAATTTATTATATCCTAGTGGTTAGACTCATGAATCTATAAAAACAGGCCAGATACAATCAAAATAATAAATTCGTTATAACCCAGTGGATAGAGCGTTTATGACTCACGTAGGAGGCCAAAGATCGAGTCCTCCACAAAGCATCATTTTTTATTTTTTTAGGCTCATATTCAACCTCCAGCCGGGTCAACCCGACCCGGTTTTGACCCTAACGAATACCCGACCATATCTCACTATTCTGACAAAGAAATTCGGCATTCTTTTTATCAAAATTCTTAAAATTCGATTCCCGATTGATTCATGGTATCAATTTTAATTAAAAATGTCGTTTTAAATAAAAATTTAATTAATGATTTAAATAAATACCTCACAATAAATTGGATTTATTTTCTTCATTATTTTTCAAGTTTAAATTCACAAAATCACTCTAAAATTAATATTAAAACAATTTATAATTTTCATATGCATCAAAACAAGCAAAATGAAAAACCCAAGATCTCAATTCCTCGTGAAACATAACAAAACATGGATGTTTTAAAAAATGGCTCTGATACTAAATGTAAGATCATAATTCAATCCAGAAACGTTTAGAAAATCATATGAATGAAAAATTTAAATACAATGAAAATAAAATAGATTGAAAACATATTTTCTGTCATTGATCAATTTTTAGCGCTTACATGAAAATTTCAATGGATTTTTGATTTGATGCTCTCACTGATTTCTCATACTTATTCTTTGTGTTTTGATCGTGTATCTGAATGAACCAATGAATAGTAAGAGGATCTAATACTTTATAAATGTTCTCCTATCAAGAACCACGTTTGGTTTCGCAATCGACGTACGATTTCGACGAAACCAAATTGTTACCACGGTCCACTGTTCCATTGCATCACTTTGATGTTACATGTGTTTGACATCAATTTTTGTTAACATTGGTAGAACTTTTCTCTATAGAATTTGTAAGATGAACAAACTTTTAGAATCTTTGACAATCTTGTCGGGATTAATCTTCGATACTACAATCTTTAAATTAATAACTATAAAATGAAAGCTATAAGAGATCTCATTTTAGTACTAATAATTATATGAATTATTTATTATGAGATTTAATAATTTCAATAAGATGTAAGATATTTAGATATGATATTATATTACGCATATATAACTATTTACGTGAGAAAGAACAGACATAGTAACTTATTATTGCTTGATTAATATTGAATTGTTATAATTTTGTAGATAATGTAGACAGTTATTTGTAATTATCTATTAGATTATCTTTTAAGTTAGGTAAAGAATAATTTGTAAACTTTTATCTTTTTAAGCTAATTAAATCATAATTATTGGATTACTGTAATTTATTTGGAATAACAAGAGTTGAACTCATTTTGCTTAGAACTGGGAATGACATATATTGCTGCTTGATCTTTTGCTTTGTAATTGTTTTTATTATTATTTCTTTTTTCTCTGGTGATTATTATTGGATTTTTTTATATGGCTAGCTTCTTCTTTTTCGAACATATTAATCTCAATGTAATTGTTTATGTTATAAGTAATAATTTTAAAAGTCGCCTTACATATATATTCTTCTAAAAAATTTTGCATAACACATTATTTGTGTTTATTAAGATATATAAGATATTATATCCCGATTAGAGATTATTTGTGACAAAATACCTATAATACATTATATATATATATATATATATATATATATATATATATATTTAAAAACATGTAATACATTACATTGGAAACATATTTTTATTTAAAATGTATGACCTTAATTACATCCGGTTACTCAATTAAAGCTCAAGTAATTTGACATAGTTTTGGTGATTATAATGGATGATGAAATATCTTACATATTATTTTAGAAACAAGTATAGTATGCTACATATATACATTACACGCCACATTTAGATCTATTTATATATATAATATGTTATTTCTATTTTTTATGGATCAATGAAGATAAATATTAGAGCTTGAAAGAAGTAGAGATTTTCAATAATAACTACTACGAATATGGGATCTAATAATTTAATATAAAGTTATAAATTTTAAAATAAATTATTATTAATAAAAAATTTATTAATTTACCAAAAATAAAACTGTTTTACTCAACAACTTTATATTTGCTCATGAATACCACGATTTGGAATTTGACTTCTGCAGTAAAGAAGCCCAAGACTAAGCGAGAGAAGTTTCTTTCCAACGTTATCAAATAAAAATCACTTTAAAATTTTATAACTCCATATTATTATTTATATTTAATTTATATTTTTTTATTATTAAAAATATTTGATATATTATTTAATTATATTATATATAATTTAAAATTTGATCATTTATTAAATATTAAATATTATTTAATTATATTAGGTTTAATATTATTAATATATCATTTTTATTATTATAAATATTAAGATGTTATTTAAAAAAAATTCCAAACTTTTTTGAAAAGAGAGAAAAACATTACAAATTTACGCTATCAATATTAAAATGTATTATCAAACAAATAAATTTATAAATTTAGTACCTTACTGAAACCATAGGATAAATCCAAAATATAATTGATAATTTGGAGATATATATATATTGTTTTACAAAAATTTAATCCTCTCCTTTTCCCTTTTATTTTAGAAAAATCTAATCTCCTATTGTTTTCTTCTCTTACTAGAGATTATACTATTGTAAGAGCTCTCTTTAAGTAGATATTTTGATTTCTTTTAATTTATTTCAATAAATACAAATTATAATTTATACTTTACACTTTAATTTCATTTTAGTTTGGGTTTTTTTATAGAGATTTTGATTTGTAATTATATTTTATTTCTAGTTTTACATCTACATCTTTTTGTTAATGAATTTTTTTAGATAAATATATAAAAATATTATTAAATTATTATATTTATAATTTAATTTTAAGTTTTAATCATGAAAGTTTTTTGTGTAAACCTATATAATATCATCATATTATTATATTTATTTTGTTCATATAATTAAATTATTTTGTGTATCTTTTAAACAATTAAATTATTATATTTGCTTAATTTATATTTAAGTACCGTTCATATATTAATAATAAATTTAAAATAATTTAAATAATTAAATAGTAGTTTTTTAAAACAAAAATTAAATAATTAAAAGTATATTTAGAATAACAATTTATTATAACACATTTAAAACAATCTCAATATATGTTATATGATATCAAAACATCGAAAACTCAAGGAAACTTAAATTATCACTTGCACAAAATCTTTATCCCTATTTTTTTACTCTTTTAAATCTCTTTTTTTCCTTTTAAAACACCTTTTACCTAGACTGTAATTCAGGTAGTTTGGGGTAACTTAAGCTTAAAAATTCAAGTTTGGTCTACCATCAACAATTAAATATATATCTCATATTTTTTTTAAATTATGAAATAAAAGCAACAATTTTGTAAGCAATTAAAAAATAAAAAACAAGAACTTAAAAGCCTTACTAATAAATTGTTTTTTTATGTTATCTTTAAAATGAAAAAAATAATAAAAAATTAAGAAATAATAGAAATAGAAACACAAAAATCTTATGATGTTACTCATAAGAAATAGTAATTAGTAAATATTTTTTGAAGAAATACAAAAACAAGATTAACTATAAAAAAATATAGATTTAAAAATTCATTATTCTCAAGATTAAGAAAAATATTAAAATATATATATATATAATTTATTATATAATAAGTAATAAAAAAATGAGTATTAATATTACGTACGCAAAGGAATATATAATATATCAGTAATTGATAACGAAATTATTGTAGATAAACTACCAAAAATCACTCAGAAGGAAAGAGGAAAAATTGGATACACCATTTAAAAGAAATCCAAATATTAATAAAAATACATTTTAGAGAATGAATTGGTACACCAATAAAACTAATAGTGTTGGATAATAGAATAAAAAACAGAAAATATGCTTTATAAAGAATGAACAATAAAAATTTAGGATATTAAAAATTAATTTCCCCATCATACCGGGCCTGTTTCTTGAGAATTAGAGCAAGAAGCACTCTCACGCTATCGAGCGGTAACTGGTTGAGCATAAGTTTACAATTAACATTAATGATAAGAACTTCAATCAAGTATTAAGTTTAATCTATGAATTTGAAAGAAGATATTTAATGAAAAAAAAAGAAATTATTCATTTTCAGTACACTATATACTAGAATATTCATTAACAAATAGCTATAATAATTTAATATATAGTCAAAATGAATTCATAAAAATAGACAAAAAAAATTAAAAAATTGAATAAATAATAAAACTATAAATATTAGGAGACTTTGAAATATCATAAGAATGAGATTTATATGTAAAAGAAAAACATATGATATTAAGAAGAAAGAGTAATGTAACACTAAAAAGTAATGTATCAAGTTTCACATTTATAGATTATGAAAAAGTAACCTTTAGCAAAAAAAAAAAAAAAGAAGTGATAGATTTTAAACAAAAATTAAAATAATGAAAACATTAGTCTATGACTTGGACATGATATTAGAAAAAAAATGATACAATTTTTATTCTAATAATGTTCTAAAATAAATTATAAAATATAAAATTAGACTTTGATAGAAGCTTAATAAGTATATCAAATAACAATAATGAAAGTTTAATTCTTTTAGCATAATAAATGAATATAGTATAAGAATCAAACAATGGACTTTAATGGAAGAATAAAGCATATATGAATATAATAAAAGAATCAAGCATATATGAATATAATACAAGAATCAAGCATTGATCCACGACGTGATATTAGAAAGAAAATGATACAATTTTTATTCTAATAATAATAAAAAATAAACTACATAATATATAATTAGATTTTGATGAAAGCTTAATAGGTATGACAAAAAATCAAATAACAATAATGAAAGTTTTAATTCTTTTAGCAAAATAAATGAATATAGTTCCGGAATCAAATATCAAGTTTTTATAAGACATAAAAAAAACACAAAAATAACTCCTAAAAGAAATATAAGAATATGAGTACAATAAGAAGTTACAACAAGACATACATAATAAATTTATAGAATTAAGAAGTGATGTAAATAATATACCTAGAGATAATAAAAGTATAGGTTATAAGTTTAATCCCTTCGTAGGATTAAAAGAAGAACCATCTAGGAGATTAGATGCATTAATATCTAAGAATGAAAAGAGAAGAAAATGAGGAAAAGCCTAACGATACATAAGAAGCTAAAATTCAAGTTTAATGAAATATAGAAAATAATTAAAAGAACAATCAATGAATCTTGAAAATAGTGACAGAAAAATTAATTAATTAATTAATGAATAAATAGGAAACATTATGATGAAAAACTTTATTCAAACAAAGAGGAAGATGATATGACAATAGTCAATAAAACTGATTCTGAATCAGAAAATATAACCTCAAAAAATCACACAAAACCTATTTCAAGATCAATCCCTTATCAAGAAAAAACATGATCAATCTCTTATTAAGAAAAAACATCTAACCTAAATAGGAAAAGAAAGTAATAGGCATAGACCAAAAGAACCTGGTCTTCTTTATAGAAGGAAACTAATGGAAGAAAGGTTACATTGGAAAACTAGAGATAATATTCTGTCATAATTCAAATTTCATGAAAATTATAGATCTTAAATTTTAGATGTAGATTGCATAAGAGATAGGAAAAAAACTTTACATGAATGGTCTAGTAGTATAAGTGTAATCATACAAATTTCTCTAACTACATAATCAAAGCCTTCAATTTGTAGAGTCTTAGTAGCTAATAAAATGAAAAAAATGTTAAAAATTGGTTTACATATTTAACAGAATAACAACATTTATAAATGCAACCTAATAAATTAGCACCTTGTCCTCAATAATGTAAAGTCCTTGCATATTAAATTGGTGCCTTAGCCTCAATAATGTATATGTTAACCAAGAAAATTAGGTGACAAATAGTAAAATACCACCTTGTAAAAGAGAATCTTTATGTCTATAAAAGGGAACTCTTATCTTAATGGAAGATACACCTCTCACACTTTCTGAGAAAATTATTCACCTAACTTATATTTTTCTATGTTTTGAAATCTTTTATCTATAGATAAGTAATTAAAACCTTATTCAAAATTCTTAGTACTCCAACTATAATAAACTATTATGACAAATCAAAGCTTATCTTAAAACAAAAACTCATATTTGTCACACTAACCTTAAAGAAACGTATGGATTATATATATCTCTATAAGTCAAGAAGGACTAGGGTTTGATCTAGTTAAAGCACTACCTCAAGGAAAAAGAAAGAGACATCACAAGTAAAAAAATTAAGGTGAACTTATATTTATCAAGTTAGTTATAGTTGCAATTACATATTCTGAGTATATTAAATTTTTTGATTGATTATTAATTAATTTATCATTCATTTAATAATTTACATAAAATATGAAAGGAAAATATAACGAAAAAAGAAATTAAAAACTAATTTATATAGAAGTAAAATAAAAAAAGCAAGAAATTGAATAAAAGTTTAAAAAATGTTTATCTTTGCTACATTTTATGAAATCTATAAAAGAAAACTTCACTGTAGTAAATAAAGATAAAAAATGATTAAAAACTTACAAGGATTAATTGATTATTTTTCAAAAATAGAAAAGAAATGTAATTTAATAAAATGATTTGATAAATATTTTTTAAATCTAAAAACAATTTAAGCAAAATCACATCAAATATAAAAGAAAAACATGAAACACAGAGAATTAAGTCATTGATTAAATAATGAATTATATAAAAAAATATTAAATTAAGTTTAATATATGATGAATTATAATTAAAAGAATTGGTTTCAAAATTATAAAAAATATATTATAAATTTATTAAATTTTATAAAATTTAATAAAAGGATTTAAGTTTTACATCAACAAATATAGAAAGAAAGAGATGTATAAGAAAATATATGTTATCTTAGTAGAATTTCTCTTCATGTTTGAACCGTACTTATGACAAGATTTGTAGACCTTTGTATGTTTGAGTAGGTATGGGCAAAAAAATCGCGGATTCGGTTATACGTGGTTATCCGAACCGATGGTTCAGTTTTTAACCGATAAATAATTTTGAGGACGGGGACGGTTTCGGGGAAAAATCGAATATGAAATAACAGTTACGGTTCGATTACGGTTATACTAAAAACCGTACCTGCCCATACCCAAAATTAATTAGATTTAATTAATTAAATTATATATTAAATTATAAATAAAAAATTAATTATATATATTTAATAAATTAAATTATATATATATTTCGATTTTTTTTCATAACCGTCCCGAACCGTTATCCGCGGGTAAAAAACCATTCCCAAACCGTAACGATTTTCGGACGATTTCGGTTATAGGTTTTAAAATTCAATTCGGGGACGGTTATATCAAAAAACGTCCTGCACGTCTCGTGCCCATTCCTATGTTTGAGTAAAGCTTTATGTCTTGACTCTATACGTGCTAGATCGAATTCACGTTCCAGGGTTTGGTTTTTCTGATGGGCCAATTTATAATTATGACCGAACTTAATTGAACTTTGTGATGGAATTTCATCGACGGGAGCAATTGGAGTTTGTTATTAGTAAGTGTCGTCAATTAAAAGATATATATTGAATAATAAATAAGTATTGATTTATTTTAAATTTTAAATTAATTTATTAAGTTTTTAATATATATATATATATATTGTTTTTAATTATATTTTTTTAATTATTAAATATATTATTAGATATAAATGCACACAATATTAAATTCTTGTTTGACTCTGACCTTAATTGGACTTTTTGATGCGCATGGTTAGATATGCAAACTTTACCAAATAAAATATTTTTTTTTCACTATCTTTCCAAAACCACTGGTAGATCATATATTAGAGGCACTTTATTAATGATGGCATCGCAGTTATTTAAAAAAAATGATATATTTTTAAATTAATTGTAATCAATGAAGTAGGAAGGGGGAATGATTATTACCATTTAAAAATTATAATTAACCAAAATTAAATATTATTAATTTACATATATATATATATATATATAATAATTATTATTACCATTTTAAAATCATAATGAACCAAAATTAAATATTATTCATATATATATATATATATATATATATATATATTACTTAAGAAATTTTTAATATTATACACACAATAATTTAAATAAAAGATTGTGTATTAATTTTTTTTATTGTAAAATATATGCTAAATAGTTCAATAATATAAAATAATGTAAATATTTTATATAATTTAGTATAACAAGTATTATATTAACTTTTTAAATCAAGTATGTTTTTAAATAATTATTAAAAAATAAAAGTCATGGTTGAATTGCGAGAAAATTACTATTAACTTACGTTAAATTAATATTATCTAAAATTATTAAAATTAATAATATATAATTATAATTATTAATATAACGATCTTAGTAGATTATAAACCATTTCTATAACACACATCAAAGTAAATGAAACATCATGTTATAAATTAGCACCTGCAGAAGTGAAGTTTGAGTCTAATTTGATTGCACAAATATATAATAATGGGTAGCAGTAAGAAAATATATGACACACAATGATTTAAGTGGTTCAACTTTTCAATGTAAAAAGTCTACTCTATTGACGACGGCACACCGAAGAAAGTCCACTAATAATCAAATGGAGATACAAACATCAATATTTGAGAGCTTTACAAAATACACCAAGATCCAAACATATACCCAGATATTTTCTACACAGAATAAGCAAACAAACCCAGTAAATAAATCCTAAATTTTAGATATTACCGAACAAGAGAGAGCGTAGAGGTAGTGAAGCTACGCTGCTCACTTGTGAAGGCAAACGTTGGCACTGTTGGAGTCACTAGGCTGAATCTTATGGACTCGCAAGATTGTTCCTGGTAGAGGTGACGCTAAAACAGGCTGACGAACGAAAAACGAAGATGGCTAATAAGTATATGCAAACTGAAACATATTGAGGAAGTCGAAGAGGGTCAACTCTATTGGTGGCCAAAAATGAACGAAAAACTAGTGGTCGTTCTCGCTGCTCTCTTCTCCTTCAATTATTCCTTTATTTTCGGCTTCAAATTTTTAGTGGTAGCTCACTTCTTCTCAAGCAGCTTCTCTGATAGCTCTCTCAAGCAACTGTTGGTTGTTTTCCATCTTGCTGCAACTCTTGCGACTTCTTCACACACAGAACTCCCACGTGGAAAACAACATATATATAACTGAAAGGAAGAGGGTTTACATAATTACTTGGGCTTTGGGTTATTTTAGTTTTGAGCCACTCAAATAACACATCCTATCCATTTTGCATTTTTATAATACACACTAAAGTTTATTGCGTGTTATATCTAAATTTTTTGTCTATAAATTTTTCCCTGTAATATTGTGCCTTATATAATTCGTTGAAATGTGCTTAACGAGCCGGTAAAACCTATGACTATTTATTTTAAAAAATACTACTTTAAAAATTCAAATTTCTACCCAATTTAATATATGCATTTTGAAGGATCACATTAAATATATGACATTATATACACATATATATATATATATGATATATATTATTTGAATATACCAAACATGATACATTATGGGTCACTTATTGTATAATGTTATTATTTTTTATTCGCATGCTAAGTCATGATATGTCAACCCGATTGTTCAATAGATTTAATGTTTAACGAGTTGTGATGTGTCTGATCAATCTATTAGAAACTCATATATTCAATAATTTTGAGGACAAAAATGTTAAATTATTAAATTTGGGTAGTATTCTATTAATGGAGACATAATTATCTAAGTCTTTTTTTCTATAAATTATGATAATATCATTATCTAATAATAATAATAATAATAATATCTTTAAATATTTTAAAAATAATCAATATTTTTTATATAAAGGAATAATAATTCACATATAACCTTAAGTTTAATAAGATACGTGTAATTAATTATGTATACAGAAAATCATATATGTTTAAATTATATACAGATTCAATTACAAACAATCGCTTTTAATTTTTATATTAATAAGCTATAAATAAGAATACATATATATACATATTAAATATATATATTAAAAAAAGAGAGAATTAATTACATAGAATCACAAACACACTTAAAAAAAGAAAATATATGGTAATAACAAGCACTTGCAATAATTAATCTCAATATAAGAAGAATGACAATTGTACGCATATATATTCATGCAGTTAATATGAATTGCACAATTGTGTACAATTAGCATTTCTTATGTGTGATCGTTTGTTTGTTTATACACTATAACAAAAATAATTTAATTTAAAACAAGAAAAAGAAAATATAGAATAGAATTGAAAAGAGGTAATTAGAAAATATAACCTCTAATCTTGAATAGAATCAAAGTAGTATTAATTTTAACTCAAAAGAATTCTCTGGTACTTAAAGTCAATGAGGTGTCACTTCTGTTTGGCCCTAAACGTAGCTCTAGATCCAATTCTTCGGTCACATTCTCTGCACTCTGGCCTCCAAAATCACCAACCTTCTGGGCCTCAATAATACTTGTTTGTTCTTGTTCCTTGTTAGCAAATAAAGGAAGTTTTTGAACTACTTCTTCATTACAAATAATGCCAATTATTTTGCCCTTAAGATTAGACTCACAAAATGGACCAGCTGCTTTAGTGATATGATCAATTTGAAAAGAAGCATTTTTTTCTTGATCCAAAGCAATATCAGGATCAATAGAAGAAGAAGTAGTAGTAGTTATCTTATTATTCATGGCTTCCAAATTAGAGACCTGATTTTCTTCTTCAGACAAGAAGTACTGTTGTCTGATTCTTGCTCTGTCTCTTCTATGAATATTCATATGACCTCCAAGTGCTTGTGCATTTGAGAAGCCTCTTTTACAGAAGGTACAAGTATATGACTTTGTTTGTCTTGAACCACTTTGATCATCTGAGCTCCATTTATTTATTTGCTCCACCTTTTCCATACTTAATTTTGTTTGATTTATACCTAATAATAATAATAATAATAATAATAATAATAATAATAATAATAATAATAATAATAATAATCTCTTTAAATCCACTCTAGTAGTAGTAGTTATATATAACAACAAATTAAACAGAGAAGGAAGGGAGTCAACTCTATTTATTTAATCATATTATTAGTTTAATTATTATTATTATTGAATTTGATTCACCATTATTATTATTCACTTTAGTAATACTATATATATGTGGCTACCTATTACTCCTCACAACTAAACAATATAATATAATAGGATTTGATTTTCGTTTTTATTAATTAATTTCCATTATTTTATTATTTTTCAAATTCATTTTTTAAGACTAAAAAAATTCAATAATAGCAGCTAGCATATTTAATCATGTACTATGTGAAAACTTAAGTAAGAGGATTATTATTACATGTAATTGAACCATTTTATTTTTATTTTTTTTTATTTTCCATGTACAAACTGTGCGTGTATTATTATTATTATTTTCATCTTAATTAATTTCCTTTAATTTTATTTTTGGCGAAACATGATAAGTTATATATAAAAAAAAAACTAGTACTTAAACATTTATTTGGGACTTTTAGACTTTTCAAAAAGTTAAAATGGATTTTAACTAAAGCATAGAGAAAGCTACTGATTTGTAATATACAAGTGAAAGTTTTACTATGGAATGTGTTAATTAAGCTCTTCGTTGGCACCGAAAGGTTATGTCTGATGTTGGTGTTCTTACTTTTTTTTTTCAACTTTTTACAATTAATTAAATGGTTAACTTCTTTCACGGAAGTAACAATGCAGAAAATGAAAGTAATTTGTTAAAAGCTATACAATAATCATATAATTAACTTTTAATAATATATGTATATAAAAATCTTCTTATAGTTATCGACAGATGTTTCTATAACTTTTATAAAAAAAAAATATACATTAATTCTAATTTATTATTTATTTTTTGTATATTTTTAAAATAAGAGAAGATTACGTGAATTATTTGTTCTACCAAAAATGATCTTTGGTATCAATATCTAAAGCATCTCTTCGTTACTAGTTACATATTGATAAACTAATTATAACCTTTGTAACACCCACATGGTTTATTTATTTAATTTCCTTTTCGGTATCTAATTAGAAAAATAGTTGATTTAGTGGTCGGAGACAATATTCTTTTCTTTTTTAATTTTCAATCACAATTTTAAAATGCATTAAGTATTATTTGATTTACTGTCGTTAGGGCTTGTAGCAAAAGATATATCTTACCGTAAAAATATTAGATATAAAAAATATAAAAATTTATTAACAAAAAAAAGAAAATGGTGCTATCATTAGAGGTATAATCGGTTTGAGGAATCCAACTGTATCCAAATTACTTAGAAGTCATATTTTAGGTATAATTATATATATATTTGTAATTAATTTTTTTTTTGTAAATTTATTAATATTTTTATATCATTTTGAATTAATAATTTAAAATAAAATAACTATAAATCTTAACACCAAATCACCTAACAAATAACTCATTACTTATAAATCTTACTTTTTTTTTAAATATTATCGTTATTATACTTAAAAACATTTACTATACATTTAACGATTGTATCTAAAAATATACTAATTATATTTAAAATATCTTAGATCCGATCAGCCTATTTATCTTTCTCTTTTAATTACAATCAACAAATGTACTTCAAATTTTGACGATTGTACGTACCCTGAGACATTAGAAACAATACAATAATTAAGTGTACCAATAATCAAGATTTTTTTTATTAGTATATAATATCTTTTATATATAATTAATCGTAAAAAACCATACAGGATGTCATATTATATTGAATACAAGATTACATAATTACATTTTAATAATATATATATATATATATAGGGAACTAATAAAACTAAAACTTGATGTTTAATTAGTTATTATAAAAGTATAATATTTATTTATTTTTATAGGTACATAATGGTTTGAACGTACGTGAAATATCTTAGTATCATTTAAAATATTTATTATAATATTAATAAATAATGATAATCAATTTTTATTAAAGGAAAAATGATAAATCTATTTGATTAATAAATCTTAAAATCTTTGTGGTAAAGATATTTTTAAGTGAACCAAACTAGTCCATATAACCCCAAACATTCAATAATTTTTAAATAAATAAACAATCATATTATAATCAATTAAAATATATGATTATATCTAACATTAACACTTGTCATAAAGAATTTAAAACTATTAACACTGTCATAAAGAATACAGTTTTTCCATGGTGTGCAGTGACGGACTCAAAGTTATTTTCTGCTGGGGCTACTGAACATGTGATTAATTTCTTTTACCAAACATACATAAAAGTTCTAATGTGTATATTTTATTTTTCTCATCAAAAACAAGCATTTCATAAAACAAATGATAAAAATAAATAATGTGAATTAAATGATATTAATTAACATTGTTTTGTGAGAATTTTCATTATAGAGATTTTTAGAGAGAAATAAAAAATATGGAAAAATGAATAGATATTATATTTTTCTCATTTAAGGGGTATATATATATATATATATAAAACCATACGCACATGACAAGGTACATATAAACGACCTGTATACATGATTACATATGTAATAAAATTGTACACGAACTAGTTTAAATAAAAAACAGATCGTTATAAACGTTACACATAAATAAATGAAGGTCGTTATATGCAGGTTGTTTATGGAAAGTGAGGACATTGATCACGTCGAGATATCATAGTTTCACCAGATGACATCCAAAACCTCATAATTTGTGACGAAGTATTTTTGTAGATTGGATTGTACGTTTTACCAAGCTCGTTGGGCCCAGATCATTTATTAAGTTAATTCTATATCTTCGTTATACCCTAATAGGGTATTTGTATTTATTAGGTTGTATATCCGTTACATATTTAATATCAACAAACGTAATATTAATAATATAAAAATCAAAATAAAAAGTTATAAATTCAAAAAAGACGTAAAAACAAATCAATTTAAATTAAAAGAATAAATGAAATAAGAGTAAAAGAGACCTATCTATTAAAGGAAAAAAACAGTTTGATTTTTATAATCTAATTTTCAATGAATCGAAAGAAAATCTTTATTTTATTCTATGATTTGATAACTGTTTCATTCAATAGGAGACGTTTATTTATTTATTATTTATAAATGTTACAAATAAGTATATACATGAAAAGACTTTATATACTTGATTACCATTCGTGTAAAAATAATAAAATAGGAAAATGTTAAAAAAAAATTTAATGTTTTCTTTGCTTTAAACATGAAGTCAGGACCATATATATACTCGAACAATCATGAAATCAATTACATTAATTATGATGAATATTTATAATGGAGGAGAATAGTAATATCAATAAAGTCTACGAGCAAACTTTGATTTTTATTGCTAACAAGTAGCAACAACATAAGTCAACCGATTGGTAACTTTCTACTAATTTTAAACGACTTGCATTGATCTGTTAATTACCTGGTGTGTGTAGATATATATATTATAATTTTATTTTATTTTGAATAAGACAGCTTTTAATTTGTTTACAGATAGTTTTGGTGCAATTCCGAATGCTTACTGCATTAATCAGTAATCATTTTCCGTAGGAACTTCAATTTGTTCTGTAGAGAAAGAATTTATGAGAAAACTTGGATTTTAATAAGATAGAAAATGAATCGGTGAGCCTTTTAGATAGTAACCAAATGAAAGTGTGCATATTGTAATAAAATGAAATAAGAATTTATTTACGTTTGATTGATTGAGTTGAAAAGCGATAAATAAATAGAATTTATTTTTAAAATATAAGAAATTATAATTTTTTATTCTTTTTTAAGAAATTATAATTTTTTATTCTTTTTCAAGAAATTATAATTTTTTATACTTATCTCAATTTATTTTACAATTTTACCAAAATTTTAAATATAATTCTAAACCTTAAACTTTAAATCTTAAATCTCAAATCCCAAAATCCTATTTAAAAAATTAATAATTTTAACCCTAAATCTTAACCTACAAATATAACTCTAAACCCCAAATCTCAAAATCCTATTTAGAAAAATAATAATTTTAACCTACAAATATAATCATAAACCCTAAACTCCAAATCCTAAATCCCAAAATCAAAAACCCTATTTAAAAAAAATTATTTTAACTCTAAACCTTAACCCACAAATATAAGCCTAAAACCCAAATTTCAAATCCCAAATCACAAAAACTAAACCCTATTTAGAAAAACAATAACTTTAACCCTAAACCTTAACCTATAACCATAAACCATAAATCTTATACCCTAAATTCTATTTAAAAAATAATAATTTTAACCTTAAACCTTAACCTATAAATATAACCCTAAACCCTAAATTTCAAATCTTTAAATCTCAAACCTCAAAACTCTAAACCTTATTTAGAAAAATAATAATTTTAATAATATATTTTATTTTTAAGTAACAATTATTTAAAAAATCATTGATTTAAATAATATATTTTGTCTAGAAAAAAATAATAATTAGATGATATTATTTAAATTTTACTGAATATAGGGATATTATATATAATATTTTCTTTTTTTATTTTAGTGGTCAAATTAAATAAAAAAATTTCTTTTTCTTTTCATTTACATTCTGATTTCGATTTAATTTTATGAATCAAATGTAATTTAAATATCTAACAAGTAATATCAATTATCGTTGAGTGCGTCAAATAATCTAATATTAAAAAAGAAAAAAAAATGCTAAAAACCAATTAGATGTATAATTAGATGAAATACTCTTATAACGTTAACAATGTGCCTATGTACAACGTTTCTACATGTTTCTCTTTCGTTCTCTCTACATCTACACGCACATCAATACCCAATCTGTTTCAATAGTTCAGATATTTTCATCATCATTGACGGCAAGACCAACATTCATTATATCATCGTCGATGAGTCCATGGGATTTGGCTGGATTGGATTGGATTGGATTGAATTTTTGGGGTTTGTTGCGTCTGTATTTGAAGAGTTACTAAGATTTCCTTGTTTCGAAAAGGGAAAATAAAAGATAAAAAATATAGACAATTATATCTTCATTTTATATATATATATATATATATATGTATAGCTAATATCTATTTCTCACTACATTTTCTCCATCTATTTCTCTGTTACTCTTTCAATTAGAAAAATTTACATTTTCTCATTTATAGATATATATCTCTGCTGCTTTCTTGTTGGGATTCGTCTAAACCTCGTTGGTATGGTCAAAAAATATAAATAAGATTCAATGATCTTGTGACTCCATAATATAGAATTTATTTAAATATTTTTGAATATTTAAGGTTTAAACTTATCTATAAGAATGTGAGTTTGTATTAAAAAAAAAAAATTGATGCAAAATTGAATGGTGTCGGCTTTGCTTTTCTTTCGCATAAAAACTGCTCAAACATTAAGGCACATTTAGTTTTAATTTTTTTTTAATGAAGAAAAAGAGAAATCACTATTAAAATGGGGATGATTATAGACTTTTTCTATGACTTATAAAATTTTAATATATTAGTATTGAAAAATAAATAAATAAAATTTATTGATTGTGTACCTATTCACGATGTACACCGATACGTACAAGCAACCGTGGGATAAGACAAGATGATAAAGGTGATGACTTCATCTACGATAGATACGGTGGATTGTGTGATGAAGCAATCTAGCATTATATATATATATATATATGAAAAAATATAATATAAGTATATTAATTATGATAAAAATAAACAAATATTTATTAATTTTTAATAAAATATTATAAATTTAATAACTATAAAAATAAGTAAGTAGTTCAATAATGAAAAAAAAGTTAAAAAAAATTCATAAAATATATATGTGTATTTTTTAAAATTATTATATGTTTTTAAATCAATTGTTATATATTTAAGCATATATTTGTTTATATTTTTAAATAATAATTAATTTAAGAATATAAAGTAACTCAAAAAATATATAGAGGTATATTCACATGATTCATTTATATCATTTTTTATTTTTGAATTTTTAACATAATTTTTTCATAATTAATAGATTTATAGTATCTTATTTAAAAATTAACATATTTTTTAACATTTTTATTATAATTAATGTTCTTCTAATATGCATATTTATATAATGATCAAGTATTGCATTGACCCCATTTCATTGCTAAGAAAGAAAATTTTATATATAATATCTATAAAAATAACAATAAATTATATGCATAAAATAAGTTCATGTATTTCATAAATTTTAAATTTTAAGTATTTGATACTAAACTATTTATATATTTATATAATCAAATTTAAGATATTATTTTTTAAAATATAAATACATAATATTTAATAAAAAAAATTTCACTTTTAAAAAATTATAAAATTAAAACGTTGTTACTTTAAACTGTAAAATTCTGTTAAAATTAAACTAAAAAAAAATATATAATAGAGAAAAAAAATTTAAAATAATATATTTTTTATTATTAAACTGTTTAAAAAGTGAATAATTTTTTTCATTTTTATTTAAAGTTGAACCTAAATATATTTATGAAATTAAAGGGAGAAAAGTATTCAATTAACATAACCACAATACAAATTATTATGATTTAAAAAAATATATACATAAATTTAATATAATTTCGCCAAATAATAAAACGACGTCACCATCCTCCGGCCCAATAAATAAAATCAGTCCTCCAATTCGAGCTAAACACATAAACAAACCTTCTCCTCTTCTAGGCTTCACCAAATTATCAAGTACTCACCAAAATTAAAGCCCTCATGTTTATCAAAATAATAAGAATGGAGGGTTTAATTCCTTTTATTTACAGAGCAATAATGGAAAACAAGTATAAGCGTGGAGAAAAACGAAGCATTTTATTAGGGTCAATTCTCAACTACGACTCACCTTCTGCTTCCTACATCAAGCTTCCTGTTGATTCTTTAAGGTTTCATACTAATTCTGATTTTCAAGTTTTCGAATCAGATTATGACTTTTCTTCACCACCACCATCTACTACTAATTCCTAAATCACGAGGGTTTCAATTTCATCTTCTCAAGTCCTTCATTCTTCCCCATTTCGTCGTTGTCGTAGAGTTGCTGCATGAATTGCCTTCAATGCTGCTTAAAGAAACAAGAAAAAAAACAATAATACAACCTTTTTTTTTTTTTTTTTACTTAAAGCTCTCATCTTTAATTGAGTGCGACTACATGCTTAATAGTGCTCCAGTTAGATTGATGATTTGTGAGGTTTATATTGATTGTCAAATATAAATAATAATTGTAATGTTTGGATCAAACGTGACCAAAATAAATATCATTATTTTGTAAGAAGAGTACACTTAAATTATTATTTATATCTTAACATATGGTATAATTGTTTTGAAAAAAAAAAAAAACTTAATTTGTTTTCTAAAAAAATAATTATAAATATCACGTGATGATAATATATAAATGATTTAGTTGTAAAGTAATATGTTATTCAAAAATAATAAAGTTTCATTGAGATGATCTTAATCCAACAAGCAAGGTAGAAAGCATAAAGAAAAAATAAACAATAAGCATCATCTTGTTCATGAAGAAAGCGAATTGTAAGCTTACCAAATCGCCTTGCAGAAGTAGAAGGATCTTCAATAAGTAATTGAGACAACCTCTTACATTCAAAGATGTTTAAACTTAAAATTCTCATTAGAATATTACATTCAAAGATGTTTAAACTTAAAATTCTCATTAGAATATTCAAACTTTTAAGTGTTGAGATGATTGCAACATACTAAATCCAAATGCTCAAGATAATGAAATCCATAAAGGGTATGTTTGAGCCGTTCGTCTGTAATATCATGGATGCAATGCAAACTCAGATTCTTGAGTTTGATCTTTAGACTTGGCACTTGAAAGACCATAGTTTAGAAAAGAGTCGAGAGTCGAGATTTAGTTCTCCCGTACAATCAATCTCCTCTAGTTCAGAGCAAAACATAACCTGAAATATCCTAATTGTTCTTAAACCCAGTTCAACTGTACATATCCAAATTCTCTTATCAAAGGATAGCTTATAATCAAGCCCTGAGGCTCCGATATAAATCCAGCCAATATTGTAATGCTCGATCGTGATTGATTTGGCAGAAAATATACAACTACATGGCAGACTTGTATTTAAGCATAAAGGATTTAAAATATTGGAAAAATCCAGCTGCTTCACTCTCTTCGCTGAAGCAAACTTGAACATTAATCTTTTGACCAAATTATTGTACCGGAAAAATTGAAGAACGAATTCACCACATTCATGGGTGGGGTCTGCTAGATTTTTTGCAAGCAATCGAAAATTGACTTAATTTAATTCTAAGTTTAAAAAATTTGCCTCAAACCTACCTAAATGATCTGAAATTACATATTTTTACCCAAGGATATAAATCTAATAACATAATTACAGCAATCAAAGTGTTAAACACAACCTGAAAAGAAATAAACAATTGCATTTACAAGTGAAATCAAAAGAATACTTGTACGAAAGAGCCTCGTAATTGGGGAAAGTAATCAGGAGTATCTAATCTGAACTTAATAAGATCCAAAACATCACATGAGACGACAATGCAATAAGGGACCAGGTCAAGAAGGCCAATGATACAGAAATTTGAAACTTGTTGCATGGGAGATGATACTCAAATGAGCAAAAATTCATGTCCCTAGAATACAAAACTATAATTCCTGCTGATGAGCTTGCGGCTGCAAGTGACAGAGTCGAAGTAACCTGCGCAATTTAAGTGTCATTTGTTATGCCAACTTAAATTCTATACGATAAAAATGATCCACAAGGCTACTTGGTATTATGCATTTAGAATAAGCTAGAAAATCTAATTGAGAAACAATTTTCCATCAGCAATATCAAACATGACGAAAAGTGGGATTAAGATTGTAGACTTTTAAAGTATTGTTGTGCTTTATGGCCCTCCCTTTTGCAAAACTAGTTCATGGAGACAACCAAAATTAATAAAATGAAGAGACATGGACAATTAAATGTAACAAGGTTATAAAATTTTTTTTTTTTTTTTAAAAAGTTGCAAATGCACGTTTTTTATGTAAGAAAAAGGCCACAGTTTATATAACTAAGAAAATAGATAAAGATGAGGTGACAAATAAATATACCCAATCTCCTATAACAAACAGGCTAACTAGGATAGGATTTTGAAGGTCCCTCTTTCTCCTCAAAGCATAAACATCAAGACAAGCAAGTCCAAAGCTCCACAACACCTGAAGCCCCATGGATGCAATCAAATAACTGAAAACAAGATCAAGATCACCATAAAAATCGATAATGTCGTAGAGCTAAGCACTCAATTACTAGCCAAGAAAAACAAATATACAACAATCACACATCACCAAACATTGTAATACAAAACTATAAACCAAGACGAATCATGCTAATGATATTCTGCAATGAAGTTTCAAAATATTTTTTAAAAGAACACGAATGTGCTTTAATTGATAAGAAAGAGCTTTCACCCACATGAGCTCTCCAAACTACTAAGACATCAAAAGGATCTCATAGTGTAACAAAATCAGAATTCATTTGTCAAGAAAATGAAGAAATTGAGACACAATGGTTATTTTAATGTCTCGAGTAGTTGTTCTCTTTTCTAGTTTGATATATGAAGTCTCTATAGGCTGAATCAAAATTTCAATTGAAGACAAACATTACATACCAAAGAGATTTTGAATCAGTAGTCTCACATGCTCTAGCTGCATTAGGTAGAAGACTTTTAAAGGGTAGATAGAGTTAATCCATAGCCAACCTTAGCCAATCCTACTAGACAGGAAGCTAGAAGCCCGTGATTTTCCCACAAAATTCTAAAGATTAAGAGTCCCAAATATAGACATAATAAATTTTGCATGAAAAACGAAGGGGAGAAGGGCACCAGTGGTCCCTTAGCTCTGGGAAAAGGAGTGCCTTAATACCTTAGTCATCAACTGGAACGATTTAGTCGCAAAGTGATGCAATTTATCTCCTGTTCTATATCGTAAATGCAAAGGCGGAATGATCTCATTGTAACATAAATGCATAATAAACGAACAGGTAAATTGCCACAACGGAATGCACTTAAAACAATTTGCAGATATCATTAAAACACAAAAACATTTCGACATTACGTCAATTACGCGATTATCATGTAAGCCAAATATAACACGGAACACCCAATCATAAACCCATTATCATACATCAAAGACCATTAAACAGAAAATAAATTACAAAGTATAAATCAAAATAGCGTGAGAAAATAGGATTTTGAAAGTGGGGAAAAGAAGAGCATACCAGAAAGCAGTGAACGTAGCGAAACCAGAGGCAGAGACCATAATACCAATAGAAGCAGCAGCACAAGAAAATTGGCCAATCCTCAGTAACAAGCCACTGACTGACCCAGGTCTCCCTAGCGGCACCTTCATTGCTCTATACTTTCTCGGGAACGAAGCCAGAAACGAAATTGAAGAAGAGGACCCTTCCAACAAGCAAAAGGGTCCCTTTTGAAAATAGTCCGGGTTTCAAAACCCTCTCATCTCATCTCATCTCATCTCATCTCATCACCCAGGTCTATCTTCCTGTTTGTCAAATCATAAGAATGAAGTTTGGGGATTTGCTTTAAAATCCCAGAATTAAACACGGAACAAGATCTAGGGTTTCAAATCCAAATCAAATCTAACCATGAAGATTGGAGAGTTCTTGCTAACAAATCGTGGGCGATAAGAGAAAGAATCGAGCACTCCTTTTTTCACCTGGACCAAATAAAAGTAATTATTAGGTAATTAATATTTATTAGCTTTGAGATAAATGATTAGTTGCTAGCGTAAAGAAGAGGAAGACCATCTCTTTCGTGGAGATGTTAATTAATATTATTTCATGAGTCACTTCCCGAAGAATATGCTTCCTACGATCATCGACTACAAGTTGGTCAAAATAGTTAATCATACCCGTATTTTCTAATCTTTGAAAATTATTCAATATAACAGAGGATGGTTGATTTTGTACATCAAACTAAGATATAATTTAAGTGAAAAAAATATATATTAAATAGGTGTGAATAATCGATTAATTTCAAACTTTTTAATTAAGCTACAAATAATGATCCAATATTGTATTTTTTTTTATTAAATAATATATATAACACTTATTAAACAGATATCTAAATTATATAAATAAATATTCTCAATTAAATTACATAAGATAAAATTTGTATTAAGTCAAGTCTCCCTAACATTTACATAAATATGTCATCATGTAGATATAATTTAAGACTTTACATGACCTAGTTCGTTGACGTTATCTAGATGTTTATTTAAATGATATATTTAACCTTTAAGTCTTGATACTCGATTCCTTAAGTTCATCTGGTTTTTATATATAAGTATTATTTTTAATATGAATAATGTATTTTAGATTATTAAATAGTATATTTATTATATAAATAATATATATTTAATTTTCTCATTGATGGTTCTCTGCGATATTTTGCTTGAGTGTAAAAAGAGTTTAACATTGTAACATTTTATCTTAAATCTGAAGTGATAATACTAGATGCATTTAATAACTCAATAATTATAAGTTAATTTTAATATTTAGACATGTTACTTTTAGTTACTAAAAAGCCGTGACTTTAAATTCTCAATGTAATTGTGTACATTAATATAAAAACAATTGCTATGAATACATAAATTCATATTTATTTTTATACATAATATTTTAATATTATTTTAAAAAAATATTTATTTTTAGTTTTTAAAATAATTATAAAACATGATAATATATAAAGAATATGAGTAAAAAAATAAGTATAAAATTAAATAATAATTAGGATTGTTAAATTTAAACTATTCATAATTAATCTAAGAGTTAATTATTATTTTCTATTAATTACTTCAAATTTATTAAATATAAAAATGTATGATTTAAAAACAAACAAAAAAAGTGAAAAAAATAAGATACTAATTCGATATTTAGACATGATTTAAAAAGGGAATTGTGAAATTAATTTAATTAACATTTTTAAGGGGGTTAGATATTTTATTTTTTTTAATAACATTTTTGATATTTAAAAATGTATTTCATAGAAAACCTCAAAGTTTGTTGTCGCAAATTCCTGCACTTAGAACGCATTTTCAGGCTGTTAGATTGGGATCCATTGCTTAAGAGAAATACTTTTCAACAAAAGCTGTGAAGTCGACTGTGTTCAATTTACAAAAGCGAAGCATCAAATCACAGTACATTCTTAGCATCTCAACCAAACAGGTAAAGACTTCAACTTTTTGGATGAATCTTCAATGCATTTGTTTCAAAGATTTAAAACCATGAATCGGAGCACTTGAAAATTCATTTTGTTTGTCTCACATTTCTCAAATCACATTTGATTGACTAAGAAATTTAGAAGATTAGTATCGTGATCTATTATTTGTTAGAAAAAAAAAAATCATGAACAAGGAAGCAAAATATGGACCAATGCACTTTGATCTAAACACTGGAGCGAAAATGCCATCTGTTGGTCTCGGAACTTGGAAAGCCGACCCAGGTTTTGTTGGTCAAGCTGTTATTGCTGCTGTTAAGGTTCTCTTTTTGCCCTAGTTGCTTTCTTCTTCTTCTTCTTCTTCTTCTTATTAATTTTCACTATTCATCCTTCCATTCGAATTTCTCCCATCTCATTCTCTTCCTACTTTCAAATAATACTTATCAATTTAATTAAAAAAAATATTAAAATAGATGACTCGTATTTACACGATAATATTGTCAAATAAAGAAAGAAAGAAAGAAAGAAAGAATCTACATGCTAACATTTTTGGTTTTGTGCAGAATGGTTACAGGCACATTGACTGTGCTCAAGTCTACAGTAATGAAAAAGAGGCAAGTAATTTTTTTTAAACAACAAAAATAATAACATTTATATTAATTTTATATATTTTTATTATTAAACAACAAAAATAATAAGATTTTAACTATATCTTATTGAATAACGTTCCAATTAAATTAAAGTTATTTAAATTTATTAAATATTAAATATTATCTAATTAAATTCTGTTTAATATTATTGGGTATTATTTTTATTGTTATAAATTTTAGATACGTTATTTTTTGTAATTTTTTTTTTCAAAAATAGAGAATGTTAGGACCCATTTGGATGTAATTCTTTTAAAAGTCATTTGAAGAAAAAAACGATTTAAAATAAATTAATTTAGTTAAAAGTGATTTTAGAGGGCAGCTGAGATAAAAATGTTAGAATTGGTATTACTTACCACTTTGATATATATATATATATATATATATATATATATATATTTTAAGATTGTTTCATGCATTAAAAATTAATTAATTACTTATTTATCTTAAAAGTTCAAATCAAATTTTGTAAATCCAAACATACATCCTTGAAACTTTTGAAAGACAAACAACTTGAAATTACTTTGATATATTTGAAGGCAATTTTATAAAAAGGAAAAAAAAAAAAAATCCAAACGGACCCTTACTCTCTATTCGTAGAGTAAAATATTACTTTTATATCATTGTAATACTCTCATGACATGTGTATGATCTTTAAAAACATTTTAGACTCAACAAAAACTTAAACCAATGAAAGCTTCATCTGTAAATATTATGTTTATACCATTCTAATATGCCCATCAAGCGTATTAATTTTAAGAGAAGAAGAACCACTATTCTATCTAGTGTAATATTAGTTACTAGTTTTCATAAAATCTTAAGCTAATAAGAGTAAAATTACTTTGAATAGTTTACTATTTCAAGATCAACTTGTAGGTAGGGGTGGCATTGAAGGAATTATTTTCCACAGGCGTAGTGCAACGCAGTGACCTCTTCATCACATCTAAGCTATGGTATTTAATTTAATATTTATTTATTTTTGGATAAATAAATTGGAATTGATTGAGTTGTTTTATACAAAGATGGGTTGATGTATTTTCTTCTCTCTCTCTCTCTCTCTCTCTCTCTCTCCCTCTCTCCCTCTCTCTCTTAAGCGTTATAGTGACCCTAATAAAAGTTGTATAACATCTACTACTACAGGTGCAGTGATCATGCACCAGAAGATGTCTCAAAGGCATTGAGCAAGACTTTGGAAGATCTACAACTTGACTATATTGATC
Source organism: Hippophae rhamnoides (assembly GCA_033030585.1). Taxonomy (NCBI): domain Eukaryota; kingdom Viridiplantae; phylum Streptophyta; class Magnoliopsida; order Rosales; family Elaeagnaceae; genus Hippophae; species Hippophae rhamnoides. The sequence continues at coordinate 40,692,512 of CM065429.1, read as the reverse complement.
TTTATCTGGTATGTTTTTTATTTTACAAATTTTACATCCTAATTATCTTTCTTAAAATTAGTATATTTTAGTTATTTTAATATTACTTTTCTAGACAAAGTTATGTTTACTTCTTGTTAATTTTAGATTTTTTTAATAAATTTTTCATAAAGAATTATAAATTTGATTGAATTAAACTGCATTAATAAAAGACGGGTAGGTGTTTGTATAGAAAAATATCTTAAAAGATTAAAAAATATATAAAATAAAGTGATTATAATCAACAAAATTATCCTAAAATGACTAAAGTGTGAAAAATAGAATAATAAAATCAATTTAAAACAAAGATATCATCAATGTTCGTATCTATAAAATAAAAATAACTGATCCAAGAAGCTACATTCTTTGATAGATACATTGGCCATTCCGGACAAAGCCTGGGTCACAAGGTTTTGCTCCAGATGTCATGGCTCCGTTGTGTATACCGGAGACCTGGAATGCGATGGAAGGCTTATATGCATCTGGCCAAGCACGAGCAATCGGAGTGAGCAACTTCTCAACAAAGAAGCTACAAGATCTACTCTCATATGCTAAAGTTCCTCCGGCTGTTAATCAAGTGGAATGCCATCCTGTTTGGCAACAACCTGTTCTTCACAATTTTTGCAAGTCAACCGGTGTTCAACTCACTGTATGATATTTTCACAACTTTCATCTTCCACTTTAGTACTGTGCGATTCACTTTTTTATTTTATTATTAATATAGAAAATATAGATATTTTATTAAAATTTAGAGATATAAAAATATAACAATAACATTATTTTTTTTTCTTTCAGATGATACACATTAATACATATTCAAAAATTTTAAAAAAGAAAAAAATCATATACACGAGAAAGATAATTATACTAAAAACATTTCTTCATCTTGTTCGTCTATAAATATTTTTACCACCAAATATAATTGATCGAACAAATATATAAATAAAACTCAATATCGAACAAAATATCTATAATTTGATAAATCTTTATAAATACGAGGGTTAAAAATACACGTATTTATTCTAATATATTAGAAGTCACCGTACTTAAAAGAAACTAATATCTAAGTATTTCATAATTTTAGGTCTTACAAAGTAAACAACTAGTATAATGACAACAAATTATTATGAACATAGACTCCCCTCAATAAAGAGAAAGCCGAAAAGAAAACAGTACAGAGGAAAACAGAGGGCAATATTATTATACTCACCACAGAGAGTTCTCCCTGAAAGGAAGGTCCCTCCCTAGCAAGCTGAAAGTTGAAGCCGATCAGACGGAGAAAGAGTTGGGAGGCGGATAGAACGAAGCTTTCACCAAATAAGATAATTAGTAGTTAGTAATCACTTAGATACTCACTTTTTAGCAAAATTATTATTATTTTTACATATGTTCTCCTTATACCTAATTGTACAGTTTTACATATGGAGTATCATATAATTTGATGTTTGTATTGAATGGAAATGCTATATATATTAGGCATATTCTCCACTGGGATCTCCAGGAACTTGGATAAAAGGAGAAGTATTGAAAGAAGCGGTATTGATTGAAATAGCTGAAAAACTAAAAAAGTCACCAGCTCAAATAGCCCTTCGTTGGGGAATTCAAAGTGGACATAGTATCCTTCCAAAGAGTGTAAATGAAAACAGGATCAAGGAAAATTTGAGTTTGTTTGATTGGTGTATTCCTCAAGAACTCTTCTCAAAAATTTCAGGAATCCATCAGGTTATTATTATATATGGAGTAAAATAATATTTCTACTGCATAATTTTAAGAAAGTTACAAACATATCATTTAAGCCTATCACGTTATAAATATTACATTTAAGCATGTTAAGCAGATAATATATTTGTAACTTTCTTAATAATTTAATAATAGATTTGTTATTTTAATATATATATATATATGCTGTGAAACATTTACACTTGTAGTATCATATTTGGAAGCCTCAATGTCCTGTCTACTAATATAATATATATTGCTTCTTCTTTGATGCAGCAAAGACTCCTTCGTGGGGATTTTTCAATACATGAGAGTCTTAGTCCATATAAAAGCCTCACAGAGCTGTGGGATGGTGAAATTTGAGATTGTTTGTGTTTCTGCTTAATTTGAATTCATTCTTGCAATCTTCTCTCTTTTTTTGTAATTTTTTTTTCGCGCGCGCGCAATTATCATGCACTTTGTTTGGCTTCTATACGAGGATAGTTTATCATTTGAGTCATTGGTTAAAATTATGCTGACTGCTAAGCAATGCTTGATTTAGAAAAACAAATGGACAATATCTCTACTACATTGTTTGGAATATCATGTCAGCTTACTCAGAGCAACAAATAACAACTCATCTACCAAACAATTTTTAGAAAGGTGCTTCCTTGATTAAGTGTAATATACATATTGTTCCTGGTCATTACCGTAAAGGGAAGTAATATCTGAAGATGTGTATTGAAATTCTACAAATTCAATCTGATTTTGCAATATGGATAAAATTATATGGTATTCGAATCGAAAAGTACATAATTTATTAAAATTTAGACTATATTCGAATTTGTAAATATACAATCTGTATAGATTTAGATCGAAATCATATTGATATATTTTATAATTCAATGTGATTTAATATAGATTAAATTACTACTAAAATTACAAATAAATGTATGTTTTATTTTATAATTTATGATATTTAAATATTATATATATTATTATTACATTAAATTATTATCTAATAGTATCTAATAAATTAAAATTTAAAATCTTAAACTTTTTCCATAAATTTAATTTCTTAGGTGACGTTTGGTTCGTGGAATGGAATCGGAATCGGAATGGAATGGAAACAATTTTGTTTGGTTTGACCACCGGAATCAAGCTCAGAATTAGGATTATAGTGTTTGGTTTACCATTGGAATGGAATGAAAAAAGCTGTAAATGACCTTAATACCCCTACATGTTGTAAAGTTCAAATAATGTCATTTAATTACTATTTTTTCGTCAGACAAAATACATTATTGAAATCATTATTTTTCTAAATAAGTATTACTTAATTAAAAAAAAATATTATTAAATTGACATCTCTATTCCGTGTCAGCCCGTGATTGCTTGTAAACATTTATGGGATAAACTTATGTTTTTAAAACTCTCAAAATTGAGGATTTGTTTGGTCAAATAACTCAAAAGTTATTTTCTTTATTTAAAAACAAAAAACTTGTTTTAGAAACACTTTTGCATGTTTGGTCATGTTTTTAAGTTACAATTTCTAAAATCAATATATTTTGAAAGAACATTCTTATGAAAACAGCTATAATATAGTTTCAAAGAAAATTTTTTTTAAAATAATTTATTTTAAATTACAGCTTGATTTAAATGTTATAGAAAACAATTCAAAACATGGAAGACAATGGTCTCAGGGCCAAACAGACCCTAATTATTATTATTTTCCCTTCCAAATTCATTGCATTTTCTGTTTACACTTAAGAATCGTTATTATCTACCTTAACAATGAAAGGTTGATTATCTCTTGTATTTACTCGGCATGAGAGAAATGTATGCTACATAACGGTGCATTCGCCTCGTGTATAAAAAACACTTGACAAGGAGACAAATCTAGATAAATAATATCCAAGCTAATTAACGGTAAAATACTTTTATCTTAGTTATTCAAATATATTTACTTATAAACATTTAAAAAATATATTGCTTATATTAAAACAAAAATTCATACTTGTATATTTTTTACCTTGTAAAAAAAAATAAACACCATATTTAAAAATTTAAAAATAAAATTTTATTTATATAAAATGGTTATGTAATACAATTAAATTAATAAATTGTTATACCAACCCAAAGATTAAATTAACGTTTGTAAATTAACCTAACAAAAAATTAAAAATTAACAAAACCGAAGTGCAAATAAGAGGAGACATAGTTATCACTAGAAATGAGTGTGGAACGGGGTGGTTATTAGGTGTAGCAATCTATGCTCCAATTCGATCATTCAAGCATAACAAGAATAAAAAAAACATTAATCGAATTAAATTTAAATCCAATTTAAACTAATTTAAATAACACGAAAAGATTAGGATTATGTTATGATTAGATTAAGGTTAGCTCAATAACACAAAAATAAAAAAATAATTATAATTATTATTATATGCTAGTTTTTCACGTGCAACACAGGTACTGTATACTAGTATATAAAGATGTAGAAATATTTGGTATTTACACTACCCATCTAAACTTATCCCTTACCTTTTAATAACTCCAAAACTAAACTATTCATATATTAAAAAAAAATACTTTAAAGTATCATTTTTGAAATAAATATTTACCTTGTACACTACTCTTAAAAAATGGTTCCCACCATTTCACCACAAGAATTGGACAGCTGAATTATTAATCTCTACTACTGAGCACTGACAGAGTTCTCTTACAGAGAAAATTGAATACAAAATAAAGGACGTCCCCATAATATTTACACTGTTAGCAACTACTGCATAGAGAAGTTGAGAGTTTTTATCAACTTGGGATGAATAAAATAAAAACAAGCGTTTCTGACCATTTACAAGCCACTGATATTGTGGAAAGGTTGCAGTCTTAACCTCAGAGTTTCATCCAGCCAAAAGCGCTTATTTTTGCAGCAGTGGCCATGCCTGATTCTGCTTGTATGAGATTCAACCTAAAAATTCCTCTAGTACAAAAACAAAGATATTTGTAATAGTCAGAAATTCAGATAGATGCCTGCTTAAAAGCAAGTTAACAACAGATCTATCCAACTATTCAAGAATTGCATTATCATATTTGAACGAAATTAAACCGAAAGGACAAATCAAAAAGGAGACATCATAGGCATTCTATGTAGTATGTACCCAACATGCCACAGAAATTTATAAAAATCAATATATAGCAATTGAGGAAAAAAAGGGGTGTATAATTGTATGTGCACTTACCCGATAACAAAAACCCACCATCCAATTCCTTTAGTCGGTTTCAATCCCAAAGAAGCACAAGAACTAACATAAAAATACTAGTCTGAGTTGTCTCGAGTATATGAAAATATTCTACAACATACTTCATAACAACAATCAATTATTCCTCGGTCCCACATATAATAAACCTTTAACACTTCTAGTTTGTAAATAAAATCAAAGTTTCCTTGAGAACCTAACTTAAGCCTCAATTTTAAAGATCTTTAACACCAAATGAATTTAAACCTACCCTAACCCTAGCTCTAACTAACTACCAACAAATGATTGTTAAAAATATCAATTTATCAGGCATACAGAAAAATTGTAAACTAATACAGCACGTCAAGAAATAGAAGATATTTTTTTTGTTTTTCAAAACAAACAGAGAGGCAATTTACTCACATTAAAGGAACTCTATGTAAGCTACAGCTCACTATAGTTGCGCCATACTGCACGAAATTCCTCCCGGAATGTGTTCAGACGAGCTTTCAGGTTAGGCGTTCTGAAGCTTGCATGCAGGATGGTGGCTGGGAGATAAGGATAGGTAAGAAGAGAGGACCAATTGACAAACATAAATGTAAAGTAGATGCTTTATTTTTCTGAATGAGTTCCAATTACAGATAAAAAAGTAGAGTACCTAGAAGAGCAAAGGCCAATGCCCATACAACTGTCAGGAGAGCAGCAGAAACAAACCACAGGATCATGCTCACTACACAAAAATAAAACATATGCTCATTATAGAGCCAGATGTGACTAAACCAAGGACTAGCTTGCTTTGATTTCTAACGAAAATACAAGAAATTATCATGTTTCATGATTCCAATACCAGAAGAAAACATGAACACAAACATCCAACGAGGTTGACCACAAATATATATCGATCTTTTAGCTGATGGACGTCCACGGATAACAGGGCTGAAAATAATGAAAAAGTAAAGAAACAATAGTTTATGAACAGCTGGCAGCCTGGCACAATAATAAGCACGGCACACTTACGTGAGAGGAGGTCTTATCTTTGCTGCTAAATGTGGAGAAAATTGCCTCACAGTTCTAGATACCTTCTCACTGAAAGTGCCTGCAAAGCTGTAGCATAATGCTTAGTAGCAGTAGAACAGTGTAGCATGCATCAGAACTCATTGTATTGAAAAGGCAAGGGATCCAAGCATGCCAAAATTCTTTAAAGAAAAATATTTTGCAGATCAAAATCAATTGTCATCAGGAACCTAACCAACCTGTCCAAATAAAATGGCAACAATGGACTGCTTACCTGTCATTTAGAAAAGCAATGCTAAGTGATGTGAGAAATGCAGCTACAACAGCCAGTGGCCTCCAGAGGAAGCCCAGCACTGCAGCGAACATAGCAAATTAAAACAAAGATGCCCATACAAAACCACAAGAAATGACTGGAAATGAACCTCAACGTACCAAGAATGAAAATAATCATTATGAAGTAGTTAGTCCGATAACTGCACACAGGTTGAAAATTTGAGAACGACCATTATAAAATAAGGAGTCCAAAATCGTAATGCATATAAAATTCAAACACGACACGATTTAAATGGTGGGGATAAAGAAAAGTAGGCATGGTCTTCTCTTGTTGATAATTGAATTAGCATCCAACTATGAAACATAAAAGGTTTCATTTTTAATTTCTTAATAAAAAACATATTTTTATTTTCTTAAAACATTTGTTCTTGTAACCAAAATAAATATATGCTTTTTTGTTGAGAGAAGAGTTAAAAATGAAATTTTATATGTAAAGTAAGTTATGATGTGCAATTAAACCAATATAAAATTACAATTAAACCAATACAAAATTTTCCAGGCAACCCAGCTTGAAGACAGCAGTCTATGGATCCAAACGATTGGCTATAAAATTTGTTTATTTGCTACATACAACGTTACGTTACTGATCTAATTCTACTTCCTAGCATTTGAATATATTTCCGAATAGCATACCAGAAACAAAAAACAGATACATAACTTGGAGGGATCAAGAACCGAACGGAAAGAAATCCAATTTTCCCAATAAAATTAAAGAATACAACTATTGAATAGCAACAGACGTATAGAAAAGGGAGAGAGGAAAGTACTAGTAGAGATTGCATTTGAGGCGACTATTCCATTTGGCGTAGGATCTGGGAACGGTGAATCTTGAGAAAAATTCAGAGACAGGACGTGGTGGGGATGACCAATCAACCTCTCGAAGAGCGTGCAAGAGATCTTCTGCTGTCACGTTACCCCAATCCATGGCTATATTTGTTATCGACGGTGTTTCGAAACCCTAGAAAACTCCGATCGCGAGTTGAACTATCCTTTTCCGTACGGATATTGATTGAATGAAGCAAGCATGAAACCCTAAGACGAAGTAATCAAGTCGACGTACGGGTGGGGGGGAACAGAAGAGGAAACGGCTGATGTAGTGTTTGAAGTAATGGTGTCTTTGCTTGTCCGAGAGAGGGGATTCAATGAGACTGATTGGCGAGTGGGAAAAAAAAGAACATGTATCTAAACCTGGGTTCGAACCGGGGACCTTCAGTGTGTGAGACTAAATGAGATAACCAACTACACCACCTAGACATTAAAAAGTTAAATAGATTTACTACTAATTGTTAAAAAATGTGCTCTAGGTCTAGTTTTTTTTTTTTTTTTTCTATCGCTGTTCCACGCATTTTCTCACTCAGTCTCATCTTTCCTTCCTTTTCTTCTCTGACCAAAACCACCAATCGATTGTTATTACACTAATTTCTCTTCAGCCAACACTGCGCCTTTTCATATTTTCCATTTATCTCCATCTCTTGTTTAGTTCTAACTTGTACGAGACTCCTACCAAGCTGATATTAGCGCTTTGCTGTCCGCACAAAGTAGGAGGAACTTTTATTCGACTAAGTTGGTAACCTTAGTTTTTTACTTTTCTAGCTTTCTGATTTTTTTCTCTGTCCTAATATATGTACTTGATTAGATTGCATTGCCTATTTATTTAGGGCTTTTTAATTTGTTGACTTCTCATCTATTGATAATGGCGGGGTGTTCATCGAGCTTCTGGATGTCCCGTGTTGTGAACTTGAGGAATGAGGTTCTTTCTAAGCAGATAAAGGGACAGAGCTTGTTATTCGATAGTATGAGGTTTAGAGATAGTATAAAGGAGGTGTCTTTACCATTATTTTGTAGAAATGAGGGCTCCATAATGGTGGGTTTGAAGAAAAAACAGAAGCTTGTACTAATGTGTATGTCTCTGTCACGTGGTGAATCAAAATCCAGTTTAGCTTCTGTTATAATTCCGAAAGAAGGAGCTGAGAGTACTGTGGGCAAGGAAAGTGAGGATTTGGATGCTGGGTTTGAACCCAAAACTGGAGGTGGTGGTGAAGAGGATGTGTTTGCTGGTAGTGGTGGTAATGGAAAGTTTACAAATGGTAGAGGTGGTGGTGGAGGAGGTGGGAATGATGGTGGGGATGATAATGAAGAAGATGAGTTCGGACCAATTATGAAACTCGAAGAGGTGATGAAAGAAACTGAAGCTCGAGGGGTTAGTCTACCCTCTGATATGTTGGAAGCTGCCAAGAGTGTGGGGATTCGTAAATTACTTCTCTTTAGATATTTAGATTTACAGGTATTCTTATTATATTTCTGATATATTCTTATAGTTAGTTTTGTGGTACAAGGATTATGTTTCCCTGTATTATGCAGAGTTGACTCCTATCCTGTTCAATTTTCGTTCGAATAACCATTTGTGGTGGTTTTTTTAGGGATCGGCCTGGCCTTTAGGTTTCGCCATGAAGTCTTGTTCTATGCTTCGCAACCGAATGTTGGCAGATCCATCGTTTCTTTTCAAAATTGGAACAGAGGTTTCTTTTTGGATGCTTTCAATTTTCTTATTTTTCTTTTAGTTCCATTTTAAGATGTTACCAAGTTTTTCTTTGAAATCTGATGAAGTGATTCCGTAAGCTTATACGTTCATCAAGTAGAAATTGAATTCCTTGAAAATATGGAAATTGAACGATTGTATATCTTAATGCTATTAGCTATAAGGGAAGTTCTCAAGATGAGTTCCTGAACTAAAAAACTGACTAATGAAATTATTTGGCACTGTTTTCGTAGTGTGGTATGTAAAGCTGCTGCAAGGATATTAGTAGTTCCAATATAGTGATGGACAAGAATATTTAAGATGGATTAGCTTTGCCCATTTTTCATGGATATATATTTTTCATTGATCTGTGATGCAGATAGTTATTGATTCTTGTTGTGCCACGTTTGCGGAAGTCCAAAAGAGGGGCAAAGATTTTTGGAAAGAATTTGAGTTGTTTGTTGCTGATCTTTTGGTTGGGGTGGTAGTTAATGTTGCTCTGGTTGGTATGTTGGCACCTTATGCCCGTTTTGGACAACCATCTTTATCAAAAGGATTTCTTGGGCGCTTGCAACATGCTTATGGTGCTCTTCCTAGCAGGTTATTGGCTCTGGTGTTTCTAGGCTTCATAGTTTTTCCCTTTTTTTCTTCTTCTAATAATCCAACATTGTGCTTAAAGTGAAACAGAGGAAAAACTAATATCATGCCACTTTCCTTGATAAGATCAGAGTTCATCCTTGTGAGTTTCCTTTATTAATACCACTAAGCTATCATCTTATACAGTGTATTTGAAGCTGAAAGGCCAGGATGTACATTTTCTGTACAACAAAGAATCGGTACATATTTTTATAAGGTAAGATTTAAGTAGGAGTGAGTAGCGGATCGAAATCGTCTGTTTTTCACCAATCTGAATCCAATCGGATTTGGATTGGATTTAAATATTTTCAATTCGATATTATCCTATCGTGTAATCAATCCAAATCCTAGTTGGTTGTATATTTTTGAATCAGTAAGGTCATATTGATGTTGAATATATTTATGAATTATTATCACATGTAAAACACAATATTACAACATTTAAATTTTAAATTTGTGAAGAATCAGAAAGATAATAGACAATCATTAAATTTTTATAGAGATTTAACATTTATATTTATTTTTAAATTAAAATAATAATTTAATGTGATTGAAGTATATATAATATTTATATATTATACATTATAAAATAAAATATACGTTTATTTATAGTTTTAATAGTAAATTCATCCGGATCGGATTGCACTAGATTATAAAATCTATCAATCCGATCCGAATTCGAATGGATTGTATATTTTTCAATTAAATCCTATCTGATTCTAACATCTATCAATCCAATCTGATCTGAATTTTACAGATCGGATCGAATTTCTCAATTTAGACGGATTGATCGGATTACTTGATTACCCCTAAATTTAAGCACACAACTAAAAATACTTTATTATTATTATTATTTTTTCCGTTGTTAACTGGCTCTTTTCTTTTCAGGGGGTCTTGTATGGTGCAGTTGGCTTTGGATGTGGCATTATAGGCCAAGGCATCGCTAATTTGATTATGACTGCCAAGCGGTACCCATCTATCTAATTTTTGTTTACGTGTTTCACTTGCATATTAACGTAGTCCTAATCCACTGTAGGTTTGCACTAATTTTGTGATGACTCCAACTGAAACAATGAAAACAAAAAGATAATCCATGCAATTCATTTATAAATCTGATATTAAATTACAGTGAATGTGCATTTTCAAGCCGACTGGGCTTCCAATCCACTATTTTGGATAGTTGTTTGTCCAAGATAAACTTTGTCCAAAATTTTACCATTAAAATTCATACTTGTGTGTCTTTCACTGTCTTAACGTGGACTTCTCATTGAATTGGTTTCTAAATTTCAGGAGCATAAAAAAATCAGATGAAGACATACCTGTTCCACCTCTAATCAAGAGTGCAGCTCTTTGGGGTATGTATCTTTTGATTTGTTTTAGGTTGTTTAGCACATTAGCCAATCATTGTATTTTGGGGAGAGAAAAAAGTCATGACATTGATTATGCACATATGTTACTCCTCTTACTACTACCGTACTGCTCTTCTTTCTCGGTGCTGTTCTTCTAAATCCAACATATGTATGCTGCCTTGAGTTTCTACATAGCTGTCAGACGTTCAATTATTCTCTGGCCCAAAAAATGGAAAGAAAAAAACTCTTTGGAATGGTTGAGGTTGAAGATTCCTTCGCCTTATGCATGTATTACTTGAAAAATGCAGCCGGCATTGGCCTTTTGTATTTGGTGATCTTATAATGCTTTTCTGCTTTTATTTTTTGTTTTTGGTCTGATTTGCTAAACAGACATGCCATAAATTGGTGGCTTCATTCTGAACTGGTTTTTGTTGCCAAACTTGCAGGTGTTTTCCTTGCAGTATCATCCAATACTCGGTATCAGATTGTGAATGGACTGGAGCGCTTGGTAGAAGGGTCAGTGATGGCGAAGCAGTTTCCACCTGTAGCTCTGGCTTTCACGGTTGGTGTGCGCTTTGCTAACAATGTTTATGGCGGAATGCAGTTTGTGGACTGGGCAAGGATGAGTGGAGTACAATAATTATGAATGCACAATTGTATCATCAAGCTAGTCTAGCTTTAGAAAGTGTAATTGAACTAAATATGCAGGCATGTGAGAAGCAGGTATGATCACTTGATAGTTGAATTTAGAAATCAATAATTTGGCATTTCTCATTAATAGATTAGTTTGTATGAATGAGTCTACTCTATATCAGTTTAGGACTTGTTTCAACACTTCAACTTTTAGTTTCGTTTTATCTGGTTTTCTTTCTTCTATATTAAATCTTGATAATACTAGTGGTCTGTTTTTTCTTCTTTCAAATTTAGCTCTGAATGAATAATTTCACATATTCCTATAATGCCGCTTTTCCTAGTAGTAGAGTTTTTGCCTACATAACGAATGCCTAATTAAATTCCTACATTTCTTCCGTGTGTTCGCTATATCACTCTACTGTTCAACACATCAAAGCTTTTTTGAAAATAAAATTAGAAATCATAAATAACATTGTTAAAACCTGAAGTATAAAAATAATATATATATTTTTATTATTAAAAAATTCAGTATATCAATTATTTAAATTGAACTAGAGTTATTTAGATCTATTTATTATTTAAAGTTATCTAATTAGATCTTATTTAATGTTATTAGGTATTATTTTTATTATTATAAATTTTAGAGGTATTTTTTTTTGTAATTTTTTAATAAAATTATGATTTCTTTTAAAACTAATGAACATAACAAACAGATCATCTATATACATCATAAGTTTATTACAAAAATAATTGATGTTATAGTTTTTTTATTTGATATAATTATTACAAATAACATAGTGTCAAATTAGTTGTGGTAATACCAACTTGTGATAATTAAATATTTTTATTAAAAAAAAGTATTATTTTTGTTTAATTTAAATATTTTTATTATTAAAAATTATATATTTTAAAAATCATATATTAGATATTTTTTAATTCAATGTAATTTAAATTAAATTATGATAATTTAAATATTTTTAATATTAAAAGAATTAATTTAATTCAATATAATATTATTAAGATAATATTTTATATAATTTAAAAAAAAAAGAAGAAGATATAACTAAACAATAATGTAGGTTGGAAACTTCCAAGTAACATTTTGATTTATAGATGTTAAACGTGTCTTGTCGTGACGTTGTTCCGTTAGTTTACTAAAATTTCAATAGAATCTAAAAGAACAGTACGGCACGTCCTCTGGCGCATAACAGATAGGATTGACATTCACGTCTTATATTCTTACAACTAAAATATATTAAAATTAAGGTTAAATATCTAAATTTGTTAGTATATTACTAAATGTGTATCGTAATTCAATAGATATTAACCATCTTTATAACCTTGAGTTAAAGAGTTTAACTACAAAAAGAAACATATTTTATTAAAATTATGTGTTAAACGGGTCAAAGAGTCTAGTCTTAAAATAAACATTTTTTATTAAAACTATGGGCTAAATAGGTTAGGTATGTCACCACGTGACAAAACGCACGAATTAAAAATAAAGATACGATATGACCTGTATATATCACTGATTAACGAGTCTCTCTGTCCAAACTTATTTGACATGATTCTTTAAATGACTTTGGATATCTAATTTGTATTTAGCTTGTTTAAAGCATACTATTAGTGTGTTTAGTAGTTGAGGGGAAAATGAGATTATTGGCAGTAAGCCTAAGGATATACAGACATAAGTATAATAATTCTTTAAAGATGCGGAAGGCATAACTTTTGTGGATATACATGTTAAATATATATATATATATTTATTATTTATTATTGTCCCAAAACATCAATCACATAATTATTCCCGAGCTTATATATATATTTTCCTTACTGCGTATGATGAGCCGTTGCAGAAAAGAGAAAACTACATAATATTAGTTGAGCAACTACCGACAAAACAAAATAGAGAGTAGAGAAAAAAAACTGCAGAGAATGAATATAATAGTTGCGGTAATAGGAAGAAAAAGAAGAAAAATTTCACTTACAATTTTTCTTCCATAGTTTCGTGTCGCCACTGCTGTTAATTATTTTCATCTCATTTGTACGATAATATTTGATTTAATAGTAATTTTGTTAAATTTATCTTGTTATATATTACCAGTAAATTATAGGGGATATTTTGTAGGTTGATTATGTATTTTGGTATAATTTATGAAGCTTTTTGGGAATTAGTGTTTGTATCTCTATTTGATTATTAGTGAATTTTTCTCGGTGTACCGCCGTCAGTAGAGTAGACTTTTCACGTTGAAAAGTTGAACCACTTAAAATCACTGTGTGTCATTTAATTTCTTACTACTGATTATTTTGTTGTTACCCATTATTATTAATTTGTGCAACCAAAACTGGACTCAATCTTCGTTTCCACAAGTGCTAATTTATAACAAATTGGTATCAGAGCATTGGATTATTCTGTTATTTATTGGAACTGGTCAAGTTTGCTCTTTTAGATTTATTTTGAGCTTCTACTAATGTGATTGGTTTCATATTTTTTGGGTTGTGCTTCTGTTTATTTAATATTGAGTTTTTTGTCATAGCGACAAAATATGAAATTGAGAAATTCAATGGTAGAAATGATTTCATTTTATGGCGTATGAAGATGCCGGCCGTATTAGTTAAAGAAGGGCTCGTTAAGACACTTGAAGGCAAAGATAAATTGCTAGAAAAATTGAATGATGAAGAAAAAGATGCATTGATGTAAAATACTCTCAATTCTATTCAGTTATCCTTGTCTGATGAGGTATTACGCGAGGTTGGTGATGAGGAATCTCCTGCTTGGTTATGGCTTAAATTGGAGAATTTGTATATGACCAAGTCTTTGACCAGTTGGTTATATTTGAAGCGGCATTTGTATACATTCAGAATGTCAGAAGTTACACCTTTGCACGATCATCTTGATGAATTTACTAAAATTATTTGTGATTTGAAAAATGGTGGTGTTAAGATTGATGATGAGGATCAGGACTTAGTTCTATTATGTTCTTTACCTCATTCATTTGAACATTTTGTTAATACCATGCTCTATGGGCGAGACACTATTTCTTTGGAAGATGTCAAAGCAACTCTGAATTCCAGAGAGTTGAAGAAAAATGTGTCTACTAGCAATAATGATAATAGCAGTGGTTTATTTGTCAGAGGTAGAAATCAAGAAAAAGACACAAGCAATAATAGAGGCAAGTCTAGATCCATATCTAGAAAAAGAAAAGATAAATGCAACTATTGAAGAAGGGCACTGGAAAGTAATTTGTCCAAAACTCAAAGGTAAAGAAAAATCTACCACAACATCTTCTGGTACTTGCCGGTGTTGCAGATAGTTCTGGTTTCGATGGTGAAAATGTTCTATCAGTATCTATTGGTTCTTCTGAAGATGTTTGGATTCTTGATTCGGGTTGCACTTACCATATGTGCCCCAGTAGAGATTGGTTTGCTTCTTATCAGTCTATTGATGGGGGTGTTGTCTTGATGGGAAACAATAAGTCATGCAAGGTTGTTGGTATTGGTCCTGTTCGAATTAAGATGCATGATGGTATTGTTAGAACTTTGAAAGATGTTCGTCGTGTTCCAAATTTGAAAAAGAATTTGATATCTTTAGGTACTCTTGATTCACAAGGTTATAAGTATGTAGTTAAAGGTGGAGTCTTAAAGGTTAGTAAGGGTGCTCTCGTTGTCATTAAAAGGCAATTGTCGCGTGGTCTCTATATGCTTCAGGGTAGCACTGTTATTGGCAGTGTATCAGTTTCATCCTCGTCAGATCAAGATTCAAACACTACTCAATTATGGAATATGCGACTTGGGCATATGAGTGAGGCTGGGATGTCTATTTTGAGCAAACATGATTTGCTTTGTGGTCAGAAAACTGGGAAACTTGATTTTTGTGAGTATTGTGTTTATGGAAAGCATCGCAGGGTTAAGTTCAGTATTGCCATCCATAAAACGAAAGGTATTGTCGATTATATTCATTCAGATCTTTGGGGTCATTCAAGGCTTGTATAGAGAATCAAGCATTTGAGGACTGATAATGGTTTGGAATTTTGTGACAGTCAGTTTAATGAGTTCTGTGAAAGAAATGACATAGTGAGACACCGCACTGTGCGTCATACACCACAGTAAAATGGAGTAGCAAAACGTATGAATAGGATTATCTTAGAAAGAGCTCGTTGTATGCTCTTTCAAGCTGACTTGGATAAATCCTTTTGGGCTGAAGCTTATAACCATGCCTGCTATTTGGTGAATCAGTCTCCATCAACTGCAATTGAGTTGAAGACTCCATTTGAGGTATTCTTTGGTACTTCTGCTAATTATTTTGATTTGAAAGTTTTTGGTTGTGCTGCTTATGCTCATGTTAATGATGGTAAAATTGAGCCTAGGGCATTGAAATGCATATTTTTGGGGTATCCTTCTAGGGTGAAGGGTTATAGATTATGATGTGTTGAACCCAAGTTACCTAAATTCTTGATTAGCAGAGATGTTAAGTTTGATGAGTTTTCTATGTTGCAAAAGAAAAAAGAGTTTATTGTTGCAGATAAAGACCACGGTGTTAGTGAGCAGGTGGAGTTTAAGAGTGGAGCTCAGTCAATTGCAAGAGGGCACTTCAGATCAACCATCTATGGATGAGATAGATGATTTTACTCAGGATATAGCAGAAGAGAAACATGAGCAACCATATAGTATTGCTAAGGGTAAAGGAATAAGAGAGATTCGTCGCCCTCAGAGTTACGCAGATGCAGACTTAGTTTCTTTTGCATTTTCTGTGGTAGAGTCTATTGAGGTGTATGAACCTTCTAGTTATCATAAAGTTGTTACTTGTGATGAGTCTGTTCAGTGGTTGGTTGCTATGAATGAAGAAATTGAATCACTTCATAAGAATAATACTTGGGAATTGGTGAAACCGCCTAAGGGCCAAAAGATTGTTAGAAACAAATAGGTCTTCAAGAAAAAGGAAGGTATATCTGAGGTTGAAGCAGCTAGGTTCAAGGCACGTGTTGTTGCAAAGGGCTATTGTCAGAAGAAAGGTATTGACTCTAATGAAGTATTTTCACCTGTTGTGAAACATAGCTCTATTCGTGTGTTGCTTGCTATGGATGCATTGTTTGACATGGAATTAGAACAACTTGATGTCAAGACAACATTCTTACATGGTGAGCTTGAAGAACAAATATATATGCATCAACCAGAGGGGTTTGTTATTCCAGGTAAGGAATATCATGTTTATTTATTGAAAAAATATTTATATGGGCTGAAGCAATCTCCTAAGCAGTGGTATAAGCGATTTGATTCTTTTATGATTGATCATGGTTACTCTAGGAATGATTATGATAGTTGTGTTTATCATAAAAGATTTCATGATGGTTCATCCATTTATTTGTTGCTTTATGATGATGACATGCTTATTGCTTCTAAGAATAAGTCTGAGAGTTAGAAATTAAAGTCTCAACTTAATGGTCAATTTGAGATGAAAGATTTGGGTGCAGCGAAGAAAATTTTAGGCATGAAAATTTATAGGGATAGACAAGTGGGCAAACTTTATTTGACTCAAAAAAGTTATATTGAAAAAGTTCTTGAACGCTTTAGTATGAAAGATTCTAAACCTATGAGTACGCCGTTAGCTGTGCATTTTAGGCTTTCTTTGGATTTTTCACCACAGTTAGAAGAAGAAGAAGAACGGTACATGTCTCAGGTTCCATATGCTAGTGCTGTTAGCAGTTTGATGTACGCTATGGTTTGTACTCGTCTAGACATTTCACAGGCAGTTAGTATTGTCAACAGATATATGGGTAATCTTGGTAAGGGTCATTGGCAAGCAGTGAAATGGATACTTCGGTATTTGAGAGGTACATCTAATTTTTGTTTGGTATATGATGGGATTTCTAATACTGGTTGCAGTGTTATTGGTTATGTAGATTCCAATTATGCTGGTGATCTGGATATAAGAATATCTCTGACAGGTTATGTATTCACTCTTTCTCATTGTACCATTAGTTGGAAGGCTACTTTACATTCTAGAGTTGCTTTGTCTACAACAGAGGCAGAATATATGGCAACAGCAGAAGCAGTGAAAGAAGCCATTTGGCTTAGAGGTTTGGTTTGTGATTTAGGTTTACAACAGGATACTTATGTTATATTTTGTGATAGTCAGAGTGCGATACACTTGACTAAGAATACTATGTATCATGAAAGAACCAAACATATTGATGTCAGATATCACTTCGTTTGTGACATTGTCTCTCACGGTGCTATTATTGTCAATAAGATAGTCACTACAGAGAATCCAGTTGATATGTTAACCAAACCAGCTCCATTTAACAAGTTTAATCATTGTTTGGACTTTATTGGTATTTGCAAAAGATGATCACCTTTCGGGGCTTTAGACGGCGGTTATTTGGTAATTCGAGGAATTTCATTTGAAGAATTTGTTTTTCTGTTTTGAGCCAAGGTGGAGATTTGTTTTCTATTATTGGCCCAAAACATCAAGCCCATAAGCCCATCTATTATTTCTCAGCTTCTACCCTAGCTTATATATATATTTCCCTTCCTCCGTATGATGAGCTGTTGTAGAAAAGAGAAAACTGCAAAATATTAGTTGAGCAGTTGCCGACAAAACAAAACAGAGAGCAGAGAAAAGAAAATTGCAGAGAAGAAATATAGCAGCTGCGGCAATTGGAAGAAAAAGAAGAAAAATTTCTCTTGTTGTTTTTCTTCCACAGTTTCGTGTCGCCACTGCTGCTAATTATTTCCATCTCATTTGTACGGTAATATTTGATTTAATAGCAAGTTTGTTAAATTTATCTTACTATATATTACCAGTAAATTATAGGGGATATTTTGTGGGTTGATTATGTATTTTGGTATAATTTGTGAAGCTTTATGTGAATTGGTGTTTGTATCTCCATTTGATTATTAGTGGATTTTTCTCGGTGTGCCGTCGTCAGTGGAGTAGACTTTTCACATTGAAAAGTTAAACTACTTAAATCATTATGTGTCATTTAATTTCTTATTACTGATTATTTTACTGTTATTCATTATTATTAATTTATGCAATCAAAATTAGACTCGATTTTCGTTTACACAATTTCTAATTTATAACAATATATAGATACACCTCGACCACCTGAGTCTAATTCCTTCACCAGATATCTCATTTACTTATGTTACCTAGTCGTAACAGAACAAATGCAATAAATAAATAAAATATATAATGCTTCATTTGATGCGGAGTAAATAAAACTTGCTTAAGAAACAAAACTATGAAATAGTTTTATTCATAATCATAACTTATAAGTTTCACTTTCATTGTAAGAACTAATGGACTTTATTAGCAAAATGTTGAGAATAATTAGTTTAATAACGGCTAGTTTAGTAACGGCTGGTTAGTAACGGTTAGTTAGTAACGGTTAGTTTAGTAACGGCTAGTTTAGTAACGGCTAGTTTAACAACGGCTAGTTTAGTAACGACTAGTTTAACGGCTAGTTTCTTCCTTTCAATGTATAAATATAACATTAGACATTAAGCCAAAATCAATTCAATAACTCTCTCAACAAAAATCAGAGAAAATCAACACAAAACCGTCCTCTAGTAGAGTTTTGGCTTCCCCATCCTAAGTATGATTCTGTTAAAAAAATGATTAGTCTGTCTCCATAACCTTACAATAATAGTTTGCAAAATTAAAATGTAATAAAAATGTGAATTGAGTTGAATGAAAATAATATAATTGTTACATTGTGTTGAGAAATGAAAGTAAACAAGTTCTATATTTATATCAATGTGAATATAGGTTTATTAGTGCATGAATCAACTCTTCTAAAATGTTAATCTTTTAAGATTAAAGCTAATTAATTTGTAGAACCTTATGGATCTATTTTACATCTCTAATTATTGTTTCTATCAATTGTTATGAGAACCTATTGTTATTGTCTCAAGCAAACGGGTGAAATGAAATGTATAACCGGTGGGTTTCAAATGATAATTTTTTTATAAAAGTATGTACTAGTTCCATAAATAAAGGGGGAATATTTAAATTAGAGAACCTAAAAAGACATTTAATCTTAAGAACTCGAGTGGTATTGTTTGGAGAGAAAAATTGTTGATTAATAAGAATAAATAAGTAACACAATGATAAAATATCAATAAAAATATGAATTTATTAATACATGAATCAACTTCATATGATAGATTAATTTTTTAAGATAAAAATACATTAAATTGTGAAAATTTATGTGAATAATTGGACTTATCATAGTATTTGGTTAAACACTTAAAAAAATGATAATATTAAAATAAAATTATAAATGAAATAAATTTAATTTTTAAATAAAAAAAAATCATAAAAAACTTATACGTAATAAAAATAGAAAAATTTAACAAAAAGTGAGGGATAAATGAACATTAAAACTATTATTATATTATATTATTGATTAAAAATCAAAACAAATAAACGAACAATTATGATTTACATATTGATTTGATTAACAATCAAAACAAATAAACGAATAATTATGATTAACATATTGATTTTTTTTTTCTTCCTGAACATACGTTATGAAAAGTACCGCCTATAACAATTGATAGCAGAAAAGATGTAAATATTACTGAAGATTAATTTGCTATGATCGATCTGTCTAATTTAGTAATATCATGCATTTTGCAAAGCAGGAGCTTCATGAAACATTTGGATCTTGAATTAATTAATCATCTCTTTGGGAGTTTCATCATCATCTTCAAAGCTGGCAAATTAAGACTTCACTATGCTGCAAAGGAAGGTTTATTAATGGTGTGCTGCAAAAAAAAAAAAAAAAAAAAAAAACAATGTCATTAAGATTATCTTTTCTACATCATATTCTTGATCTATTCTTTCTACTACATAAACAAGCAATAACAGTAGTGGTAGTGATTAATTGTATCTTCTAAACAAAATAGTTATAGCATTTTTCAAATCCCTAGAATGTTCAATCTTAGAATATATTAGGAGATTCCATGCTAAAAGATAGTTTTTTTTTTGTTAGAAAAGTAAGACAAAGGAGTAGCACGTTGATAAAATATCAAGACAACTCCAACAATTATGTTAACCTTTTAAAATAGAAGTTTATTGTCTCATGAAAAAATCATGGGAATTGTTGGACCTTTCATTTGTTTGTGTAGAATTATTGGCTTAATTTGAAGTGATAATCTATTTGCATTGTTAATTGGCAAAATTAAGAAGAGGTAATTTGCATCCCAAGGATTAGATTCAACAAAAAGTGGAAAGAAAAGAAAGGAAAGGAAAAAAAAGAGAGAGATTAATTACATCAGTAATTTAAGAAATCAAAGTGGATCGAAGATAATAGTTTTTACATCAATTAGATGATCGAGTATACAAATATTTACATTGTTGGTAAGGTAAAGGTAATCCGCATCCCGAGGATTAGATTGGAAGAAAAATATAGTGATCTAAACCTCAGGATGCAGATTACCTGATCCTCACCCAATATCAACTCTTATAGATAGAAGAAGACCAAACTGATGAATAACTAGATAGCTAGAAGCTTTCCTGTAAGATAGGTGTTGTTGAGTTCTATATGCATCATAAGGCAGCTGGTATTTATAATGCTTCTTAAAAGACATGTACATAATTAATTAGTCACGTACCTATATATTATTATTGGAGTGGTAAAAGTTGGTAAAGGTAATATATCAAATACAATGTTATCAAAGAATTTATCAGGAAGGATAATGAGTGTTTCACGTTTATTGAGTTTGATCTTTATTTAGATCGAATCATCCATTGTTATTATGAATTTTCACATCATATTAGTGTTTTAATACACTGGTCTAAAAACATTAGATTTATGAAAGAATATAAATAAAATATAAAGTTATGATATTGCATACTTAATTTACAGAAAAAACCTGGTTCGAATGGTTAAAATCTCTCACCTCCCTTAGTTATTGTTTTGATATTGAAAGAAAGAACTGTGGCAATTTTAAAATTCTCTAACGAGATTCTAAAATGATTCTGCTCCTTTGTTAACCAAATGATATGGTAGGAACATCGCTTTCTTATGACAATGAAGTTAGTTTTTCCTTGACTGCTTTTCTCCATAGGATTAGAGATCTCCCCCACCCCCACCCCCAAACCAAAAAAAAAATCTGTTTATCAAAGATTTGAGATAATGTTTTGTTTACATTCACTTGAATAGTAATAAAAATAACTTGTAATATTTTTTTGTTTAGTTTGATAAATAATTTATAATAAAATATAAAATAATGAAAATAAAATTTTAGTTTCATTTTACTGTTCAAATAATGAAAATAAAATTTTGCATTTACATTATTCATATTGTAACACATGTAAGTAATAATAATCACTTTTTTTTAATTTTTAAAATAATTTTGATATATGTTCAATGCAAAATTAGGTATAAATTTATATGATATTTATTTATATTCCAATGAATTCAATTGAGATTAACATTCATATTCACGTTATATTTTCATTATACAGTATATAGTGTTGTTCAAGCTTGATATGTTGTGTTCTAATAATAGATTCTTCGTTTAGCTTTCAGAACACATCTCGTATAATAAGTAGATTCTCTAGCTTTCCCTTTCAAAGATGATGAATCGAAAAGGAAAGGGTTTCACACATTTGGTTTCGCTGTCTCTATCCTCTTTTATACACACGCTTATTCTATTCCTTAGGCTAATGAAAGGCACCTTATTAAAATCATATCTCAGCTTAATGTAAGCTAGCTTTTCATGTTGCAGAAACTAGTGAAAGGGAAACCAGAGATTTAAAAAATAATAATAATAAAAACATTCCGAATTCTTTAACATTAATTTTTTTTTCTTTTAAATAAATTATGTCATTTATTAAACGAGAACTTCGTGATAAATAATTGGTTCTAAAATTAATTATATTATTCATCTAATTTTTGGTCAAACATTTGGCCTACTTTCTTTCAATAATCGAACTTAATTTTTGCCCTTATTCATTGTACGAGAGCGAGAGTGAACTTTGATTTATCTATAAATATGTAGGAATTCATGCATCGAGAGCATCATCAAAAATCAGAAAAATCAAAAAAGGCTTAGGAAAAATTAAAGAGACTATATACAAACTCAAAGAGATAAAATACTCTGTGAGGATAAGAGTCTTCTGTGAATTTGAGAAAACGTCTGAGAGATATTATTGGTGAGAAAATATATATATGTATTATGTATATTTCTTACTCAGTTCTATAATATATGATGTCTTCTGTGTGCGTAGGAAATTATCGAACGGCGTAAATTTTGTGTCTTCTTTTTATTGATTTGATATATTCCTTTATGGCTATTTATTGCTTTTGCACACAAAAAATTAGTATCAAAGCCAAATATAGCATTATTATAAACCAAATCGAAGCTCTCGACGAGACAAATGCAACTACAAAAAAATCGCTCAAATTAGAGGTCAAACACATCGCTAGGAGCCACTAGAGTGATGCTACCAACAATCGAGTTAACTGAGTCATTAATGAATTTTGGACCAAATTGGTCCCTTTTTCACCTAAGTTAGACATGTTGCTAGCTAATTGGATCGTTCTTGATTTAACCACAGACTCTATTTTTTCAAATAAGATATAAAATTTAGAAAAACACTATTTTAAGTTATAAGTGTAAAATTTATGTTATTCGTTTTTACTTATGGCTCATACAAAGAGAAATTGAAAAAGGTGCAAAAATTGAAATTAGAAGTTTTAAAGGTGAACAAGCTGACCTTAGAAGTTATGAAAAATCAATTTATTCTACTGAAAAAACCATGTTATCCAACACAAAGTTTGAGGTGGAGAAATTCGATGGTACCAATAACTTTGGCATGTGGCAATGTAAAGTATTATATCTATTATTCCGAGAGGGGTCTAATATTGCCTTGGAGATAAGGTAAAAAGATTATTCCAATAAAGATTAGAAATATATCAACCGATAAGCTTATGGAAAAATTCAACTGTGCTAGGAAAAATATTAGAAATACTTTGTCATGAAAGACAATGTAGTCACAGTTCTCTGGAAGAAGCTTGATGATAAGTACATGACGAAAAGCATAGAGAATCAATTCTACTTGAAGAAGAAATGTTTTTCATTTCCAGTACAAGAAAGGTACCCCTATGATTGAGAACTTAGATAATTTTAATAAAATTTTAGTTGATCTGCAAAATTTAGATGTTGAAATTATTTATGAAGATAAAGTTTTATTGTTGATGAATTCATTACCTGAGAGCTATGAGAATTTATCCACAACTCTATTATATGAAAAAGATGAGGGTAAATTCATATATGTTACAAATGTTTTGGTAAATAATGAGTATCGAAAGAAGGATCAACAAGATCACAAAGACTCAACATCAGAAGCATTGATTGTAGCCTAAGGTAGGATGAACAATAAAAAATCAAGTGGATCAAATAATAAAGGGAAACCCATATCAAAGTACAAAGAAGAGCCATCCAGAAGACGTCCTGCGAAGAACGAGTGTGCCTATTGTCACCAAAAAGGGAATTGGAAGAAAGATTTTCCAAACAAGGACAAGTTAAATGCAAACGTTACACAGAAGGCCAATGAAGATGAAGAATCAGCCTTTATAGTTTCATTATGAAATACCTACTTAGCCAAATATGTCTTTGATTCCATATGTGCTTATCATATGTGTCCAAATAGACATTGGTTTTCAAGTTTTAAGGAGCTCAATGGAGGAGTTGTACTTATAGGCAACGAAAATGCATGTCAGACAAAAAGGATTGAAATAATACGACTAAAGATGTACGATGGTATAATCAGACGACTTACAAATATGAGGTATATTCTTGATATAAAGAAAAACCTTATTTCTTTAGGTGTTCTAGATTCTAATGGTTACAAGGTAACATTGAAAAATGGAGTCTTGAAAGTTGTACGAGGTGCATTTGTAGCGATGAAGTGTACTCGAAGATGAACTTGTATTTCGTATATGGGAGTACAATTACAGGAAGAGCACATGTCTCAAATAGTTCTGAAGAAAAGACATGATTCTTCCTACCTGTGACATATGCGTTTAGTGCATATCGGTGAAAAGTCTTTGCAAGGCTTAATGAAGCATGGTCTACTAAAAGGTGTCAAGACTAAAAAGTTTGATTTTTGTGAGTATTGTGTAATGGGAAAACAAATCAGATTTAAGTTCAATACTGTCATTCATCGTACTAAGGGAACTCTAGATTATATTCACACGGACATATAGAGACCTTTCAAGAATGTTTCACTTAGAAGTATAGCTAGTTTATGACTTTTATTGATGATTTCTCTAGACTCAAACATGTAGAAAAATTAAGAGACTCAAATATGATAATAGTGGCAAATACAAATCAGATCCCTTCTTAAAAAAAATTTAAGATGAAAGGATAATCATACATTTTTTTATTTTCTCGTACAGCACAACAAAAGGGAATTGCAGAACAAATAAATTATACTTTTGTTGAGAAAGTTCTATGTATGCTATCTCAATCCAAATTGAGCAAGACATTTTGGGTTGAGGCTGTTATTGTTGAGTAAAATTTAGAATGAACAATTCTAAATTTACTAATATTAGATCCAAACAAGTAAACAAATTACTTGTATTATACTCACTATAACACCTTTCAAAGGCAACTCACAAATTGAAGAGAAATACAAACACTTTCGAAAGCTCTCGACTACTTCCAATTAAGAATACAAAGACTTATTTGTTTTTGATGGAATAATTAAACCAAATACAGGTATGCTATTTATAGTCCTCGCGTACAATCTACCCATAATATAAAACTAAAAAATAATCCTAGCCATTACAAATCTTATCTACCTGAACCTGCTACAACCTTGACCATTTATTTTTACAACCTTGACTACTTCATTTATTTCTACAACCTTTAACCTACTTCATTTATTTTTACAACCTTGGCCACTTCATTTATTTCTACAACCTTGACTACTTCATTTATTTCTCTACCTCTTCAATTATTATTTTGGTGTTGATTTTAAACACTCCTCACCCGACTCTTTATTTTTATTGTGTCAGTGATGGCGAAACATTTCGAACATAGCGGCTTAAGCTTTTTGTGAACAAGTCTACAACTTGATTATTTGTCTTGATTTGCCGCATTTCAATTTCTTCTTGCAGAACCTTTTCTCGATAAAGTGATAGTGTATTTCAACGTGCTTAGTTCTTGCATGGCTTAAAAACCGGATTCTACGCGAAACAAATTGGCTTTGATTGATTGTCCGCAATACAATAGTGCGCATAATCTCTTGATTGATGTAGATTATTCATTATGTATCAACCATGTACATTCTTGAGCTGCCATTACGGCCTTTGCTCGATACTCGACTTGAGTGGTTGATAATGAAATCTGTTGGTTGTCTTTTGCTAGCGAAAATTGTTGAAACCCGGCTTAAACACATTACCAGGTTGTTGATCTCTGGTGTCATGATCTCTGCGTAGTCTCTGCGTCGCGATAAGCAACTAACTTGTTGTCTCCACCTTTCTTGTACAAAAGACCGTATCAATTGTACTCTTCTTCCATATCTCAATATTCGTCGAGCTGGCCTTCCAAATGTGGCTTGCTTTGGATTTTGCATGTACCGACTCATTACTGCTGCATAAGAAATGTCGGTAGAGTTAAGGTTAAGTAGATCAGTTGCCTACCAATTTCGATACATTGTCGCATCTTCCAAATCTTTTCCTTACATTGTGCACACATGTTGGCATTTAGCTCCATCGGCGTCGAAATTGGTTTGCATTCAACATTCGAACCGTTTTATCAAATCTTTAGAATATTTTCTTTGACAAAGAAATATTCCTTCTTGTGTGCGATCAACCTCTAAACCAGGAAGTGCTTGGAGTTAGCGGGAAGTTCTTTCATCAGCGGTTGACAAATTCTCCTTTTGTCAGAAAAATTTACGGCTCATTATCACTTTGATTATGATTAAGTCGTCCAATTACAACCTGATAGCTAGCTTTCCTTCATTGGCTTTAACAAACAAGCTAGAATCTGCCAGGTGTTCTTGAATAACCACTTTGTGTTAGAAATTGACAATCTTACCATACATTACCCTGGGTGCTTATTTTAATCCGTAAAGTGCTGGTAGCTTACACACGTATTCGGGGATGATCTTGGCTCACGAAAACCCATTGGTTGAATCATGTAGATCTCCCAGATCCAACTCTCGTGAAGAAAAGCATTCTTCGCATCCATCTACGCACGACTTCCAATCTTTGTTTTGCTGCCAGTGCAGTAGGACTCGGCAGGTTGTAAGTTTCGCCCTTTGTACTAAACGTTTCATCATAGTCTAGTCCCGTCTTGTTGAGAGAAACCACAGTACCAATCGTGCCTTGTATCTCTCGATTGACCCATCGATCTACGCTTTATCTTGTAAACCCATTTGAGGGATATGGGTTTCCACGTCTCTTGGCTTCGCCTAGATCCCAGTTTGATTTTCTTTGAAGTGCATCAATCTCTTCTCGCCATTTGTCGTCCACTCGGATCTTTGCGATGCTTAACTGACGTCTCGGGTTCTATTGCTTCTTCAAATTATGGTTGCATTGGCATATTTGGGATTTGGCCGCTTCGTGTTCTTGTTGACTACGGAGTTGAGATTGTGGAGTTGATTCTTCTATTTCACTAGGCCCATTCTTCATTTAGTTGTTAATATATGCCGGTTGCGAGGATTAGAACCTTCTCTTTGTTCGGCACCATCGTCATGCGAATCTACGGATTCATCTAAACTTGGTTGGAATTGAATAGTATGCTCCTAAATGCTTTTGTTGCGACTTATCTCCAAATTCTCTTGAGTACGGCAATGTTTCCTTCTGCGAGGACCACGAAGATGCTTCGTGAACACCACATCTCGTGAAGTGTAGCATCTTCCCTCGTTGAATCCTGACATTTCCACCCTTTTCTTTGGCTATCGTATCCACGAGATACATCATGACTTTCTTGTCAAATTTGCTCGAAGTAAGTGATCGGGAACAAATACATAACACCTATGACCAAAATACTCAAAATAGCTAGCGTAGGTTTCATGTTCCATAGTTTCTCGAAGGGTGAAACAAATTCTAACCTTAGTTGAGAAGTCTATTGATCCTGGTGAGTCTCGTGACTTGACCATTGAAAACCTCGGGTACATTCTTTTCATGTAGCGTACTTCGACAAATTTTTGCAAGATGTCGATTCTTTCTCTCTGCTACACCATTTTGTTGTGGCGTGTTGGCCTGAAAGTATTGATGACGTATACGACATTCCGCTTAGGTATTGAGAGAACTTCGCTTGAACTATATTCTCCGCCATTGTCGGTCTTGTGACAGCAACGAATCTTCTTTCCAACTTCTCCTTGAGTTGACTCTTTAAACTCTTTAAACTTTGATAATACGTCGAGATTTTTCTTTCATAAAGAAAACCCGCACATACCTTGAGAAGTCGTCAATGAATGTCACCATATATCGCATACCGCCTTGATTGATGGTTTCTTAACGGACCGAATACATCGAGTGAACTAACTCGATGGTTCTTTTGCTTTAAACTTCGATTCCTCGTATGGCAATTGGTGAGCTTTACCATATTGGCACCTACCTGCAGCGTGTGCGTACGCACGTCTAGTTGAGGAAGCCACACAAGCATTGACTTCTTCACCATTATATTTAGCTTGGAATAGCTATTGTGACCTAACCGCGTATGCTAGATCTGCTGTCTCATTTCTTCTTGTCTTGTCTACATATGCGATTCCGGCGACGTCACGTGGGCGGATTCCAATCGTTGCCCTCCATTGTCGGTGTTTACGAGATTTTGAGATCACGATACTCCTTCCGTCTCGAGGGGACCGGAACAAGACATAGTGGCACGATGATGTTAATTGAGCCACGGATAGCAAATTCTTAACCCGTTTCCTGGAAATGATAAACATCTTGAAGTTGTACTTGGTTAGTACTATATCGGCGTAACTATCGTCTTACCGATGTGCGCTATTGGTAACCTTGAGTTGTCGGTGTCACCACCACGACCTCCGTGTACTCGGTCATGCTTTCCAACTTTTGTTTATCACTTTGTCATATGATTTGAAGCGGCCGAATCTACGATCAGGTCATTCTTGTAGTCAATCTGTTTTGATGTTATTCTAGTAAGAGCCAATTCTTCTTCCTCTTGTAGGCGAATAATGATTCGGCATCGACCATCTTCGCTATGCTCATAGAATTGAGTAGGCGTATTGCTTTCAACGAGTTTTCTTACTCAAATGATCTTTTGCCATGTGACCCGATGCTTTCGCTTGAGTTGTAACATTCAGCGTCAAATTTTCTATTGTTATTCTTTGTTCTTCCAAGCTCACACTGAGACGAAAGCCTCGCACTTTGCTTGAGGAATTTTCCTTTATCGCCATCATTTTTATATCAATTTCCGTTTGTACGGCTTGAAAGTGCCTTTGTGTTTGCTAGTGTGGCGCTTAACTACCCACTTAGGTTGGACTCACTCCCATTTGTAGCCATAGCTTCTTGACCGGCTATGATTCTCAAACTCAACAAGAGATGGTTGTGTGGGCCATCCTTGTATAACGGTAACAAACCCTCGATATTGAGTCTCGAACCATGAATAATTATTCTCTTTATCCTCGTTTCCCCCGATAGGAGAACTTTTGGATCTAACTACGAAATTTGCGGCATAATGGCTTTACCTTGTGAAAGTATTGGGAAATCGTCATGTACGCGTTGCCATCAATAGTAACTCATTCTCCATAAGTTGCAATCTTGTATCATTCTTCTTTGAAAAGAGCGTAACAAGAGTTTCCCATTACTTAAGCTGGTGTTTTTGCATCCGAATATGCTCAGAAGCATTTCTTCTTCAATTGTGGTCTTCAAAGCAAACATCGCTTTGCACCGCTTTAATTTTCCACTTCCGCAAGATGCCGTTTGCATCTTCCAATGTTGGTTGTGTAACTTCATCTGACAAACCTCATGAAGTCTTGACCTTGTAGATAAGACTCATACATGTTGCCCGTGTGTTATAGTTTTTGTTGTTGAGCTTAACGATTTCTCGACTACTTGAAGATCCTGTCGATGTAATGACAAGACTTCGACTATACGAACAAGCTTGACTAATAAACTTGCAGTACCAAACTCTCACGACTCGAGATAACTCCATTAAGAGCGATCTCGACGTCCATTTCGATACCAATTGTTGAGTAAAATTTAGAATGAACAATTCTAAATTTACTAATATTAGATCGAACAAGTAAACAAATTACTTGTATTATACTCACTATAACACCTTTCAAAAGGCAACTCACAAATTGAAGAGAAATACAAACCTTTCGAAAGCTACTCGACTCGCGCTCGAACTAAGAATACAAAGACTTATTTTTTTTATGGAATGATTAAACCAAATGCACGAGGTAGGCTATTTATAGTCCTTCTGCAATGCAATCTACACCACCTGAATATAAAACTAAGAAATAATCCTAGCGTACAAATCTTATCTACCTATACTTCATGACCTTGACCAACTTCCGTTTATTTTTACAACGTTCAAGCTACTTCATTTATTTCTAAGAAGCGGCTTTAACTACTTCGTTTATTTTTACAACCTTGTGAAACGCTTTATTTCTCTGACATTCGGCCTCTTCATTTATTTCTCTACCTCTTCATTTATTATTTTGGTGTTGATTTTCAACAGTTATATGCAACTAATATAGTCAACAAACTTCATGTAACTACATTAGATGAGAAAAATCCTAAATAGGTATGGTCTGGACAACCTACTTCTGATTATGATTCATTACGAATATTTGGATGTCCTACATATTTTCATGTTAATGAACCCAGCCAACTTTTGGCCTAATTTTTCTCAATTTTTGACCTTGATTCTTGCCCCCTATTCATTATACGAGAAGGAGAGTGAGCCTTGCTTTATCTATAAATATGGAGGAGTTCATGCATTGAGAGCATCGATAAAACAGAAAAATTAAAGAAGGCTTAGGGAAAATTAAAAAGAACATAGACAAACTCAAAGAGAGAAAATACTCTGTAAGTATGAGAGTTTTATGTGAGTTTGGAGAAACACCTGAGAGATATTATTTGTGAAAAATTTTGTATTTATATTATGTATATTTCTTACTTTGTTCTATAATATCTACTACCTCTCGTGGACATAGAAAATTATAAAACTACGTAAATTCTATTTATTTTATTTTATCAATTTGATAAATTATTATACTGTTATTTATTGTTTTCGCGCAAAACACTTCACTGCCAAGGATAAGGTTGAGCCACAAGTATTTTACTACCATAATGGTGGACCCCGTACAACACAAGACAAAGCAAATTTTGCTATGCGATGGGAAGCTTTGTGTTTGATGGATTGTATAAAAATATTATTGATTATTCTAATAATAGCTTAATTTTTTTAGAGAATTAATAACTAATAACTTGTAATATAGTATTAGAGTCGTATATCGTGTATTCAAATCTCATTAATTTTAATTGTTAAATTATAAGTATTTGACATACATTATGTATAAAACTAACACTTATCGAAAAATCACATGTATATAAAAATAATATATGTATTTCTTATAATAATTTAAACTTTTAAGAGAGTTAGTTTTTTAACTATTAATATGATATCAAAATTAAAGATATTATATTTAAAGTTAATAATTTTAATTATTAAATTATAGATATTAATAAGTATAATATATAAAGTTAATATTTATAAAAAGGTTATAAAATATATAAAAATGAGTTAGTTTTTGTCCAATTCCAAAAGCTGGCTATTTTCGTGCCTCAAATAATACACGAACTTGATAGTAAAATATGCAAAAGCAATAAAAATAGTAAAGATAATAATGTTGGAGAATAAGCAAATATTTGGTCCTCACTCAATTAGTAGCCACAAAAGTTTCTTACTGTGTCAGTAGGATTCTGCGGGAGTAATAAGCAAATGACATATCATAAAATATATATATATATATATATATATATATATATTTGTTTTTTGACTCGATATGCAATCATAATTTGGAAGAAAACAGATTATGCAAATTGCTTGGAAATGGAAAATAGAATGGACCATCCATCCGAGCAAAATCCCAGATATTTTAAAAAATAAAGGTAAAGCGAAAACTTGAAGAAGAAAAAAATTGAATCTTTCCAAGAGGCACAAATTAAATTAGATGAAAAAGTAGTATTTATTTTTTATTTTTTATTTTTTATTTTTTTGTGATAGGATGTCAAAAAATTATAAGAATCATACAACACTCCATTCTAAATAGTTATTTTAATGTTTTAAGAAAACAATAAATTATATAAGTTAAAATTATAGTATTTTATTTAATAAATATGAGATATTATAATCAGAAACTGCAACTCATGCAACAGGGGAATTGATGCCACAAACTACTTTATTGATCTAGGTCCCCTGAATATATATATATATATATATATATATATATATATATATATATATATATATATATATATTATGATTAAGAATAGGTATTTTAACAAGTTGTTTGGATATCACAGATTATTTGAACCGTTTGTTAAATTTTTATTGATTAATTTTAAAGATAAGAATGATTTTGTATATTATATTAGACACATAAATATATAATTAATTTATATATTTATTAAATTAATAAATATTATATTTTACCCATATATTAATACTCAATATTAATTTTAAATATTATTTATTATCCAACTATTTTTATTAATAATGAATAAAAACCGTCTCATAATTGAAAGATTTTAAAAAATACACATTTAACACTTCAATTTTTAAAACATTTACGTCAAAAACTATCTCCTTCACGTGTCCATTACTAATTATGACAAGTCCTTGCTTTGCAGATATCTTGTGCTTTTAAATCATAGGAAGTTCGTATTCTCTTTGTGCTCGGCTTGTTATAAAACTCCTCTTTTTATGAGCCACAAACCAATATCCTTTAATAAAAAACAAAACGAGGATACGAACACAATTGATTATAACTAATGAATTTAATTAATTGTATTATTCTTATTTAAATTAAAGATGAATTATTTATTTTTATATTAATTTTAAAAATTATTATATTATTTTAAATTTTAAATTAAAATAAAAAATATAATTTTTTTTTAAAAAAATATGGTTTACAATTATACTTATTTGATAGGTAAATATAAATATACTATTTTTACAAAAAAAAAAAATTTATTTTCAAAAAAATATATTTATATATCATGTTTCTCGTTGACTCATTTGACCCACATCATACATGACTAACATGTTTTTCAAAAAACTAATTTATATGATTTTTTTTTTGTTTTAAAAAATATCTAGATTTGTATTATCATATTTATAAATATGACTCTAAAAATATATTATAATTAAAGATATTTTAGGTCAACTTTTATTTTTATAATAATATTTATATTATTAATTTAAATTATTTTATAATTAAAATAATTAATTAAATTTGATTACATTAATATTTCATAAAGTTCCCCTTTAAAGAAACTATAGAAAGTTCATATTACAGTATTTTTTATTTTTTTTATTTTGTTCTTTTATAACATATTACAGTATTATGAAAATGACAAAGAATACATTTTGCATTCAAAGAAAATAATATTGAAAGTAATTTGTACACCATTTTGATTTTGATTTTTGAACAGTAAAAAAAAAATTTGAGATTCTTGTGAAATAATATCGCGTCTCCACTACTGCAATGCAAGCACAAAATATAGCCCCCACAGTTACCTCCCTTTCATCATACTAAAAGACTCACTACTGGTGTATTGCCAAGTGTTGCAGCTTTATGATTGTCTTAGAGTTATTTTATTCTCAATCAAATTATTACTTAACATTATTGAAAATAAAAATAAAAATAAAAATAACAAGGTGGAAAATACTTTTTTTAAAATAAAATCAATTTTATTGAATTTTTTTTAAAATATTACTTTTTCAAGAATAAAATTAAATATTTTTAAAAAATAACAATTTAAAACTTAAAAAATAATACTCTCTTTCTTCTTCTTTTTTTTTATTCCAAATAAAAATAACTTTTTTCATTCTATCACGTATAAGTCTTTATATTTTTCTTCTTTAAAAAAATATTATTTCTCTTTTATAATTTATAAATACAAACAATTTTACAGTTAAAAATATAATTTATAATATTTATATAAATAAATTATAGATACATAGATAAAATAAAATGAGAAATATTAAGATAATATAGATAATAAAATTAAAATAAATGAGATAGATTGAGATTACATAGAAAAAATTAATATTTCTAGTAGTGAATTTGTTAAAAAGAAATCCAATTCTAACCTTAAAAAAAATAAATTAAGTCTATTTAAAAGTTAATAATATAAATTATAAATACATCTCACTAGTTTAAAAGAAAATTAAAATTTTATTAAAAATTAATAAATTTATCAATATATTTTTTAAATATTTACCATCATTCTACCCTATAGGAGATTCGGTAAAATCTATCGAACCTTCTAAACTAGGTTCTCTAATGCCTACCAAATTTATTGGTAATTTGCATAAAAAAATTATAAAACAAACATATCCTAACATATTGTTGACTCAATTTATTTTGAGAACTTTTTTTTTTTGTATTTTTAATATACATATTTTTTTTATTTTTAATATACATATTTTTTTATTTTTAATATTATGAGTTTTTGAGAATAAAAATATTAGAATTTGTGTTTAACAATAGTGAAATGGTGAAAGAGATTTTGAATTTAAAATAATAATAAAAAAAAAGAAATAATGAGATATATCGAGTGTAAAAGTTTTCGTGTTGGAGGAAAAATAATTTAAAAAGAAATAATAAAATACTTTGATTATATTAGAACATAAAAGAATAAATTAATCATTTTATTATAATTTTAATTGATTAAAAATATTTTATAATTAACTACATATATAAATTTTGAGATTTTTTATAAAATTTCTCTTAGACAAACCTATCAGAAACAACACTAAAATACTCTATTACAGTAATAAAGTGACCAAGTCCCACCGAGACATATTATTGAGAAAATTTAAACACTGATCAAGAATTTGATTCTAATGCACTTGCATAAACACAAAGGGCACGCGATAAATGTTAATTAATTAGAAAATCAAATGTTAATAATATATTAATCACAAATTAAACAAAAAATAGAAAAATAGAAAAAAAATGAGAGAATTTTTCTCAAAACATTCATACAATATTAATATTAAAATGTAAAGTGAATAATAAATAAAAGAGAAAAGTAGATGAGAAAAGATAAAAATAAAAATAATAAGAGAATAAAATGATAACGATAGAATGAAAATAGAACGAATTCAAATTAACTATCTCGATAAATTCCACATAATCAAATACATATTAACTACCTTAGTGAATAATTGTCACAATTTACTCGATTCTTGCTAAGTAAACTCAAAGCCTCTAAATTAACAATAATTCTAAATCCAACCTAGATCGCATTGATTTTCCTCTTTCTTTTACTATTGGATGCTATGTTATCTTCTTTCACAATTGAATATGATGAATTTGACATAATCTACTACAAATTAACATCTTAATGAATAATGGTCACTATTTACTCAACTCTTACTCCAAATCAACTCAAATTCCTCAAATTATCATATCTTTTGATCATCAACAATCTCATATCCAACCTTGATTGCATTGATTTTCCTCTTCTTTTGTTATTGGATGTTGCGTTATCTTCTTCTGCATTTGAATACGATTTGTATGAATTCAAAGACGCATAATGCAAAAATGAATTCGAATAATTGGGCATTTTGAGAAAAAGCATGACCTTCTTCTCGCAATGTTTCTCTTCCAATCCCTCGACATCGTCGTCATCATACTCGTCGTCATTTACCTTCCCAATAGGGACATGGTTTTAATACCATAATTGTAAATTCAATGGGACCTCACAGCTTTGCTTTCGAGAGAAATCAAAAACACGTTACACCATTTAGAGAATATTCATCATTTATAAACACATCACCATTGAACTTCCTAAGCAATAAGTAATATGTGTAGGTAAATTGCATCAATCTTCTAGTTATTTTATTATGTTTATCTCTTGTTTGTTATATTTTTTTCTTCTTGATGGTTATTTTAAGATATTTGGTTATCATGAAGTTGTTTGTATAGATTGGCATGAGATTGGGAAAAGGGGAGATAGTGTGTTTGAATGAAGTATTTTTTTCAATTCTCTCTTGTGATGATTTGCTAGATAGAAATGAATGTTAGAAAATGTGGAGCTACTATGCTCTGTCAAAAGCTAGGGGTTTAATCAATGACATACAATGGATTATGTTTGTGTGAGTGTTACTTTGTTAAGAGTTTCATGATTTTGATGAGTATATTGGTTTTAATTTTGATAACGAGGAAAATGTGTAGGATTCAAAAAAAAGATTGGGTTAAGGCTAACTTCGGAAGAATTAGCATACTAGTTTTAATTTTATCTTATTTAATATTGATTTTTATTAAGACAAATATTATGTATAACTATATCTTCTAACCTGATAATTGGTTATTAGTTGAGATACCTTTATTAGGTTTCATCTTATATGAAAATGTTTGTGTTAATATTGAAGTTTTTGAATGTTATTTACTTATGTTCTATATCATGTTGGTTTATATCGGTAATTTTTGTAAATTTCTTTCAAAGTGTCTAAAGTTGTTTCATACATTTCAAACCTATATTCTTGGGGTCTTTGAGTAATCATAATGGTCATTGAAGATTGATTTTTTTAACATATTTAATATTATTGGTTGTTAGTAGAATTATTTATTCATCTATCATATTACATTTTTCTATTATGTGTGTCATCTTGAATATATATATTTGTAATGTTTTGATTTTGATTTTATTTAATGAAAGTTTTTTAAAAAGAAAAAAACTATATTGTGAATGATTAAATTGTCTCTTAATGCACTTTAAACCTAAATGATTTTATTTTTTAAAGACATATATCACAATATATATATATATATAGAAAGAAGAAAAACCTACTAATGAAAATTAACTTAAAAGGATAAAAGTAATCCATTATATCACATTAATAATTTATTTGATATAATTATAAATTATATATTCTCAATACACATTTAAATATTATATAGCAAATAAATAATAAAAAAAAACTTCTCTAAGCGTAAGAAATAGTAACTTTATTTTATCATTTAAATTATTATCATCAACTTTTTGACTTATACGTGATCAAAATTATATTTTATAAGTCGAGCAAGAGATTGAATCTTAAAACCATAACTTCATCGATATATCGGTTATCAATGTCATTTTAAGTCAATTATTAACTGAGATAAAATGATAACATTTAAAATTTAAAATCGAATTAGAAGTATAACTAATTTTAAATTTAAAATCGATACTACGTATCAACTGGTTTAAAATTTTAAGTTAATTATATCCTAAAATTGACTTAAAATTATATAACTATTTTTAAACATATTTTGGTTTATTTCTTATTAACATTTATCTTTTTTATCACATAACATTAGAAAAAATCAAAATATGTTTAAAAAAAGTTTTAAATATATTCTCTTATACAATACACATATATGTATAACTTAATTACAATATCATTAAATATTATAATATATATATTATTCAATATCATCAAATTCTTATTTTAATTTTTCTTGTGATCTTATAATTTCAAACATATATTCTACCCATTCATCTTATAGATCATCAAAAATTTACATATCATAGTCTGATTTGTTCCAACAAAAGAATTACAGGTATTTAAATTCAAAGTAAAAATGTAATGTCATAAATTCATAAAAAATGGCGCATATATATTAAAAGAGTATATTAGTAAAAGAGATTACCACATTTTTAATTGATATGTTAATATTTGAGATGATTTTGCTCATAAATTTCATGACAAAGTAATCACACATGACTTATCATTTTGTTGTAAAACCTACAAAAAATAATTATACATGGTTTATCAATTCGAACATATTTATTATTCAATAGTAAAATTCATTAAATTATCAATATTCGCTTATACATACCATAATTTTATTCCATATAAGCTTATGTGATCTTTTTAGGAACAATGCTTTTACTCCTGTTCCACAGCTTCCATTCTCTATCAAAATTTAAAACAATTAATTTTTTATTAAATGTTACAAAGAATAATAGAAGAAAATAACAATTAATTATAACTCTTATATTTCAACAACTGATTTTGTGTCTTTACTCAATTCTATGGAAGCTGGGTCATAATACTAAACATAATTTTTATATAGATTAAGGATTATCAACATCTAATGATTTTAGCATTTTTAAACTTTAATGATCAAGAAATTATCAACTTTTAATTTCTATGAAATGTTAAAGCCCAACATAATTGTTTAGGTGTGATGCTAACATCATACTAACAACTTGATTTGACGGTCAAGCCACGTATTGTCTAACAACTTCTTAAACAGTAATAATATTAGATGACACCAGTAGTGAACAATGATAGAGCAATGATTAATCAATTACTATTCACCAATAGTATGTCAAATATTGATTGTGAATGTTTTAATCATTGCTAAATTGTGCTATTGTTCTAATAACAACATAGTCCTTAAATGATTGATCTTTCAACTAACATTTTATATTCTGTAAAAAATTGAAGCATTATATATAACAAATAAAATATATAATAAAAAATATAAATAATATACTATCTACATAAATTTTAAATCTTACCATAAATGATTTATCAAATAGAAGAGGACTCTCATGTGAAATAGATATTAGAAAGACATTTTTATAAGAGTATTCACGTGATGGATGGTAAGAATGCACAACTTGAAATGGAGATAATGAATTACTACTTGATTGTATCGACATTCTTAATATAATTGGGGGATCAATAGAATGATTATATCTCATAGAATACGTAACATAGAGGATATATATTTCATAGATATTAAATATTGTTTATTGTAATAGTATCCCAAATGGGTTATTACAGGAAATAAATTAAAGATTTTTGATCAGCTATAAAATTAGATTATTTGTTTTAAGAGAAAACATTTGAAAAGGAGGGAAAAAAACACGTGTGCGTATGATAATAGTTTTCTGTTGTATTTTTTAAAATATAAATTATACTTATGTGATAATTTTTTTTATAAAATCAAAAATTATATTAAATGTTTATAAGTTTTTTTTTCCTTAATTTATTAAATGGGTGTATTTAACTATTGTTTTCGAAAGCTATGTATCACAATAATATATAGCTAATATAGTTACATAAAAGGTTTAAAGTCATAATTAAGTAAGTATAAGAATTTATATATATTATGTATGTTCGTGTCTCGTATTTGTTTATATTTTTTCGTATTTTTATGTCTAAATTTTTATATTTTTTATTATTATGAAAATATTAAATTATTTTAATCAATTTGTTTATTAATAATGATGAAAAATTTGATATTTTTTTAAGCACAAAAAAAAACATAATAGTTGATTCTTAATAAAAAATAATTTGCGTCGTTATATTGCGTCCGTGTTTTGGATATAGCACAAATTGTAACCTTTTATAATTAGAATTTATAAGCATTTTAGTTAATTAAAAAATCTTCTTTAAAAAAAAAAAAAGTAACCAACGAATGAAAAGAAAGTAACAAACAGTAGCTTTAGTAGCTTAAATGCTTGTGGATGAAAAGTATATTAGAAGGGGAAAAAAGAGAGTAACAAACTGCTCAAAAAGAAAACAACCAATGGAAAAACAAAAGTAAATATAGGATAAAATGCTTTTGATTTTGTTGTTAAAGTAAATTTTACTTTAAAATAGAATTTAATTTATGATATTTTAAAAAATATAATTTAATATCTAATCTTTTAAAATTTTATAATTTTGATATAATTTAACCGATTCTAACCTCTTAAGTATTTCATGTAAACATAATTTAGTCACTAATATTTTTACTAAAATTATTAAATTTTAAAAAATTAAGAACTAAATTATACATTTTATTAAAATAGTAGAGATTAAATTCTATTTTGAGGTAAAAAATAAATAAATATATAGACCACAAAAAACCAATTTAATAAAATAAATTTCTGCTTTTTGAGGAGGGAAAAAAAGTGATTTTATATTAAATCAATTTATGGATAAAGTGTAGTCTTTTTTATTGATTACTTTAGATATATACATTTACTTGCACGTAAATAATCCTATTTTATTTATATACTAATAATATTTTTGATAAAATTATAAAAATACACTACATATGCACATCAATATAATCTGATGTATATTACATCCATATATAAGATAGAGAATGATATAAGTTACAGAATGAGACTTTTTACCATGTTGTAGTAGTGTAGAAGTGATGATCAGCAGAAGCACAAACACCTCCTATGCCAAGTATCATAACCATTCTACCCAATATTGTGACCCATGATGGATTTTCTAAATATCGTTCAATGTCTAAGGGAAGAAGTATTCTGGTTTGATTACCGTATTCACAAATAGTCTCGAGATTTAAACCACTGGTTTTGAGACGAGAAACTACAGTTTTTGAATGTGGGTCTCTTTATTTTATTTTATTTTTTCATTAAATCCACTGAGGTTCAACTCCAAAGTGCTAAAGATATTTACCGTACGTAAGCATCAGAGATTGTTACATACCAATACCAATTCAAATATAACTAGGATTTTCTCATATTACGTTGCTTGATTTACCAATACACATACAATTTCCTTTTAAAAATTATTTCCAAGCCTTTCCTTATATAGAGAGAGAGAGTCCTCCTATCCTATGGTATAATCAGATTTACTAACGTTTTATTTTAAATTTTTACATTCTTTTCTTTTTCTCTTCCATGCATTAAATTATTAAATTAAGCTTGAATAACAGTAAAAAAATTATCCTTCTAGGAGTTCGAGTTCGACTTTTTAACACGACAATGTATTCACAAGCCTATTAGAATATGTTCCATCTTATAGCCTATATCATTAGAGGAACACCTTGTGTCACATAAGATTTTCTCCACCACAGGGCGAATGAAAATTGTTTTAATTTTCCTGAAACAATAGAAAATTGCGAGATCTTAATAGTTCAAGTTTGCTTAGAAATCATTTTTTATTTCAGCAAAAGACCCTTAAAACTCATAAACTATTGCCTACGACCGCCTCATTTGCACCACCAAAAACAAGAGAATATAACAAGAAGCAACATTAGAGATAAACAAAAGCTTAAGATTATATTGTATTGTGTATACAACTCGTGTATCCGCATTTGCATAAAATATACATAACTTCATCATTCTCATGAAAAGAACTCGTCAAAAGAAATCAAATCCTATGATTTCCCACAAATATCTTTCGCCGAATGTGGGATCTACGTTCAAGGCAACCCCATGATAAAATAGGAGAGGAGATGTTCTAGAACTAATTAAGAACAAGACCAATTCAAAATGAGAATTCAAATCATGTTAACAATCCCTACCTGACCCATTGAACATTTTTATGATATCATATAAATTTATACAATAATTTAAATATACAATGGCAATGAACATACCTTTAAACTTCGATATCCAAATCAATCACTACCAAGTAAGTACGCACATCCTAAAAAGTACTTCAATCAACCTACAAAATCATGCAATATTATATTGTCCACCAATTATATCATGCCTTCCAAAATGTCGATTTTGAGCTTGAAAACCACCTATCATGTATCCCTCACGATCTCCTTCAACGCCAAGGCCAAAACGTTGGTCGGTGTTTACACGAAAGGGCTCTGATATACCAATAACATTATTTTGATGGAGTCCCAGTGTTAGAGAAACACCACTGCTACTACCACCTTCTACACTACTTGTGCCCACGCCAACATGCATGTGACTAGGCAAGTGGTTATAAGATACATTCATTTGTTCATGACTGTTTCCCATTGGAATATCGGGAATCTCAGTTGTGGTGTGCTTGATCAAAGAGGTATCTTGCACCCTATGGTGGGAAGAGGTGGACGGATTTTCAGATGCAAGTGAGGTTGAAGAAGGTATATAACTGCTTGAAACAGTCACATTTTGATCCTCGTGACTATGTGAAGTAGTAGTTCCTTTTTGTGTTTCAAGCATATGTATTTCCTCAACCATTGGTTTCCAAAGCCTTACTCTTGCATTGATAAACCAATTCGATACCTGCTCATGTAGAAACCAAAAAAAATTAATTTAACATTTCATTCAAAACACAATATTGCAAAAGACTAAAATTCATAGATCATTTTTATAAATAACACCTGGCTGCGGGTCAGACCAGTCTGCTTGGCCAACATCATTTTATCGGTATCAGTAGGATAACTGAAACAAAACAATAAAAAGGAATACCAAAGTTGTCATACTTTTTAACAAACTACTTGAAATAATTAGATACTGACTAATATAAAAGTGCAAACCATCATTTAACTACAAATTTTTATTTTACTACTTTCATTATCTTTTTGTTTCAATTCACTGTATTGAAATTTCTTTATATAAACAATTTTATCCAAAATTTGTTCAATTTGATTAAAATGTTTTAAGTCACCAATACAACACGTTGAACTATAAACATGTATAGTGGATTTTTACCTTCAGTTGTCCTGCACCTGGCTTAAATTTCTTTAACATATTTGATAACTTTTAACAAAATAATTCATTGCAAGATATTTCAATGATACAAATAATTAATTAAAACAAAATTATGAAAAGTAGTAAATTAAAAAAACTTCCCAAGCTAAATGAACGTTTACTCAATATAAAATTATATAAGCAAACTTTCCGGTGCCAGACACGATGATGACTTACGGGTGCAAGAAGTGTTCAAATAACCAAGCCCTTAGAACAGTAACAGCACGATCAGGAAGACCACGTTGAGGACGCCAAACAGGCTGGTG
The DNA here is from genome assembly GCA_033030585.1 of Hippophae rhamnoides. Lineage (NCBI taxonomy): Eukaryota > Viridiplantae > Streptophyta > Magnoliopsida > Rosales > Elaeagnaceae > Hippophae > Hippophae rhamnoides. The sequence continues at coordinate 40,650,143 of CM065429.1, read as the reverse complement.
GTGATCAAGCAATCCTGAGTTTTGAATTGGCCTTTGTCTATAAAGACCTCTATTGATGTTGCCGTACATAGAAGCATCTTCTTTTCCTTGACTATTTAAAGGAGAATTATGATCCTTGTTAGGAAACTGAAGCTGGTCAGTGATGGCATTCTTTAAGTTCCTAAAATGTTTAGTCATTGCTTTAACTGCCAAGTTTGCATATGGAGCTGCGTTGTTAAGACCAGCAACACACTCAAATGACGTTACCACCACTTGCATCTGCTGGTAGTATTGTTTGTACCTCATGTATACCTAGTCATCATAAATACCCAAAAATATAAAAAAAAATAAAAAGAAGGTAAAAATGCAACCACAAATGTGCATGTACATTTAAACTTCGACAATAGTATTTTTTTAAAAAAAATTATTGCATCAAGAAGAAGACTCGGAGCAATGAATAATTTCTAGAGAACATTGTTGGTGTCTGCTTAAAAATCCATGGTCCAAAACCATCAAACTTTAACAGATAAATGGAAATTGCACTCAGATCAATTAGAGCTCACCAGGTGGCAAAAATTAAATGTTGAAAATTAAATATTGAAATTTAAGTGCAACATGTCAAGTAGTGATAAGTGATGGTGAAAATTTGAATGAAGTTGGCATTTCTTCTTGTCCTTAGTATAGAGTAATCGCACTTTCTAGGATTACATATTTTTAAAAAAAAATAATAATTTGAAATAGATTCTTTCATATATGTCACAATTAACACGTACTATTCAAAGAAGTTGGTGACTTCATCGCCAATAAGAACTCATTCTATGTCTGTCAGATACTTTAATATATAGCACTAATCTCACTGCATATATTCCTCTCTATCTCACCTTTCCAAAAAGACGATTTTGCAATAACTATTGACATTTATACCCCTTTAACAATTAAGAATCAATTACTCTACTACTCCCACCAATACTATCAACTTAGTTTAGGAAGCATAAAACAAACGCAAGCCGACGAAGCTATACTATAAAAACAAACTTCAAATGTGATGAAAGAAAACTTCAAAATTCAATATTTAGTTCCATGCAACTTAAGTTAACATTAATGAATTATTAATTAAATAAACCAATGATATTGTTAAAATTATTTTGAAATTACCATAACAAAAATGCATAAAATGTCTACTAAATAACTATAATTAATTATATTTTAATATTATTATTGTTAAATAAATTTATCATTAATTAATAAAATTTTAATACTTTTAAGACATGGAAAATAAAGAAACACTCAAATAATATCATTTGTTAAGTAAAACATATAATAATTAGAAAAAGGAGCTCGAACAGTGAAAAAATATGGATTTCATAAAGATCCCAGTCCCCCCAAAAAAAAAAGATCGAAACAGTCAAACACATCGAACAACTAAAAAAGAGAATTAAAATTTATAATCCAATAGCTTGATCTCCGTAAATAATTTGATGAAATGCAAATGAAAAGAAACGCTTGATCTCCAAATATAACTTCATGAAATACAAATGAAAAAGGAAATTTTGAGGTGTTATTCACGGATTACAATGTTTACTCTTTTTATAACAACCTTTATATAAAAGAAATAGTCTCATTAACTTAGAATATCTCATCATCATTACTTCAAGATGATTAGGAAGAATGAATAATTTCTCGAACAACATTAAATATATATTAATAAAATTCTATAACAATCAAGAGTTGTGCCAAATCAAGTAGAATCGGTGCTGGTGCTGTTGCTGGTGCTGTTGCTGTTGCTAGTGCTAGATAGAATTACTGAAACAGTAATGATATGAAATAAAATTATACAAAGAAGAAGAATCCATAAACAGTTACCTCATCAAGCATAGAGATGAGCCTGGAGTTGTTTTGCCGACCCTCACTCCCATCCATAACACCAAGCTGATCATCAATGATTCCGCTTGCTTTCCAGTTCTCGATCGAAACATCCAATAAAGACGAATCGGCAGTTATTTTCTCAGCGTAAATTTCACGACGACCGACCTCGCATAATTCTTGAAGCAACATGTGGGCAGGTTTCAAGAATCTAGAATCTTTAAGAATGGAAGCGTAACCAGTAAATGGGCCAAAAGGACCTGAACACCTCGAAATCGATCCACCAAATCCCGACGGACTATAATTAATCGAACAAGATCCATATCTTGGCAGATTAAGCTCTATTGGAATATTATTATAATTATGATTAGACATAGATGAGAGAGATAGAGATAAGGGTTCTGGTTTAAACGACATCACTTCATGACTACTAGTACCACTATAGTTTTGCACACCATGTGTTTGATAAAAAAAATCTTCAGCAGAAGTGGGATTTAAAGTTAAACAAGAGCGTGGATCCAAGTAAGAGTTACGAAAACTAGTTGAGGAAGAAGAGTTATCATTAACAATATCACCAACAAAACCCATTAAATTGAAATGATCAGTCTCTAATTTAAAACCACAAGTTGAAGGTGGGTATTGTTTGCTCTGATGTTGAAATTCAAGTAAATCAGAGGAGATGAGAGAGTTGGGATCGTACAAACCTGCACAACTATGAAGATTAGCTACTGTTTCTACACAACGAGGACTTTGGGTTATAACTCTTAGCTTATCTCTTCTGCTTTGTTGTGGGACATGGTAAGAAGATTCAAAATCAAAACTATCAGCCATAAAACCCAAATAATTGTAAAGTCAAATTCTTACCTAAAAAAGAAGAAGAAATTAAAGAGTTATGAAGCCCCGCCCCCTTTGTTGTTGAATGGAACGAGAAGAAGAAGAAGAAAAAAGAAGAAGATGATGATGATAATAATAATAATAATAATAATAATAATAATAATAATAATTGAGTAAAGAAAAAACTGATAAGATAACAACAGTGAAAGAGACGGGTTTTTAAGTTACAGTGACTAGCAGCAGCTATGAAATGAAAGGCTATTATTAATTATGATTTTTATTTTTTATTTTTTTAAATTTTTAGCTTCTCATCTGTAAGTATGTATATACGTGAGTCGGTTGATTGAGAATTTGGGTATGTGCTTCTTCGACAAGTTAGTTAGTTCGTTAGTTTATGTGATACTAATAATACCGAGTAAAATACATTAAAAAAAAAAAAATTGCTACGGTTGGAGAGCCTGACTCCCTCCATACAGAGATTCTGAAGAGCATAGGGTTACGCCTTACTAGAAACCGGACTTTTACTGGCTATGTCCGGTTATTTTTCATCTAACGTAACAATGGTGGCAGATATTTCTGACAAGTCTTTGGTTATTTTTGTCGTTTTCTTAATTTTGGTTCTGTTTTTCCTTTTAAATAAAATTACTTTTATAGGATTTCTATTTTGAAAATTTTTCTTTTGATTGTTCCACTAATTAAAATGGGTCGCGGTCACATCCTTCTCGTTTTAATTTTATTTTTATTGTCTCTCAAAAAAATATTATTCTAATTTTCAACAAAATTTAAACTTAGTATATGCATGCTTAAAATATCAAAATATTTTTGAATTTATATTAAACATCTTAATTATATAATTTTTATATAATTATATATTCAATTATAAAATAATATAGAATAAAAATTATATTATTATGTAAAAATTTAATATTAATAATAATTACGTGTTTATAAAATTATGTATTCTTAATTTTTATTTTTTAAAAATTAAAAATAATTTTATTTTATTTTTATAATATAAAAATAATTTTATTTTCTTTTTATAATATAAAAATAAATTAAATATTAATTAAAATAAATTTTTATAATAAAATTATATTGATATTTAAAAAAACTATATAAAATAAATCAAATATTATTTTAAATATAAATTATTTATAATTAATTTTATCTGACTTTATTATATAAATTATTACTAAATATCATACAAAATAATTATAATATCATTTAATACATTTTAACCTAATATATTATAATTAACATCTCTAATATGATGTACCACAAATATATGTTAAGGTGTAATTGTTATACAATATTAAAAATCATATATGTATAATTTAAATTATATCCCATATTTTACTTAATTCATATAATTTTAAGATCAAAATTATGTATCTTAATTTTTTATTTTAAATTTAAAATATATTTTATTTTTATAATAAAATTATTTTAATAAGTAAAAAATTATATATAAATTAATTTATTTAAATATTTTTTTATTAAAATATTTATTATTAATTTTATTGGATTATAATATATAAATTATCATTAAATATTATTAAAAATAATTATAATTTAATTTAATATAATTATATAAAAATTATTTAATACGATGTATTGAATATTTAACGATGGATCAAAATTGTACTACGAGTAACAAAACTAGCTCTTCTTTGTTTTACTTTAAGTATTTTTATTTTAAATTTTTTTACGTGATTCACTTAATTATGTGTTTTACTTTAATATTTTTAAAAATATATATATTTTTTAATAAATAAAATAAAAAGTATAAAGTATAAAATTAACCAAAAATTATTTTTGTTCATGAGTGTCGACGACTAACAACATAGCAGTGTTGGTATATATTTGTATGGTTTGGTTAAAAAATAAAATACTTGACAATAAAAAAGATTAATTATAATACTACTTTTTTTTACTTATTAATTTTAAAAATTATTAAAAATATTTTCAACAAATTTAAATGGTGTACAAGAAATATATTAAAGATAAATAATATTTTTAATAATTTTTAAAATTAATAATAAATATTATGTAAAAGTAATAAAAAAATATTTTTTAAAAAAATTATACTTGCAAATTGTTATATGATTAAAAAAATAAGAATATTAGTAAATATTACAAAGATCGTTATTCTTTGGAAAAATTGACAAGCAAAAAAGAAATAGTGAGGGACGATGACGCACGTGAGAACAAAGTGATGAATGAAAGGTCTGAGTTTGGCATACTCAACACTCATCCGCCAAAATTCCCTTCTTCCTATTCGTATTTTTTGCTACTCGCTTTACGAGGTTTTTCCTTTTATTTATTATTCCTATTTAAAGTGATTTTAAAAAAACTTATATTATAAATAATATAATATAATATTATTTATAATTATAATAAACTAACTATCTATTACAAATTAAACATTATTATTTAATCATAATTATAATATATAAAAATATTCGTTACTCTTAACTTTGTAATGACTTACATCTTGGATTTTTTTTTGTTTTTTACTCTAAATATATTATTTTCAAAAAACAAATTTATTATTTAAAAGATAACTTACGATTTTTAAGTAATTTAAATTATAATTAATATTTTAAATAATATATTATAATTGTATTAATAAAAATGTATTATAATTGTAATTTATAATGAAAAATCGTAATCCTTGATTCATGGTTACATTATTTATTATTTATGGAGTTTACTCTTAATATGAGATAAAAAAATTAAATTTTTTTTTTAGAGTTTTAAATTTATTTACTATTAGAATCCAAAAAAAACTTTTACTTAAAATTCTTTTTTGTGTGTATCATTAGAGTCATGTATAAAAACTTTATGAATTATCCTAAAGACTTTTCAAATACAAATAATTAAATCATATGCTTCTATAAGGTATCATAGAAAATAATAAACTTAGTAATATTAAAAAACTTTTTCTCTTATTTCCAATTTTTAGTAATAGTTTTTTCTTACGTTTATAAATTGAAGTTCTCTTATTTGTAAGATAGAAAAATATCCTTAAGTTATTCCAACTCTACAGTTTTTAAAGTATCCGCCTAAAAATACATAACATAATTACGATTGTCATATTCTATATTTGTTAGAGTGTTAACCTAGATAATAGTTTCCTTGTGCGTATTTCATAATACAAATACGAGGGCCTCTTGCCAAAGAATAAGTCTGGCTAATCAAAACTTTGCTAGTATTTTTCTTATATTCTAAGTACTTCCATATTATCATTGCTTAGGAAGCTAAGTAGTAATGTGCTTATAAGGGGTGATCACTCCCTAAATAGAATGACAAGTTTAGAGTTTATTCTTAAATGTAAAGCCACAAGGTCCCACTGAACTATCAAGTCATGATCATGGATCTATTGAACTTGCAGTTATGAACCAAATTGGACATTCTCATGCCAAGTGGAATGGGTCACATCCCTCTGTAAGCGGACGGATTAACGGTTCTATATGACCTCTATAACCCATCATAATAGAGATCGAAGTGCTAACCAAGTTAATGTTTATATATATTCTCAAGATTTTACAAATATTCTTAAGATATCCTCAAGATTATACAAATATTCTAAATATCTTACACAAATGATAGATTTAGAAAATCAAGTTAAGTGCAAGAATTAATTTTGGAAGCAATTTTTGTTTTAGTTAATTGTGAGTCTTTTATGTTTTATTTATCACAAGTCTTTTTAGTCTTTTATTTTTTAAGGATGGATTAGGCTCAATCCAAAACTAAATAGACTCATTTCACTTAGGGTTTTATCTTTAAGGATTTCTTGCTTATAAAAAAGAGCATCTATGTAATTTGGAGGCATACCTTATTTCATTAATAAAAATTTATTCCATAAAGCTTCTTGCTTTACTTTCTTGTGTTCTTGATTGAATGCTTGAATTCGAGTGATCATCCTTTATGACGTCTCAAGGTTATGGTTTTAAATATTTTTTTTCCTTAGGGTTCTAATCCGATTATACCAAAAGTTATGGTTTTAGGAACTTTGTTTCCTTAGGGTTGTAATCCAATCATCTTAAACATATTTCTAGTAAATCAATGGTTCCTATTGCTTTAAGTTTGTAGATTCCTAGGGATGTTCACCAAAATGGTCTGCATCATTTGGTATCAAAGCTTTAGTTGTTGGATACAGATTATCTATCAATATATATCGTTGTTTCGGTTCTTGATTCTAAAAACAAACTGTCCTTTCATAGTTCTTGCGTTTTCTTTCAATTTGGTTTTCGTTGTTTTTATTTTTGGATTTCGTTTTGTAGTTCTCTTTGAATTCTTCCTATCTTTTTCATTTTCTTTATTTATATGTTCAATACATCTTTGTTATTGAAAAAAAAGAGTTTGCTACTGTCCATAGTTTTGAGAGAAATTTTTTTGATAAATCATAATTGTAAATTTAAACTCCCATAACTTTTTATTCAAGTATTTAAACGTTTATTATAGTATATCAAATCAAAGTTCTGCTTCATTCCTATTAAAGGCATTAGGATTTTCCTACGTTCTTTGCTTTTTTTCCACCACAAATTTCATCTTTTACACCACTTATCAACAGTTTAAAGTTTATTGCGCCTTTTTTTTACAATGATTTTGATTTTTGTTCATTAGGGTTGCAAAATTGTTTGGTGTATTTTCTATTCCCAGTAGTAGCAGTAATAAAAAAAGAAAAAAAAGAGAGAACAAAGTAGCAGATTGTTCAAGACTTAAATTCTTGTTTTCTTATATGAATTTCTTGTTCTTGTTGAATTTCATTTATCTTTGTTTTGTTCTAGTTTTCTTTTATTTTGGTTAAGCAAGATAAAAAAAAGATCTTAAAAAGATTTCTAGCTCAAGATTATTTCTGTCGTATTTTAACTTTCCTAAATTGATTATTTACTTCTTTCCATCTTCCCTTTAATTTCCTTTCTTCTTATTTTCTTTATATTCTTGTATTCTTTCTTGGTTCTTTAAAGTATTCTTTGGACTTTTGTTCTGTCAACTAAGTTTTTAAAATTCTGATGTTTTGTGATTATCACTAACAAACCGATTACTTCTTAAGATTAGTTGAATTCTTTAATTTTGTTAAGAATATAAAAGAGGGTTCTTTGAGTGGTAAAAGGAAAGAGAGATAAAAAAGAAGCAAAAATAGTGTGAAACACGAGTGATAACAATTTGATTTGAGAGCAAACACATGAAAGAGTATGTGAAGAAAAACATTTTTTATCTCATTTTATTATACAAGTTGAAAGCATGAGTAAGAAAGATGAAACATGGCACATGTGTGTCCCTTTTTGTTTAACTAAGATTCAAGGATCAATCTTTTCGAAGAAGAGGGGAATAATTGAGATAATGTGCTAATTAAATTGATGTTTACAAATATTCTTAAGATCCTCAAGATTATACAAATATTCTAAAGATCCTATGCAAGAGATAGATTTAGAAGATCAAGTTGGGTACAAGGATTAAGTTTAGAAACAATTTTGGTTCTATTTAATTGTGAGTCTTTTATGTTTTATTTATCATAAGTGTTTTTAGTATTTTATTTTTTAAGGATGTATTAAGTCCAATCCACAATTAAATAAGCCTATTAGATAAATTTCGTGTAAGTTTTTTTCTTCTAAGGTTTCTTAGTTATAAAAAATATCAACTGTATAATTTGAAGGTAGACCTTATATCATTGATAAAAAGTTTATTTAAAAAGCTTTTTGCTTTGACTTCTTGTGTTATTGATTGAATACTTGAATTCAACTTATTAAAATGAGTTATAATCATTTGTTGTCCTACGGTTAAGGTTCTAAAGAATTTTTTATTTTATAAAAAAATAAAAATAAGTCTTTAAATATAAATTTTTAAATTATTATTACTATAATTAAATAATTTACAGAAATAATCTTAAAATAAATAAATAATTATTTTATTAATAAATATATATAATAATAATTATTTGATAAGCAATAAAATCCAAATACAATTTAAATATGACTAATTTATTAAGATATTGATAAAAGTTAACCATTTAATGAATAATCGATTAACTCATTTATGAGTAAATTATATTTTTATTGAAATTATAATTTTTATATCGAAATTATATCATATCTCATATTAATTAAAAAATGAATAGTCAATCAATATAAAGTATTTCTAAGTAAAAAGTATTAATTAAATTTAATCAAAATATCTCTATTATTCCTATAAGATTAACCTTTTAAATAATAAAAATATTCATTGAATAAGTTCAATCAATATATGAAATTATTTAATTAATATTTTTACTATCTAAGAAATTAATGTTACATAAATAATAGACATGACTTGATTGAATTTAATAAATATTTTTTACTTAAAATAATTTAAATTACATAGCTATTATATGGATATTTATTAACTATATAAATTAACATTTTTAATATAGTAAAAATAATTTCATTAAACAGAATAATTATTTATAAAAATATATGTATTATATAGATATTTTAATATTTATTTGTGAAAAAATAAAAATATATTTATATAACAAAAAGGTAAAAAAAATAAAAAAAGACGGTGGTTGACCAAATCATACCAGACTTTTATATTTAAACATGTGTATTTTTTACTCTAATAAATAAATAATCCTAAACCTTAAACCACTCTAAATCTTATAACTTAAAACTTCATACTCCAAAATCTTAAACTCCAAACCCCAAACCCTAAATCCTATTTAGAAAAATAATAATTTTAATAATATATTTTATTTTTAAGTAATAATTATTTTAAAAAATAATGATTTTAATAATATATTTTATATAACGAAAAAATAATAATTAAATGATATTATTTAAAAGTTACTGAATATAGAGTTATTAATGTAATATTCATTATTTTTCATTATATTTCAATTTTAAACTAAATACTATAATATTAATTCCTACTTTAATTAAAATGAACCAAATTTCTCCTTAGTGCAACTCTACTTCATATATTATATTATACTATGGATTCGGATTTTATTTTTTGCCAAATATATATTTTTACATAAAAAAAACATATACACTCTATTTTTAAATATACATTAAATATATATGTATGATTTAAAATTAAAACTATATTTATTAATAAAATTATAACCTACTCTTACAAATGAATTAATTAATAAAATTTATATAATTTTTAGTAATATTAACTAAAACATAATAAGACAATATTATGGATTAAAAATAAATAACACACTATTACCACGCCTTGAGGATTTATCTATTCCTCTATATTTTCTAGTGAGATGAATTCTCTTTTAACGAAATGCCGATGTGGATGGAGCAAAAATCAGGTTTCCTTACTACTTATATTTTTTAGAATTGAGTCCTTCATAATCTAAAGTTTGGGTAATAAAAAAGGGGAAAAACTATATTATACTTCCGTGTTAGGTTTAAAGAGAAAGCAAAAGTGACTAAAAAGAGATTCTAAAGCATATTAGAGTTAAGTGATTAAAGTTACTAGTTTATGCATGTCAACCTGATTATGATTACTCGTAATAATCACCTTTTAAAAAACAACGCAGCAACTTAATTGAGACTTACTTAGAACATCTCCTACTCACTAATACAAAAGTCACATTTTTTTTAGCTCTACCTTATGTTAATAAATAATAAATATTTTCAAAATATTCAATTAATAAGTTTTAAAGTTTGGTAGAACCTCTTTATCATTTATCTATTTAATTATGTCTAAATTATACAAAAATCATTTTCTAACATTTATTAATATTTAAAAAAGAAAAACATTGTATAATTAATATTGTCACGTTATATGAAATGCATCAAATATAACCAAATATTGTTTATCATGCTAATTTTTATACAAATAATAAAGAATTTCATTAATGATAGAAATAGCATGCAATAAAAATTAATCTTCAATATTTCAAGCATAAAAAATAAACATAATGAAAATTAAAACTAATGAGTAAGATGATATTAAAAAAATATGTGATATAATATTTTTGAACCTTTATTGTTAGTTCTATATTACAATTTACATTAATATTTAATCTTATTAATCGATGAAATTACATAATTTTAAAAAAATTACCTATTTGATGTCATTTATCGGGTTATTTTAATGTTAAAATTTAGACTATTTATGGATAAATTTAATAGGATGCGGCCTTTTGGGTTGCTATGCCTATCAGGCAATTAAGGTTTGTCTTTAAAATGGTCAAACGACAAGAGTGCCAATTTGATTATCATAGCCCAAATATATTTTTTACTAAAACTATATATGCTAACCAACTAAGCGACTCATCAAGCAGTTCATAAATAGGCTTCTTGCCACTAGCGAGTTTTGATATATATCAGTAAATCTCAAAACACACTTATATTAATAAGCATTTCATAACAAGTTAGTGTATAAATATAATTAATATTCACTATTAAAATATTTATATATGATTTCGAAAATTGAACCTCTATTGTTTAAAAAATTAAAATTATAAGATTTTAACCTCGATTATTTAAAAATTGAAGTCATAAACACTCTATAACCTCGGTTATCTAAAAATTGAAACTATAAACATATCTTATCAATTTTTTCTCTTTTATACAAAACACTAAATTTTTATATTATATTTTTTTTTTCTTTTTCTTTCTCTGTTTTTTTCTTTTTTCTTTTTTATTTTTCCAACTTTTTCCTCTCTTTTTTTTCTTATTCCTAACTTTTCCCTCCTTTTTTTTATTTTTTCCTTTTCCCACCTTTTCCATCTCTCTCTTATTTTTTTACTTTTTCCTTTCCTCTTTTCTTTTCCCGTCAATTACGCAAGCTTTTTCCCGATCGCTACGTGAGCATTTCCACAGCACTAACTACGCGATCTGTAACTTTTTCCTTTTTTCCTCTTTTCTTTCTCTTACCATGCCTTGTTGGACATCTCCACTCACTGGCCATTCACTCGGGTAGCTGGTTTCTTAGCTCAAATTTTATTTTGATTTAAGCTTGTCATTATTTTCAATTTTCAATTTAGGATTTATCATTTTTTTTCTCTTTTACTTTCAAATACTGGTTGAAATTGTATGTCGATATTGAAAAATGACTTGATTTAAGATATTGTTGTTGAATATTGAGTTTCTTATAAATATTGAGTTAGTGGTAGTAGAACGAAATTTACATCTAAAAGATAAACATTTAGGTTTTGATTATGATGCAGAGCCAACTAAACATCCTATTTTTGAGGTGAAAATTCTTAAGCTATTTTCTACTTTTTCCTTCAAGTTGATTCTTTTTTTAACTGTTTTATGTGATTAGTTTCTAAGCATAATTATGACTAAATATTCAAATTAAACTTTTTGTAAATCTATCTTGTCTTGTTTGTTTGTCATTGATGAATTAATTTTATATGTTGTTAGCATGCATTAAAGTGATTGGTAATTGGTATTTGAGGTGGCTAATTTAGATAAGAAAGAAAATGATGTGTTGCTTCGAATTGAGTGAATCCAAAATGATTTAATAGTGTGGACGACTGTGATGTTTAAGAAAGTTTCAGGTTTGTGTTATGACCTCAATGCTCAAACAATGGCAAGTGATTTGGAAGACATTCCAAGGTAATAATATCTGAGTGTATATGCTAGGTTTTGCCTTACATATCGTTACTATGTTTTGGTCATAATGCAATGAAGTTTCTTGAATGTTTGTTTGGTAATTGCTTGACATTTTTGCATGTTGTTACTTATAGTTTTCTCTTGAATTTCTTGTTTTCTTGATGCTTTGCTTTGTGAAATTTATATTGGTTTAGTAAGTTTGTAATATATATTATTTTTTAGCAAAATCTCTTAGTTGGCTTTTTGTTCTTCCTAAATTGAATCAAATACTCCCTTAAAGCCTTTTGAGCTTGGATCATGTTACATATCAAATGTTTTGTTTCTAAAATTGAATCCAAAAAGCATTTTATCAATTTGGTTATCAATCTCTTGAGTTTACTTTATAACAGTTTTTTTAATTAGAAGTTGCAGTCCTATTTCTTTAGTATAATATTTTAGTGCCAATCAAAAATTGCACCGAGTACCAACATTATCACGTCATCACGATAGAACCAACACCAACAAGTTATGTTACATGTCTTTCTACTACACAGTCTTAGTATATTCAAGTTTTTTATTTGTATTTTATATTTTAGAACATTTTAATTAACTTAATTAGAGTAAGTCTTTATTATGTTTAGTGCACATAAAAGCACTCAAATATTATTTCATTTTTAATTTTAATATAATGACTTTTAATTTTCTTAATTTATTTTAATTTCTATTAAAAAATGAGGTTAAATGGTATATTTATAACCTAAATTTTTTATAAAACCAAGTCATAAGGTATGTCATTGACTTCGGTTATTCAAAGACCGAGGCTATTAAAATACTATATGGCCTCGGTTTTGATAATCCTTGTGTCTTAAAACCAAGATTATAGGTAATAGTTTATGATATTTCTCGCTTAGATATCGGTTCTTATAATTAAAGTTATATATCAATGATCACAATTAAAAACCAATGTTATATATCAATATTATTATAGTGATTATAAGTAATTATTGATTAAAATTAATAGTATTTATTTTTAATATTTAATTAAATAATATATTAATTATGATAATAATATAATTTATAATAAATAGGGTATTTATTTGTTTATATTATGTAGCAGAAAAATCAAGCTCTCGCTAAAGTCAAATAAAGCTGAGACACTTGATTATGTTGTTTTAACGAAGGTAATAAATTTAGAGTTTTTAGTCTCATCAAATAATATTTTCAGTCTTGGTAATTATGAGTTCATGACTATGACTTGTGAGATTTTCTCAAGATCAATCGAAGTGCTTTTATAGGGTGAAGGAGGCTTAGTGAGATTAGATAATGTTTTTTTTTTCAATTTTAAAAAGGATAAGACTTAACAAATTGAATTTTCATGCAATTCTAAAAGAAATTAAATTAATTAATTAATTAAATTAAAAATAATGGAGATGAGGAAGAGAAAGAGAAAGTTAAATTCCTATAATCAATCTACGTTCGCACGTAACTAATCTAGTTAATGTAATAATAAAAATAATATATTTAAAACTATACAAATAGTATTTTTAATATCTAACTCTGTATATATTTGATCAGTAACTCAAAAAATTTTAATATATCATTTCATTTCAATTACATATATTTTTCAATTTTTCTAAACTCTTTAAGGTATAAGTTAACAATTTAAACAAATCTGTGTAATGTATTTTAATTAAACAACTGAAATAATGATAAACTTTGGTTTGAAATTTCAATGATTGTGTGTGTGGGGGGGAGGGGGATATATCAAAAATATTTTGAAGATTTGTATTTTTTTAACAAAAAAAACAACGGTTATTTAATAATATTTTAATAATATCTTTAAAATCAATTAAATTAAAATTAATAAATATTTTATTTATTTGTCTCAAATCACTAATAACAAATCACTTAATTTTTCATTTTATTTAAAATGATTTATGCCTCAATTTTCATTAAATTTATTGATATATCACTTAAAATGTAATGATAAAAATAATATAATATTTTAAATTTCTACTATGTGTTAGTTATTTAAAAATTAATAATAATTTAAAACCTGATAGCAAATAAACAGTAAGATAAAGTTATATTGGTGATATATGTATAAAGTAAAATTTTCGAATTGGAGATTTAAAAATATAAATATTAGAAATCTATGAAAAAATATTATGAAAGTCATATTTTACATGTGTGAGTTGTTATTGTTATAAAAGTATTTTATTAATATTAAAATGTAACTAATAATAATAATAATAATAATAATATATTTTTTTATATAATTATTAAAAATTACTGTGATAATTTAATGGATACTTAAATTATAAAGAGTTAATAGATTAATTAAGTAATAAAAAAGTTAAAAAAAAATAAAGTGTAAATGGTTAGCGTTTATGACAAATCAGTTCAACTTTATTTTTTATCGGAATATTTTTTTATTTCATTAGTTATTGATTTTATAAGTAATTATTAAATAAAATAATATAATTAATTTTTATTAATTTATAAATATTTAACATATTAATTACTTTATAAAATAATTGTAGTTAGCATAAAACATCATTTTAATTCATAAAAATAAAATAAATAATAATATATTGTAAGTTATATTAAAAATGTATTGAGACATTAAAATAATTATAAAATTATTTATTAATAATAATATTATATTAAAATTGACAATAATTTTATAATAAAATTATTTTAAATAAATAAAGGGATAAATAATTTAAATTATTATTATTATAAAAATAATTTATTAAAAACATATATTCTATAGATAGACTAATATGCATTATTTATCGATAATGTTTTTTTTTTTTTTTTGAAAAAGATCATTACCACTGACTTGACTGACTAAAGGTAGCAGTAAGCATGTAACCTGTAAGAAGATAGGCCCAGCATTCTTATGGAGTTGAGACTCAGGTGACATCGTCATGCTAGCGCTCCCAATCAGACTTTTAATTATTACCTCTCTTTTCAAAATCTTTTGTTTCATTAAACACTTGTAGTTTTGTAGCAAATACGACTTAAGAGATAGAGAGAAGACATAATTAACACAACTTTTTACTCTAATTAATAAAATACAATATATTGAGACATTAAAATAAAAATTTTATTATATTTTAAAATTTACATTATATAACGTGAAACCAAAAAAAAAAAATATAATAACTTTACCTATTTAATGATAATAGATTTAATAGGATGAATATTATTATCTCAAATTTAATATAATATTATTCATCATTTTATTACTATTCAAGTTATAAATTAAAAAATTGGTCGGTATTATTTGACAAAATAATATACGAAATTATATAATATTCGTTAAAAATAACCAAATATATGTTTGTAATTTAAGAAGAATTTTATATATTATTAAAATATAATAGGTTATTAAAAAATAAAAAATTAAGTATATTTTAAGACAAATTATTAAAAGAAATTAGGAAAAAAAATATTAAAGACCAAGAACAGTGAGTAAGAGGACAGAAATCAGAGAGCGCGCGGGTTTGGCGTGAAGCCAAGGAAGGCAGATCCAGAAATCAGAGACTACTCATCAGCCATCACAGGCTTTTAATTTTAAAAGTGCTTTTCAGTTGTTTTTTTTTTAAATTAATTTATTATTATTATTATTATTATTATTATTATTATATAAAATTGAATTAACAAATAATTATGTCAAACTGAGTGTGAACTACAGAAGCCCTGACTTTACAATCCGTACAAAGTTAGTCTACTGCTCGATCGTGACTAAATACTGCCCACTATCCACTCAACTGTCCTCCCAAGTCCTTCTCCGACAAATTATTGATTATTTTTAATGTATGTAATAATTTGAATTATCACTAACTCCTCAAACTTAATTTAAAAATTAATCCATCAAAATTGTGATTCGAAATATTCTATCTCACTCAAACTATCAATTTATTTTATTTTATTAACAACTTACCAATTTATTTAATAATCTTTTAAATTAAAATAATATTTTTTTTCCTAAAATATAATTTCTTAACTTTTTTTTTTAACCAAAACAATAATTTTTTAAATAATTAAATCATTTTATTTATCATTTAAAATTAATATCATAAACATCTAAATACAAATTTAATAAAAATAATAAGTTAAATCTATTTAAAATAAGAATATAAAAAATTAAATAAATCAATTTATTAAAAATATTATATAAACTATTCATAATTAACAACTTCAAATAAAAATGAAATTTATTCAAATTATTTAAAAATTATATGAGTTAAAATGAATTATAATTTTATTAAAACGATTTATGAGAAACAACTCAATTGTAATAATAATTTAATATTTTAAGTGAATAAAATTTTAATTTAATATAATTATCTTATAAAATAAAATAAAAATATAATTAATAAAGAGTATTATATTTTATTTATTTATTTCGACCTAAAATTTAAATATGTTTATTTTAATTTTAATTAAAAATATTAAAATCTAATTATATTATATCATATAATATAATATTTTTAAGAAAATAATTTATTATTTTATACTTAATATATTATATTTTAGATTCACTTGCATATGTCAAAATTATATTTTGATCGTGAGGGGAAAAAAATAAAGAAAGAAAAAGGAAGAGTATAATTGGCTATTTCACTAAGTTGAATCGGTATTGTAATTTTCAAAAACTTATAATTAAATATATATTTTAAAATAAATTTAAATATCTTATAAATTATATTTTTTAATATGTGCTGTCACCTTATATGTTTTAATTGGATTATTTCAAAAATGATATCTCTTAATAAGGTTATTTATATTCATAAAATATCCTCACATATTTTAATTATATAAATATTATGATATTTTATTTTTATATAAAATTTTAATTAAATTAAAATATTATATTTATTTAAATAAATAATTTATATATTTTAAAAAATTATAATACTTGTATAGCCATTTTTCCGTTTCACCAAAGTTTAGAAGAAAATTGATTTTTCTATTCTGTTTCAAGCTACTGGCTATTTAAATCACTTATATTTTCAACTAACAAAAATTCATAATTTCGGTTTGTAAATATAATTCTTTTAACATTTAACAATTTAATTTTTATTGGGTATGATAACAAAATCGACTTGAATAAGATCATAAAAATTGTCTTGTTTATATTAGATGGTTACACACAATGTGAGAATTGAATTTAAACATATATATACTTTCTATGATTAAATTAGTGTATATTTTTTTTTACCATAATTTCCAATTAAATATGATAAGACTTTAAAGATCGGTAGTTAGTATATAGGATATGATTTGAGTTTAATGGGGCTAAATGTTTTCCCCTTTGATGTATGATTATTGTGTTGACTATTCACTCACCATTAGTTTGGATTAATTAGGTTATATGTGTTGCTTATATTGATTTAATTTCACCTTAAAATTTATCTTTTTTATACCAACACAATTTAAATTAAATCCTAATTTTGATACCATTAATTTCACATGAAATTTTAACTCAAAAAAATAAAAATATTTCATTCAAATTATATATCATATGTTTTTTTTTAATAAGAGAATCGTTTGCATGCTTATAACCTATTCATTATGGGTCTTCCACCCATTGAAATGATTTGAGTCTTAGGGGGTTGAGAAACTGCTGGAAGAGCTTGAATTGAAGAAAAGAAGAATTATGAATTGTTGAACACGTGAAAAAGAGAGATTTTGAGGATGGGCTTGGATTGAGAGAGACATTTGGAATTGAATGAAGGCAAGAAATCTCAATATATTTTTTTCCCGAAAATAGTTTTATTTTAAAAAAATTGAAAAATTTATTATAAAATTATTTAATAAAAAAATTAAAAGATTAATATTTTATAACTTCAATTAAATAATATTTAAGTAAGGACAATATTTATTATATCTTAATTAATGATCTAATTAATACGTTGTTATTCATTTAAGATTTATGTATAAAAATAAAAATAGATATAATTTTAATTAAATATTATTATCAACAACTAATCAAAGATTGATGTAATATATTATATATGAAATAGAGTTTGATATAAAATGTTATATATAGAAATATAAATACATATAACATGTTATATATAAAAATATAAATAAATATAATAGATTACATATAATATATTGTTAAAACTAACTGATTATATACAAAATATGTATATATGTAATATTTTACGTTCATAGGTTGTTAAAAATATGATAATGATGGTTATCGGAGATATTATATGATTTAATTTAAATTTTATTTTATTTAATTATGTTATACATTTATATGATTAAAAAAATTGATAAAAAAGATTTTATATTATGTAATTATTCCACCATGATTACTTGCGAATTGTAACAAAAGTCTAGACAGTATATCTATAGACATCCACTAAAAAGCGTATCAGATTGCGCCATGTACAGTTGAACTTACCTCAACGTGACCCAATTTAAAATTATCAAAAATTAATTTATAATTTATAATTTTATACTAAAAAATATTAAATATTCTTATAACATAATTAAATAAAATAAAAATAAATTTGTATTCCATAGACAAACTACTAGAGTTCTTAAGATCGTCATTTACAACTCATCAATTATGATATCTTACATCTATATCTATCTTTATATATAACATATTATATCTATTATAATTTAAATGGGTACGATGCATCAAATAAAAAATGTTCTATCCATATATATTTTTATGTATAATTTATTACATCTATCATATTTTTAACTACTAATTTAATGTAATATGTTATTTTTATCTCTACTATTGTATATATGTATCTTCAATAAGTCACCAATGATTAGTTTGTTGTTACAGTCGAAAATATGGTTAGGTTTTATATTAATTTTATTTTATTAAAGTTATGAAATGAGTATTTTTTGATTTTTTATTATAAAATTATGAATTTTACAATAATTTATATTTTAATTAAAAATATTAATTAATTAATTAAAAATAAAATTATTTAAACTAAAAATTGAGATCTGCCCAAGTAAGTTCTCATCTAAAAAAAATTTGATTGTGATGAAGCACACTTGTAAAGCCCAACGGCTGGTAGGCCCGGCCCATTTTATCCCAATTTTTAACATGTTTAATATCACGAAGTGTAGAGTAGGATGGAAAGACAAATTTTTATATAATTATGTTTGAATTGAATTATAAAATTTACATCTAATATTGCTCACAAAAATTTATTGTTCGTGTAGGATTTTTTACCCAAGATTAACGATCTGAAATAGTTATTAAAAAATACTCAAAAGAATTGATTTTTAAATTTCTTAATAAATTATAATTATTAATTAATATATAATTTAATTAAATAAATATAATTAATTGTAGATACGTATGCATACAGTTATCAATATAAATATAATTAAACTGTATATATTGTTTCAAACGTATCTGTTTTTAAAATTTATTGGATAAAAATCAAATAAACATTACAAATAATTAAATTGATAATTAAAATATATATTTTAAAAAAAATATATTTTTTAAATACGTTAAAATAATTTAAAATTTAGAATTTATATTAAATTATTAATAAATAAATAATATTATTAAATATATATATTTTTTATTTAAAATATTTATTTTAATTACTTTTATTACTATATTAATTCCAAAATCTATAAATAATCTACACAGTCACTCATTCTGACGCACGGGTTGTCACTTGTCACACTCAAAACAGAAGCCTCCAGCCAAATCACACCTTCTAACAAGAGACGTAAATAAGTAGCAGACGTGTAGGTTGTTGTAGAAAATATCTCCATCTTTGACTGACTTAAAATCGGGATGTTATCTATTAATATCTACATTATTATTTTTTAAAATTATAAAATTTATATTTTATAATTTATAATAATAAAAAAATTATTTTTTTAATATTAATTCATAATCACTTCATTCCATATAAAAAATATTATTTTTATTATTATAAATTTTAAAAATAATTATATTATTCAAAAAGTATGTATTTGATAGAAAAAAATAATTGGATAAAAATTGAAAGATATTATTTTTATTTTTTACTTCTTTTATTTCTTTAGATTTAAGATATAAGATTTAATTTTTAAAATTTATGATTTATGATTTGAGTTTAAGATTTAGTTTTTTGTGAAAGAAAAAGAACAAAGTGATAATGTTAGTAGAAATAGAATAGAGAAAAAAAGGAAAAAAAATTAATAAAAAGAAAAGAAAAGAAAGAATAAAGAAAATAATAAAAAGAAATTAAAATAATTAGATATTGTTATTTTTTATAAAAAATTATTTATTTTTATTAAATAGATACATAGTCAAATATAAATACTTTAAAATATTATTAAATAATTTTAAAAATATGTTTATTATTAAATAGATACATAGTTGAGAACATAAATACTTCTGTATAACATATGTATTTTTTCTCATTAAACAAATCCATCATTGTTCATGTTATATAAAAAAAGCTGCGGCGCATATCGTGAATGGTAAACTTATAATACAGTTGTCATGCCTCTTACGCCTAAGCTCTATCTTTACCGTTTAATGCTCGGTCTAAAAATAATAAATTACTGATATAATTTAAGGAAATTTATGCCATAATTTGTATCATTACTTAAAAAAATTAGTGATATAATTTAAGAAAATTGTTACCCTAATTTAAGGTTTAAATTATAGCACAATTTAGGTAAAATGAGTCTTACTTCATCTATAAATAGAGAAGAGTTCATGCATAGAATAATAAATCAAAAATCAGAAAAAATCAGAGAGAATATAAGCAAACTCAAAGAGAGAAAATACTCGTGAGTTTTGGGAAACACTTGAGAGATATTATTAATTAGGAAATATGTATCTGTATTCTGTATATTTCTCTTTCGATTCAAATAATATCTGCTACCTCCCGTGGACCTAGGCGAATTGTCGAACCATGTAAATTATGTGTGTTCATTTTATCGCTTTGATATATTTATATACTGCTATTTATTGCTTCCGCCCATAATAAATTGGTATCAAAGCCAAATATAGCAATATTATATATCAAATTGAAGATCTCGAGGAGACGAATGCAACGGTGAAAGAATCGGTCAAATCGAAAGTCAGAATCACCACCAGAAGCTGCTGGAGTGCTGCTACCAGCAACTGAGTCAACTCACTGAGTTGGACCGAGTCAACTCAGTGACTATTGATATTTGGACCAAATTGGTCCGTTTTTCATCCTTTTTCAGCTAAGTTGGATCTAATCCTAGCTAATTGGACCATTCCAAATTTAATTGTGGACTCCGTTTTTTCAAATAAGGTATAAAATTTGGAAAAATACTATTTTAAGTTGTAAGTGCAAAATTTATGTTATCCGTTTGTACTTATGGCTGATAAAAGAGAGATCGAAGAAGGTGAACAAGTTGACCATAGAATTTATGGCAAACCAAGTTGTTCTACTCGAAGAACTATGTTGTCCAACGCAAAGTTTGAGGTGGAGAAATTCGACGGCACCAATAACTTTGGCATGTGACAATGTGAAGTATTAGATCTATTGTTCCGAGAAGGATCTAATATAGCCTTGGAGACCAGGCCAGGAGATTATTCAAATAAAGATTGGAATTATGTCAACCGACAAGCTTGTGGTACAATTCGACTGTACTTAGGAAAAGATCAGAAGTACTTTGTCATGAAAGAGAATGTAGCCGCAATTCTCTGGAAGAAACTAGAGGACAAGTACATGACGAAAAGTATTGAGAATAGACTCTACTTGAAGAAGAAACCTTTTCGTTTCAGTCTGAAAAGGTACCACATGATTGAGCACTTAGATAATTTCAATAAAATTTTGGCCGATCTGCAAAATTTAGATGTTGAAATTATAGATGAAGATAAAGCTTTGTTGTTGTTGAATTCATTACCTGAGAGTTATGAGCATTTAACCATAACCTTGTTATATGGAAAGAATGAGGTTAAGTTCGTAGATGTTTCAAATGCTTTGGTAAATAACGAGTACCGGAAGAAGGATCAATATGATCACAGAGACTTAATATCAGAAGCATGACGACAGCCAGAGGTAGGACTAATAACAAAAAATCTAGCGGATCAAATAATAGGGAGTAATCCAGATCAAAATCCAGAGGAGAGTCATCCAGAAGACGTCCTGCGAAGGACGAGTGTGCCTATTGTCACCAGAAATGGCACTAGAAGAAAGATTGTCCAAACAAGGACAAGTCAAATGCAAATGTTGCACAGAAGGCCGATGAAGATGAAGAATCAGCTTTTTCAGTTTCATCATCAGAAACCTACTCAGATAAGTGGATCCTTGATTCTGGATGTTCTTATCATATGTGTCCAAACAGACATTGGTTTTCGAGTTTTGAGGAGCTCGATGGAGGAGTTATGCTTATAGCGGCGACAATGCACTGTCGAGACAAAGGGATCGAACAAGACGACTAAAGATGCATGATGGTACAATCAGACGACTTACAAATGTAAGGTATATTCTTGACCTAAAAAAAACCTTATTTCTTTAGGTGTTCTAGATTCTGATGGTTACAAGGTAACATTGGAAAATGGAGTCTTAAAAGTTATACGAGGTGCATTTATAGCGATGAAGGGTACTTGGAAGGCGAACTTGTATTTCCTAGATGGTAGTACAGTTATAGGAAGAGCAGCTGTCTCAAGTAGTTTTGAAGAAAAGATAAATGATTCTTCCCACCTGTGGCACATGCGTTTAGGGCATGTCGGTGAAAAGGCTTTGCAAGGCTTAATGAAGCAATGTCTTTTGAAAGGTGCTAAGACGGAAAGTTTGATTTATGCGAGCATTGTGTAACGGGAAAACAAACAAGAGTCAAGTTCGGCACTGCTGATGAGTGCTCAAAAAGCACTAAAATAACCATGATTTTATGCACATTAATTGATTAAAAATATATATATTTATATGTTTTATCATATATTTATATAAATTTGTCTTTTTCGGAATCACGGGTATTTTTATTGTTTTTCAGGTATTTTGGCTTAAAAACGCAATTTAAAGACTAAAAAAGGAATACTTGAAGCAATACATCACAAAAATATCAATAAATAAATGCGTAAAGGTTGACAAATATGGAAAAACTGGACAAAAAGAGTCGAAAAGGGCAAAAATGGCAAAAAGGAGAAAAACGCGCCGCGCGCCAAAGACCTACCCGCCCAAATCAGCGGTGGTATCGTTCAGCGCATGACTGCGCGGTTATCGTTCACGCGGCACGCCTGCCAGCTCGCTCCGCGCGTAACGTTTTCACCCCATTTTTCACGTCAGAGCATGTTACGCCGACGTCATTGATGACCTCAGCATGTCCACTACACGTTTTTTAATTTTTTAATATTTGTTTTAACATTTTTTTACTCATTTTTTCTCTCCATCCTCACCTATAAATACCCCCCTTCCAAACACCTTCAAAACACCTCAAAAACACACTTCTCTCTTCTTTCTTTCTCTCCATTTCTTAGTTTTTAGTTTTTTTTAGTTTTTCTTATGTTTTAGCTAGTTTTTCTTATGTTTTAGCTAGTTTCTCTTAGTTTAAGAGTTCTTCCCTTTTTAGGGAAGATCTAGTTATGTTTTTGTAATATTTTAGCTTTTTGATTCAATAAATGGGAGTGCAAATTCGCTTGGAGTTTTTCCAAAGAACGGGAGCAATAAGTTCGTAAGGATTTTATTTTCTTCTGATTATTTTTATGCTTTATTCTTACATGTTATATTTAATTTATGCGTGGTTAAATTTAACTTGTCTTTGTTAGTAAACATGATGTAATAATGACGTTGTTATGCTTGCGAAATATTAAATAGGTAAAAATCTCTACAATGAATTGATTTTATTTTTATTCAAGATTTTATATTAAGGATGTTAGAGAGAAATATATTATTTTTCATTACAAACTTAAATCTGAAAATTAGATTTTAAGGTTTAGTTATCGGTCGATTTAGAGTAGTGCTCTTTTATTTGATGGTACAATCGCCTTAGTTAGAGTGAAGCTCTATTTCAAAAGTTTTTATAAGAATTATTATCTGAAAATGTATTGACGACATGTTTTCGGTAGTGGTTTTAAAACTTGAAAGTTAGTACTCGGATAACTAAATTCTTGGGTTTAATTTGGACACCTTGAATAAAGTTTAAACTGTCTAACCCCACCAAAAGTGGCATTTAAATGGTTCATTTTCAATCTCTTAGAAAAAGGAATTAATTTAATTAACCAAATTAGTTATCAACCCCACCCATAGGTGTTAATTGATTTGTTTAGTTAAAAAAGAATATCTAACCCTACCAAAGGTGGTATTCATACAAAAAAGGGAGAATCAATAAATATCAATTCATATCTTTAATAACCTAAATAATACGAGCAAGCATAATTAACTTAGTTATTATATCCATAAATACTCCACTATTTATAAAAGATAAAATTTGCATGAATGTTTATTGAATCTATGTTTAATTTTCTGTAATTAGATTAAAAACACAAAAACCCAAAATATCGTGACAGGATGTTTAGGATTTAATTTCGTTTTTAAAAGTTTGAATAATAAATTAAAAACCACATACATTCCTTCCTTAGATCGACCTTGGGAGTATACTTATCATTTTCTACGAAATGATTCGTGCACTTGCGAGAGTTTTATAAATATAAAACCAAAGTATTGGCAGGATCGGCGATGCCGGTTTTCGTTCATCAACTGCCAATCATCATACTAAGGGATCCCTTGATTATATTCACACGGATGTTTGGGGACCTTCAAAGAATGCTTCACTTGGAGGTAAACTCTGGTTTGTGACTTTTATTGATAATTTCTCTAGATATGTCTGGATATATACCATGAGTCACAAAGATGAAGTTCTAGATATCTTTCTTAAATGGAAGAAAATGATCGAGATTCAGACAAGCCGGAAAATTAAGAGGCTTAGATCTGATAATGGTGACGAGTACAAATCAGATCCCTTCTTCAAAGTTTGTCAAAATGAAGGGATAATCAGACATTTTTCTATTCCTCGTACACCACAACAGAATGGAGTTGCAAAACAAATGAATCGTACTTTGGTTGAGAAAGTTCGATGTATGCTATCTCATTCCAAATTGAGCAAGGCATTTTGGGCTGAGGCTTTGTCATATGCAACTCATATAGTCAACAGACTTCCTGTGACTGCATTAGATGGGAAAACTCCTAAAGAGGTATGGTCTGGACAACCTGCTACTGATTATGATTCATTGCGAATATTTGGATGTCCAACATATTTTCATGTTAGTGAATCCAAACTGGATCCTAGAGCAAAGAAAGTTGTTTTCTTGGGCTTTAAGGAAGGAGTTAAAGGATTTCGACTTTGGTGTGATGAATCCAAGAAGATCGTCTTAAGCCGAGATGTTACATTCGATGAGTCTGTTATGCTGAGACATACAAATTCAGAGAAAGAGAATGAAAGTCCAAATACTCTTTCTAAGGTGATGCTTGAGACTCTAGAAGATACAAAAAAGATTGCACCAATTACCGATCGTGGTGAAGATGAAATTGATGATCAAGAAGAGATCTCAGTTGAGGTGGAGGTTCTCTCAACATCACCACTGATTAATCAGTAACCAAAATCTATTGCCACTACTCGACCGAGAAGGGAGATTAGGAAGCCTACCAGATACACAGACATGGTAGCATTCGCACTTTCAGTAATTGATGATGATGTCCCATGCACTTACAGAGAAGCCGTGCAAAAAGTTGATATTATGAAGTGGAAAATGCAATGGATGAAGAGATGAAGTCTCTACATCAGAGTCAGACTTGGGAGTTGGTTCAACTTCCCAAAGGAAAGAAAACTATTGGTTGCAAATGGGTCTATGCCAAGAAGGAAGGTGCTCCTGGTAAAGACAACATTAGATACAAAGCCAGACTGGTAGCAAAAGGCTATGCTCAGAAAGAAGGAATAGACTACAATGAGGTATTCTCACCTATTGTTAAGCATTCATCTATTCGGATACTATTGGCTTTGGTAGCACAGTTTGATCTCGAGTTAGCTCAACTAAATGTCAAAACAACTTTTCTCCATGGTACTTTGAACAAAGAAATCTACATGTCTCAATTGGATGGCTTCAAAATTCCAGGTCGAGAGAATTGGGCCTGTAAGCTGAGCAAGTCAATTTACGGTTTGAAGCAATCACCATAACAATGGTACAAGCGCTTTGATAGTTTCATCAGAGAGCAAAAGTACACACGCAATCAGTTTGATCACTGTGTATACTTTCGGAAACTCCAAGACGGTACCTTTATTTATTTGCTCTTATATATTGATGATATGTGACTGCATCTAAGAGCAAGGTGGAGATCGATAGATTGAAGGCTCTGTTAAGTTCAGAATTTGAAATGAAAGATCTTGGAGAAGCTAAGAAAATTCTTGGGATGGAAATCACAAGAGATAGAGTTGCAAGCATAGTCTGTCTGACACAGACTCAGTATCTGAAGAAAGTACTACAAAGGTTTGACATTGATGAAAAAACCAAACCAGTAAGTACACCACTTGCTCCTCACTTTCAATTGAGTGCATTGATGTCACCTAGCACCACCGATGAGAAGAAGCAAATGGAATGTGTTCCATATGCAAATGCCGTTGGTGCCTTGATGTATGCAATGGTTTGCACCAGACTTGATATTTCTCACGCTGTTAGTATGGTGAGTCGGTACATGCATAATCCTGGTAAAGGACACTGGTAAGCAGTGAAGTGGATTCTACGGTACATCTATGGTACTGTGGATATTGATTTGAAGTTTGAGAGAGACAAGACTGAAGGTAAACACCTAGTTGGATATGTGGATTCTGACTATGCTAGAGATCTAGATAAGCGTCGATCTATAACTGATTATGTGTTTACAATGGTAGGAGGACCAGTTTGTTGGAGATCAACATTGTAGTCAACTGTAGCTTTGTCTACTACAGAGGCAGAGTATATGGCTGTAACAGAAGCATTCAAAGAAGCTATCTGGCTTCTCGGGTTGACCAAAGATTTGGGTATTTTTCAGAAGAACGTGGAAGTTTTCTACGACAGCCAGAGTGCCATTTGTTTGGCAAAGAACCAAGTTCATCATGGTCGCACCAAGCACATCGATGTTCGATTTCATTTTGTTCGGGAAATCGTCGATGAAGGGAATGTTATACTCCAGAAAGTCGGAACTGTAGATAACCCTGCAGATATGCTTACAAAGGTGGTTACAGGGATCAAGTTTCAACACTATTTGAACTTGATCAACATCTCTCGAGCTTAGAGTGCCTAGGGCGCATTTGGAGGCAGCGTTATGAACTTTTTTGCCAAGGTGGAGATTGTTGAATATTGGCTCTAAAAGTAACAAATTAGTGGCATAATTTAGGGAAATTAGTGGCCTAATTTGTGGCATGATTTAAGGAAATTAGTAGCATAATTTAAGGAAATTGATGACCTAATTTAAGGATTAAATTATGCCACAATTTAGGGAAAGGGAGCCTTGCTTCATCTATAAATAGGGAAGAGTTCGTGTATTGAAGAACAAGGCAAAAATCAGAAAAAATCAGAGAGAGTATAAGCAAGCTCAAAGAGAGAAAATACTTGTGAGTTTGGGGAAACACTTGAGAGATATTATTAGTGAGGAAATCTGTATCTGTATTCTGTATATTTCTTACTCAGTTCAAATAATATCTGGTGACTCCCGTGGACCTAGGCGAATTGCCGAACCACATAAATTCTATGTGTTCATTTTATCACTTTGATATATTCATATACCGTTATTTATTGCTTCCATCCACAACATTTACCACAACAACAAAGTAAGTATTTATTCTTTTTAATTAACAACTTATTACTATCAGTTTTTGGTGAAGGGGTTAAGCTAATTGTTTAATTAATTAAATATAATAATGTTTTTTTTTTGGTTAAGTAGGAGATCACTCAAATGCTAGCTTTTGCAAGTCTTGGAATGGTGGAATTGTAGGTGATTGTTTAACTAATTGGACCAATTCTTGTTATAAGCTTCAATGTTTTCTTTGGAAACTACATTTCTTGTTTTATCATGTTATTTCGTAAGTGTTATACATTTTGAGTATTCGATAAACTTAAATAAATAAATAAAATATTTATATTATTTAATATAAACTTAATTATGTATTTAAATATAATTATGAATATTCTAATTATAAATAAATATTTATAATAACTATATATAGGCAATAATTGTAGTTAATTTAAAATAGTAAGATAATTTTGTTTATAAGTTTACAAGTATAGGTTATAGATTAGTATTGTATTGGATAGTTTATGTATTATATATTAATTAGTTTTTAATTATACAATGTTTGATACTATTGTTGTTGTGTACAGTTGGAGCAATTTCTCTATTCTATATTTTTGAAGTGACTTGTTAGACGAGTTAACAACATGACATGGCATGGCAGTGTTAAGACAATTAAATTGTGGATATATATGTATATATATATATATATATATATATATATATATATATATATATATATATATATATATAAAGCTCATACACGCGCGTTGTCATTGTTCATGGGTCTCAACTTTTATATTATGAGTTCTAAGTTAGTTGTGTAATTTCATCACAAGATAGTTATTTAATTACTAATTAAAACTTTTAATTAAATACAAGTAGGATTGTGTGAATAAAGAGGATGATGCTTTTGGACTCGTTCAAAAGTCTAATTTATGTACAATATTACAAAAATTAATTTTTTTCAAAAACTACTTACTGACTGGACTGGCTTCCACCATCAATACATGTTCAACGCATTCCTATTCCCTTACCGCGTTCAATGATCACCGGTTAGAGTTGGTGCTTAGTTAAAGAGAGAATGAGAATGAAGAGAGAAGAAATGCAAAGAAAAGAAAGTAAACTATTTTAATTAAATTTATGTCTTCTTATATTTTTTTTATTTTTTTAAATTATAATTTAATATTTTAATTAAATTTATGCTTTTAAATATACATTTTTATTAAATTTAAATATTAAACTCCATCAAAAGGTTATTTTTTTTTGTAAAATTATAATTATATAAGACTCATGTATAAATTTATTTAGATAATGATTTTAATTTATAATTAAATAATTTATTTTTTTGTTTTTTATTTTTTATAAATAATTACTAATATTAAATTAATAGATTTATACATTGAAATCATTTTATTAAATAAGAGAAATACTTAAAAAGAAAAATTAAATATTATTTTATTAAAATATTTATTATTAATTTTATTCAATTATATTATATAAATTATTTCATAAATTAATTATAATATAATTAAATAACATTTTTCGTGCGTTTTTAATCATGTCCAAATTAAACCATTAGTTTTCTCTGTATATCACGTTTCTTTCCCTCTCCTCCGTTTTCCCTTTTGGCTGAGTTGCACTCTGTCCCTTTCCCCTGCCTTCTGTTTGCCTCTCTCACAAAAAGTTAATCTTTATCGTGGGTTCTTTGCTTCCCCTGATGGTGGGTTTTGAGTAGAGGTACATATAAATTGGTATATTGTGACTCTATTATTGAAGGGCAGAATGATAGAGGTAGATTTTAGACAAAGTCATCCCGAGGTTGTTTGTGTGTCATAAAAAAGGTAACAATGGAAGGTAGAAAGAAAGTGGGCTCTTCTTCTTCTTCCTTAACTTCTGAGCTCTTTGGGTCCAAGGATTCTTGTTCTTCATCTGGGATTTTTGGGGCTATCTTTTCACCTCCTTCTAAGGTATACGTCCTTTAACTCTGTCCAACACTGTTTTTTTTTAATTCATACGTTTCATTGGATTGTCTTTGTTTTGTCAATTTAGCTATTAATTGTTAAGGGTTTCTTCCTTTTTGTTTTAATTATTGTTCTGTTTGATAAAGGTGCTTCCTTTTTGTTATCTCATTCGTTATGGGGTAATCGAACGTTTTGGGTAAGCTCCATTTTAGATATTGATGGTTAAATTAATGTATTTACAAGGTACATAATACTAAAGATCAATACATGTATAAATATAGAAGAAAATGAATCTGATTTTTCTAAAAGTGCTTTTAAGAAAAAGTATATTAGTTGCATACAACTAATATACAGCTTATAAAGTATATTAGTTGCATATAACTAATATACCATTTAATGATTTATTAACACCTCAATGGCTACGTAGATATCAATCATGATAACTGCTTAATGAGCCATATAACGACTCATAATCTTCGATAAAAGATATCCAGCTGATCTTTCGGGAATAAAAGAAAAACTAATAAGTTTGGTATCTAACTTCTCTTTTATAAAAGCCGACGATCAACTCCATACGCTACGCGATCATTGCCAGATCGATTTTATGATATATCAAATTCACGCCTTGATCATTACAATACATCCAGATAGTATTTTCGAAGTTCAAACCCAAATCTAATAACAAAGTTCTTATCCACAAGAATTCACAAACCCCATAAGCCATACCTCTATATTCCTGCCTTCAAAGACTAGATCGCGGCCACTACTTTCTCGCTTCTTACTTTTCCATGTAACCAAATTTCCTCTCACAAAGGTGAAATAACCCGATATTGACTTTCTATCTCCGGAATACTTTCGGTCTAATCTCGCATTCCGTGGAATCCACACTTCAAGAGGATTGTTGTGTTTGTAGTAACATTACTCCCTTCTCGGAGCCGATTTCAAATAGCTTAAAATTCTCAAAACAAGATTCATATGGTTCTCACTTGATCAGGTATTTAACCCACTCACCACACTTACTACATATGCAACATCCGGTCTAGTATGAGCTAAGTAAATCAAACGTCCAACCAATCTCTCGATACTGGGCTCGATCGGTTGGTATCTAATCTGATACTCGCTAAACCATGGTTTTGCTCAATAGTGTCAATAGGTTCGCAATCCAACATACATGTCTCTCAAGTACAGATCAATAATGTACTTCCTTTGACAAAGATATATTCCTTCTTCTTCCTCTCGCTACCTCAATTCCTAAGAAGTACTTTAGTTCACCTAAGTCCTTCATTTCCCGACCCGAGGCTTAGTCCGTCTTTGTAATTTATCCATCTCAATAAGTATTATCACCAATGATTACCATATCATCAACATAAATGATTAGGTGGTACCTTTCCTCGCTGATGTGAGAAACAGAGCTGGTCCGACTACTCGTCTCAGAACCAACCTTTTGTACGAATCCGTGGAAACCTTCCAAACCGGCTCGAGGGATTGCTGAGGTCATACAAAGACTTCACTCAATTTGCATACAAAATTACCGGTGAGAATCAACTACATACCTGCGTGGAATACCTACGTACACCTCCTGCCACTTCTCCACGAAGAAACGCATTCTTGACATCAAACCGCCGGTGGCGCTTTAGCAAGAAGAAGCGAGCAGAACCCTAATCGTGTTCATTTTTGGCAACAGTGAGCAAAAGTCTCATCGTAATCTACACCATACGTTTCGAGTAAACCCTTTTGTTACAAGTAGCTTTATACCGATTTACTTGATCCATCACCATTATGTTTTATAGTAAACACCCATCGACAACCAACGCCTTTTTTCTCGCGTGGTGACACAAGTTGCTGGCACGTTCTTCTTTAATGCATCCATTTCTTCATCCATTGCGGCTTTCCTCCATATATTGATCTCCCAACGCATCCTCGCACTTTGTTAGGTACCGATACACCCGTATATTTGATTCACAAATGATTTGTACGACTTAGATAATCTTTTAGCTGGATATGAAATTGGCTAATCGAGTATTTTTATTTT
Organism: Hippophae rhamnoides; assembly: GCA_033030585.1. Classification (NCBI taxonomy): domain Eukaryota; kingdom Viridiplantae; phylum Streptophyta; class Magnoliopsida; order Rosales; family Elaeagnaceae; genus Hippophae; species Hippophae rhamnoides. The sequence goes on along the minus strand of CM065429.1, from coordinate 40,618,180 downwards.
GCATGAATATTTGGTTCATACCTTTTTGATTGTCAATCCTCGAGTGACTATTTGGTAACATATACCGTTCCAACATTAGACTCGATGTTATTAGTATCAAGAGGTGTACATACCTCGATGAGCGACTTTCAAGACTGCGGGAGTCAGTTGATCGCGGCAGGAGTAATGCCCGAGGCATGGCTCATGTCTCTCAATGTCATTTGGCCGTAGTTGAATTCGTGCTCAATACTAAGCATCCGTTTCTCGCAATGACCGGATTCAATGAATTAAAGTCTCATCCGGTCTCATTGAAACATCGGGCGACTCACCTAATGCCTTCACCATGATACAGCTTCTTCTAAATATGTATTCTCCCTGACGAAGCGATCGTGCCAGGAAAAATAACTCATGTCCTCAAAAGATAACATCCATAGTAACATAATACTTTCTCGTTGGTGATGAAAGACTCATCATTTTTGATAACTTCCATAACCAACAAATACACATTTAATTGCGCCGAGTATCTAATTTAGAACGTTGATTTTAGGAATACGTACAAAAACAACACAACCAAATACTCGAGTAGGAATATTATGGCGAAAGGATGATAAGGATAAGATGGTGATGCGAGAATCAAATGGGATTTTTCCGTTAAGGACACTAGACGGGAGACGATTACGAGACGGGCGTAAGACAAAGATCACCCCAAAGATATTTTGGCATATAAGCACTAAATAAGAAAGGCACGAGCTATATCAAGTAAATGACGATTTTTTCTTTCAGACACTCCATTTTGTTCCTGCTCATGGACAAGTAGTTTGGTGAATAATCCCGTGTGTTTTGAATTTTTTTAAAAACATGATTAACATATTCCCCCATTGTGCGACGAGGATCCGAATGATGCCATTATATTGTCTCTCCAACAAAGGTATGAAAATTTTGAAAAACAGTAAAAAACTTCATCTTTTGTTCTAAGAAGAGAAATCCACGATAACCTTGTACAATCATCGATAAATGAAACAAAATATCTCATACCCGATATAGTGGTTCTTTAGACGGTCCCTAAACATCAAAATGAATTAATTCAAAAGGAATAATACTTTTATTAGAAATACTAGAGAATAAGTAACACAATGGCTCTCGCCAAAACACAAGTCTCACAATGCAACACAAATTTCACTACTAACACCAATAAATAAAGTAGGCATGGTTTTTTTCATAAGACTAAAAGACGGATGCTCCCAAGTCAGGCGATGCCACAACCAAATTTCACTTAGCTTATCGAACTCAAGTCAATGCGTTGCTCGCCCGTGCTCGGTTTCTCCTCCGTAGTTCTAATCCAAGGTAACAATCAAGCTCCCCAGATACTCGACTCAATTATTTCCGGTAAGAAGATCCCTCGAAAAATCACATACATGTGATAAAAAGGTTACAAAGCATTTAGACTTAATATTCAACCATGACAGAGATATTAAGCTGAGAGATAAGTCGTGTACATATAAAACACATGGAGTCAGAAAAGATGGAGTGATATGAATCGACTCACCGTCCCTAAGACAGAAAGGCCTCACCATTAGCATTTGTAACATAAGACACTCATGGGGAGATAATTCATTAAAATAAGATTTATTATAAGTCATATGATCGACGCACTTAATCAATAATCCAAGTATTAGACCCAACAGAGCGAGAAACATTTAAGGTCATACCAATCTTACCACGACCACCACTATCGTTCGTAGGATACCTTCACATTCCAAAGGATGATTCTCCGTCCATAGTAGTAATGGTTCTTGGACAATTTTCACCGCAATCCGGCTTTTGCTTTAGAACGAGGCACCCGTTGTCGTTTTGGTTTCAAGTGCGGGATATAGTTTCCAACAAGTTTCCACTGAGATGCCCTGCTTTGCACGTAATAAGAGCAGAGAAAACGAGGGCGATTGGGTAAAACTTCAAGCGGGCGGTCCCCGATGAGATGAAATTGAATTTTGTCACGGAGAAAGCGTGCCTTTGATTTAGCTTGGAATGGCTAGGCTTTCGATACTTCAACACGTGTACGATGGAAGACTCTTGTCGAGATTCGTTCCTTTACTTGGATGTACGTAAAGCGTAGTCAAGTTTCGGAGGATCCGACATTCAAGCAATTCGCCTTTAGTACTATTATGTTTTATATCAAGTGCCTCTTAAGAAAGTTACGCACTGCTCAAGCTTCTTCTCCTTCCGTACCACAAAAGATCTTCTGGATTTTTAATTTTGCATGATGTTTCTCGGTCAATTTTAGCCCATACATTTTTCACTTGGTAAAAAAAGAGACATCAAGTTGCCCATTTTGCCGCACGCCAAGACTTTGCACACGAGTTCGCTTAACTTGAATAAAATCAAACTCATTTGTATAAAGATCGCTTAAGGTATTCCATATACCTCAAGAAGCCACATTCCTCCACCATTTGTAATATATCATCGTTGATCGCTTCTAAATAGATTGACATTTATAAAGCCATCATCATCTTCCCACCGAGTATAGGCTTACTACATCATCTTGACCAGAGCTCCGATTGATCCAGTATACATGTCCCATCTTATGCATTCCACGAAGATAAACAGACATAACATTTTTTCATGTTCAAAAATTTGTACCATTAAGTTAAGTACTCCTCGAAAGAACCAATTTCTAATCTTAACGTAAACTTCAAAATTTGGAACTTCATGAATTCTAGAAACTTGACGTTGTCTTGAATTTTCCATTGAAATAATAATAAAAAGTATATTGGTAATGAATAAAAAATTTTGGTTTTTTTTTGGCGGGTTAAGCTCATAAACGGGTCAGTTTGAATGTTCGGGTTGACGGGCTTTGGTTAGATGGCCAGAGTCAATGGGCTTGGATCGATGGCTTGGAGCAAATGGGCTTATTGTATGGGCTAGTGGTCAAGGCAGAGGTGAACCTGGCTGGTCAATGGGAGCATCAATTGATAATTAAAGGTCAAAATTTAAGAACCGCACACCAGGTTTTACCGACGTCGCAGTATTGAATGGCCACAGCAGGGCGCTGGTCAACGCGATGCGGCGCGGGGATGGCGGTCGCAGTGGTCGCGACTCGGCGTAGTTTAAGAAATCGCACATCGTGTTTCGCCGGACGCCGCGCAGCGGTTGAACGCGCAGGGACGCGGGGTTGCCAGTCACGCGCTGCAGGTCGCGAGCTGACGGCGCGGGATTGAACTGCGCGCGTGCGGGTGCGGGGCCGAACGTGGTCCGCGCGGTCAACGTCGGGGTACCGTGCAAGGCCGAATCGCGCGTTGTTGAGCAAGTCGACGGCGGGGCCGAACGGCCGAGGTCGCGCAGGTTGAATCGCGTAGCCGCGCGTGAATGACACCGCTTGAACAAGGGACTGGATCGACGGCGGACGACAGACCGCAATGCAAGCAAACAAAGGCAAGAATACGGCGCTTCTATTCAGAAACCTGTAAATTTTTTTTTTGTTTCTTTCTTGCTCTGATACCAAATTGAATTCACTTAATGTATTTACAAGGTACATAATACTGATACATGTATAAATATAGAAGAAAAGGAATCTATTTTTTCTAAAAGTGCTTTTAAGAAAAAATATATTAGTTGCATACAACTAATATACAGCTTATAAAATATATTAGTTGTATACAACTAATATACCATTTAATGATTTATTAACAGGTTATTTATATACTATGTTCTGATTATGTATTTTTAGTAGATGAATTGAAACTCAAAATGATAATCGAGTTTAATTAATTTTATTTATAAAGATTTATTAATTGGTACTAAAAGTTGTTTTCCTTTTTCCAACTGTAACCATAGTCTCATAAAACATAATAAATTAATGGGAGTCCTATTTACAGAGCATAAAACACTATGACAGAACAATATTTCTATTTTTGGGAAACATTAAAGCATTAAATCGCTCTGTCATTAGTTTTTTTTTTTTTGCTCTAGAAATAGCAACCCTCTAAATTTATCTATTCTTAAAATTATTTTGCACCATTTGAATTATTCATCGGTCATCCTATCACGATTTAGAAATTCCCTAAGTCTTGCTACTCTTGATTTGTCAAAATCTATAAGATTTATTGATTTTACAATTTCAAAAAGTTAATCCAATGAGTAGAGATATTTATAATCTTTTATAATCTATCATAGTCTTGTCTTTAATCAATGTGAGACTCTTATTACATCTAACACGATTTAGGTGCTTGGGAGGGAATGTGTGCGCTCAGAAATGCCTGCTAAAAAGCAAAGTGTTCAAGAAGAACTACTGAGCACCAAGCTCGGAGCTTCAGGTTCCTATAGTCATAAACTGCATAATTCTTGTAGTTTGATATGCTTTCTTTTCTTCCTTTTTCGCATAATGAGATTTTGTATGTATACTTATGCCGAGTGAAATATAGCTTTCATTGTTATTAAATAAAGCCGAAGAGTATATTCAGGCTGAACTGCTATCCTTGCAGATGGTAGTTCTAAAAGCAGTGAAAGCAGGAGCGAGAACATAACAAATAATGATTTGAGTGCAATTTATCAGGACCAAAGAGTACAACCATGTCATCTGAGTTCATCAATCTATTACGGTGGGCAAGACATCTATTCTTATCCTCAGAGTACTCAAAGCTCTGGACTCAGATCTGCGGTGAGTGAGTTTGTGGTAACCTTTTTCGTGCAACTCGCATATTTGTGAGGGTATGGCTTGAACATCTGTAGGCATAAATTAACTATGGAGACATGGAATTGTGCGAAATGAAAGGTTGAATTAAATCTTCTTCTGATGCTCTTAAATTGAGACCAAAATTAAACACTTTATTTTGTCCTTAGAAAATAATGAATCATTTGAAGTGTCTGATCGTTGCGTACAAAGTGGAACCACATATATGTTGTCTATTGTATCTGCTAAGAATTATCATGAGCAATTCAACCTATCTTAGATCATTCAAGGTTGATCCAAGGAACTCACGAGTTTAAAAAGGCCAACTCATCTAACTTATAAACTCGAATGGGCTAACTCACCTAGCTCATGAACAATTTACGAGTTTATTTAACAAAATGTTTGTGTGAATGTTTACATTTTAATAATTACTATAATGATATTATGGAATAGGAAAAAGTGTATTGTGGTCATCTTATTTTTACAAATTAAATACATTAGTCACTGTTGACTTTTGTCACATTACTATTATATTTGTAGATACTTTGGTTATTTTAATTACTTTATTTTTTATTTTTTTCAGCTTTTTGATACATTTTTATTTTCAAACATCTACAACTTCCCGACTAGTGAGAATTAATTCGATCCAGTTTAAATTTTTGTACTAAAAAAATGATAAAAAAAATTAGCAAAAAATGCTACAATGTCCAAAAATGCAATAGTAAGGTAATTGAAGTGCATAAAATTTTTACGGATGAGTTAATAGCATGACGATAAAAGCATGTGTGTAACCTTTCTCATTAAAAAATTGCACAAATTTTAAAAATGATGATTAATATGTTTTGTTAATAAAAAGTAAATTGACTAAAGTGTCATACTACCTTCTATACTAACATTTTTGTTTATAAATAAAATTATAAATATTTTTTAATTTTTTGTTTTATTTTTTTCTTATAAAAGTAAATGAGTCTGCTCATGAGTTGTTCAACCCAACAGCCCAACTCATTTAAAAGTGAGTTGAATTGAATTCAGTTCTCATAAATTTAGATGAGTTGAAGTCTATATCTCACTTAAGTTGAGCTAAATTTAAAGAAGTTAAGCCAAGTCATTTGACACTTCTATTAATCCAAATGATCTTTATATTATCAAGGAGAATATAAAGTTATTAGGTACGTAATTGGCAGATCAAAGAAGATGGGGGAGAAGATGATTCAGGGATTGCTTCAAGAGGAAACTGGTGGCAAGGTATAAAACATGAATTCGTTTATACTTGGTTTGGTTTAATACTTTTTTCTCTCTTATCCATAACTTTGTTCGATAGTGATTGTTATTGTTTTTCTAAATGTTCTGTCTGCAGGATCCCTCTATTATTAAGAGCTCACATGTTCAAGGCATATATCCCACCTAGGTATATTCTAAAGTATTTATTAGTAATTGGTAGAATAAGTCTTTTACTTTCTAGACACATCGTTCTTTCCCTTTTATTGGCCTTCATGAAGATACCTCTATGCCTTTTCACATTTTTCTTTTAGTGCGAGAGCTTTATTTTTGTAGAGTAGTTTCTGATTGTGAAAATAACTTGTTAGTTTGAATGAACATGTTTAGGAGGATATCAAACCAAGAGAAATTATGAATTAATGACAAATATTTTCAGAGGTTCTTAATTTTCCAATCCCTAAGTGCTTGTTTTGTAATGAATTCTCTTTTCTAGTGTTTAAAATTAGTTTTATGTTTTCTAATTCATTTAGGGAAAAAACAAAAGATTTGTTTGTTAAAAAATTGTGTTTTCTTCCTTCATTCCCCCTTAAGTTGTAACAAAAAAGAAGTAGAGTTAAAAAAAGGTGAACTTAGAATATGGTTTTCAATTTTTTTTTTTTGGCATAGTGTTGAAATTGTCCATTATCTTTGACAAATTGTATACTTTAATACCCACTGGTTTGTAGGTAGTACTCTAAAGGTCCAAATAAGTGTATAAAGTAGACATCAGAAATCCTAATAGACTTATAGTGTCTTATTTTTCAAACCTAATAGATCTCTAATGTATCACAAATAGTAAATAGAGGTAAGTTTGAAAAATGAGACATAAAAAGTTTGAAAAATGAGACATTAGAGATATTCATGGACTTTTAGTGTCCTACTTTTTAAACTTATTAGATTTCTAGTGTACTATCTTAAAGTCATAAGATTTAAGTGTTTAATTTATCCAACTTATTAGATTTTAGGGTATTTTTTTTTTAAAGTTTCAAAAACAATAAAAGGTGTCTGGAAATAGAATTGAGTTCAAACTTGATTTTGAACTTGAAAATGTAATTAATTACAAAACAAGACTTATTTTAAAGAATAGATTTTAAAAAGTAAAACTTAAAAGCAAAATTGATTATTATATAAATTAATGCCTCCTTAAAGCTTATGACACTAAACTACTAGCTTTTCCTTGATCCCTTGGACTAAGGAGCTCACTGTAACATGTTACATGCATATAGTAAGCTTATTGGTTTTGCCTTTATAAATTATATTTTTTTGTGGCTGATTCAATTATGTTATTATTGTTCTCCTACGAGGTATTATGTATGCAGGTAAATAGTATAAATCTAGTCGGATCGTTGTAGCAGCCGGTTGTTTTTTCCAGTCAAATAACTGAACTCTTATGTGAAGTAGCATAAAGCAGCTTCTTTTATTTCTATGTAAAGAATGCAGAAGCTGATACTTCTTAATGTGCAAGTACTTGGTTTAGAGACTTGATCCACCATGAGCTGCTACTATGTGCTAATCATTAGTCGTTAGCTTGAAGCAACAAACTTTGAATATTAAGTCACCTTATATCCTCATTTTTATTTGTTCAACAATAATTTAATTTACTATGTTGGTTATGGATAGGGTATTTTTTTCTCCTCTTAATTATGGGAAAGCATCTTAAGCTACTATTGGTATTGAAATGCATGAGCTGAGTGGAATGAATGAGACTATTTTTCTTAGAAACAAAAATTTTTCCTAAACAAATGAATAATAAAAGTGTTAATTGGTGTGATTTGACCCTAAAATTGAAATATGAATTATACGAAAGAAAACAAATAATTATTATATATTCCTCAAAAGGGATAATGTAATTTATTAATATGCGTATTAATTTTTTGTACTCATTGAAATTGTTTAGCAATATATTAAAATTACTTAAATTCTTCAAAAGTAATTCATTTGATTTAAAAAAAAAACTTGTGTAGATGGATATTTTAATCCTTTAAAATTTATATTATTATTTTGAATGAATAGATTTTTATATCATTGAATTATAAGAATTGTTATAAATATACTATCAAATTATTATTTATTATATTTAAATTATCGAATTTTCAAACTGTTATAAATATACTATCTATGGTTATTTTTAATGAAAATTAACATTTTAGTATGTATAATGCTTTAAATACTCCACATCTTTTTTCACACTTCACGCTCCAATACATCTTTGACGAGCCTCAAATTGATTCTTTTGTTTTTACTCCCTTGCTTTTCATGGTCGTCATCATCCACCATTCTAATCAATTAACACCTATTGACTCAATCTCACGAAACCATTTATTTGAAAACCAAATCCTCATTAAACTAAAAACAATAATATCATCATTCTTGAGAGCCAAACAAAAAAGCCAAAAATCACAAAAATTAAACCATGGTTGGTAGTCAAATTTTGGAAGTGGTAAGTAACATTGACTTGTGAAGATATAGGGAAAGAAACTTTCTTATGGTAAGTTTATATCATAAATAGTTTCCTTTTTAGGTTGATTTTTTATGTTTTGTGATTGCATGGTTATTGAAAATAAAGCAATTGATATAGGTTTTTTAGAAGATCATTTTAGCAAGCATATTATATAATTAATGTAAGTATCTTAACTAACATGTTATATTGCTTATCCTAACCATGATAGTTAAATTTTATCATTGATATGTTTCATATCAAATATATATGCATTTAGTTTTCAAATATTTATCAATTTATACCAAAAGCATGATTAAAAACATCCTAAAAATAAAATAAAAAATTCCTAAAAATTGAAAATATATACCAAATACTAAATTAGAGAAGAAGTTTTCTCATCCAAATTTAAATTAGACATTATCCCAAACATGCATATATAAATATGAAAAAGATAAAAATAAATAAAACTCATTTAATCCTAACACATCACATTTGTCGTTGAAATATTCAATCTTGTTGCGTCATTACTCTCCATATTTACTCACCTATAAAACAAAAACAATAAAAATAAAATAAAATAACATTGGGTTTCCTCCTAACCAGCATCACGTTTAACGTCCTTGACTAGACTAACTTATCAAGTCCTAAGATACATCCCTCTATGTCCATTTACTATTGAGTTTGCATAGAAACATTTTGAATCTTGATTTGTTCAATAATACTTTATGTTCTAGTTTAAAAATACATTGTAGCTACAACAACATGTTCCAGTTTAAAAATACATTGTAGCTACGTCTTGATTTGAATCTTGAATCTTGATTTTGTTTTCTTTTTGTACTTTTTGGCATTCTTATAAGCACTTTATCGTAGCTCATCTAATTTATGTATTTGTAGCATCCTTTTCACATCTCTATTGAACCCTTCCATTTTCGCACTTGATTGGGGATGATAGGATAAATGTGTGAGGTCTAAACTTGGTAGCCCTTCAATAGACGGTTTGAGTTTATATCTTATCTTAAAACTCTCCACAACCATATTTGGTATACACATGGGAGGTGTAACCTCCAATAGTTCACACAATCAACAATATCAATCATAGATTCCATACTTTCAAAATTAGAAGATTGAGTTGTTTTTTGGTGAGTTTACTTCATTGTACACAACAACATGTGTAATACTCTTAAGTGTGAGTAATTCATTATATATTTTTAAGTTATCATCATAATCAGTAACATTTATCCTAGAGCATTCATTAACACTATCAATATCATGGGGTTCATATGCTTTAAAAACTTTAAATGTTACTTGTTCATCTTACACTCTCATTATAAGCTCACCTTTTTGTAAGTCAATGAATGCTCTTCTGGTTGCTAAGAATGAATAATCAAGTATGATAGGAATGTTACGATCTTCTTCCATATCTAGTACAATAAAATCTGTCAGAAAGATGAACTTGTCTATTTTTACTAGCACATTTTCTACCACACCTCGCGGTCGTTTAATTGATTTATCTGTCATTTGTAATATTATTGAAGTGAGTTTTGCTTTACCAACCCCCGATCTCTTTAAAATTGATAATGACATAAGGTAATGCTAACTTAAGTCTCATAATGCGTTCTCAAAGTGGTTGTTCCCAATAGTGCAAAGGATATCAAAACTACCCAAATCTTTCAACTTTTGGGATAGTTTTCTAGCAAGGATAGCGTTACAACCTTCAATCAAGGTTATTGTTTCATTATCTCCAAGCCTATTTTTCTTAGACATAATATCCTTTAGAAATTTGGCATAAGAAGACATTTGCTCAAGTGCATTTGCAAATGGTATATTTATGTCTAGCTTCTTGAATACATCCAAAACATATGAAAAGTATGTGTCTAGCTTTTGCTTTTATAATATTTGAAGAAAAGGAATAGTAGGTTTGTAGATGTTACTCATTTTTAATTGAACTATTTCCTATATAGTGCTCTGTTTATCCATTTGTTCCTCCCCATCCTTATTAATTTTCGGTTTCTCCTTTTCCTTTTTAACCTCATGTTCCTCATCATTCTTGTAACTCCCATGTTCTTCCTCATCCTTTTGAGTCTCATATTCCTCATCTAGAGTTTTACCAATCCTCAAGAATATTGCGTTTCAATTCTCCTTAACTTCTCTTCTTAGGTTTATAATTGTGTCACTTGTTACCTTGATTCCTTTGACTTATGGCTTGGGAAAGTTGCTCTATTTGGGTTTCAAAATTTTGAATTAAAACCTCTTCAGTGGACACTTTTGTATTTATTGACTTGATGAAGTATTTCATCATCCCTATTAAAGCATTTGTATTGTCCTCAATAAGTGACTTATTTTCTTGAGTTTGTGATTATTGTGGTTGTTAAAAACTAGATGGTGGAAATGATTGATAGTTGAATTCATTACTACCCTTATTATTGTTATTCCAAGAGAAATTTGGATTTTGTCTCCATCTTGGGTTATAATTGTTTGAGTATGGATAATTATTTCGGTTCACATCACCCACATAGCAAGTTGATTAAGGATTATTTGAACAATTATCAAACAAATAAGCTTTACCATAAAAGACATAGGACAATCCTGAATCTTAGACCTGATTCAACTCACCGGGAATTTTTGAGCCTTCAAAAGATTCACCACAGATAACCTTTAAGCTGTAAGTGCCATAATATCATTGACCTCATGCATTTTGAATACTCTTCTTATGGATGCCATTATGTCCATTGGCCATTAATAATTATTGCTAGCCATTTTTTCAAGTAACTCATAAACTTGATTGTAAGATTTGGCTAGCAAAGCTTCGTCAGTCAATCTCGAGCACAATCTCGCAAAGAGTAAGGGAACAATTTAATCCTAAACGCTTCTTTGGTCACACCACTGAATTTAAATGAATCTATAGCTTCAATGAACAATTTGAGATGTAAATGAGGATCTTCTATATTGAATTGTCTAATTTTTTGTAACCCTTGAAACATTATTGGCTTTAATTCAAATTGATTAACTTGAATATTTGGTTTTGTAATACTTGTATTCAATCCTTCTAACATAGGTAATGCATATTTATTCATAACTTTGTCCCTATCATCTATCAAAGATTGTTGGTTGTTAAAATTTAGCTCATTATTATTTACTTATAATGGATTAGCTGTGTTTTTCACTTGGATGACTACTCGTTATTTTCTTATTGGTCTCATAGTACGCTTGATTTCGAGATCTAAAGGTAAAAAATTTCCCTTATGAATTTTACTCATATAATAATATACTCAAATGCGTTCCTAATAGCACTAAAAAATATTACAAAATTAAAAATAAATTAATTAATTAAAATTAAAATAAAGAAAAATAACTAAAATAAAATAAAATAAAAAATTAATTTTGAATATTTATAATCTCCAACAACGACGCTAAAAACTTAATGAATATGAATTATATGTAATGAATATGTAAGTATACGTATCGTAATAAGTAATAAAATCAATTTTTTGAATTGTAGCACCAATCTTCTCTTGAATCTCTATCAAAATTATATATTTATGCTCATTAGGGTTTATGGGGTAATTAGGGAGTTAAATTAAGTTAAGGTAAAATCTAGATCGTCAACTCAACTTCATATAAGAGTTAAGATAAAAAAAGAGAAAATTAACAGCATCAATCAATATATCACGACACATGACATGGTTAGACTGATCGTAGTCAACGCTTTTGAGTTAGCATCATATGACGTGATGTGATTTATGATTACGACTTGCATGGAACCCCAGTGGGAAGAATAGATAAATTAGGTGACAATAAGTGGCAACCTCGTTGACCGTGTTGTGAAACTCAAAATGAACGTCATGTTGACATGTTGCTTAGCGATGCGTCACACGGTACACACAATATTTTGCAATTGGCCATCTCTACATGTGTTGCTTCCACGTAGCTTAAATGGTAAGCTCCTCTACTTTTGTGGCATCTACATGACATCTTTTGATTAATCATGCATTAAAAAATCCAAAAAATTATATTTTCATTCTTTTTAACTAGAAAATTCATTTTTTAATATTTTTAACCCTAAAAACATTACCAATTGAACAAAATGAGCAAATATTAAACAATAAAGTGCAATGATGACTACTTTTATAGAGTCATCACCTTTTTTCCACTTATTCTTTTTTTCACTCTTTATGGTAACTGTTTCGAATGCAAGTGAGGTGTGGGTATGTCTTTTTCTACAAGTGGGGTGTGGGGCATGTTTTTGAAGTGGAAAAACTTTTTGTGAATATTTTATCAAAAGAAATTAGTGATCCCAAACATGTGGTCCTCATTTATGCTAATTTTTTTAATATAGTACCAATTGAAATTATGCATTAACTTCCTTGTATACTATTTTCTCGTTGTTCATAGTGAAAGATTCGGAACAATTTACTCTGATAGTCCATCATAATGGTAAATGGATTGATCAAGATAAAAAAAATTATGTTAAAGGTGTAGTAGATTACTTGGATTACTGCAATGAGGATAATATATTTCTTGTGATTTTTGAGAAGTTGGAGTTGTTGGTAAACTTAATGAGGCCAATTACTTGGTTTTATCAAGCACCATGAATTTGTTTTATGGCTGTTGAAATCAACATTGATTATGTTTCTTGAAAATTATGTAATTATATACCAGATAATCCAAGAGAGTTTAATGTTTATGCTATGTCTATCATAATATGAGGATTGATGCCTATAAACCAATACAACCATTAAATGTCCTACCAACTAAAGAATATGAAGTCCAAAAACTAAAATTTATTGAAACTGATGTCCACCAATTAGATGAACCTGAAGTTAAAAATAATGGTGTGTAACTTGAAGAATATCAAGCTGAATAACATGAACTTCAACAATGTACAACTAAAAGGAATAAGATGAAAATTGTAGCTAAAAAGAATGTTATGTTTACTACTTCCAAGAATAAGGGTAAAAGTAAAGTTATTGATGCACCTAAATAGAAAAAAAGGAAAAGAAATAGTGGGGATAGTTTTGAGAGTAGGAAAAGAAAAGATAATGATGATGTGAGGTTAAATTTTGTATGTAGAAGTGAGGAATATGGTATGAATTTCGGGAAAAAAACATGAATAATAACATGACATTTAAGGTAGTTACATGTAGTTTAGAATGTGAATGCCTACAATCACATTCTACCAAATGTGCAACACCTGATTGGATTGCTAATGAATTTATTGGAGACTTTAGAAACAATCCTAAGAGTTTTAAAGTAAGTGTAACTGATAATGCAAACAAATACTTTGGTCTAACATTACCTAGATGTAGAGCTTATAAAGCTAAAAAGAAAGTTAAAGTTGCAATTAATACGGTCCATAAAGAGCAATATGCAAGGTTATGTGATTATGCTAAAGAGATAAAAAGGACTAACATAGGATCAAATGTGAAGATTGATTTTGAATTGATTTTTGAGAATGAACTACTATTCAAAAGGTTTTAAGTTTATTGGTAGGCTACCATAAAAGGTTTCCTGGAAGAGTGTAGACTTGTCTTTAGATTTGATGGGTGTTTTTTGAAGACACCTTACAAAGGACAACTACTTAATGCAATTTTGATCGATTAAATAAATGCATTGTTTTTAGTTGTTTATGCTATTGATAAGAATGAATGTAAGAAGACATGGGATTAGTTTCTAAGATTGGTAAAAAATGACCTTCAAATGAAAAATAGTTATGGTTGGACTATAATATTAGACAAGTAAAAAGGGTTTATGAGAGGTGATTAACAACTTATTCATACATTCTAAACATAGGATGTGTATTAGATATTTTTACTATAACTTTAAAAATCCACATTTTGAATTGGCATTAAAATAGTAGTTATGAGCATATACAAGGGCTACAACAATATCAACGTTCAGTCAAGAAATGAATGTTATGAAATCTTTGAGTATAACTACATAAGAGTGGTGCCAGAAAATGCATGTTAAACATTGGTCTAAGTCATACTTCAAAACGGAAGCAAAATCTAATATATTATTGAATAACATTTGTGAGTGCTTCAATTCTTATATTCTTAATTATAGAGATAAACCTATTATCATTATGTTAGAGGATATTAGGGTTTTTTTAATGAAGATAATGGATGCTAAAGGAGTGGAAGTTGAAACTTTTAGAAATGGGGTTGGTCCTAGAATCAGAAGAATAATTCAAAAATAGAGTTTTTTTTGTCAATTTGTATGCGGTACATTATAAGGAGAAAAAAATATGAAGTGAATGATGTGATGTTGAGTAAGTGGGTGGTTGATTTAGTGAGGTCAACATGCACATATAGAAGATGAGACTTAACTGGTATACCATGTACACATGCATATGGTGTACTTAGAATTGAGAAGGATGATTCAATCAAATATGTATGTTTATGGTAAAGATATGAAGCATATGTGAAGGCATATGATCCTTACATTCATCTTATGACAAGTGCAAATGAATGGGTGAAAACAAACATATTTTATCTAATTGTCCCAAAAGTGAATGTATAGATAGGAAGATCTCCTAAGAACAGATCTAAAAGAAATGATGATCCAATTGACAATCCGAACAATCCAACAAGGAAGAGTAGAAAGAGAGTATGCATGACATGTATTTATTATGGAGTTGAAGGTCACAACTTTAGAGGCTATCCAACAAAGAGGAGTAATACAAATGAGGTAAATTATTTTCATTATATTTTACTTAATTTTGTTATTAAATGCATTAATACATTGCTTATAATTTCTCTTTATTTACAAAAATGTAGACTCACGTTAAACGTATGATTTAATCATCTCAAGTAACTTAAGAAGATGACATTCCATCAATTATAGTTGCTTAAAGAACAAAAATTGCTAAAAAGTTACAGGTAAATTGAAGGTGTTTGTGCATGGCTGTAGGTGTGGATGTAGATATAGGTGTTGGTATGGGTGTGTGTAGGTGCTAGTATGGGTGTGTTGTAGGTACTAGTGTGGGTGTTGGTGTGAGTGCTGGTGTGTGTTACAGGTTTCGATGCGAGTGTGTGCAAGTGATGGTATGGATGTGGTTGTGGGTGAATGGGTGGGTACTAGTGTAAGTGTGCATAGGTGTTGGTATAAGGGTATGGGTGGTTGTGGGTGTGTATGTGGGTGGGTGCTTGGGTGTGGGTGTGCAAGTGTTGGTATGCAATGTGTGTTGTGTGTTGGTATGTTTGTGCGCTTGCTTTGTAAGTGTGTGAAGGTAATGTGTATGTGTGTATGTATATAATGTATGTGCAGGTGCTGTATAAATGTGTGTAGTTTATGTTGTGTGTTATGCGGCTTCCCGAGGCTAGGTCGATGGGTGTGATCGACTAGGAGGTGATAGCTTTGCGAGGTTGGATTAATAGGTACTAACTGGCTAAGGGTGGTGGTTGGCGACAATAATGAGAGACGAAAGAATCAATTTGGGATTCGTCGAGGGTGTAGGAAGAGGTAATAGGTATTTAAGACATTACACACAATTAAACTTTAACTCCCTTTAAAGATAACCATAGATAATATATTTGTAATAATTTGAAAGTTGGATGGTATAAAAGTAACAGATGAAAATTTAGTAGTATTTTTGTAACAATTCTTATAATTTGATGGTATAAAAATCTATTTATTCTATTATTATTATTTTTGTTCTCTTATACTTTTTATTTTAATTTAACGTTTAGTTTTTGTGGTTTATGTTTTGTTGTTGATAAGACCATCAGAAGAGCCGAAACCTAGATGATATATTTGTGATGCCACGCACTAAAATTAGAAAGTAATATGAAATTACCGATCCAAGGGATAGGTAATTTAGTTGTGGCCATAAATTGACAATTATGTTAGAAAATGTCCAACTCTTTCTCAGAACTGTCTTTTCCATTTTCTTATATAAGTATGTGCCTTTATATATTCAATCACAGGTTATTCCCCCCATGCAATATGTGGACCACCCAACCAATTGAAGCATTTCTAAATCTTGTTTAGTAGTTGGATAGTAACTTCCCTTTTTTTCTTGCTTGTTTAAAGAAGATTCCAGGTGGTAGATTAATACTCTCCAAACACATCCACAGCCACCCACATTTCAATAAAGTTGATTGTGATTTTCCAATTTCTGATCAATACCAATTTCATTCTTCTACTTCTGGTATAACGTAAAAATTGACATTTATGAATTAATTATTTTTAGTTTTTAATTTTTTAAGTTTTCCTTATTATTCCTAATTCTCAATTTTAATTTTTAAAATAATTACTTTTGTAACTCATTTTTGATTATTAATTTTTGAAATTTAATTTAATTTTAAACTTTAAAAAAGTATTTTCTAGAATTAAATTTCTTTTTTTTTATTTCTTGATATTAAAAATTAATAACCGAATTAATCATTCTCTAGCTTTCTCAAAATGATTAAAATATTAAAATTTAATCAAAAATTATTAAAAATAAGTTTGATATTGAAGTATAAAGCTTATAAAGTTGAAAATGAAAATTAGGAATTGGTTATGTAATTTTCATTTTTTACTTTTCAAAATTGAAACTATAAATTGGTTAAAAAAAAATTTCTAAAAAAAATATTGAAATTGAAAATTTAATTCTATAATTAAGAAATTAGAAATTAAAATGGTTAATATGTACTCTAAAATTCAATTTCAAACTTACTTTTGATACATTTTTTAAAAAAATTGTCCTTATAATCATTTTTAATAAAGTTAAGTATGGTTAAATTATTAATTTTTCGTGTCAAGAAATAAAAATAGAAATTTAATTCTAAAATCTATTATTTTAGTTTAAAAATTTGGCCAAATTTTAAAATTTATAAAATTATAAATTAAAATTATTATCAAACTAGTGTTGTCTACGGTCTGATTCGGTCTAGTTTTGAGTAAATAAAATTTAATCGGATCAGACTGTTTATATTACTTAAATCATATCAGATTGAACCATTTGGTTGCTAAAAATATTGTAACTGAATAATTTTGTCTTGTTAATAATACATACATATAATACACGTAATGATATACTTTGATTAAAATATAAGAAATTTAATTAACATTTTATGAAAAGTGATATAAGAAATTTAATATATTATTAAAACTAGTATGATCCGGTTTGATCGGTTTAAAAATTAATATAATTGGATCGGATCGTTTGAAAAATAATTTTAATTAATACAAACATGATCATACCATTTGATTTATAAAACCGGATCGGACCGGTCCAATCCGATTCTAATTTTTTATTTAATTCGATTCAGGCCGGTTTTTGGACACTCCTATAAGGAAGAGCATAATCATAATTTTTTTAAATATTAATATCATACAAATTTATATCAAAATTATTTGTATTGTGATATTGTAATAATTATTTTGAAAAATGAATAGATATTTTTGTTTTTAGATAATTTTATCATTGATTACAAAAATGAATGTAAATTTATATAATTTTAACATTTATGAAATGTCTTGTTATTTACTTATTTCAATTAGTGACTTCCTTTTTTTTTTTGTAAAATTGGAAGTGATTATTAGTCAACAATTTAAGGAGGAGGTGGAGGGGGGGAAGCATAGTTATTCAGGCAAATTCGACACAAATAATATGCATAATTTTATTTTATTTTATTTTATTATCCAAGAAGGATACATTGTAATCTGCTAGCTAGCTTTTATTTTCAAATAAGTACAAAGTCAGTGACTGCTTAAAACTACTAGTAGCTAACAGCTTTAATCTTGACCTCCTTGACCTCCTCGACCTCCTCGACCTCCTCATGGCAATGTGTATGCTGCGCGCATAAATATCAAACAAGTGTTATGAGTATCATCATCGCAAGTTCACAACCCCAAAAGAGAATCAAAGAAATAAAAACATAGAAATATGTTATTTTGAATTAAATAACAACTTATGACGTGCTAAATAAATGAATAATGCTATGTAACACGACTATAAATAATACTCACGTCCACACTTGTAACCAACTGGACGGTTGACGAAGTTGCATCGCTTGGGAATGGTTAGAGCAATATCGGGCTTGACACCATAGTTCTTGACAGTGTCAGATAGCATAACAGCACAGAGACAACTTGGATTTTGACCAATTCTCTTCACTTGTGCACAGCAACTGGCTGACACTGGAGCTTTCTCATTCTCTACAGCATCTGCACAAGGAGCTAGCTTTAGGGCCTCATCATCTGGTTTTGATTTCCCACAAGCACTTGCCCCTTCTGCCCTTTGTATGTCAAAAATGCCCACAACAACAATCAAACTAACAAGGCATATCAACAACTTTTTTGTACCCTCCATTTCTCTTATTATTATCTTCTCTTAATAAGGCCACAAGTTTTACAACTGATTATTATATAATGCTAGAAATTAGTGTTACTCACTTGATTATCTTGCAAATTTTGGGTTGTGAATGATGGGTATTTATACTGCAAAATAAGTGACTTCTCTAGTATTCCACTTGGTATTAATGGGGTTAGCACTACAATAAAAGACAATTTCTTAATGCACCACTTTGAGCCTGCTTTGTTTTTTACCAATCAGATTTGGGCTCACCAACATTTGTTCCTCACTTGTTTCAGATTTATACTTTACTAATTGAAACTGAAGAATCTGGAAGAACTTGTTGCTCGGACAATTCACACCACACCCTCTCTTTAAAATTTCATCACCGGCCATTAGATTTATCACCTAACATGATATGATATCTCTTTACAAGCAACAAAAACATCTACAATAATTATAGATGTCAAATGAACTGCTCGCTCAGAGAAAACGTGTCTTCCCCTAACTGCCCAACAGAACTTTGTTTTTATCAAATTGTGTAATGTATAAACAGAAAAATAAGCCAACTACCACCTACTAAATTTTTTTCCCAATGTGTCTGGAAATTTATCTCTTATCCAAATACCCCATAGAGCATTGCTTATCGGTTTGAAATTAAGTAATTTAAGTAAAAGTAATTTCAACAAAAGTATTTACTTCTCATAAAAGCACCAACAGTGCTTCTTAAAATTTTAAAAGCACTTCTCACGAATTTTCAAACACCACTTAAGGTGCTTTGGTCCATTTTAAAGCTCTTTCAATTTCATTTGAAAGTTGTGATGTTAGTGAATCCTCCATATATCTTTTTTCTAAGAGTCTAATTGTTGCACAAAAATAAAAACAAACATTTAATCAATTCTAAAAGCTTCTTTGACGATTTTTCACACTCACCCTTCAAACAACAGCTGAATTGAATTGATATTGTATAAAGGCACCATTTATCTTCTGTAAAGACAAAGGAATGTAAACTATCTATCAAATAGAGGATGCTCATGGAAAAGCATGAGCCACTCAACTCATTACTGTAACAAACATCAAATATACAACCTAATCAACTCCAAATAACACTTCTAATTCTAGCATAAAAGGAAAGAGCTATTCTAGCTAGCTTCAAACTTGTGTATTTTTAAGAGCCATCTACAACATAAGTTTTCCAAAAGCTATATCAGAATTCTCTTCTTTTATTTCATTATTTTGATACTGAATTCCTTGTCTGGGGGCTCGGATTTCCGTACCATCCAATGAGTCCATTCCTGTTCGATATGTTAGCGGTATCACTTCATCTACTGTCTTCGATATCAAACTTGATGTCTCAACATGATTGTCATAGTCTTTTGCTTTTGCATTGATAGTAACATAATCTGTCAATACCTTCTTTGGACCGAGCCCTAGTGAGGGGATCTTCGCACTAGAGATAAATGGTGACCGTTCAACCATAGCAGGGCTAAGTAGTTGATGCCTAGGGGAAAATGTTGGTGTGCAGAAAGAAGTTCTGTATGGAGAGCTTGAGAAGGGCACTGAGTATGACGTTTGTGCACCCTTGTGTTTTGTGACAACTTTTGAAACTGATGAGTACTGATCAGAATGATTGATCAAATCATCCATGTAAAGTAGATCATCAACGCGTGCCACAATATTAAAGGCTAGGCTCTCCAAGACTCTGGAATAGCTCTCCAAAATTGATTTCCCAACATCCTGAGAAAGATTCACTTTATTAACTACATAAATTATGCATAGAAATTTGTACAATAAAAACAGTTATAATTGCACAAAACTCTGCACCTTATTGTACTGGATCTTGCTCATATCTAAGGCTGTTTGTGGAAGACCCGGGAAGCGTTGCTTCAAGCAAAACAGGAGACTTTCTGCTCTATCTGCGAGTAGTTCCCTTTTCTCAACATCAACCATTAATTCCTTTACCATTTCCCACGATGACCTTGAGTTAGACCAGCTACTGTTACCAGCAGATTTTGAATTGACCCTTTTGCGCCATATATAGATCGAGGCCTCTACTCGATTGGCAATCTCTACTGCTTGATGTTCAGAGGACAAATCAAGGCAATCCAGAAGACATTCAGGATTGAATTGATCTGATGAAATATATCGATATATAAGATCCCCTAAGCTTGCTTTTCCATTCTGAAACCATATCATATAAATAATTCAACACAACTAGCTTACTTCAAATTTATAGAACTAGATACATGAAATATGACTTGTACCTTCGGAAGAGCTTCCAAGTATGATTCAGGTACTTTCATATCAGTTAAAGTAATGTTGTTTATAGCCATGGCTGCTTTTAGTATTTGATTAGCACAATCACGCTTATGCTGCAATTGCTTTGTTGTATTTTCACGTAGACCTCCAGGTGGAACTCGAGGCACAGGCAGCCACCATTTCTCCTCTTGGCGTTGAAGCACTTTTTGGAAGGAGGATGATCCATCAGCAGCATCTGGAGCCAAAATTCCTTGATCAATATACCAGAACTCTGTATTGTCAAAACCATCCAATAGTTCCTGCAAAAAAATTAAATAATTACAAACCCATCTCAACTCCTAAAGTTAAAATGAAAAATTATATTGTTGGAGCGTCTTACAAGCAATAAATTATCCAATTTGCGTAGGGCAGGGAGGTTAACATAGAGATCTGAGCGGGGTCTGCAAATCATGACCTGAAGCATTCAAGTTATAAAAAAAAAAGAGTGAAAAACTTAGCCACTTAACAATTCTAGATAAATTTTAAGACACATACAGAATCAAATCCAACTCTAACTTAACATATTCAGTATATACCACTAGTAGGAGCTGCATTGTTAACTATCTTGGCCTTCAATACAAGTTAATGTCATACGACCAAAATAAACTAAAATTGTCTGAAACAATTAAAATAGACCACAATTCATACTCAGTTGTTAACAGGTTGCCGGTTATAATGAGCCTGTTTTTAAACTTATGTACCTTTTGGACATTTTTAAACTTCAAAATCCCCTATAATGCCCTAGTGCAGACATTGTGGTGTTTAATGAATCAAAATGTTTCAAAGTCTCCAGTAATGCAAATTGCAATATACCTCGAGTTTGGTTCCATCAGGAAATGTCTGCCAAGTAGGTATGAATTCAACAATGTGGTCACTTACACAGAGAAGCCATTCCATCTCTCGCTGCCACATCAATTTCTTCTCTAAGGGTAGTGGTTCTAATTTCCAAAGTTGCCCAAATAAGGTAGCTACCAAATATAAGAGACCATCATAAGAAGCAAGCCAATGCCTTAATTAAAATTGTAGAATATACCCATGACAAACTTTCAGAGACAAACCAAAAATTCAATTATTGTTAGAAATTGTTGGGAAGTCAATTCTATCAAAAGCTTAAGTTATTGGAAAAAGGACCAACAATGCTTCTATACTGTACATTCCATCACTCTCTTATAGGAATTTGAACATCTAGTTTTGATACCATATTAAAAGCTGTTGGAAACTAACTATCCCAAAAGCTTAAGATATTAGAAGAAGGGTTACCAATGCTTCTATACATACATTCTAACAATTACACAAGAAAAGAAGTGGATGTTAAAACATATACCACAAAGGTTGGTGATGGCATTTGATATAACCAATGCAGTTGAGACCCCATTTCCACAACCAGACATATCTTCTCCAAGCAGCAATTTTGAAAACCTTTCTTTCATCATCTCAATCTCTACATGTCCATTTAACAAACACCAAATCAGCAAATATAACATATCAATGTGAACAGTAATTGTGCGTGAAAGAAAATAAGAGACATTTGAGTTATTACCTGATAGTGTTGAACCTTGTTTCTCTAATCTCCTACTATCCAAATTGGTTTTCTCCTTTGTTTCTATACGATCAAGATTTGAACAGTCATTTACCTCGGCATTCTGAACAGGCCAACCCGATGTGTGATGTGGAAATGATTCTTCAGAGCTACTGTGACTCTGTTCCTCATACCCTGTCGTCTCAGATGTAAGAAAATCAGAACTTGAATTGCTTTCACAACCATTTTCTTCAATCAAATCAGAAAGTATCCCAATTTCATCCTTAATATCAGCAAAAACTTCACTTTTCTCTTCAAATACTTCGTTACTTTCAATTGAATCCTCCATTTCAGCTTCCACTTCCTCAAAAAAAAATCAGGGGAAGAAAATAAAATAGAGTTGTTTATTACCATTCTATTGTACTCAAACCTTCCCAAGCAACAACCTTTCCGCAAAGGAGTTCCATAATTCAAGCTTCTAAGGTTTTTTGACGCCCAAAACAGAAAAAAAATGAGTTTGGATTAACCAAGCTTCTAAGCCTCACCAATGGCAGACAAAGCTTAAGCTGTTGATTTTGTAGTTGGGTTTCTCTCCTTTCCCCTTTTTGGGTTAAAGATTTGTCCATAAGTCTCAACCATGTCTGACATTGAAGGCTATCGAAAAGGAAATAGAAATAGCAAGAAAATGACTGACTAAACCGTGGAAGGAGCGGAGCCTTCTTTATAAATGTGAGAACTTGGTGAATGTGAAGCCTTGATATGATTACTAAAGCTTGATGAAACACATGACTAAATGAGGAGCCTCCCTTTTGTTGAATCCGTTTGGTATTTTAAGAGCCTCTTCTTAACTTCATTTTCTTCGCTTTTAAGCAGACAGTAAAAGGCCAGTGAATTTGTTCACTTCTCTCTATACGAAACTGCTTTGACTTTTCTTAAACGGTGGCTCTAAAATGATAAATAATAATAAATTACTTGACCTCGTTTTCGAAATTATAATAATAAACAATAGTTATGGGAATCTTGCAAGCCACGAATCTTTCGATGATGTCTACAAATTAATCCTTCATCATTTTGTAACCACTTCTCCTCACCGCAATTGAGTTTGGTGTTAAATTAATTGCCTAGATTACCCCTTCCCTAAATTACTAATTGGTACTAATAATTCGTTCACATAATAATAGTTTTTGAAAGGAAATCTTTATATATTACAAATTTATAATTGATATCGAATGATGGGTTAAATTTAATTTATTTGTCAGTATTAAATTTTTATTTTTTTTATCATGATTTAAGAAGATTTATTTTTAATATACATAATAATATGAAAAAAAATTCTTATATAATACCTATATTTTTCGAAAAAAAATTAACTTTAATATTTGTAAACAATATACCAAACAAAAAAACTGTTGTAAATTTTTTTAAGCAAGTATAAAATTTATCAATTTTTTTTTTCTTTTTTTAGTGTCATTTTATCGTCAGACATTATAATGAATTTAATTTTGTCGAAACCTTATAGTTTGTGTTTCCTTCTATCTTTGCTTTGTTGGATTAAGTCTTGAGTTTTACTCTTGCATCAATCATTATTATGATATTATTATTTTTTTTTTTTGAACAATCGGCGTCGTACTACTTAAGATTCTGTAAGGCCTTGAATACAATATTGTTTTCTTGAATGTGTGCAGTGTGTAGCGAATTTCACTTCTGTATGACATACCTAAAGGGATTGGTTTTGGAAGACGAGTAAATCACTTTGCTTTGTTTACAATCTTGTTTCCTGTATGACTTAATGCTTTCGTATCAATCTTTGAACAGTAAACAGCTAAATATTACAGGGAAATGAAAAATAAATGTGGTAAATTCCTATTTTATCCTGTCAAAAAAGTATCTTAATAATTTTTGTTATCAGTTACTGTTTAAAAAAAATATTAAATTAAAATTTTTTAAAAAATATGTGTATTAAATATTAGAATAAATTTTTTCATATTAATATTCGTTTTCGTAAAAGATTCGTATTTTAATAATATTTAATTATTTGATAAAAAAAATAATATTTTATTTTAAAATCATTAAAATAATATAATTTATTTTTTTTATAAATAAGAATTAAATATCATCACCTTTAATATAATAAATTAAATAATATAAATTAATTAATAAAGAAAGTAATATTTTTAAATTAAAAATTATTAAAACAATTAAAGAAAAGCATCTAGGTTTTTCGGCTGGAATAAAATGTGTAGAACGTATTGCTTAGCTCCCAGCAACAACACTTTAGATAATGTTGAGGATAACCGAAGCCAGATCATTGTAAGGGGGTTAGGAAGGGTTGCAGTCCGGTAGAAATTTTAAGAAAAATTTAAATAATATTAATATTAATTTAAATATTTATAAAATAATACTTATTAATTAAATTGGGTGATTATTCTAATAAAATGTTTAATTTAATTAATTTTATATTAGATTTTATCAATTTAACAATCTAAAAAATCTATATAAGTCAAATCAAATTTAAACTATTTTTTTTTTTTAAATCAATGAATGATTCTTAAAACTTTACACTATTAGATCTAAATGAGAATAATAATTAAACATGTAATATTTAAATATAATAATTAGAAACCAATTTTAAATATCATAGCTATAAGAGAGTAGATCATTTTATTTTCTTATATATTCTCCCAATCTTAAGTTATTCTGATAAAAAAAAGTAGTTTAATTTATTAAATTTAAAGACAAAACGGTTAAATATAACAAAATTGATTATAATACTTGTAAACTTATTAATACGACTACAATCTTATGTAAAATTATGTAAATAATATTATCAATTTAATGATTTAGATTAAATTTATCAATCATTTTAAAATTTTGAATCAACTTAGATTAAAAAAAATGTAAGAAATTAATTTTCTTAAAACAAGTTCTCAAATTTATAATTTATTTTAAATAAAATATAATAGTCATGAAATATATCAACTCATCGTGAATTTGTTTTTGGATTCACCTAATATAGAATTTTACAATTAGAAAATATTCTATTATGAAAGTATGAATTTTAAGTATAATTTTTATTTATTTAATAACAAAGGGAATTAATATCCCTTTTATGAAAGAAAAAAAAAAGGAATATCATCTTTTGAGAAAAAATTGATGATAGCTCGAACTTTGCTGACTCGATTAAGTAAGTGACAACGAGACTAAATAAAAGACATGAAATTGTTAGGTTACCATGTTGTAATGATTTGCATTTTTTATTTTTTTTTATATAATAAAACATAATTCATACACTATTTGAAGTTGTTTCTTTTACGAGTTCAAGATAAAATGAACTGAAATAACTAAATAAAATTATAATTAATAGATAAAAGAATTGAATTTTTATTTTGAGATTTTTAATTGTTGATTTATTTATTATTTTGAAGCTTAGTTGTTCTCTCTTATAGAAGGAAACGTAGAAATGAGGTTCAGGTGGATTTTTATTTGAGTTGGATTAAAAGAATCAAAACTCTTTTTACTTAAAACGGGAAAATTATCTTTTTTTTTTACTCTCAAAGTTTACACTTTATTAACTCTGTTAAAATTTGAGAGTAATATTAACATTGTCAAAACAGTACACTTTTCAAGCATAATTTGAGTTAAGATATTCTTCTTTTAAAATAAAATAAAAAATCATTTACTCTGTCTCTATCATATGAGTTTTTTTTTAAAGAATAATTACATATAATAATGGAAAAAATATCACATAATTCTCTTAAATTATATTATTTGTGACATTTAACTCTTTAAGTTAGAAAATGTGTTATTTAATCACTTTGTTTTATAAAATTATCAATTAAGAATAAATTATATTATTTTAATATTTTTTTATTAAAATGTTTTTTTTAACAATTGATTAAACGTGATTAAAACATAAATATTTAACAATGATAAAATCATAAGTAATATAAAAAAAATTATCAAAATATTTATTATTTTATATTTGTTAATTTTCACTATTTTATTTTAATATTTTACTAACTTATAATTTTTTAAAAAATAAAAAAATATATTTAAATATCTTTTTGTTTGAATTTTATTATTTATTATTTTTCTTAAAATATATCATATTAAATTTCACTTTTATCATTATTAAAGAGTTGTATTTTAATTACTTGATAAATAAATAATAATATTTTAAATAAAAAATTAATAAAATAATATAATTAATTATTAATTGATCCATTTTTATAAAACAAAAGAATTAAATGACACTTATTCTTATACGAGTGATTAAACTACACAAATAATTTAATCTAAGAAACTTTTATGATACCTCAATCATATTAATATTCTTAAAATTTATAATAATAAAAATCACATTCAATTATATTGAATTAGAGTTTAACATTTAATAAACGTAAATAATCATAATTTAATTTGAATGATATCAAACTAGACGATAGAATGAATATTTTTTGAACATATGAGTTGGACATAATACATATTACTTTTATTATTACAAGTTTTAACTATTTTATTTTTATTTTTACAAGTTTTAAATATATTTTTTTTTCTTAATATTAAATTTGAACATCTTGTAGGAGAGACAAGACTAAGTATATAATGATATATTATTAGATATATATATATTTTTTATCGCTTTTACTTGAATCCACATTCTAATTTTTTTTTTCTCTCTCTAAAGTAATATGTAATTGAGAAAGCGAATGCAGTCTCATAATTACGGAGACAATATTTCATAATAACATATACTCTATAATTT
Organism: Hippophae rhamnoides; assembly: GCA_033030585.1. Taxonomy (NCBI): domain Eukaryota; kingdom Viridiplantae; phylum Streptophyta; class Magnoliopsida; order Rosales; family Elaeagnaceae; genus Hippophae; species Hippophae rhamnoides. The sequence continues at coordinate 40,590,977 of CM065429.1, read as the reverse complement.
ACTTCTTTCCCAACTTATAAGTTATAATGATCTCTTTTATTTTGTGACTTTCCTTACAAGGCTATAATGATCTCTTTTATTTTGTGTGATTAAAAATTAATTATAATGTTGGTTGTTCTAACTGCAAAAAGGCAAAGAAAGGCTCCTCTCAACGGCTAGCTAGCAACCCGCAGGTTTTCGGACTGTGACTGCCAATTTTAAAATCTTTTAGAGGGAAAGCAAGAGATGATTCATCTTTAACCTACTCTTCTTGATACTTACTAAAGTTTTGGCATTTTTATACATATCACTATTGTTTTTAATTTGTTCAAACTTCGATTTTTTTTTTCATTCCCCCTTTTCTTTTCTTATGGGAGGGGGACTAATTTTAAAGTACAATAGCTTTTTACTTAACAACTCTTAAAATGAATTAACAACTTTTTTTCATAATAATTTTTAATTAATAATGGTGTAAAAGTAAATTTTTTTGTCATTAGAAACATCATTAGTAAAAAAGGTTACTACATCATCGAGATATCGATGACATATCTCTATATAAATTATTGAAAATTATAAGAAATATCAATCATAAGTTAGAAGAAAGATTCCTACTATATGTTCGATACAAAATCACGTGATTGGTGAAGTTCGAACCTCATACATCATTATTTAACGAGGTAACAATATCCTTTATATGTAGCCAAATTTTTTCTGAACTATCCTCTAATCGATATTGAAGTATAATTAATAGTATAAATTTAATATATAATTTATATATTTTATTATAATAAAAATAAAAATTATCATGATACCATCCATCTAAATTCTTTTGTACCATTTTCTACGAGTATATTACTTGTTTTTAACGTATAAAGAAAATGACAAATTTTAAAGTGTGTTAATTTTGACAAATTTTAATTATATCTCAAAAAAACTTTCAAATATATATCTCAACATCTAAAATTATAAAAAAAATATACTTTTAAAAATATGTATTTTGAGAATTTTATGAATACAACTAGAATTTTCCTTTCATTTATTGTGTTTGTTTTAGGGTGTCAAACGGCCATGCCTGCTAAGAGCTTGCCCATTGAACTCGTAGGCCAGCACAACACGATCCCCACAAAAATAATATTAAGCATCGACCAGCCCGGGCCATAGCCTAATACAAGTAACGTCAATTGCTATGCCGGAGGGCCATTAGTCCCATGGTAATTTGAATTTAATTTTTATTTTTTTCATTTGTTGATAAAGATAAATATTATTGTATAATATATAAAATGTACACTTTTATATATCTTAAAATATAAAAAATGCATTAAAATTATGACACAACATAAAGTCAAAACCATCTCTTGTCATGTTTACTTAAGATGAATATAGGTATTTTATTTTGGGTTATAAATAAAACTTTTTCTTTCGTTTTTAAAACATTCTAAAATTTGTAAATCTTCTTCTATTTTGTAAGGATAATTGATTAGCTTAATTTTGTTTAATTAATTGTAATTTTTGAGTTCATTCATTTAGAGATAGTAGAAATAGTCAACAACATCCGAGAACATATTTAATATTTATACTGAATCTCGTTAAATTTCTGATGTTCTTATTTTTTTGCTTTAATATTTCTGTTTCAATATATACTTTAGTTTATTTTAACATAATATTTCCAATAAAATTATTTTATCGACTAGTTTGAGTTCTATTTATTTAAATCATAAGTGAAAAATAACTACATAGAATAAGGAAAATATATTTGATTTTTATAACACTAACTCTCACCAAAATATCGAATATTGTATAAAATTTAGTGTAAAATTGTTTCAATTCAGCATTAAATTTTGTACCAAATTTAATGCGATATTGTTTATTGTACTATTTTTTTTTATTTTTATGAAAAAAATTTATTTTTTATTATATATAATAAATTAAAATTAAATATATGATACAAAATTAATAAAAAATTATTGAATACATTTTTTGGTGTAATACTTTGTGCAACATTTGTTATAATGAAATGAAAATTTTATTCTATAAAAGATCATATATTTTTTAGTATAATATTTGGTATTGTTGGTTGAAGATGAATAAAATTATTGTAATTTTTTATACCAAATGGTGTAAAATGATGTTAAGGGTTAAGATATTAGTAATTATTTTTTTCTTGAATCAGAATAAAATAGAAAAGAATTAATATTAAAAATAAAGTAGAAATAAAAGTTATGAATTTATCAAAATACTCTTAACTATAAACTATTTATTTTTAAAATTATGTAAATATCACCATTAAAAAAAAGATAAATTGTTATAATTAAATAAAATTTAAAACTATAATAAAAATATTCTATTCTTGAAGACGAACAAAATTATAAAAATCAGCTTAGAAACACGTCTGGATATGCATGCGTAATTGGATTTGTAAGACTTTCAAAGGAAACAATAGTGTAACACTCAAGTTAGTTCAATGTATCAACAAAGGCTTCCAAGTCACCCTTATTCGTAAGATTAGACATCAGTCACAGATTAATTGGATATACCAATAAATGTCATCTGAAAATAATATTCCAAATCCATGTCAAATTCTTCCTTTGACATCTATTTTTCTACCAATTCATTAACAATTTGTGATGACAAACCATTGAAACACTCACTCCTAGCAGCATATGGATTCCAAGAAGACAAATCTTTGCTTCATATCTTTAGTTGTGAAAATATCAACAGTGGGAATCGATCCATGATCACAAAAGAAAAAAAAAACAAAACCAAACCTTTTACTATTTCCACTAGCATATCGCAGCACTTTTATCAATATAATTATCTTTCCACAGCCATTAAAACAGTCTCTTAATTTGCATTCATCCACTAATGTTTTCAAGCTTGCTAACATACAGAGATTTGAAGCCTTAAACTGCTCGATATGGCTTTTGAACAGCTTCTCATGCTCACGTTTTAACAGCACTTCTTTCTAAACCATATGAACACCCTACCTGTTCTTCGTGTTAGACACACAGACGACCGAAGCACAGATGTATAAATAATACGAAAACACTTAAAAAATAAAAAAAAAATGAGTAAAGTTTAAACTAGTTAGATTTACTTCTAGAAAAAAAAAACCTCTTATTTGTATTATGAAATAGACTTAAGAAAATTATTATCTAAATAAACATTCTAACAAATTTAAAATATAACAAATCTAACTATCTTATCTATTTTTAGAATAATATTCTAACAATTTTAGAGTAGTAATAGCCTAAAACTATTTCTCTATCTTACACAAGTATAAAGTCTAATTATTTATAATTAAAAAATTATTAAAATAGTTTATAAAATTTATATAGTGATTATTTTCTTTTTCTTTTTTTTATTACTTTGTTTTTTTATTTTATTTTTTAATAATTTAAAATTTAATGTTTAGAATTTTAAGGAGAAAAATATAATTTCATATAGATAAAAAAAATGAGAAAGGGATAAAATTATCCTTATTATTTTTATAAAAAATATTTTTAATTAAATAATTATTTTTTAAAAAAATATAAATACTTTAAAGTAACACTAAAAAGTTTTGATAATAACAATTATTAAAATAAAAATATAGATACATTAAGTCATGGGCTCTCAATATTTCTATATGAAAAAATATAAATTTAATTATTATTAGTCAAAATTTGATATTTTAATGTAAAAATTGGTTCATTTAAAAATATATTTTTTAAAATATACTTAATTTTAATAGTTATAAAATTAAATATATATTTTTTTATAATAGTAAGATTAATAATATATAAATCAAAAACTGCGAACCGTATATTAAATTAAAAAATTGCAACACCCGTCCACGAAGGTTTTATGCATTGTTATT